>CM022671.1:28465321-28510321 GCA_012295275.1 Chrysomallon squamiferum
TATTATATAAATAAATTTATATTTATAAAGTAATGTCTGTGATATTATGATAATCGCATGTTTTAGTTCTTATCAAAAACACAGATGTTTTTCTTTATCAGAATTCTCAAACTAAAAACAGAAACGAAACCCATAGGTCACTCTGACTAATAGAAAAAAAAAAAGTGTGTTGATGGAATTTCAGAAATTAAATATTAAATTCAGAAACGCGCATGATTTCACAATGAAAGAAAAATTTTAGTAGTTTAAAATATTTTTAATTGCTTTTATTATCTTTTTCTTTTTGAATCAATTTTTACAAATGTCTGAATAAAGGGGAATAATATATTTAAACAAAAAAAAAAAAAAAAAAAAAGTTATCAAGTTCATTTGACGAATACGTTATCGGTCA
Source organism: Chrysomallon squamiferum (assembly GCA_012295275.1). Lineage (NCBI taxonomy): Eukaryota > Metazoa > Mollusca > Gastropoda > Neomphalida > Peltospiridae > Chrysomallon > Chrysomallon squamiferum. Next base: position 28,465,713 of record CM022671.1, read on the forward strand.
TCGTATGTTGACTGTGTTTAATCAAAAAGGTGTCAGATTATTCTAGGTTCATGTTATAAATTAAAAAATAATGATTTTACCGATGATCTCAACAAAAACTTTGCTAATAATTATGAAAGATTCCGGGATGCGACAGCGGATTTTAACATTGGGGTTTTGGGGGGTTTTGGGACGTGGTTTCTGATATTTTATTTTAGTTCTAAATATGTTTCTTTGTTTAGCTTGTTCTTAAAAATTACGTTTCCTATCTTTCTGCTTAATGTCTGGTTAAAATGAAATAATAAACCATTTTAGCGCTTTAAGTTAAATTTACACAAATATCAGTATAAATAAATAACAAAATAAATAAACAACTGCTATCATAACAACGACGACGACAACAACAACAACATCAACAGCAGCAGCAACAAAAACAACAATAATACAAATAATATTTTATGAAAAATAAACAAGATTATTGTGAACGATAAAACTGATATGTATTAATTTATTATATCTTCCAGCTTTTTCATGCGTTTGTATATTATCCTTTAATTTACCTCATGGTATATAACAATAACAATAACAACAACAAGAACAACAACAGTAATAATAATAATAATAATAACAACAGTAATAATAATAATAATAATAATAATAATAACAACAGTAATAATAATAATAATAACAATAAAAATAATAATAATAATTATTATTATTATTACGTTATTGTTGTCGTCGTTGTTTGTTGTTGATGATGATGTTATTGTTTAAGCATAATATATTAATGCTTTAAATCGATTTAGTTTTCTCACGTAATAATTTTAATTTACTTTACGTCTAAGTCTCAAGATTTTAGTGCTTATGTTAGTAAGTATGAAAATAAAATTCTTACACTTTTGGCTGTCCCTTTCTTTTGACTAACTTTTCAAATATACTCCCTTCACCTCTTTTTTTTTTTTTAGGTTAATATGATCGTTTATATTCTATAGTTAAGAATTCTTAATAGCTAAAATGAATAAGTAAATATTAAAATTAATCTCTGTATAACTACATACCTTTAATGAGTTCGACACGTGGGCGGCAAGAACTGAAAGGCTTTTGGCTGTTCAGGATATGAGATAGCAAGAGAAAATATACATATGTTTTTTAACCCCACGCGAAATTTAGTATTACACTTCGAGACAAAAATACCCCCACACATCACGTGATAAATTTGTACTCGTTGATAACTGTACTGGTTTATTTGTCACTTAATACAAGGGTTTATTTATTTATTTATTTATTTATTTATTTATTTATTTATTTATTATTTATTTATTTTTTTTATATTTATTTCCAACTTTTTATACAATTAACCTATTATCTATTAAAATAAAACATAACAACAACAACAGCAGAGCAACAGCAGCAACAACAACGACAACAATAATAATGATATAATAGTAATAATTTTGGTTCCAGTTTTGGTTATATAGATACTTATCCTTATATTTTGAAAACAGCATTTTAAAAAAAAAAAAAAAAAAAAAAATTAACGAATGGAAAAAGTCATAAGAAACTGAGTGTTGCTAGCTTTCGCAAAATGTTTGAAAAGACGAAGGCGACTGTCGCTGAAAAAAGAATATATATATATTTTAAATAAAAAAGGAATTTACAGAAGCAGAAGAAAAAGATCGTTGTAAATTATCTTGAAATAAATAACGAAAATTCCATTTATTTATTTATTTATTTATTTATTTATATACTTTTAGGTGTCCGTCCCAAAGGACCACGGTTATGAATAAAAGTGCAGCTACCTGTTTATATGAAAGATTTGAAATAATGTTCCTTATTCCAGTCGTGTTTGTTCAATAAATTATTCGGTAACGATGTTTACCATGTTAGCGACTTACTGAGGTTAAGTTATTTGTACTGCGTTCACTAAATTACTTCGATTTGAAACGAAAGAGATATCGAGAGAGGGAGAGAGCAGCTGAAACAGCGAGAGTCACAAGTAAGAAAGAAAGGAGAAGGCGAAAAACACACAGAGAAATAAGAGTCACAGAGAAAGAAAGAAAGAAAGAGGGAGACAAAGAAAGAGAGAGCGTCCAGCCTCGTAGGATTAGAGAAAAAGGAAGAAATGAAATAATGAATAGTGTTTTCCTGGCAGTCTTCAAAGTGTTGTTAAAACCCTGTCATTCATCTTTCACGCCTTTCAGTTATATTTTAAAAATTGTTGATTACAGATATTGTTATCATAAATACATTGTCTGTGATCTGAAACCTACTTGGACGAACTGCAGCTGTTTTAATATCCATTACAAAGACAGACGACATATTAAAATATTAATTCAGATGTTCCTCGAGATGTCTGTAGCGTTAACAAATAATATTCCTTTCAACGTATTAAATTTGCGGTTTCTTATTCGGATCAAATATATATATATATATAAAATAAATATAACTACTACTACTACTAATAATAATAATCATAATCATAAACTCAGGCAGTTGATCTCTGTAACAATATGATTTTAATCAAACCTCTGTGTGTGTGTGTGTGTGTGTGTGTGTGTGTGTGTGTGTGTGTGTGTGTGTGTGTGTGCGTGTCTTTGTGTGTTCCATGGCCTTGGTAAGTGATTTGGAGACATCTCGTCGAAATATTAACTAATGCATAATAAATATATAATGAATATATAATTTCTTTATGTGTCATTTCCAATATTTTATTTAACGAAAGAATATAAAACTGTTTATTAACAATTTCCTACATGCACGTACAGCTGGAACGCCAAATTCCGTAAAGCCACAAAAACCAAGCTACAAAGTCTCGCGTGCATTAGAGCTGTCGTTGGCGCTATAGTGCTGTCGTGGTTAACAACAGCTATAATCACTGTAATTCATTACCCTACTATTTTCAACCGCAGTGAATAATGTTGGGGGAATGACAGGAAATCGCAGTCGAACTAAATATCAAGAGTTAGCCAAGGGAAATAAGTCAGTCTGATCTGACAGAAAACGCGGAAGCAGTGGCGAGTTTGGAAGTAGCAGGATGGCAGCGAAGAGCTCAACGCAAAACTCTCGTCTGCCACCAAACAACGATGAATGGATGTCAAAACTTTCTCCAAAACTACACACTGTTCCGCTGAACAGGATCTCCATACCAGGTATTTATTTATGTTTTATGACTTATTCTGCAACAAAAACCTTAAAACAAGATGTGTGCGGACAGTACATTTGAAATGCTCTAGTATCGCCGTTAGTCAGCAAACTCAGTGACAGTGTGTTGAAGGGACTGTTCATATATTTATGCTGGTTTGGTTTGTTGTAACGATTCGAAATTCGTTTGTAACTGTTTACAAGTTTAACTTAATTTTAAAAATCTGTTTAGAAGAAGAAGAGAAGAGGAATACAATTAAAATGATAATAATATTAATAATTTAAATAAATTCAAGTTTATTTTAATACGAAGAATAATTAGGTAAATTTTTATTTTGCACGTTTATGAATAACATTCAGCTAATAATTATGATTTTATATAAATAGGCAAAAGATCTTATAAATCATTCTGGCATGCTAATTTAATGTTTATTACAATTTTTTAAAAATTAATTCACTTTTTAATTTATTTTAAATATTTTATTTAAAAATGGAACAATGTCCTAACAATATTAACATTCAACTAGTCATTTGAAGAACACTTTATTTATTTTTTTATTTATTATTTAATTTTTATTTATTTATTTTATTTTCTTTCATTTTTTAATTTTGCTTTATTTATAATCTGATTTTTTGTTTAAACTATTTATTTGTAATCTTTCATGATATAAATATGATGGAGACGTATGTTTGAGATTTGAATTAATAAATCGGAGAGCATACAACAGATAAATCACTGTAACATTTGTTGAGGTGACATTTATATAAATACCACCAATCTTATACATAGCATTACATCTTTAATCTGAGGAGTCTACACAAAATCTTCCTTCTCACAAATCCATTAATAAACTAATCTTAATCCAGTTATAGACAAATATCTTAAATCATCTTGTTAAAAAAAAGAAAAAAAAAACCCCAAAACCTTCCCACTAGTTCACAAACTTGTACACTTATTTAATTTTTTCCCTTTCTAGTGTTGTATCTGATTCAGAAACTAAAATCTTCAAAATCCTCAAAATTTTGTTAGACTGACTGTTTTATTTTCCTTTCTGCTTTTGGTTCTGAATTTCATTCTTAGATTAAAACTTTTATAATCCTCCTATTCCTGTTTTTGGATCAAATTAGTATTTCTAAAATTTTCATAAAGATTTTCACTTAATTTTTCTCATTCCAGTTTTCAATACTGTAATTACACCCTTGATTTATCCATACCATGTTCTAATTAAAATAATTAAATATGAAACAAAAAAAGAGGAAGCAGAAAGAAAATTGTAAACAGAAAAATCTATTTGTGTGTTAATGAAATACTATACAGAAAGCACACACTGCGGCCATCTAGTGTTAATTAATAAGCGAGACGTTCTGGTTCATAGCTGCGACTCATCAACAGATGTTTATAAATGTTGTTTTGCTGTGATAGTGTATTTTGCAAATAAGTGAATAAATAAATAGAAGGAAAGAGGAACAATGACAACAAATAAAATAATAATAGTCATAATACTAAATGAATAAATAAATAAATTAAAAAAAAAAAAATAATAATAATAAAAAATAAGCAAACAAATAAAATAAAATAAAATAAAATAAAATAAGTAATAAAAATGAAAATAATTTAAATAAATAAATAAATTCAAGAAATAAAACAATATTTAAAAACCACACACGCACATGCACACATGCTTAATATTAAATTTAGTTGGAATACCAGTTGGTATCTGAATTTGTTTTCCTAAATATTAAAAACAAAATTGTATTATTATCGGGTTTTTTTTTTCTTTCTTTTTTTCTATTATTCTGTTTACAGTAATTGCTTTTCTTACTTTTTAAATTACTTAAATTGCTTTTGGGATTATCAGTTTTTCTTCCATTCTTTTCTTTTTTTTTTCTTTTTTCTTTATTTTTAAACAATTTTTTTTTGTTTTTTGCTTGTTTTTTAAAACTTTTTTCAGAACAATTTAAATTTATGACATTGCTAAGAACCGCAAACCACAGATAATTACATTTGAATAAAAAAAATGTTTTGTTTAAAGTTAAAACTTTTTTTTATGTATTTTACTTCATGGTACGTTTTTAGCTCTTTGTCTTGTATTTATATGTCTTGACAAAGTGAATTAAGTTTGGCCAAAAATCTTTATCCAATCAATCAGTGATAAGAAATAAGTGTGTGTCTCTGAGGAAAAATCTATCACTATACAAAGCTAGCCTCTGTGAATAATTCATATTACATGATTCATTGGGTAGTTGTAACGATCCAAGTTTCAGATTGAAAGTCTTTTTCTTCATTTCTCTTGCTACCTTTGTGATTAGTCACTAATAGTTAAGGAATGTAAGGGACCAGATGGAGGTGATGGAGGTGACAGAGGTCTAACTCAAGACACCAGAATGCAATTACATTTCCCAATTCAGCAGTTACACAAATATTGTTTGCTTTTGATAGAAATCTGTTGTTTCCAATCAGAGAATGTATCTGAATATGTTCACTTGATGCAGCACAGTTTTATTCTCTGGTCACAAGACAGATTTGTAATATTTACCAGACTTGTTTTTCTCTCTGAGCAAACCCAATCACTATCAGTGTCTTCTTTGTAACCAGGCTGTGGAAAATAGAAGATATACTTGTCTGCTGAGATTTTCACTTGAGCAAATAATTAAACACCAAGACTGCTTCTGAAGTGCATCTTGTCCAAGTATTTTGTCACTTGACAAGAAAAGAAGCTGATGATAAGTCCTGAAATAAGAATGTCACTACAGGCAGCACAACGCTGTAGTAGCACTGTAAGATATCCCCGTAGTCGATGAGTTTAGTCAGAGTGCCGTCTTTTTCAGTGTAACTGTTCTGATGAAGTTGCAGTATGTTGTAGTGAACCTAAGTTTAAACATTTATATTCTGTACAATAAATATTATTTAATAATAATAATAATCCTTTAATCAATCTTTTATTATTATTATTATTAGTAGTAGTAGTAGTAGTAGTAGCAGTAGTAGTAGTAGTAGTATTTAAATCATTTATGTATTCTCTGTTTTCTTTAACTTTGTGTCAGTTTTATATTTTTCATCTTTTTTTGTGTCTGTTAATGTTTACACTGCTTTGGTTTCTCTTGTATGTGTACATCTCTTAATAGCTATTACTTTTTTTTACTATTTGATTTTTTTTAATACGTGTATCTAAGATTCTCATTTTGTGATATATCTTTATGTAGTTGTTTATTATGCAATAATCTCTGTTTATTTATCTATATAAGCATTTATGCTGTTTTTTATATAACTATTTTGAGATACGTCTTTGTGTATGTTCTATAAAACTGTTCAGTGATATACCTGTGTATGTCTATATATAACTCTTTACATACAATTCTTTATTCTGTAATGTACCTGTCTATGTTTATATATGACTCTTTATTCAGTGATCTATCTCGTTATATCTGTATATAACTGTTTGTTATATATGTATGTCTGTTACAGTAGATATCTTTAATATGTGATACATATTTATGTTTGTCTCTGTATAACTATTTTTTCTTAGATATATCTGTTTGTATATAGCTATTCTGGTATGTTTCAATGTATGTCTCTCTATATTCTGTGCACATATATAATTTTATTATGTAGTGCATTTTTATTATATATAATTTTGTGTATGTCTGTGTATAAATGTTTATTTTTATTTTATTTTACTGTTTGTCCAAATACAACTTTTTTCTATGGTACATTTCTTAGTGTTTCAGTATATAACTCTTTATTCATCAGTGTGTGTACACATACAATTGTGCATTCTTTGGTATATCTTTGTGTGTACTTTTATATAACTCTTCCTTATATGATTAAAATTTCTATGCGTCTAAATTTAACTCTTCATTCTGACATACATCAGTTGGCTTCGGAAGATTTAATACTTTAATCGGAAAGAATGTCTTGGAAACACAATTGAGCAGCTAGCCAAGTCTGCACAAGATAGTTAGATTAGTGCAGTAGAAAATTAATTTAAGAGACGACTGTATCGCGGGCATTACATGTCTCCACTTAGTTCTGGGTAAATTCCTGCACTAGAATTCAATCTCTGTGACTGTTCTTTATGTACAACCTTTACACTATTGAGATGAATGTTTGTTTGAATATTATATTGCAGCCTTTATGATTTCACAAGAATTATTGGTCTTGGGTTTTGCTGGAGATTGTGCCAAAAACTGCATTCCTGTGCAAAAGCTGATACCACCAATTTAATTAAGTCTCACAAAGTGATATTATTTTGTACTGCTTTGACCCAGGAAGGTACACTGCTGTTATTTTAGATAATTCCAGGAGGAGAGTAATTTATTGTTTGTTGTCAGTTTTCTAATCATATTGTTGTCATCGCTTTTCAGTTTTGCGTGTACCATATCTTAGACATCAGAATTTGTGTCTTGTTTTTCCTGAATGCAGTAAAACAGCTATTTGCCATTCCTGAATCTGATAAACCAAAAATATAATAGGTTTTTTTTTTTTTTTTTTTTGCCTATCTGGCAAAATGTGTGTGTGAAGGATACCTTACTGCCAGTAGAGAAATGTAAAGACTGTTCTGTGATAACTACTGTTAGAAATAGTAAATACGTAACATCCACCTATTCAAAGGTGAAAATTAATTAATGTGTTTAATGGAACTTCTAAATAAACTAACTAAAAAGTAAAATTAAAAAATAATAATAATTAAATAAAAATATCTGAAATATTAATTTTGACCATACCATGAGAATTTTATTTTAAATAAATGATTTCAGATGATTATTGATTGATTTAAGTTGTTCATCTTCAGAAACAGTAAAAAACAACAAAAATCTAATAGTGCTTGAATTATTAATATTTGTTATATGAGACTGAAACTAAACTGATAATTAAACTTTAAAGAAACATCTTTTTTTAAAGGTTACCAACTTCTTCAGTATTAAATTTTGTAGATTAAGGAATATATGATTTAAATTATTTGTCATTTGTTATACAGCACTCCACAAGAGAAAGCTACAAATCCTTATTTTCAAGTTATAATGTATTTTTTTTAAAACTAAATTATGAATATCATTGACATTCAGTACTGAAAAGTTTTTGTGAACTGCTGCATATGAGACATATAAATGTTGTTGACATTCGGTACTAAAAAATATTTATCATTTGCTACATTATAAGACATAGAAGATATAAAAAAATCCATATTTCCAAACCTCCACAAACAGCTTAGGAAATAACATTTCTTTAATTAATCTTTAAAGAGATATCAGAATGTTTAAAGGTGTGCTCATAGAAGCATTGATTAATATTCAATTAGCAGAACTTGCATTTTCTCTTTGATATCTTAATTAAAAGAAAATGAACAGTCTGCAGTTTCCTTTTTAAGTGATTATATTACGTCATCTGACAGAAATATTTATTAAAGTCTTTATCCTGTTTCTGTTGGCTTAAGTTTCTAATTAAATCCAATAAGAAAACAAAACAGAGAGTAAAGTACATTTATTACTGGATGTTACAGCAATGTCATGTTCAGTACAAGTTGTTACATAATGCAATTTATAACGATGATACTTGCTATGACGAGGATGGTAATAATCTGAAGTTATTTGAATTAAATTCATTAATAATGACTTCTTTTTCTTCTAAAATTTTAAAACCATATATAAAATGATTTAACTTGATAGTTGTAAGATCTTGTTATTATTATTATTATTCAGTACAGAAATAAAAGTATAATGGTCATACCGTTTAAATTTCTTTTTACTAAACTTCATAAAAGTTGTCATATACATCTCAGAACATTTTATTCCTCAAGAAATTTTAATTTATTTTTTTAAATCAATATTTTAAAAAGAAATATTGGATCTTTTTACTTTTTTTTCCTTTCTGAACTTTTTGTACAAGAATAAATTCTACCAACATCAAGACTGGGGAATTATTGAAATTTGTCACATTTGAATATTCAGCAGGATTTTGGTCATGAAAGGATTATATCCACAAAGAGATCTATGGAACATCACTGTCAACAGCAAGCATGTTGATGAATATTTTCTTCTTCTTTTCTTTTTTTATAGCTCACATTCTTTGTAACAGTCTCTGCATGAACCTGATACTATGATCAGTTACTATGATCTGATGGAATCAGTGATGCAAAATATTCAAACCAGATTTTTGGTCAAGGCTGCTGTGGCATGATGAATATTTTCACACTTGAATTGAGATTCTTATACCATATAACTCTAACACACGACCAGTGAGTTAATAAGATTTGACAACTGATGAAAAATTGCGTTACTGAATATTCATCTGGATCTTCGGTCATTTATACCCACAATGAAATCAGCAGAACATGGCTGTCTGCGTGCATGCCTCTCGGAGAATTTCACAGCAACCTACATTGATCTGATCCTTATATTTCATTTTCTAATCACAACAAGAATGAGTCATTGGCACTTCTTTCTAAAAGATTAATAAGTCAGACCACGCACAGACAGATCGATTTTTTTTATTTATATATTTTTTTCTCTTTATTTACATTAGGGTTATATGGGTTTTTTTTCTATCAGCACAATGAAGTTAATGAGATTATTCCAGGTCTGCTTAGCATCTTTTTAATTACTTCAGCTTATGTGTGTGTGTGAATCTGACACTCTCTGTTTGTACACGTCTTTATCTTCCTTGTTTCCATGTGAGAAGGTATTAGGCTGTGAAATTAGTTAATTCTCCGGTTTTTACTGCAGAAAATAAGTTCGTAGAGATCATTAGATTTAAGTAAAAGTGAAAACATGGTTATTAAGTGTGAGAAAGTCAGTTAATATATTTAAAAAAACAAACATTTTATATATAAACTGTGTGTGTGTGTTCATATTTTGATTGAAGTTGAAAATTACACTATTATAAGTAGTTCACATTTATTAATAACTGAAAAAAAAAAAACCACCCAAAAACCAGCTCTTAAATCATCAAGAGTTCTCTGTCTGTTTCTCTTTATTATGTCTTTAATGTTAAAGTAATTTAAAAGCTTCATATATCAAAATTATATATATTATGCTTCCATATTTTGTCACTGTTATTGTCTACACTTTAAAAAAAAAAAAAAAAAAAAAAAAAAAAATGGATGCCAAGGAAAAATAGTGTCACAGATACAGCTGTTTTTAATTCTGGTTTCTAGAAAGTATTAAAAGTGAAATTATTAAAAAAAATTAGGGATGGTTTGCAGCAAAAAAGAAATTGTTATTGAAATTTCTATAGCACTGCCAACTGCTAAGAGCAACCACTGGTATTAATTTCATAATAACATAGAAATTTTATTATTCCTTTATTGTTGGATGTTAAATGAAATAAACATTGTCTATAAACTGTTACAGTGTGAAAAAAAGAAAACAGATCATGTATTTTTTGTATTGTTTATCATGCTAGTTTTCATTTATGATTGTTTCTATTTTATAGATACTAGCTCATAATCACATTAATAATTCTTCTTTCTAAGTATGAATAAGAAAAAAATAATTGTCACTGATTTTTTTTTCAGAGTTAAATGAATGGGTTAATTCACTGAGGGTAATAATGGCTGTAATGTACAGGATTTGTGTGAGAAATTGCTGTGCTTGATTTAGTTACAGTTAAGGGAATTTATGGTTTTGGTAATAATCTATCACAGTATTATTCAACCACTAGTAAAATGTTTTTCTTTTGTTTTTTTAGGTTCACATGACTCTTTCTCATTTGGCTTGGAGAGATCATCAGAGATTGGTCCAGACACTGCCCAGGCAATTCGTGACCTGGTCAAGGTGTTTGGTGCAATGGCTAAAGATGTGATCTATCGCTGGTCTATGACTCAGAGTTTGACGTTCACACAACAGCTGTGTGCGGGGATTCGATACTTTGACTTGAGAATCTCCACCAGACAGAATTCAAACGACATCTTCTTTCTGCATTGCCTCTTTGGCAGCAAGGTGGAGCCCTGCCTGCAAGAGATCAATTCGTTCCTGCAGCAGCATCCCAAAGAGGTCATTATTCTGGACTTCAACCACATCTACGGCTTCACTGAGGACAATCACACACAGATGCTGCCCATTATCCAAGGAGTGTTTGGCAGCAAGCTGTGTCCTGTCCAGAACATGGACAGTCTCACTCTGAGCAACATGTGGAAGAACCACTATCAAGTGATTGTGATCTACCACCAGGATGACTTGGCTAAGCAGTGCAACGTCATCTGGCCCAAGTCAACCATCAGGAGTCAGTGGCCCAATACAACAGATGTTGATCAGATGATCAAGTTTCAGGACCAAGTGCTTGCTGAAAGTCACTTGTGTAAGGACAGTTTCATAGTGAACCAAGGAGTTCTCACTCCTGATGCTACTTATATTATGAGTCGATTCACTGGAAGTTTAAGGACAGATCTTGTTGCCAAGGCTGTCCCGGCTTTCATAAAATGGCTGCAGACGAAGAAAGCTGAAACGAAAAGTTTGAATATATGTATTATAGACTATGTGGAAAAGGAAGGTTTTATTGAGCAAATTATAGATTTTAACAAGTAAGAATATTTAAATATGTAGAGCATTACAGTTTTAAATTACACTGTAGCTGTGTATATTAAAGAGGTTTAGGTTTTAATGATTCTGTTTTATCAGTTTTTATTTGTGTTTGAATCTTAAATATGTTGACGGGACCATCAAAATTAATTATTTCATATGAAATTATTCTGATTGTGAATGTATAAGGACTTGTAATGATTGTTGAAGGAACAAATAACTGTATTAAGTCAATTTCAGAACAAAGTTTTATCTGTTAAGCTGGTTAATAATAATGAAGTTAATCTTACACTCAAACATATCTGCCAGTTTTAAGAAATTTCACTTGATCTATGTACTTTGTTTTTATGATAAGAAATTTTATAACTAAATTTTATTTTGAATACTTAAAACTTTTTAAACTCAAAATTTATTTATATATACAGATATTTTTGAAACTGTTTTTCTCATGAAAAAGATATGGGTACAAACATTTTAAAATGGCTTTAGATTAAAAATAATTTGTATATCTTATTGTGGTTGTTTCTAAGACAATAGTAATTTTTGAAAATAATATGTTAACGTGTATTACTTTCTGTTGTACTGTGATTTTTAAACTGCTACTTTCTTTACTTGGCTCAGATTAGATTTTCTGATCAGGATTTATTGTGATGATGGAAATGCAGTTCAGTTTGAAATATTTAATTCTTTAAAACAAAATGTAAACCGAAACATGAGGTTACCATATTGTATTACTATGTATATGCTGTTGTCTGTTAGCTATATGTGTGATACAAACATCACTTACAGATTTTGCTTTTGACAAACAGACACAAAATGATATAATATTATATGATTGTTCTAAATGTATTTCAAATAGTATTGAAATGTTGATTATTTCATTACCCAGTAATACAGACCTGTCAAAAACACTTTCAACTCACTTTCATGCTTTTTATTAACTAACATTCAACATCCACGGTCTTTAATTCATCACACTTTTTAAACATCAGAATTAGATTAGTAAGCTTGTTATATTGGAAGTGATGAAAGAGTATGTGTTGCCCTAGCAAAGCCCTGTGACATGAATTCCTTAATAAGCTAATGTTTGAATTCTCCAGAGAGACGTTATTCCGTCTTTAAGAAGTAGGTGTCCTTTACGGCCATCTTGTTTAATGGATGATTCTGACCCAGGGTGACCAAGATTCCAAGACCTCACAATACATTTCTCTCATGGTGACATAGATTAGAATCCATCATTATTTATCTATGTCAGTAATACAATCACAACACCAGAGAAATTTTGAAAATTATTATTATTATTTCAATGTAGTTGCGCTTTTTTCTTTCCAAATCCATATTCCAGAATGCAGTGTAATCATAACTCATTGATCATGTTACAAATGTTCCTGCTTGTATTTGCATTATTCTTGTCTGACATAATTCCTTTGTGTGCACCTTACTATCATGGTTGTTTTTGTAGACATGAAAATCTATAGCTTTTTAATGTTAACATCTATTACAGTGTACTAGACTGATTTACACATTTATTTCCGAATGACTGCAGCATTTTGAAGATATTTAATAAGTTTTGTGAGGAATAACATTCATTAAAAAATAATTTTTGTGGGTTTAATGATGGTAGCTTTTTGCTTTATTTTTGATGATTTTCTGTTTGGATTTTTAAGGATTGTAGGTATAACAATATTTTGCTTATTTGGTTGGACGATTGTGTGATTTGTTGGACAAACGTTAAAGTTTCATAATAATCTTGTTGTTTAATCTTATTATACCAAGTGTCAGTCTAAATACTGGAAATACAATAATGAAACAGAGAAAAGGTATGTTTATTTTTGACAAAAAGATAATTTTAAAGGTAATATTTTATAATCACATTTCATATATTTGCTGGTTTAAGGTAAAACAATCAGTGAAAAGACAAGTCATGTAATTAGTTAGAGTTAAAAAAACTGCAGGTAATGTTATATGGGCAGAGTTTAGCAATGCCACATGACCAGTTTGTCGTTTGTCAGAGGTTTTTCTGACTAAGGGAAGGTTTACATAAAACATCATTTCTTGCTGTTGTTTGTTTAAACAGCCTGCAAGAAAAAAAGATTCATAAAATGTATTGAGATATCACTGAAAATTCATTCATTCATTTTATTTGGAATTGAATCATCAAAGACTACGAAATACTAACAAAACAGTATTATTAACCAAATACCAAAACTATGTATAATGGATAAAATATTAAAGAAATCATTTACTGTTGATCTGCAGGTTAATGTGGTAGTTTATACTTCTGAACCTGTTTTAAAATATTTTTGCTTATTTATTTGTTGTTGAGACCTGAAATTCTGAATCATGGTTCTCTCAGATTGTGGAGGCTGATCAGTGATCAGAAATCTGGAACCTACATCTTATCATATATTATTTATTATCATCTGAAATATTTTGCATATTTGAAAGCTGCAGATAACATCAGTAAACGTATATCAAACTGTATTTATTTATTTATTTCGGGGCTTAAATATTTTTCATACAAGTATCTGCTGCAGGCTTGTACTTTTAACTTGAGCGTGGAGCATCCAGACCTCGTAATTTTGTTTACCTCAAGCTGATTGAGACATGCAGTGCGATCTGGAGACTGTGCTACTGCATCTTAGACGTTTGCCTCACACGTAGCTGCTGTGAAAAAGCCAGTGCACTTTATTTTGTTTGCTTAAATTGTGTTAAGAGTTATTTTGGGATTTCCATTCCCACTAATGGTCAGTTTCTGCTTAAAGGAATTTCTGTCTGTTTTCATGATGGAAATTGCTCTCACACTTTTGCTTTCACAAAAAGAACTCAGCTGTAGCTTAGTGGTTAGAGTATTTTCCTCACTGGCATAAATGATTTATCAAAGATTATGTTCCTATTTTCTCCTGAAAGTTGCACATTAAATACCCCTGGTTAGTAGAAATAGGAAGAGTTGAGTTGTGGCAGCAGGTTCACACTGAATCGTAATTCAAGAAATTTGTTAGAATTATTGACATTTATAAAGTCTACTCTGAATTCTTAATTAAAGAAATACATCATCATTAAAAAAAAAAATACACTAGTATTGCTAATATCAAGTGAACAACAACGACAAAAACAAAACAAAAATATCTGATTTAATGAGTATTCATTAATTCATTCATTCCTACTGGTAGTATTATTCTTATTTTTTTTAATCAGTTAATTAGCATATATAATTAATTTTTCTTATTATTTTTTTATTTGTATTATTTTTTTTAATGTGTTTGGATTGTAACAGAAAATAGTCGTGAAAACCTCCTTAATGCTAAATTTCATGATCCAAAGAAAAAAGCAAAAAAAAAAAAATAATGATTACAAAAATCAAATTACAAAACTTTGTCATGTATGTGAGAGTTACTTGAAGACAAACTCCTCTAGATCACTGTTATTGCAGCTGCCACTCAACTGTAACAATAAACATGGCCAGTCTGTGTAGTTACAGCTGTCACTGGAGCAGGACAACAAGCACAGACTAAATGAACCTCTTGTAAAGGGATATGGTAACTACTACTTGTAGTTACACTCAGGGTTATAAAATTAAATGTATGTTGTATGTTGTAAATAAAAATAATAAAAAAAGAAACAGATTGAATGAGATAGGGAGGGGAATAGAATGTGTTTCTTTTTATAGTTATTCTTTTTATTTCTCTTCTTTTTTTTTTTTTTTTTTGCAGTTCTGTTCTGCACACTATTCCCAAATCCTGTAAATGTTTATTTTAAAATGCAATTTCACACCAGCATCTACTGCGTCTGTATTCAGATGCAATCTTGAAAAGCTTTCTAATTTTGCCTTCTCTGTGTGCAGTACTTATAAATAACACATAAAGCTGCTATTGTTTCATGCAATGAATATTTTTATTATTTTTAACTGATGTGAACACAAGTACAGAGCTTTAGTTGTCTGCTTCTTTCAAAGATGTTTCTCTCATACTGAACATTTTATGCACAATGTAAACTTTATGTAATGAAGGAATGTTTGTTTTCATTAGCAATGGGTTTTTATTGTTTATTTATTTATTTATTTTATTTTATTTTTATTTTTATTTTTATTTTTTCGGTATCATTTTTACTGAAAAGGAAAGCCAGTGTTTCATTCGTTGTACTTAACTATAAGCAGCAAGTAATCTTATATGTGCACCAGACCAACATTACACGTTAAAACTTACAGAAGAGTTTTTGTTAATAAATAATAAAATAATTTAAAAAATAAATAAATAAAAACTCTGTATAGATGAGATAGAGGTTCAATGAGCAAATTGTGAAGCATCAGTCCTGTGATAAATCTTTCTTCAGACCAGCACTCAAATCACTAAGCTACAAATCAGCCACAGCAAATTAGTTATTGTTATTGCTGCCTGAAGGAAGTAATATTTCTTAACATCACGGTCTTTGTTGAAATGAGTTAACTGATTTAATTTGGTATTTGTTGAAAGACAATGGAGGCACTTCATTTCATTCTAATTGCAGTCAGCAAGCAATTTCATTCCTCCTTCAGTGACTGAAGCTTTCTGTACTGACATACTGAATGAATATCTCTTTTATGTTGATATTCATAGCAAGAAGAAAAGATTTTTTTTTTGTTTTCAAATAATACTAATTTCATTGAATAATCATTAAAACCACGAGCTGTTTATAAAACACCTCTCATACGGGTCATTCATTTGCAGTCAACATTTGCTTTTCTCAGACAGAGTACTTGCTTTTATTCCCATCACAGAACTCTGAAAATCAAAGCAGTCAATTAATGGTTTAATGACTGTTTTTCTGAGACAGGACTTCGAGTCAAACATTGCGTGAGACTCACGGGCTTCATTTGCTGTTGTGGATAATACGTTTTCCTCATTGGAAGAAGTGTGATTTGCGAGGTCATTGATTCTGCTGATCTCAGTAATTGCTCGAAAGAAGTGTTAGCTGCAGAGTCACAACTCTTACATCACTCCTGTCAGCAAACCAGTGCCTGTCATTCTCACCCTATTTTTAATCCAAACTCGACAAAACAATTTTGGAAACACACAACCTTATTTCAATAGGTATTGGGGTTTTTGGGGTTTTTTTTTTGTAATCTTCATATGATATGTAGATATTAATTTTATGTCTGGCAATATATTTTCAACCATAAAATATTTTTACTTTTCATGTCTGTGCTTGATATCCATTAGAATATTGTTGCTTCGTGTATTGAGATATTTCATGAAAACTAACATTTCTAGATCAGTATATTAACAGAAATCAGTATTTGTTGGTTGTGTTAAACATTTCTTTTGTACATGCATAACGTTTTGTAACAATAGATGTTGAAAATTTGATAATGATGTGTGTTAATATTTTATATAATTAACAATCTTTCATAAGCCCAAACTGATATTTTCATGTAAGTTCAGTCTAAGAATTAATCTGAATGAAAGAATAATTTATGTGCATGCATGAATAACATGAACATATGTTTATCAATGGTGTTAATTAAAACGACAAACACAGCAATAACCTTATTTTTTATTTTTTTTACATTTCTTTATTTTTTTTATTTATTAATTTAATGTCATCAACAAATGTTCATTTGAATTTTAATGGCATTAATCTTCACTGACAGTAAAACAAAATAGAAAAAAAATTGTTAAGTTAATCTCATTTATTTAGGATTGCTTACCAAAAATCAAAACTTTTAGTCGATTTATTTTCTTTTATTTATTTATTTATTTATTTATTCATTTTTCTTCTTTCTTTCTCTTTTTCTTTCTTTCTTTATTTTATGTGTATATTTATTATTTTTATTATCATCATCATTATTATTATTATTATTATTGTTATTATTTCTAAAGAATTGCCAAACACTGTTGTGTGGTTTCATCACTAACAAGTGTCTACTGTACCGACTGAAGTATTAGAGACAAATATTTTACACTATTTTTTAGATGTGTATATAGTGAGTAACTTATTTATTGATAGTTATTGTATAGTTTTAATTTATTTACTGAAAAATATAGATTCACTTTATAATACATTTATTTATTTAAACAGATTTATATTTTAGAATATAGATAGATGTATTAAATATTTTTGTAAGTGTTTGCAAACATGTTTAATATGTACATACATAGTGGTTTATCAACATAATATTTAGACAAATAATTTTTGAATAATACTAGTTTCCTTAAATTTTTTTCATAATTTTTTTTCTTTCTTTCTTTCTTTGTGCATATATGTGTGTGTAAAAAAAAAAAAAAAAAAATTGTTTTGAACAAGAGCAAGAAATTTTAATAGTGCACCTTTTTCTTAGTTCATTAGTTTTTTTTGGTTACTTAGTCCCCTAAATTTATACACTGAAAACAAATGTTTGTATCTCATTTGGCTTATATATAGAATTTCAGGATAATACATTCCTTTTTATTTATTTATTTATGTAACAACTTTATTGCTATTATTATTTTTTTTTAATTATATATATTAATGCAATGAATTTGTTTAATTAAATTTTTTTGAAGAAATTTAATTAATGGATTTTGTGTACAAAAGCAAATTTTGAAATCAGTGTGATATTTAAATTTTTTAAACACTATGATGTTATTTCAGTCAAATGTAAAAAAAAAATAAAGAAAAATAACTTGATTAATCATATAATAATGAATTTTATAAAAGCAAGAACAAGTATATTGTTGACAAAGTTTAAGTGTTAACACAAAAAGAAAGAACTTATTACATTACATTTTAATATTAGCAAAGTCTGATAATTAAATATTAAAAGGATATATGTGAAATACACACCTCATCCACAATGTATTATTAACATATATATTACATATTAGAAAGGTGCATGAAAATATTTAAATGTTCAAAATGGCTGCCATTTTCCTTTCTTGATTCAGATGTTATGATGTAATAATCAGAAAGAAAAAAGAAATAATAACAAGAATAACTTTATTATTATTAATAATAATAACAATAATATTAACAATAACAATAGTAATAATAATTCATAAAGTAATGTTGATTGCTTCTGAGGTCTGACGTAAAAAACACCCTATGTGTCTATATATATATATATATATAGTAATAAAAATCTGTGTTTTGGGTTGTTGTTAATGAAATAAGAGTAGGTGTTAATTTATTAAAAGTGTTATTGCTTGCAAGGTATCTGACAAAACAGCTGTGTGTCTGATAAACAAATGTGTAATAAAAACTAATTTCCTAACATTAACGACAAGCTAGAAATCTTCTTGTTATTGTCATTGTCACTGGTCAATATAAATGTGTGTGTAACTGTTAATCAGTTGAAGTAATTTGTGTTTGCGTACCACAAGAATCAAAGGTAGTGATTTGTTTAGTCATTCATAATGCTACAAAATGCCTTAATAATTAATATATATGCACCATGATTGATATTGCATTTTGTCCAATAGATTTAGCTGTTTACTTGATTCAGATTGTAATGATCCAGTTAACTGATTTTGTATTTTACTTCTTGTCAAGATTAAGAAATCATAAATAATTAAAAACAGATTTATAAAAAGCACTGACAAACCAAATTAAGATGACCTTCTTAAAACTTTTTTAAATTGCATTGGAAATTGTAACACAAATCATGTAAAGTCTTTTTTTTTTTTTTTTTTTTTTTTTTTTTTGTCTGGCAGAAAAAGACATTAGTTAGATGAATTAAGTTTATAATGCTACTTTTTTAGATATTAATTAATGATATAAATGTTATATTTAGAGATGGAATTTTTTTTTTTTCAACTCTAAAGTCAGTAAAGGATTAAAAAAAAAACAATAATAAAAATAATATTTTCCACCACCACATCAATAATAATAAATTAATTAATTAACAATACAAACAAGAGTACAGACAGGGATTAGTGAACGCTGTTATTCTGAAACTTGATTTATACAGACTTTACTGGGATTATGTGGATTTTGTAAAAACTGATAGAGCATTTCAGTGAAGGTCACTGTATAAATTCATGTATGTCTTAAGACTGCAGAAGATAGTTCTGGAAATATATACATTTGTAAATACTGTTCTAGGTACTTCCATCAAGGACAGAATTTTTTTTATTAAAAATGAGATAATGACATAACTTTGAAAATGATAGAGTTTCTTTATAAAGGGGAAAAAAATTGTACCCATTAGGTAAAATAAATAAATAAATAAATAAATTCATGTTTGTGCCATTTCCAGATTTATAAAGAAATAGATTTTGGTTGAAATAAAATTAGTGGAACATGTTTCAGGCATTCCCTATCTGGCTCTGTCACAGAGTCTGCAGTTCAGTTCTCAGTACTGAACTGAAGCCCAAAATATCTTCTGACTTTTTTTTTGTCTTCAGAAAATCAATAAAATAATGTATTTTTTTTTTCAATAATGTTTTTTCTCTCTACACAATGCCTCTTGACTTTTTTATTGTCTGGCTGACGCACATCCGGTTTTCAACACTCGCTGATGTACATCAGCAATTTGCCACAAGGCATGAAGCCGCAGAGTAGCATGAAAACACAGATTTTAGTTAGTATCCATCATTAACTCACTGAGGAAATTGAAAAAACAAATTGTGCATCAGCTTAGCAGTTTGATGGCATTGACATGACACACCGTTTTTGGATGCTCTTCAGATGATAGTCATGTTTGTTTTTTGTTTTTAATTAGTTTTTTTTTTTTTTTTTTTTTTTTTTTTTTTTTTTTTTAATTGTTGAATAAATGGTTATATTTCCAGTACTATTTTTAATGTTGGTGTCTTCATTATTTTAACACATTATAATTAATAATTATATTGGTTATTTTTTTTTTATCAGTATTATAATCTTTTATTTTAGGTTGTGAAATAATTACATTGTTTATTTTATTGGTGCATTAATATTTTACATTGATTTCATTACATTTTTCATTTAATTCTGTTATTTATGTTACTGGTCCTTTTCATTTTAATTCACAAAATATTCATTTATAAAAACTGTTTAATAGCATTACCACAGTGAAATGTAAGATATGTTACTGATTTAAAGGAAGATGTATTTTAAACTGGAGAAGTTCATTTCAGTGCTTACTTTTATGGAAAATTTTACATTTAAAGAAGAATAAAATGAATATAAATGTAATCAGTTGTAGGAGATAAGACCTGTATCTCACTTAATTAAATTTTGTGAAACAGATGAAAACCCAGACGGAGCAGAAACTTACTTTATTATACACTAATAGTATTTTCAAAACAAAATTACATTTTAAACGCTGAAAGCTTATATTGTAAATGCTTATTAACACACTGAATTGGGTTAATACCAAACAATTCAGTTATTTGTTAAAATTTATAATTGAAGACCTTCGTGTGAGAAATAGTTTAATGAAATTTTTTTTTTAGAAAAACATGAGCTTAAGAGTGTTGTTTGTATTGACTGATTCTGTTAGTTTCCAAAACTAACGGTTGCCAGGCTTGCCTGTTAATATTCAGTTCACGTAGACAGCTCTAGACATGTTGGCAAAGCGTAGACTCTGAGTAAATGTTATTATTTCACTTTCACCACTCATCCTCTCAGACGTGCATTGCTACCCAGAAAATCAGACAATAACCAGGCAAAAGTACACTGGACTGTCAAAAATGTGATATCATACAGTAGATATTTTAATATAACTCAGTGTTTAGTCTTTATAGGTACAAGAGAGGTGAAAATCATGACCACTTCAGAGGTCACTAAATGTAAGTCAAGAGATGTAGTAAACAAAATTCTGTTTTTCTTATTTACAAATTTGCATACAAATGTTGATGTAACTGGAAGTATTTGATAAAGTAGGTGTTAGGATTGTTTTGTTTTTTTGTTAAAAATATGGTCATTGTTATATCTGTTACCTGTATTTACATAGACTTTAATGGTGATAATCATATTTGAAAATGAATATATTCAGCCCTCAAACAAAAGCATTGCATTTGTACTGACAGCTTTTGTACACATAATTTAGAATGTTACTGTTATAAGCTTTTATTTGTAACAACTGTTGTCTGTTAAAAGTTCTGTGAATAAAAATATTGTTTTACCCAAATATGAACAAAAATTGTTTGTGTTTTCATTTACATCAAAAGTATTTATTGAAACTGGTTAATACTTATTCAGAAGAAAAAAAGCAAAACAAAGAGAAATTAAAAAAAATATATTTTGTTACTTTATACTTGGTTTGGGTGTTGTTTTTATTACTGTTGTTGTGTATTCTATGTTTTTCAAAGACTACCTTTAGGAAAGTGCATATAAAAGATTGCTTGCTGCTAACTGAAAATGAAATTCCACATGCCATAGTTTCCCTCCATACTTGTCTTGGTGCCTCAAAATGTGTACGGTCTCCATGGCAATACAATTCTGTAACTGCCCTTTTAGTTTACCTCTTTGCCCTTTTCAGTAGATCCCATTGATTGGGTGACCATATCAAACTAAAAACACATTTCTTGGTGATTAGTTGCTTTTACTACAACTGACTGATGTAAATAGAGATCTGATTGTTATAGGTTATAATTTATTTATGAAGTCTGCAAACCAGGCCCTGCTGCTCTAATATCTCTGATTAAACCACAGCAGCGATTGCCAAGTCATCAAAAATATAAAAAAATCAAAATCTGAAGCCTGTATGTGTATATATGCATAATGTCCTTAACCAGGTGTATGGTGATCAAGTAACTGGATTACAAATGTCTTAGAACACATCAACTGGTTCACTGACGTGTTAGACGTAGAATAAAAGAAGCCAGATTATGGTTATCAGCAGCAAAGCAGTTAAATAAAAATAAAGAGTCTACACTAGAAATGCTGAAATGGCACTAACTTGGTTCTGTCCAGTGATTATTCATGTGTGTGCTGTGTGTAAGTGATCCTTTGTTAATGGCTAATGTATATTTGACTCTGCTGATGAGTTTTCTCTTCACTGATTTAATTGTTAACACAGGAAGAGACTGGAACATGTCAAAGGAACAAAGACATGCAAAACACTAAAACAGACAGTAATAAAATTAATTCTGCCACCGAATGTTGATACTACATTTATCCTGATTTAATTTGTTATTGTGAGAAGAGTTGAGAAAAATACATAAAGAAAAAAATGATTTAAGAATTACAACATTTCTAATGATTATGATAATAATAAAATTAGTTTTAAAACAGAAAATTAATCATTCCTTAAACATGCTTTAACCCAAAATTTTTCCTTAGACAGAACATTTATTATCTTTAAATATCTTTTTGAAAATTATTTTGTTTATTTAATCACACATTATGAATTTATTTGTTGTTTTTTTCATTTACATTCTTTTATTTTACATTTTTCTGTTTATATATTAAATTTTTCTTTCCAGCTTATGAGAGGGTGCATATAAAAAATTTGCTTACAGCACAGTAACAAAAGCCTCATACAAACAACAGCTGTTGTCTTTCTTTTTATCATTACATAAAGTATGTTTGATGACCAATAACTAGTAACAGTAGAATATTTGGTTAAATTTTCATATTTTTATTTTCACTTCATTCCTCATAGGGTTACATACTTTTCATTTCTCTCCTCTCCACCATTAATTCAACTTAATATTTTAATTTTTTTTAAATTTCATGCAGATCTCAGTATTTGACATGCTTTTACAATGACGTTTTTTTAATCACTTTTCATTACATCACTCGCTGATTCAGACCGAAATTATTTCAGCTACACTTAAAATATTTTGTTTCCTGGAACACCAGGTAATTATTTACCACGGCATTACTTAATTTATGTTATTAACCATCATGCATTCGGTTGTAACGTCCCTCTTGAACAACTCATCAAAGCGTAATGAAAACGTATTAATAAAATAGGATGTATTGAACCAAAACACACTTACTCTCCTGCATAATTGCTTTGACCAGTTCAGCTGGAAATTAATAAAGACATGAGTAATAGCACTGAATTGTCCATCTTCAGATTAATAATAAGATATGATGAAAGAGAGTTTTAGTCACAGCATGGCACTTACAGAACCCATTCCACTCTGTGAGTTCTTTGTTTTGTGTTACAAATATGACATCATTAGAATCTGTATTCTTACTTTCATGTAGCCAGGTTTTCTTTGATGATGGAAGAATTCAGTGATTTCTTTTGGACCTTTGGATACATTTTGTATCTGGTTTTAAAATGAAGAAAGAGTGCCAGTGTGATTAAACACAGGGTCAGTTTATACTCAGGTTTTTTTTTAAATTTCCTTCACAATAGATTTATCAAAGACTGTGCTACTCTTTCCTTGGAAAGGTACATAAAAAAATATCTTACTGTTACCATCACTGCAACTGTTACTATTACTACTACTACTATACTACTATTACTGATACTATTACTCCAACAACAACAATTACTACTACTACTACTCTTACTACTACCACTGCTACTACTACTACCTCTACTGCAACTACTACTGCTACTAACTTTCTTTCAACTGACAATATCAGTATTTGTTAGTTGCAGTGTTACCCATGCTTAAAAAAGAAAACCTTGAAATTATAGTTAACCTTGAAAGTCTGTCATACTACAGACATCAACACAGCAAACACCATAATAAAACCTAGGTCTGAAAATATATTACCTACAAGATTTATATTGCTGTTGTCAGCGTTGCTAAGAATATCATCAATATGACACCATTGATGACGAATATTTCTGGTTTTTGCTAAACAGCTAATGTTTGTTAGATTAATTGCAGATTTTCATGTCAGAAGATATCAAGAAAACTGATATGAAAGCAGCGAGGTTCCGTATTTCCAGATACGTTAATTAGCTTTTTCCTACAACAAATTAAGTTATGATGTATACCGCTTGGATGAAGGTTTTATATACAGGCCTTATTTTCTTTATTTATTTTAATGATGATAATGATAATGATAATGATGATGATTATGATGATGATGATGATGATTATTATTATTATTATTATTTAGTTATTGTTTATTTTCATTTTGTTTTGTTTTTCAATTTAGTTATTGTTTACTCAGTAATTATTTATTTAAACCTTCAGTTATTTTATTCATTGTTTGAGTCAATGATTGATTGATTCGATTTGATTTAATTTTTATTGATTGTTTGATTAACTTTGAATTTCATATTTATTTCATTTTATTTTATTATTACAGTCCTAAATTTTATATATATAAAAAAAAAAAAAAAAAAAAATCTTTTTGCTTTTTACATTTTCAATAACTTATTTATATATTTTATATGTTTCTTAGTTTTTTTTATTTTCTTCTTCTTCTTCCTCTTATATAAATAAATGAAATTTCTTCACAGACGTCCAATCACTGACGTTGCTGTTTCAGTCATTCTCCACTGAAAACAAATATGTTTTAAATCGAACAAACAAACTCAAGAACCAAATAAAATAACGTGTACATTGGTTTTAGCTTAAATTAACGTATATTAATTGAAAAAAAAAAAAAAAATTGGAAATATTGTTGCATTAAAATCGCGTTAAATGACTTACGTTTAAATGGAGTTATTTAATTAATGAAAATACACAGCTTGATGAAATGCTTCAACTGAATTTTGCAAACGTTATCCAAAAAAGTATAGTATTTTATTTTATTTTATATTATTTTATTATATAGATAGATAGAGAGAGAGAGAGAGAGAGAGAGAGAGAGAGAGAGAGAGAGAGAGAGAGAGAGAGAGAGTAAATGGCAATATATATAAATAAATAAAGTGTAAAGACAGTTCAGCGCTTTTTAATTTTGTTTATGATGTATTAATCATACTTTTTTTAATTATGATTATTACTATTGTTGTTGTGGTTTTTTCTTCTTCTTCGTCTTATTCTTCTTTTCAAATTAAGTTACGATGTATACCGTTTGAATGAAGGTTTTAAATACAGGCGTTATTTTGTTTATTTATTTTACTGATAATGATAATAATGATTATTATTATTATTATTATTATTATTATTATTATTATTATTATTATTATTATAATGAATAGAAACATGGTCTCACACATTAGTTTTATTATTTAGATACACATTCCTATCAACTGTAAAGTACATACCACGATAAACTAGTAATTTTACTGAAACTGCTATTATTAATATTGTTGCAACTACTACTAAGAACAACACATCAATAACAACAAAAACAACAACAACAATAATAATATAAAAAATAATAATAATAAAAAAATAATAAGAATAAGAATAACAATAATAATAATTATATAAATAATAACAGTAACAACAACAACAACAACAACAATAATAATAATAATAATAACAATAACAATAACAATAACAATAACAATAACAATAATAATAATAATAATAATAATAATAATAATAATAACGTCCTTGCCTACATAACAAAATGGTGCTCTCAGATCTGCAGCTCACAGGACTTCAAAGGTGAAGATTTGTAGAGAAGTGAGTTAATGAAGTAATTTTGTTGGAAATTTCATCATTTCCCAGAGATAAGCCCAAGGTTAACACGCGGAGCAGTGTTTATTTATAGTTTAGCAGCAAATAAGTCGCAACGAAACTATGTAGGCCTGCATGCAGTCATTTTTGTCTTTAGTACAATTCAAATTTATAATTATTTCGTAATAATATCCTCACAGAATTAAATTATCCATTGATGAGTATCAGAGAGAGAGAGAGAGAGAGAGAGAGAGAGAGAGAGAGAGAGAGGTTAATGACAGAAAGGATCGAAAAACAATAATAAAGGATAGAGAGAATGGGGAAAAGAATAAAGAAAGACAAAAAGCGACAGAAGAAAAAGAAAGATAAACAAAAAGAGAGGAAAGAAAGAAAAAAGAAGAACAAAAATAAGAAGTAAGAATAAGAGAATAAAGAAGAAAATGAAAAAGGGAGAGAAAATAGATAAACTATTCATATGTGAATGAATGTATGTATGCATGTATGTAACAGACCTCTACGTAAATACAACATTTTGCAAAACAGCAGGCTGAATGCAAGGAAAGCAGATTTGTCCAACACTTTATTAAGTCAGAAAAAAATCACTGGTCGTTTCAGTTAATGACTTTGTCTTGTTCTGTGCTTACTTACTGCATGTTTAACCATTCATTAGTATAGATTTTCTTCTACATCTGACATACAGTTTCGTATTGACTTTACAATAACTAGATCTGTTTATTTTTTGTCACTAATTACAAATGATTATAAATACAATTAGCCCGATTTCCCTTTCCTTTTAACGATCTATTTTCATTTTAGATGATGATGATAATGATGTTGTGCAAAAAGATAAAAATTCGACAAAAACATTTTTAACAACGACAACATCACCAATATTAAAAGAAAAGTAAAACGACAGTGACAACAACATCGCAGTTGTATATCTACTAAATTGATAATAAATCAATAATTACGTTTCTAACGACACCAAAATAATTTAATATTAATTATTATTCATGTCAAACATCGTTTTTGATGATGAAAGAGGAAGCCCAGTATAGCTATTTTGTAAGCCGTTTCGACTGACAATATATATATATATTATGTTTGCAATAAACAAATAATTGTCCTTGCACGGTGGAGAGAGAGAGAGAGAGAGAGAGAGAGAGAGAGAGAGAGAGAGAGAGAGAGAGATCGAAGAAAACTGATGAAGCATCTCAACAAATAGCCAAGTATTCGAACTACAGTTATTCAGTTAGCTATTAAGCTTTTCAGAAGCCACCACTACCACCACCTTCAACAACAACAACAACAACAACAACAACACATTATCCTTTCTACAGTTAATATTACAGTTTTTACTGGATATTTGAACAATTGTCGATTTTTTAAGAATTCCAGACACGAAGTCGTCTTTCAGGCTAATGCCAAACACATTATTATTAATATTTCGTCAATCCACATTAACTTCCAGTGCAAGAGAACTAGTTATTTATTAATACACATACGTCAGATGAAGCTCTATGCTGTCAGAAATCTGAAAAATCAGATCTCTTATTGACATGTTTTTCTTCTTCTCAACCCCTTTTTTTTTTTCTTTCTTTTTTTTTTTTTTTTTTTTAAACGAATAAGACAAAGAGAAAGCTTAACGAAACTACTTTAATCTTATACTCCATTACTCTGACGTCAGTTAATACGACATGATGACGAAACAACTTTAAACTAGAGGTTTAGAGCTGGACAGTGAAAATTAACAGGGAAAACAAACGGGAAAATGTATCTGGTAATACGTTACATTATGTAGACAAAGAACGCGCAAATACAGACAGAGAAATTCAAGAACGAACAGAAAGACATTCATAAACGTTCACATATCGACAGCAATGAAATAAACATACAAACATACATACAAAGAAAATATATAACCAAATAAATACATTAACGTATACATACACAGAGAAATACACGCACGCAGACACACACACACACACACACACACACACATTTCAACTAAATTATATGGTATCTGTCAAATTAAATTTAGGATTTTATTTTAATTTTGTAAATTAAGTTTTTTCGTTTTTTACGTCAATGATATTTATTATTTTTGAATATTTTCTTTACTATGATTACTATTATCATCATCAGCAGTAACATATTATTATTATTTTTAATTTCTTATTTTATTTAATACTTAGCCTTTGATTTATATCACCGATAATTCTCTTATTTAATTACACGTTGAATATCTGTAAATATTATATGTCATTCATTAACACTTTTTGCAAAGTGATTAATAACATTCCATTCTTAAAAACAGAAAGAAAGAGAACATAATCTGCATCCGTTGGGTAACATTTGATGTTCTTTATTAAGCAGC
This sequence comes from Chrysomallon squamiferum, assembly GCA_012295275.1. NCBI lineage: Eukaryota > Metazoa > Mollusca > Gastropoda > Neomphalida > Peltospiridae > Chrysomallon > Chrysomallon squamiferum. Next base: position 28,494,150 of record CM022671.1, read on the forward strand.
GATAAGCAAATGTCTATGTAAATAAACGTGTGTCGATATGTCTATACATTTAACACAAATAATCTCCATGTGTCACTTATTTCTAAATATTATGTGGTAATAATGTATAAACTGTACTCAACCTATTCCTCTCTCTCTCTCTCGTGGGTGTGAGTCTCTCTCTCTCTCTCTCTCTCTCTCTCTCTCTCTCTCTCTCTCTCTCTCTCTCGTGCGTGTGACTGTGTGTGGGTGTGTGCCTCCCATAAAGCAAATAAATAAACTGAATATATATATATTACTGTGTATACGGCTGACATTTAAACAGCGACTGCTGGGAAGGGGTGTTGATTTCCGGAACGTGTCTCGAGGGGACAGCTATCTCTGACAACGTCTAGGTCGTCACATTCTCTGTTCACCCTCTGGCAATGCATATCCGTCTGAAAAAAATTAAAAGGTTGCCACATTCTGATGAAAGATATTAAACAGGTGTGTGAAACTGATCACACATTCTACTAAATAAAATTAAAAAGATTTACGGTTACCCTCTGTCAACAAGAGTTAATTCTACAGAAAGCATATAAAAATATTCAAGTTTTTCATTTTCTTCTTTTTAACAACAACGACAACAACAACAGTATAATAATGATGATGATGGTGATGGTAACAGAGTAGCAGCAACAGTATTACTACTACTGATCATAATAATAATTGTAGCCGTATTATTAATTATATCTTTTGTTTCAGTTTGCTCAACATTCATACTGCCGACATAATTATAACGTGTCACACAAGAGAAATTAAAAGAAATCAGCCCTTCGTTGCTTCGTTTCTTTGTATCTATGCTTTAATTAAGACTTCAAAATAAATGATATTAAATGGGAAGGTCTAGAGCTGTGAATAAAAAAGGTAAGAGAATCACGTCATTGGATATAATTCTCAATATGAAATAAGAATACTTCGGTGCACTCTTTGGATTCGCTCATACAACAAGTTTGAATACAGACAGAACGATCAAGATAAACTGAACGTAGAGGATTGGTCGTGTTTTCAGTTACAGATTCAATAGAAGAAAAAAAGATGTGGGCAAACAAAGAAACTAGAATTCTCTTTAAACAGACACTAATGTGTTATGTCAGCGTTATTCAATACGCGTTTAGCATGTCGTTTATTACGCGAAACCAATAGTTTGATTAAATGATTTTTTTTTTTTTTTTTTTTTTAATTTTTTTTTCTCCCTACTGTTGCTTATTTATAGCTTTCAAATAAATGACGATGATCGAATTATCGAGTATCCTGGCAAAACTGTTTTGAACCTGGGTCTAACAGGCACTAAAATATCGTAGTTTTTTGTTCTTAATATTTTTTTAATCTGCTTCATTTTTGTTGTTCAAATATTAACGTTCAGAAAGGTAAACAGAAATGTTATTATGACCTGTTATTAATCAAATCGTATGACGCAGGCATCAACAACACCAACGTCATGTTGCGAAGCATGTAGATGGTCGTTACCAAGGATTGATAACATTAAACACTGGCTGTTGTTTTCGATACTTTCTATTTATTTTCTCTTTCATTCTTTTCCCCTAGGACACTTCTATCGGATAATTGCATTAAGGAAGCGAAATGAAAAAGAAAAAGAAAAAAAAAAAGGCCAAAGGGGATTCATAATTTGTTGTTTCATGGACTAATTGATGCGGTAGACGTGTTGACGTGTGCTCGTTTTCAGTTTCAGCTCAGTTGTTTTTCTCAAGTAATAGTCGCCTCGTGTAGTAAAAGGCACAGGATTTGAATCCAGCCAAAGAAATGTATCTTAAATCTTAATAATCTACACAGATGTTAATATTTATCTGTCCATCCAGGTTTTCTTTCAAAATTAATAATCTTAGTGACAGCCATTAATGTCCTCTGGGACCGGATGTGTAATCTGTTGGTATTGCTTTAATATATGTATTCATTCGCGATTCCGTTCATAAGTGAATGAATGTATAACGACACTTCGCCTTACTCAAATGTTAACTTTTATTAGACGTCGAAACAAATTATTTGTGAATAATGATAAGGGGAGAGAAGAAACTCACTGGCGTCAGTGTATTTGAGACAGGGTTTATTTTTGGTTCTCTATAAAGCGTAGGAATATGTGCAGAGAGGTACGAGTGGGTGTTCATGCACATGCTACAACTTATATCGTCAAATTTGTGTGAGTTTTTTATCTTCCAAATTCTGATTTATTCAGTTTATAGGTAAATAATAATAATAATAATAATAAAAAATGTAACAAAAATTAAAATATCTGTTGTATGCTAAATTTGTACGATCGTTTTCCTTCCCTCCCCACATTTATTTATATATTTATTTCAAATAAGAAAACAGGATGTTCGACGGCTGACTTGTATTAACACAGTGTGTGTGTGCTGTGAAAAAAAAAAAAAAAAAAAAAAAAACCCACCCACATTTGTCGTATTTGTAACAGTTAAAAGCTCAGACGTTTGGTTTAATAGCGCCATCAGTACAAAATGGTTCCTGTTTATTAACTAAATCACTTTGGTTCGTCCATTACGCCCCATCTAGCACTTAGTGCTTATATAAGATCCAAAAAAAAAAAAAAAAAAAAGTTTAAATAATGAATTTAGGTCCACATGCGATTTGAGCTGATCTTGCCGTGCCTGTTAACTGAAACATTTCTCGATGTTCGTTGATCAATGTAATTTCTTTGCTTTGTATATACATGTACACACATGCAAACCCAAACAAAAACAAACACAAGCTACATGTTATATACTGTTTTCATGTATTAAAAGTGATGACTTAAAAAGTCTCTTTTTATACATTTCACATATTTATCAAAAATTAATGATAGTGATTGGAATACGAATATATATATATAAATAAAGTACTAATATATTTATTATTTAAAATATTTCACTTTGTGCACATATTGTTATTATTATTACTGAATTGAAAAAAAATTGAAAAGTATATGTAACACTGATTGGATTCAGTGTAAATATTACAAAGGTTCTGAAAAATCTGACCTCACAGAAAAATATATTCTTAATGTTGTAAAACTATATGCTTTTTCAATGAGGATTTAACATTACCATATAGTGTATTAAAAAGTTTGCACCAAAGAAAATAAGAAATTATGAACAGTAAAGCTGCACCCTTTTTTTAAAAAATATTATCAACATTTTTATTAATTTTTAAATTTGATTTTTCTTTTTGAATTTTTCATTTATTTTATTTTATTTTATTATTTTTTTTAAAATTTAGTTCATTGAAACAGACATGTATGTTCAAAGTTAGTTCGACATTTTTTATTTTTATTTTTTTAAATCGTTCGCTGTGCACTTTTCCGTTAACTTTAAGACGGAAATATTTTTTGTTACGACTCCACGTTGTTATAAATCGTTTTTAACTGTTGCAGACGTCAGTAATGATTTTCTATTTCAGCTGGACATTTACAGCGCGAGCTAAATAAAAATATAAATAAATTTACTCATTTCTGAAAACTTCACTTAACGTCAGTTAAACTTCAGTCTTATTTGTTTATAAAGGTTTGCAGATCAATCAATTAGTGTCCAGTACACCAGAATGAAATATTTCCTCTTCTTCATCTTCTTTTTTTTTTTTAAATTCTTCTTCTCTCTCTTTTCTTTCAGTCTTTTTAAGTACTGTTGAAAACAGGAAAATATTTAGAAGAGTCAGGTTATTTCAAGTCGTGACCAGAAAAAATGTTTCCTCTTTCAAAGCGGGCAGATACATGCTTATTGGAAGATGCATTAAATAAATAAATAAGTAAATAAAAAATAAAAAATATAAAAAAATAAAAATAAATAAACATACAAATAAATAAATAAAAAAAAACAAAATAAAATAATTAAAAGTCTGAACATATTAAAAAGCTAAATGACTCAGATTCCCTTCATCTCCCAAGTACTTTATTATAAGCGTTTACCACGACAGAACTATTCAACGTTCAACTGGAAGATGAGCGTCTTGACAAGTAACAAACATTCAAACTTTTCAGACACACTTTGTAATACTCTGTTACTTCAGTTTTAAAAAATAAAGAGAATAAAAACCTCTCTCAGTAATTTCTGAGAAATGTTTTTTTCTTTTTTCTTTTCTTTTCAATCTTTTTTTTTTTTTTTTTTTTCCAAAGACGGATTTAGATGACAGAATTAAATCAAACGTTTTAAATTGAACGCCGAGACTCAATGTTCAAAGGAAGATCTTGAGATTTTACTTTGAAATAAAGGAACTCAGAAACAATCTGAGCAATTCCCAAAGCTCATATTTTCAATTTAAAGAGGTCTTTTTTTTAAAATGTTATCTTCAAAATTAAAAGGGAAAAAAAGAAAGAAAAGAAAAAGATAAATCCGGTGGGAAATGTGCGTTATTTTGTTCCTGCTCCTGAAATGATGAGCATCTTGACACAAAGCAACTGTCAGACGTTGGTTATAAGTTTTACAGTTTTCCAAAAAAAAAAAGTTTTTTCAAAAGAATATAACTGTACGAATAATGGTGCTTAAAATGGTGAATAATTTTGCAGACGTTATACATACAAACACGCATATTTAAAGTATTTTATAATTATAATCAATTTAAGTAATCGTGCATACATTGTGTGTTGTGTGTGTGATTATATATTATTTTGAAATGATTAATCCTGTACTAGAGCAATAATTATCTCAGTGAAAACAAAAGCTCTATGGCAATTGAATCTCAGACAATAAGAAAGAAAAAAAAACGAGAACAGACATTGTTCAAAAATACGATGACCTGTTTTACTATCTGTGTCTTTGTCTTGTCCAAGGTTCTAAGTCATCTTCGGGCCAATCTGAAAAAGGTCACAGAGTCACCAAGCTGCTGAAAAGGATAAAATCGCCAAAGGCTTGATACCTTCAGTTGTAACTGCCTTTAGAAAAAACATGTTCAACGGAAATAAATATCTAGAAGTTAGTTATGTATCTGCCATTACTGGGTAATAGTTAAAATAATAATGATGATGATGATGATGATGATAATGGTGATGGTGATGATATAATATTAATTTAAAAAAATTAAGATGATGATAGTCATGGTAATATTAGTAATAATCATTGCAGTAATAAACATTACAATGTTCATGTCACAATAATAATAACAACATCAACAACAACACCAATAATAACAATAATAATAATAATAACAACAATAATAAATTTGATAATAACAATAATAATAAATTTAATAATAATAATACCATGAATAAAAATAACCAAATAAATACATTAATCTAATAACATAAATTACAAACTATAAAAAAGAACAAACAATAAAACTATAATATTTTATTTTAAATTTTATTTTCAAAAATTTCTTTTCTTTCACAACAACAACCACAAGAGATAAATTTGTCAATCATACAACAGAAATAATCTATATATATATTTTTTTTTTTGAGATCTAGACAATTAAACATTAACAAAATAAAAATTATAAATATCTAATTCATTCATTTATTTATTTATTTTTGTTTATTACAATTTCAGCAATAAGGCAATGGAATTGCAGTTTTGTGTGACTATTAAAAAACACACAGTGAATGAAGATGTAGCATGGTTTGAAATACTGATAATGTAATAAAGAATACTGATGAATATAAATATTATTATGCATAAAGTCAAATTAAAAACAATTAAATGATGCTAGCACATAGTAATTATAGTGAAAGGATGGATAAAGATATTTGTTAAAATTGTTTTACTGGGTATAATAAAATATAATAATAATAATCCAAGTTAAATGAGTTTTAAAAAAAATAGATTGTTGCTTGAAAGGGATCATAATTATTATTAATAATAATAATAATAATAATAATAATAATAATAATAGTTAAGAAGTAGTAATAATACTAGGAGTAGCAGTAATACTGATACTAATAATAGTATTAATAATAACAATAATAATAGTAGTAAAATAATAATAAAATATAAAACATTTAAAAAATTAAAAATTCAAAAGATAAATCTGTGAAAAATAAAAATATTAAACATAAATTGCTTTGGTTATAATACTTAAAATAACAGTTAATTTAATGGAACAATAAATAGCTGCACAGAACTATATAACAACTGTTATAATTAAATAACAATTTCATGAACACTTATAAGTAGACAGTAAATATAATCAACAGAACAACAATTGCCGTAAACCTAATTACGTATCATGAACTAACAACTGGAAACTAAATAACTGACGTAATTAAATAACAAATGACAAAATTAACTAACATTTGCTATGAACTGAATAACAGTTTTATAAAATCAATAACAATTATAATAACAAAATAATGCCACAAAGAAAATAACAAAATAACAGTTGTAATATAGTAATAGTTACAACAAACTAAATAACAATCATCAAAATAAATAACAGTTATTATAATAAATAACAGTTATGATTCTACACTGTACTTTGTGAGATCTATATTAATAAACTATTTTTCTTCTTAAAATACGATTTCAACAGTGAACATCAAAAAACAAAAATTAAGTAAATAAATACAACTAAACAACTTTTGAAATCCCTAGTTCCTAACACAAATATTTTGCTCTTGTGATAGCTTAACTGAAAATATTTTTTTAAAGATTTAATTGGAGATTTGAAATAAAAAACATTTTGAATACTGTTTTAATCATTGCAGTGCTTGTTTTCATTAAGATTTGACAGATACAAAATTCATGATCAAACTGACATGTAGTTTTATTATTTAAAAAAAAGATTTTTTTAATCAGTTTTGAAAGTCATAAAGATGGCACCATTTTTTATGTCATTTTAGACATGTTCTTGAATTTATAATGCAGATAAAAAAACCCAAAAAAACCCAGAAAAAAACAACAAATAACAAACAAACCAAAAAAACAACTTTAAAATAGATTTTATAGTAATAAAACAAAACAACTATAATAATAATAATGATGATGATGATGATGATAATGATGAGAATTATTATTTAATCAAAATACTAGCTTTTCAAAATTATGTGATAATATTTAATTACTATTTTTTTATTTTTAAGGAAATCAATTGAATTATTTTGAACATTAAAATAAATTTAATAAAATAGAAAATAAAGAAATTAAACATATAAAATTAGATATATTTAATTTAAAAGATGCTTAGACAATAAAATAAAAATAATTTAATTTTAAAAATATTAATTTTTTTTACAACTAACGAAATCATTTAAAAAATTTTTAAACTTTTTTATGAGAGTAAATATATTTAATTAACACGGACAAGTAATAACATTATTTGTAAACTTATTTTGACAAACAAAGTTAATTTAAGTTTTAAAACCTTCTGCTAAATAAACAAAGACAAATGTTTTATAAAATAAATTTAATTTATAACTAATTTATACTAACAGTTGTATTAATAAAGTTAATTAAACATTTTATATTATAAGTACAATAAATAAAATTATAAACTTTTAATTTTTTTATTTTCTGATATAAATAAATAAATAATAATAAAATACTAAATTAATAATAATAATATTATTTTAAATTCTGAATAACTTCTGCCAAGTAAAACAGATTACCATTTAATTTGTAAAAATGTTTAAGAATGAATGAAGTGTAATTTTGATATATTTTCTGTCAAACTGGATTTTAATTTAAAATAACAAATTCTAAATTGGCATCATAACATAACTCATTTTAGATAAAGCCATCAAGATAAATATGTTTTAAGACAAGCTGTCATTAGCTATTTAGATCACTAACAGAGATGATTATTGGCTGTAGTTAGGTCAGACTGACCAATCAGTGATGCCAATACAACTATTACTTTTCTTAATTTTGTTAAATGAGAAAATATTAAACTAATTTCTTTGACTTCAGCCATTTTTATTTGGTATTAGATTTATCTATGAAAGAGGACAAATCAATATATATTTTTTTTCTAGTGTTAATATAAAGATGATATTTTATTTATTTACATTTTTCAAGGATGCCAATAATTAATGTTTGATCAAGAAGAAAAAGAACACTTTTTCAATAAAATGAAAGGATTATATATTTTGAATGAAATAGACTGAAATGATGAGAGAAAGAGAAAAAATATTTGGACAGAGTAAAAAGTAGAATAATAGTTTCTGAGAAAAGTACAGTTTCAAAGAGAGAGAGAGAGAGAGAGGGGAAGAGTGAATGATAGAGAAACAGATTGATATACCATAAGAGAAAAAGAGACTGAGAGAGACTGAAAAAGATACAAAAAGAGAGACAAGAAAATGGAAGAGTGAATGGTAAAGAGAAAGAGACTGATATACCATAAGAGAAAAAGAGACTATGAGAGAGAGAGTGTCACAAATAAAGAGAGAGAGAGAGAGTGTGACACTCGTAAATACATGCAGACTGAAAACCGTGAATGAACTGGCATAATAAAGCTCTGTGATATAAAATGTTTATCACTTTCTCTCAGAGATTTGTTGTTTTACTTGTTGAAGTAACCTGCTGGGCTCCAGGGAGTCTGAGTGAGATTGCTGAGTTTGACTTGATTATCAGAGGTCCTAGAAGTGATAACTCATAACACAGAACCAGAGAGCATTACATCACATAACTCATTTACATCACACTAGCATGAGTCATTCACTTAAATACCAGGAAATAATAATACTTTTTTTTGTTTTTAATTATTATTTTTTTTATATAAAAATATTAATGTTGAGAGAATTAAATGATTTTGGGTAATTATAAGCTGCATAAATTTAAATATGTATATTTATGTTATAATAAATAAATTATTATAGATAATGATGATGATGATGATGATGAGAATCATTATATTAATTATGAAAATGATGATGATGATGTAAAAAGTTAATAAATTAATTAATTTAGATAATGATGAAAATGATGATTCATAATTATAAACAATGATATTAATGATACTGATAATGTTGTAGTTACAAAGATATAATAAAAATAGTTGTAACTGTTGAAGTAATTGCTATTAAAACTATTGCTAATAACTGTAATTTTAATAGTAAAAACAAAATAGTAATAAAAGTGATAATACTTGAAGTAGTTGACGTTATCACAGTCTTAATATTACTATTAATAGTGCTAGTAGACATATATTGATTATAGTGGTAATAGTAGTAGTAGTAATAATACTAACAGTTGTAGTAGCTGCAGAATCAGTAGTGGTTGTAGTAGTAGTAATAATAATAACAGTATTAATAGTAGTAACAGGAGCAGTAGTTGTAACACTAATAGTAGTCGTGACATTAATAGTAGAAGTAACAATAGTAATAGTAGTGGTAGTAGTAATGGTATTAGTAGTAGTAATAACAATAGTGGTAGTAGTACTAGAAGTTATAACAGTACACGTAAGACTACACTGATGATAGTGATTTGTTGTTTTAAATAAGATATTGAAATAAATGGTTTCTGAATAATGCACCTAATAGTCGCGTTTGTGTGTATTAAAAACACATAAACATCGAGTTTCAGCTATTTTAGTTTACAAATCAATATGGTACAGAGCTGATATATTTGACAGGTTTGTTTTGAGGAGCAAGACAAAAACAAGTACATCGCTGAAAATGATCAATACAGTGCACAGTGAAATAGAAGATATTGATTGGAGGCGAGGAATTAACACGTTACAGATTTTATTTTTCTTTATATATTTAAAAAAAAAAATTTTTTTTTTTTTTTTAAATGGAATATTAGACTGTTGGAAGATAACAGCTGTTTCTGATTATAAAGATTTCCCAAGAATCTGTTACGTTTAATTAACGTTTTAGCTCATTTCTGTGTTAATGCTTGGTAGGTGTCAGTCATCTGTTTGTGTGAATTATTATGATACGAGAGGAAATCGGCTGTAATCATTACACAGATTACTCTTAGCAGAAACAGGTTTTTGTTATACGCCTTCCCATAAACAGTTCTTTGATAAACAAGTAAAACAGAAAATAAAGTCATCTAGGGAAAGATTGGTATCAAATTTAACAATAATAATAATATTAATAAAATAATAATAATATTAACAACAACAATAACAATAATAATAATATATTATTATTGTTGTTGTTGTTGTTGCTGTTGTTATTAGTTTTGTCATTTTTCTTTTTGGTGTAGATATTATTATAAGCTGTTGTTATAATGATTACTGTTGTTATTATTATTGTTGTTCATCTTCTTCTTCTTTGCAAAAAAGAATAACTAATGATGGCTAAACATGCATAGTTATATCCTACATTTTTCCTTTGTACGATACTAATTTGCTTTGAAATGAAATTCTCAATGTTACCTATCTACCTCAACCACTGGAATCTCTCAACTCTGATACAGTTTGCACTGTATTCGAGGTTTTTAATCTAACACTGAAAAAACAAAACCAGTGAATAAAATTACAAATATAATCTTGATGGTTCTGCTGTAGATGAAAATGATAAAAAAATCTTGATAATCTACTGCATATAAAAACCATAACAAAGATAATCTTTATCATACTGTTGTAGATGATAATGATAATAAAGATAATCTTGATGGTTCTGCTGTAGATTATGATGCTAATAATGATAATCTTTTTCATACAGATGTAGATGATAATGATAATAAAGATAATCTTTAACATGCAGATGATAATAATAATAACAGAGATGCAGTTGTTGCATATATAATAAAGATGATGATATTATTAAAACTGCTTCCGATATCATTAATCATTTAAAACAGTGCAAACTGACAGTAAATTCAGCATAATCATTATATCAGTAACAAACTTGAATGGAAGCATTTTTGTTTTTTATCATATTGCACTTGTTCTAGAAGCTTCAGCTAAGGACAGTTTGCTTCAGCCATTTTAGAAAAACAAGTTTAATTATTAAAACTTCTTTGTTGAGATCCCAGGAAGCTGCCTTGAATGTTTTCTGTTTTAAACAGCAATGACAAGAGCACCATCATCTGAAATCAAAAAGAAAAAAAATGTTCACAATAACAAATGCTCAGAATAGAATACTAATGTTTTAATATTCTCTAATCAGAAGAAGCTGATTTAGAACACAATTTTTTAGGCTTTACACTGATAGAAGGGTGTTTTAGTGTGTTATGTACAGGAAGGTGATGTTAATAACCATATTTCTCTAAAAATTTGGTTTATCCCTGTGTCTATGAAATATTTCTAGACAATGATTATCAAAAAAGGCAGTGTTAATGTGCTTTTCCATGGGAAGGTTTACACAAAGGATCCATTTTTGCTGAAATATTATACATCAAAAAAAATAAAAATAAAACAAAAAATAGCGATTATTTGCTGGCCAAATTTTTATGTTTCTCATTATCTGAGTGGTAAGCAACCATATTTAATACATCATATAACTGTGGATTTAAAAATATATTAAATATATTTTTATAATAAACACTTTATTTTCAAATAATTGTATTAAACATTTTTTTCTAATAATAATTACACTAAATATGTTATTAAACAAAATACTTCTAATACATTAAATATATCATTTAATGAAACATTTCTTCATTCCCTCATCTGGCTAATTAACATACATTTGTTAAACATCTAATTTCGGCTGTAAGTCATGTTTAATCAGTCTCTGAGTGCCAAGATTAGGAATGAATTACGCCCACAGAGACACCTTCCAACTGGTCAACTTTGTTTTTATGAAGAAAAACAGTTACCCAGATACGGTGTTAAGTTTAATAAGCTAACAGGTGGGCAGAATGACAGACATAGGCTGCAAAGCAGGTTTGATGATAATAATAGAGAAAGAAGCAATGAGACGTTTGGAGTTAGAAAGATAGATTTAGGAAAACAGGCAAGCAGATAATAGAATAGACATACAGACAGATAGAAAACCAACATACCAACAGAGAAATTATAATTTGTCTAAATTTACAGTGTAAAGGAGTTTGGTAGACAGATGACATAAACACCGGTATATTTTCTTTACTTTTTTCTTCTTTTTTTTCTGAAATATTTTTACTTACGTACAGATATATAAGACACAGAAACACAAGGTGTAAACTAATGTATGTTTAAAGTATATAAGACAGAAACACAAGCTGTAAACTGCTGTGTATTTAAAGTATATAACAGAGAAACAAATGAAGTAAACTGTTATGTATGTTTAAAGTGGTGACACTTACACGAGTGTTGGGGGTTTGGTTTCATGGCCGTCGTACCAAGCCAGCATTTCGTCAGTGAACGCCTTGGCGAGAGATTCTCCGTTCTCATCTAGCGTAAAACTGTCTCTCGAAGCCTGGTCTTCAGAGGCGCTGCAGAAATACACAGTACAAAGTTAATTTAATGGATATTTAATGGGATTTAAAATACACAAAGTATAAAATAACTAACTAATTAACTATATAAATAATAAATAAAGAATGGAAGAATATATAACAAGAAAAAAAAAGAAAAAAAGAAACTAACAAAACCTCCCCCAAAAATAATAATAATTAAATTAAATAAATAAATAAATAAATAAATAAATAAAAAATAAATAAAAATATACAAACAACTACTAAATAACAAAAAATAATACATTTAAAAACAAAACAAATAAATAAATAAGTAATTTAAAAATTAACAAAGGACATAAATTGATTTATTAAAAAAACTACTGTAACAACAATGAATATTCAAACAAGCAATACAACATCACACACTGACACTGTTTCCACCCCCACAAAAATAAAATAATTAAATTTAAAAATAAATAAATAAATAAATAAAATAAAATAAAATAAAATAAAATAAAATAAAATAAATTGAAATAACCCCCTTTTCCATATTTCAGCATAGTAACAAGACAAATTTATTTTCCCCATTTAACTGAAACGCCTAATTATTTTTACATTCATCTCATGATTAAATTGTGTGATAAATAAACATTACTATCACCATTACTTCTTCTCACAAGCCATAACTAACTTAGGTCAGAGTCATCACTGGCACGATTCACGAGATGACTCCATTGTCCTGATTAAATCAGGTCCATCATCTAATGTATCTTTTTGTTTTATTTCAGCAATACCATTACATTAACACTTGTCAGTCTCAGTGAATCAAGTTTTTAATTTAATGATACCATTACATTAACTTTCTTGTCCATCTTGGTTATATCAGTCAGTATTAATGTTGATTTTTTTAAAGATACTATTTTTTTTCCTGTTTTTTTTCCTTTTTTTGTTTGAATAATACCATTATGTTAAGTTTTGTCCATTTCAATAATAATTTTTATTTATATATTATTATTTTTAATAAGAGTATTACATTAAGATTTCTGTATCTCAATATATCTTATTGGCTGTTTTTTGTTTTGTTTTTGTTGACACCATTAAGTTTTATGTTGAAGATCTGAATATTCATGTGTATTACTGTTTTTGAAGATACCATTACATTGTCTGGTTTATCTCAATAAATGTTTTTGCTTTAGTGGAATGATACCATCTCATATTATTAAGTATTGTCCACATATTTGTGTATGTGTATATGCAACATCATTGTATGAGAGAGCTGTCTACATCACTGTATGAGAGAGCTGTATACAACATCACTGTATGAGACAGTTATATACAATGAGTGTAGGAGACAGTTGTATACAATGTCACTATATGAGACAGTTGTATACAATGACACTGTATGAGACAGTTGTATACAATGACTCTGTATGAGACAGTTGTATACAATGACACTGTATGAGACAGTTGTATACAATTCCACTGTATGAGAGTTGTATACAATGACTGTATGATACAGCTGTATACAATGTCACTGTATGAGACAGTTGTATACAATAACACTGTATGAGACAGTTGTATACAATTCCACTGTATGAGACAGTTGTATACAATGACTGTATGATACAGCTGTATACAATGTCACTGTATGAGACAGTTGTATACAATGACACTGTATGAGACAGTTGTATACAATGACTGTATGATAAAGCTGTATACAATGACTGTATGATACAGCTGTATACAATGACTCTGTATGAGACAGTTGTATACAATGACACTGTATGAGACAGTTGCATACAATGACACTGTATGATACAGCTGTATACAATGTCACTGTATAATACAGCTGTATTCAATGTCACTGTACTATACAGCTGTATATGTCACTGTATGAGACAGCTGTATACAACATCAGTGTATGAGATAGCTGTATAAAACATTGTATGAGACAGCTGTAGACAATGTCACTGTATCAGACAGCTTTATCAGAGGGCAATGACACTGTCTCGGATATCTTTGTACAACATCATTGTATCTGACATCTTGATAAGGACATTATCACATTAGTTATATAGAGTGTGTATATCTGTAAATGTGTGTGCGTGGGTGTGTGTGTTTTAGTGAGACTATTACAGTAAGTAACGTCCATCTCAATAAATTTAATTGTTTCTTTTAAAGACTCCATCCATTATATAAAGCTTTGACCATCTCAGCCTATCTTACTATTTTATTTCCAGACTCCATTAAGTCTTGTCTATCTAAGTAAATGTTATTGTTTTTTTTTTCTCTGTATGTTAACTGTGATGACTCTGAGATTTATTTCTGTGCGAGTGCAATGATACTTGACAGCAGTTAATCAACTGGAGAAATCTTCTCATTCTGCTAATGAAGATTTCTTATAATGGAATCCGATCTGACAGAAGTAGATTGTTAAAGGGAGTCGCTCATTCAAAAAAAGTTATGGTCATTGTTATGGTTTCATAGTTAAAAAGAAAATCTGTTTTTTACTCACAGAGAAATATAGATATTAAATCAATAAAAAAAAAATTCTGACAGAAGTAGATTGTTAAAGAGAGTCACTCATTCAGACAAACTTACGGTAATTGTTATAATTTCAGTTTTAAATGTAATATATGAATCTTCATATTTGTTTTTTTTACTGAACATGTAGTTTGTTTAAATGAATCATTCATTCAAAGTTCAAGTTTCATAGTTAAAATTATGTGTTTACTTACTGATAAGTATAATACAGGAATCACACAATATTTCTTATTAAATTTATAATCAAAGTAGAAAAAAGAAAGAATAAGAATATTAAATAAAAATCAGTCTATATGTTTATGAAATATAATTAAAAAAAAAAAAAAAGAATAAAAAAAAAAAAAAAAAGAATAAATACATGTATATATAACAAACAGAAAACAAAATAATTGAAAAGAAACTGAATTAAAAAAAAGACCCTTAACAAATAGAGTGAAGCACAAAAAAACAAAAAACTGTTTTATTATTTTCAAGACAAACTCAAACAAAACAATTAAAAAATAAAAAATAAAAAAGTAAAATAAATAAATAATATAATATAAAAAGTAGAAAGTAGAAATTGTCACACTATTAACGCAAATTCTCATTTTCTGGCTGATTAACACAAATATTACACTGATCTGACATACTAAGAAGAAGACTTAGCAGACATGATTGGGAAGATGAATCTGTCAGAACTTCATTAGGGACAGTCGAGAGAATATGACACTGAATACAAATGTAATGATCTGTTTTTATGCAACATTAGACAGCTATGATCAGCTGTATACAGCTGTCTGATAAAACAAACTCAGTAACTGTTACACTGATGCTGTACACAGTGATGTATGTATATGAATGTTACAATAGTCTGTATAATAGCTGTCTGATACTGTGATGTTGTATGTAGGTGTCTGATGCAATGATGTATGTATATGAATGTTACAATAGTCTGTATAATAGCTGTCTGATACTGTGATGTTGAATGTAGGTGTCTGATACAATAGTTTGTATAATAGCTGTCTGATACTGTGATGTTGTATGTAGGTGTCTGATGCAATGATGTGTATAGATGTCTGATACAAAGATGTTGTGTGTAGTGGTTTGAGACAATATGTTATATACATGTCTGATAAAATGATGTTGTGTTCAGCCAATACAATATTTTTAAATACAATATATATATATATATAGCAGTCTTATGATATTGTATGTAGCTGTCATATGAAGTTATACAATGGTGATATGTTGCTGTTTGATATAACAGTATTGTATGTCGATAAAACAATATCATATATAACTAATATAAAAATACTGTATGTTGTGGATTGTGTAATACTGTATGATGAATATCTATTATGTTATTTGTAGGTGATTGATTATAACAGTATTGTATATATATAAAACAATATTATA
>CM022671.1:28515321-28542821 GCA_012295275.1 Chrysomallon squamiferum
ATATCTGTCCTTACCATCTTAATTCTATAAAATAGAAAATATAATATTGCTTTTCTCTAAAATAAAAGTGAAATAAGCTCATAATAATGTTATTTATTTTGATAATCCTGGCAAAAGAGGTTGAAAGCAACCTTATTTATCATCATAATACTGCCAGAAAAGGTTGATAAAAATCTAAATTTGGATCCAAACAAAAAAATAAAAAAGTAATCTTTCACTCTATAACACAATAATTTTTTTTTAATTTACTTAAGTTTACCATCAAATTACTAAAATAGACTCTAAATTTATTTATTTATCGTCACAAAAAAACGTGACTGAAAATAAGTTCAAACTTGCATTCAAAGTTTGAGACTTCCATTTATCTCATATAAATACAAAAAGGAAAAAAAACATAAAAATAAAAATAAAATAAAAACTGAAGCTAATGGATTTCTATCATATCAGCGTCTAATGCCTTCCTTTATAATGTAGACTTCCGCATTTGCAGACTGTCAGAATCGACCTAATGTTTCAAAACAGCCTTTTGCAGTTGTCACTATGGTCTATGTCACTGTAGTAAGAATTTCACAGCTGTCAAATTGAATAGCAATGTGAAAAGTGTCTCCAATTACTGCTAATTAAAAACAGGCTTCTGTCAACCTAATTCAGTGAACAGGACTCCCTCAGTGAAGTTATTGACAAGTGATGTCACACAGAGTATAAATGTATTCAGCTGAGAACAAAAGTAAAAATATACCAGTAATGAGCTAATGAAAATAACAGTATGAATGCATCAGTAATACGTTAATGAAAATATCAGTATAAATGTACCAGTAATGAGCTAATGAAAATAACAGTATGAATGCATCAGTAATGAGCTAATGAAAATAACAGTATGAATGCATCAGTAATACGTTAATGAAAATAACAGTATAAATGTACCAGTAATGAGCTAATGAAAATAACAGTATGAATGCATCAGTAATACGTTAATGAAAATAACAGTGTAAATGTACCAGTAATGAGTTAATGAAAATAACAGTATGAATGAAAATAACAGTCTAATTTATCTGTAATGAAAATAACAGTATAAATATACCAGTAATGAATTAATGAAAATAACAGTATAAATATATCTGTAATGAGTTAATGAAAATAACAGTGTAAATGTACCAGTAATGAGTTAATGAAAATAACAGTATAAATGAAAATAACAGTCTAATTTATCTGTAATGATGTAATGAAAATAACAGTATAAATATACCAGTAATGAATTAATGAAAATAACAGTATAAATGTATCAGTAATGAGTTACTGAAAATAACAGTATAAATATATCAGTAATGAGTTAATGAAAATAACAGTGTAAATGTATCAGTAATGAGTTAATGAAAATAACAGTATAAAGAAAGAAACATTGTGTAAACAGATCACAAAAAGTATTGAGATGCAAAAATTCTTTCATTAATTTTTGTGAGCTTCTGGCAATATTAACAACATTTTCACATATGGCTAACTTTCACAAAAACAACTGCAAAAGTATTGAAAGTCAAATCAAGGTCAAATGAACCATTTAGCAGCGTAAAATTAAGTTCATATTGATTTTCGTTCTTCCACATTATTTTTACGGTTTACATATAAAAAAAAAACAATCCTAGAAAATAAATCGTTTTA
This sequence comes from Chrysomallon squamiferum, assembly GCA_012295275.1. Taxonomy (NCBI): domain Eukaryota; kingdom Metazoa; phylum Mollusca; class Gastropoda; order Neomphalida; family Peltospiridae; genus Chrysomallon; species Chrysomallon squamiferum. Next base: position 28,516,978 of record CM022671.1, read on the forward strand.
ACAGTGGAAAATAACACACTGGTAACAACCATGTGAAAGATTCATTATTAAACCCTGCAGGAAATGTTTTTGCTGAGTGTCACTGAAAACAAGCATGGAAGCAAATATAACAAATTGAGTTAGTATTTAGAATTAGGAAACTGAAAGAAATTCAGAAAATCTGTTTAATGATACAACAACATGTTGAATATGAACCTTGCTGGCATTGTTTTGTTAAAAGTTATTGACACCAAAACACACACACACGCACACGCGACAGATTTAAGAGAATGATTTTTTTAGAATTCTTAACGTAATTGAATGAGAGATTGTTATTCCACCAAGAATTTTATGTGAACCGTAAAACATTGTTTTTGTTAAAAGTAAAGGGGGGAAAAAAAGAAAAAAGAAGAAAAAAAAAGAACGGCAAAACAAACAACAAAATAATCAATGTAAATAAATAAATAAAAATAAAGAATGAACAAAAAGAACAGATATCAGGATTCTGATAAAAAAAATAAATAATTTGTAATTGATTGACTGAAGAATATTTGCTTAATGACAAAATGATACTCACTGATGTGGAATTACTTAGTAAACAATTACTGAAAACAAAACACACAACAAAAACTGTAAAATTATGTTTAAAAATTTAGAGTGAAAAAAAACAAAACAATAAAAACAAACTACATTCTGGAATGAAAAATATTTGTTTAATGATATCTTAGCAAATTTTAACATAAATATTTAATATTTTATGCAGCTTCAAAGAAACAGGAAAGTAAACATCAAAGACTTCTTTGATAAACTATTCACAGGATGTTGACTGGTATAGTAAACAGTCAAATATGTTTTATTTCATGGTAAGTCTGAGCCTATATGTGTGTTCTAACCACTAAACCACAACCTGCCGTAAAAAGTACAGCCAAACCATGATGAAAAAACACTTCCTAGCTAGTGATTTATAGGAAAACTCAGTAATTGGAATTATGACTGAAAAAGAAGCGAAGATAAAAGTTCATCTGTGACATAGTTAAATTACAACTTTGGAGCTATGTCTAATAGAGTTACATCCAAAAAAAAAGTTTTATAAAGAAATAGTTTTAGAAGAAAATGTCATGAATAAATACAGTTAAAAAAAAATTGTTATAGTGTCTTCAGAAAAATTATATATAGTAACAGTTTCGATTTATTTATTTATTCATTCATTCATTCATTTTATTTTTTATTTAGTAATAATAGGTATTGGATATTGTCTTCTTTCGTATATAACACCCATTAAAAAGAAAGAAAAAACCAACCAACCAAAGAAAATAACCCATTATTTAAAAATGTACAAAGAACATTTGAAATAATGGTTGGTTGTAAATTATAACACATGTAGTTCAGAACCATATATCATGTGATGGGCAATTCTTTTTTATTAGCAGCAAGGAATCTTTTGTGTGTACCTTTCCAAAGCCAGGAAATAGCTCACTGGGTTGACGAGGACTGATCTAGCATCCTGTCATGCTTTCTGATCAAAAGCATTTTAGAGAAAAAAAGAAAAAAAAACAATCCTGAATTTAGATATAAATTGCAATAATTATACTGCAAATTTCATGTGTAGATCAAGAAGTGATTTAATTGCAGTATAGTGCCTTCATATTGACAGCTGTATCTACTATAAAGCAGCAGCATTCATTTTTTTCTCAAATCTTCCACTGAAATGAAGGATGAAAAACTCTGATACACAGAACTGTGGCACATCCCCAGTTAAACAGTGAAACACAAACATTGTGTGTACAGGGTTAACTTTTAGACTGCTTCCATCAGACAGAACTGTCCAAGACAGGAACACAAACATCTGATAAATGACCACAAGACACTGACAGATGACCACTTCTGTCTGGCACACTAACCCCAAACACAAACAGTCAAGATCTGCTGTTCAAGTTATCTTCCTCCCTCACTGTGAAGTTAACCTGATACGATTTCTCATTAAATGAAAACTCTGATGGGACCTGGCCAGAAACAACTGGAATTAACCCATGATGCACTTTGTTATTTTTTCTAAACAGCGATTGGATAAAACGTCTGATTTAGTATTCCATGCATCACACTGTTTTCTAGACAACTAATATAGAATAGCTTGTGGTCATGGATTGTATACAAGCCCAAACAAATAAAATACTTCCTTTTAAGAAATCACAAACAAATTGATTTATTTCTTTTGTTGATGAAATATCATGATTATTTTTATTATTAGTTTTTATTATTAGTTTTCTTATTTATTATTATTAGGTTTTTTTAAAATAAATTCACAAAATGTGAGTTAACTGCATAGAAGAAAATAAAGATGTGGAGAGAAAAAATTAAAAAAAAAAGATTCAAGTAACAATAACTCTGTGGAAAGATTATTAAATTTTAGAAAGTTATTATGTGAACTTATATAAAATTTATTTAACTGTTAACTACTGGCATAAACAGTATTTAAAAGAATCATAATGTAACAATATAATTAAAACAATAAAAGTATGGAAGAGCAAGAAACTTTCAATTCTGAAATGCTCTGGTGTTGTTAAAAGATAAAATAACAGAATAAAAAAAAAATCTGTTGAGATCTTTTTCTGTTTTATAGAGGTACCTATATTTTTCTAATTTTAATTTCAGATTTTAAATTGTTAGAATTTCTATGTCTCACGACAAATTATTTTCACATTTAGCCTAACCCAATTGACAGTGTAATATGGCATTACTTTATCACTTTATCAAAATTATGTTTTATTTAAAAAAGATTTTAGGCTTCTTGCATTTGTTTATCAATAATAATAATAATAATAATAATAATAATAATAATAATAATAATAATAATAACAACAACATTTTAATTTTTATTTTTTCAAATTATCTAAAAATCTGAATTTAACTTTTTCTCCCAATGATTTGAGCTACGTATTAAAGTTAATCCACATTATGTCTAACAGAAAATCACCGATAGAAAAATGTTTCCCTATAATCCACTGTAAAATAAAGTTAATTAAATGTCTCAAAGGAAATTACAGTTATTGACAGTAGTGACAGGTATTTTGATCAAATCAGGGAATGTTTGGCTTCTGAAAATGTATTTCCAACTACTGGAGTAGGTTCTTGATTACTGACACCATGTTCCTGACTACTGACAGTATGTTCCTGACCACTGACAGTATGTTTCTGACTGCTGACAATATGTTTTTACTGCTGACAATGTGTTCCTGACTACTGACAGTATGTTTGTGACTACTGACAATACTGTTCTAATTCTGACAATATGGTTCTGACTTGTGACAGTATGTTTCTGACAATTGACAATATTGTTCTGACTACTGACAAAATTGTTATGACTACTGACAAAATGTTGGTACTGTTGACATTGTGATCCTGACTACTAACAGTATGTTTGTGACTACTGACAATACTGTTCTGACTCTTGACAATATGGTCTTGACTACTGACAAAATGTTTCTACTGCTGACAATATATGTTTGACTACTGATGATGTTACTGACTGAATTACTAAGTGCAGGCAATACAGTCCTGACTTCAGATTATTTTCATGACTACAGGCAAAATGTTCCTGACTACTGACACTTTTCCCAAATACTGAAAATACATTCCTGACTACTGAAAGTATTTTCATGACTGCTAACAATATGTTCCTGACTAGTGACAATATGTTCCTAACTAATGACCATATGTGCTGACTACAGACAATATGTTCCTGACTACTGACAATTTATCTAAACCAAACATCCTGAAAGAAAAGCCAAGTTAACAAACTCATGAGGCACTCTTATTGAAATAAACACTTTCTTCAGCCATCTTTATTTTCTTAAGAGCAGCCATTTACCAAAATTCAATTACCTTAGCATTCTCTTTTACCGTTTTTCAGTGTTGCTAAAGAATATCTATAGGTTTCGTTTATCACACTTCAGTCAAGTGACATCATGAGGCAGAAACCAGACTGTTCTTGATTAAACGATACTCTGTTGTTTAAACAAACATTTCTTCTTCTTCTTCTTCCTTATGGATTTAGACAGCTTCAAGCATACATGGGTCATGCCAGTCCTTGGTTAAGAGTTTGTTTCTGTCTGGATCTGAATTAATGAAAACAGTTCTAAAATGAGTTAGAGTGATCTGACACATTCGACAAAAAGGAAGCCTTGCTGATTGTTTGCCGAATCAATTCTAGAAAACCAAATTAAAACATCGACTGCTTGCAAATGCAGATAAGTTTTAGTTATTATTGTTGCTACTGTAAACCATCTGGGGTTTTTAAGAAAAAACAGTTGTTATTACGTTTTGTTTGGGCTTATTGTTTTTTTTTTTTTTTTTAATTTAAAATATAATGAAAAATTGTAAGTTTAATAAAATAAATTGAGTAAAAATTATTCTAAATTATTTTTTGTACTGGTAATCTAATCACTACACATTACCAAGTCAAGATATAAGACTAATTTTAATAAATTTTACAGTTGTTTCATAATGTTAATGTAGCATAAAGGCTTCTTTGAAATGTTATTAAGAAAATTAAGTTCAGCCACAGATTTCCCAGACACACTGTCATATTCCTGTCTAGTTTCAGCTTCTTTTTTCTTTTTTTTTTTTTTAACTCGACTTTAAAAAAAATATATAATCACCAAAAATAAAAAGAAATTTCTAGTTGTTCATGTACAGGGCCACATCAAGGATTTTAGGAAAAGGGATTAATATTACTTTCAAGATTAAGTGGAATTTAACTGTTTCATTTTAGGCCATTGTTACTGCCAACTTCTTCAATATCTTGAGAAACATATTTTTATTATTTTTTATTATATGAAGTTGGGTTAATACTGAAATAAATTAATAGTTATGGGAAATTTTATTTCTTCACAAGACATTTAAACAACAATAACAATAACGACAACAGTAATTGTATTAATAATAATAATAATAATAATAATAATAATAATAATAACAACAATAATAATAACAATAATAATAAACAATTACTGAAAAAAAACCCCAGATAACTGTATTGGTGAAGCAAGTCCAGGGAGGTGCTTACAATTTGGATTTTTCAAAGCTTTCTGAGTAAAACAAATTACAAAAAAGAATGAACTCTGAATAAGTCAAAATGAAAACGGTGCAAGCATTTTTACCAAATATTTGCATCCTAAAAACATTGATCTTTTACAATGCACAACTGGGTGGAAAATCAAGTTGTAATGAAGTACGAGAAGGGAGGTCGAAGCGTCATTTCTGCAGCAATTTCCTTTCTCTCTGGTGGAAAAAAAAGACAAACTGATTTCTGGCGAGCGAACCGAACATTTCTTGTGGTTGAAAGTCTAAATGCCCTGACAAAGATTGTTGTCTGGATTGTTTATAGGATTGCTGGGAACTGCTCAATTAATAGGAAATTGCTACGTTTTCACCAGACTTGCCCATCAAATTAGAATTACTTTCAAGAAATCTGTGCTTAATGTCTCGGAGATTAACAGCCCTGCCAAAATACAGAAGTGTAATTTGTCCAAAAAATAAAATAAAAAAATAAAAAAATAAAAAATAAAAAGTAAAAAATTAAAATTAAAAAATGCATTAAGCACAGATGTAATTAGGTAATTTTTCTCTTTAACACACTTGTTGGTTTTAATGCATCAGATGATCTGAAGATAGAGAAGAGAATTAATCTTTATTTAGGATTTATTTATCGTTTACTTTTATTCCTTTTCCTTCATACTTAAGTTTACTGAAGGAGTATCTTCTTGAGTTTGATTAATGTTTATGAAAGCTAAAAAGGACTGAAGTAAAGGCAGCAAAACAGTAAGCTAAAAAGAATGTACATTTATGTCAGAAAGAGAGGGGAGAGAAAGAAAGAGGGACATAGAGAAAGAGAAAGAGAAATGAAGAATGGCAAAAAACTTTCTTTGGCTATATAAAATTTCTATGTCTTTCTATATATATGTATCTATATCTATCAATTTATCTATCTATATATAAATTCAAGTTGCTCTTTATATTTAGTGTACAGCCAACGCTTTTATTAATATGAAATGTTTTTTGTCAAACTGTTCTATGGTTAACAAATATAAGATGGTTATATTTGGCTCTTTAACAATGCATAAATGAATGGAAAGAATTAATCCAAAATTAATCATTAATGCTTAGAGCTAGACAGAAATATTGGTAAATGTTATAGCAGTACAAATAAATATTTGATCTTAATAACTAACCATTTCGTGCATGAACAGTTCAGAATTATTATTTTAGTTATTTTATGACAGTTTTGTTCTAACAGTTTAATTACGTCCTAAAATTATAAAAATTAATCATTTACCGTATTCCATAATCAATTTCCTTCTGCTAATTTTAAAATTAAAAAATAAATAAATAAATTAAAAAAATTATATTTAATTTTCTCTAAGATGTCTTCAGTATTTTATCTTGAAAATGAATTAGTTTCTAAGTTTTTCTGCTGTTACATGTTTAAACAGAATCAAATTAATCGATGCTGGCACAAGATTCCTTTTAGAAATTTAAGCCGATCACAGGTTTCTTTTATAATATTACTGCATCTGATGTTTAAAGAAAAGTTTAAAAAAAAAAGAAAAAAAAATAGTTATTCATTTAAGATTTTATTATTATGTTTTAAATGTGTTCTCAGTTAAAACAATATTATAGTTCTGCTTATAAAACACATTCGTTTTTAATTATACATCTTTATTAAATCAATATCCCAGTCTCCACAAAATGAAAAATCTGTAAAATATATTTAACTTTTAGCCAGCTCAGTGTGTTCTTTTATACTAGGACTTTATAAATAATAATAATAAGAAGAAGAAGAAGAAGAAGAAGAAAAGAAGAAGAAAAAACAAAAACATTGTTAATGATAATGATGTCACTGATAGTAATGATAATGATAATAAGGAAGTTTTTATCTTCAGATACAGCGATAGCAGACCATTATGCACTAGATGCATCACGAATAGTCACAGATCTACCAGTGAATGGAAGCCCACCTCCAACAATATCAACATCAATAATACTGATGATAAAGACAGTGATGATGATGATGATGATGATAACAATGACAACAACCAACAGTTCATGTGATTGGTAAACACTAAGAAATTTTATGATTTACCAATCAATAATTTTTTTTTTTTTCTCCTCAGAAAATGATTAGTCACTTAGCTCAGTCCATCCCATTATCCATTTCCCCAATTACCCAGTGAAGTATTTCTGGCCACATGCTTAAGGTTTCCTGGAAACATCTTGAAAACATTCTTGCAGAAGTTCAGCAAAAAGTATGCTAAAAGGCAAGTGTTTTGTAACATCATTAAACTGATGCACCATTAGCAAATACATTTTCAGACACATTGAACGAAAAAAAAAGATGACACTGAAATCATTTAAATACTGTTTAATGGGACATTATCATGATATTTGTTAGTCTCAGGGGTCTGGTTTGAAAGGAAATAATAAAAGATTTTCACAAAATCCAAAATCTCAACCAAGAACTTTTATCATATGTAAAAATAAAACATGGGACCATGAAAGGACAAAAATAAATTAAAGATATTGTTTTATTTTTTTGAAATTTTCAACCAGCTCCAATTTATTTTACATTAAGTAACACACACACACACACACACACACATGGACACGTATGCACAGAGAAATGAAGATGATTGCTGTTTATTTACATGGTAGCATGTTTAAAGGTTTCAGAACCTAATGACAGAAATTCAAGAGGTTAATCATCATTTTTGTTCCTTTTCATTTGATTTTATAATACAACTATGAGGAAAAACCTGCTGCCATTAATCTCATTTTCTTACCAGATAGAATAAAGCATTACATAGGTGTTCAGAAGTTCTTTCTGGAAGGGAAAATAGCTCATTGATCTTATACTGAATCTATCCTGTGACTGATCCATCATTCATCAGCTAAAAGCTCTACCACATTTAATTCTAATAAAGGTACCTTTTTTTTAGCTTGCAGGAGTCAGACATTTCTGATATTATTCTGTTACAACTTCATAATGCCAACAAAGAAATGTGAAATTTAAATAAATATTATTTGAAAGTTACGACAGTTGGATTCACTGCTACTCTTTTATATATTCACCAAACTGAGTTGGATTTACCAATAAAGTTACATTAAAAAAAAAAGAAAAAAAGGTTATGTATTTCAGAAATGTTCCATTATTCTGAATTAACAATACACTCCAAGGAACCTGACATATGCTAACCTCACTAAAAACATACATAGTTTCTTTTAACCATTCATCATTTCTCACAGAAACTAATAACTTGGAATGACTGCTCAGTTATTAAAAGTTACTGTATGTTTTGAAGAAACTCAGTGCCAGAGTATGCATTCGACCATAGAAATATGTTAGAAACTTTGATGCTTCAGCGATTTTTCTGAATGAGGAAAAAACATATTCAATAAGTTATATTAGTCGTGTTCCATATTGGTTATTGTAGGATTCCATTGAAAAGTTGATGGTTTATTAAATATGGCTCATATAATGCTAAGTTAGAGGATTTCAGAAACATCAGTTTTGTTTATTTACATTCATACTTTATTAATCTAACTCTCTTATAAGAAAAAGAGAAATATAGAAAGTTTAAGTGAACTTTTATCATTATATTCTTTCCTATATTATATAAATTAAGACTTTCTATTATCAAAATGAAAAAAAAAAAAAAAAAAAATTAATAATAAAAATAAAATAAAAATAAAAATAAATAAAAAATAAAAATAAATGAAAATAAAAATATTAAAAATAAAAATTAACTGACTAAATAAATAAATTTAAATAAATAAAATTAATCTAAAAAATACAGCTAAGAAACAAACAAGCAAAAAAGAAAGAAAAAAAAAAAAGAAATTAAATAAAAAGAAACACAAACAAACCAAAAAGAATAAGAAATATTTTTATCATTTTGGAATTCCATAAATGAAAAGAAAAACAAAGAACAAAAAATAACAAAAATAAACCTAGATAAATTACCCATCAAATAATAAAAATAATACAAAAATAATAATAATAAAATAATAAACAAAAATAAATTTAAAAATAATAAACAAACCAAGACAGTAAACGAAATTTATTTTTTAAATTCTATAAATGAACTCCCTCCCCTTAAAAAAATATATCATAAACAACAATACAAAGAATTTTGAGAAAAAAAACAACACAAACCAAGTCAGATTTTTTTCACATGTATAATATGTACATATTTTATTGCATACATACATGACATCATCAGTAATAAAAAAAATCCTCTGTGGAAGCATTTTCTTTGTTCAGTAGACACCTCAGATAAGCTCGTTAGTCAAATTACCTGAGTATAAAGGAAATCAATTTCACGCCTCAGTCTCTTTGTGCTTTCAACCCTAAAATCTTTTCACTTTATTATTAAATTATTTTTGGCTCGTTAAGTAAACTTTTGTCAAGGCTGCCTTGGTAATAAAAATAACATTTGTTATATACTGAATATTTACATCATTGGACAAAGGTATTTTTCCAGGTGACTGAAAAATTAATAAAAAAATATAATATGTATAAATATAAATTGGAAAAAAAAAATAAAAAAGAAAAGAAAATAAAAAATAAATAAATAAGTGGAGGCTGCTCTTGGGTACAAGTTATCATAAAAATTCAATATTTATTTTAAGCTTATCAATTTTTTATTTCATTCATTATTATTATTATTATTTTTTTTTCATTCTCATAAAAACCTTATAAGAATGTTTCATATAAATTAAAAAATAAATAAATAAATAAAAATTAAATTAAAAAATAAATAAATAAATAAAAATAAAAATAAAATAATAACAATTGACTGGATACTAACAACACACAGTAAACAGATATCTTGAATAATTCATTGGTAAATCCTAGTAAAATATTTTCTACCTGAACAGGTAAAAGCAAAATGAATTATAAAACACCATTGTAAAGAATTAATATCTGTTTGTAATTATTTGGACATTTCAGCCAATACTGGTAAGTAAATAAATTATAATACTTTTATTGTACCAGTAGCATTACTGAACAAAATAATGAAAAAAAAAAAAAAAAAAAAACAAAAACAAAAACAAAATACAAAAAATAAAAAATAAAAATAAAAATAAAAAAGTAAATACTTCTACAGTATTAAATGCTTAAAGAAAATTTTTATATCCGATGTTGAAAAGACTTTTTATTTATCTTTTTACAGTTAATTTTGAGTTAATTTTGTGCCTTTTAAGAAAAAAAAAAAAAAAGAGAAATAAAAAAAAGAATAACAACCAAAAAAACAACAAAAAACAAAACAAACAAATAAATAAATAAAATAAAACTAAACAACAATAAAATAAGAAAAAAAGAGAAAAAAACCTATTATTAAATTAAAAATTAAAAAAGCTTGAAAACTAAATAAAAATAATAAAAATGAAAAATTACTGTCATCCATCAAAGAAAATAATAAATTAAAAATAAAAATACAAACAATATTGAAATACAAATATATATATTTTTTTCTTTAAGTAGTGAATAGTTTGAAATATGTCAAGTAAAATGTCCTATTAAAAAATATACTAGATAATAAATGAAAAAGTTGTGAAAAATGTTTTAAACATTTAATATTTATATATATAACACTATCTGCAATGAGATATTTAAACAATCAAGAAAGTACAGATTTAAGTACATTATATAAAATCTGCTTAACAGAAAAATGTGGTTTGAATACAGCAATGTCTACATTATTTCAATAAACGATAAACAAGAATGTTGCTTAATGAATACTGATACAAGTTACTGAACAATCATCACACTGTAAGTTTTCTAGTTTTCCCACTCAAATCTGTGCATCCATCATCACCTTACAATTTATTATTAGATATTTAATACTAACACGTTACTTTCTTCCGATCAGTGAAATATATATAATATCAATTAAAGAAAATCATTAAAATATTTTGAAAAGATAAAAAATTAAACTTATAACTATGTGAAAAGGTTCTTCCATTGAGACAAATGATTAACAAGCAGGATTGTCAAATGTTTAATTAAGTATTAAGTACTCAAATTTTTATCAGATACACTAATTCTGTTCAAAAGCATTTTCTCATGTTATAACATAAATTGTGTTCTTGTCAAATTTTTGCATATATAAATCAAGCACTCAGAATTTCTATAAAGTAGCTTTGCCCGAAAGGATTTTTTTTTACATTTTACAGTAATGTAGATGGTAATTTGGTGAAGGTTTTTACTTGGACATAAGTAACGTGTTTAGCATTTTCAAGTCTCATAAACCATTCTGACAAGAGTATTAATTTATATATATATATATATATATAAAATGAAATGACACTTCTAGTTAAGAGTCACCGATATCTGATGTGAAACAAATGTTTACAAGAAAAAATGTTAAGTAGCATTTTATACTGATGTGACAATGGGAAAGTGACATGTAGTAAAAGATTTTCTCCAACAGTTAATGGAGAGAGGATCAATAATATGAGAATATAATGACAGTTTAAACGTTTGTTAAATATTTTTTTCTTAACACTTCGACCATTTTATATTTTATTTGAAGATGGAATGTGACAGGTACTGACTAATGGATGTGAGTGTAGATAATGTATCATCAGAGTGCAGAAAATGTGTTCAACAGAGTGAACTCTGGCTTAATAGTAAATGCACCGTGTCATTAGATGTAGTGGAAAGACGTTAATGTCGTTTGCTTTTAGACATTCATCTTTTAAAATTAAAGATATAAATACGAGTAATTATAAAAATAATAATAATAATGCAAATATCTTTTCTGTATCCACATACAATTTAAAAAAAAACAAAAAAATAAATAAATAAAAAAATAAAAATAAGTAAATAAATAATCAATAACACCCACATACACACACACACACACACAAACAGTAAGTTATGAAACAAATTAATTATATTCTTCATGCATTCATCGCTATCATTTATATTTTTAAATTCTGCTTTCTGCGTTGAACTGAAGAAAACAAAACCAGTTAACAGCAAGTAATTAAACATGCATACAAAACAGAAAATACTTAATGTAACAGAGTTTGCCTTGGATGTATATGCCTGACTAGTCATTCAGTATGGCTACAGGTCATGCAGTTAACAACTAACCTTTTACATAACATCTCTAACAATGACTGTCAGTTAATCTCACCAGTCTATGTTTTCACTATGCAAGCAATTCTTTGAAAGCTTGACAAGAAAATGTGGAAATGAGACGAGCAGAACTGACAATAAATAAGTAATGGAATCAGCAACAAACAATAAAAAAAGATTAAAAAAAAAAAAAATGCATATAAAATGCAATAGGGCACAAGCATTGCAGGAACTGTAAAAAAAAAGTCTATGTTGCTTTATTTTCTTTTCACTATTCAAGATGTTATGGTGATTGTTACTGTTATTTTTCTTTTTTCTTTAAAGAAAGAAAACATCATAACAGCTTAAAGCAGATAGACTTGTAAACTAAAGAAAAAACTTTCAACTTAAAATCTCCAACATAAAATTTAAGAATATTTTATTAAAATTCTCATTTCATTGACAATAACATACCTGCCATCTTCATTCAAGTATAAACATGAAAATTAAACTCTCTGAAACAGTTTCAGGGTATATTTTTGAAGAAATTCTACAAACTTAACCAGTTTTAATTAAAATAATCTATTAAAAAAACAAACCTAAAAAGCTCTATAAAATAAAAGCAAATATTGTGTGTCAGTTATTGTTTCAATATTAAATTAAAAAAAAAAAAAATCATTATATGGTATCACAAATAATTACTGTATGATGCCATCCTTAAATTTTTTTTATAATTTTTATGCATATATTGTTGAAGTCACTTTTCTAAGTAATATTTAGACTGACAACATTCTTAAAGTTATTCTTAAAGTTATTTAAAATAAAAAAAAAAAAAGAAAGAAAATAAAGTGAAGATTGTACACTGAGACTTTCCATTTGACTTTAACTGAGGTTCAGTTGAAATTTTTTTTTCTTTTTTATAAGGATGGCTACAGCAGTATTAATATGAGGTAATGATATCCTCTCTATCACGTATTTCACCCACCTGTCTGAATATTTATTTGTCTAAAAGAAGAAATAAAATAATTTTTTGATTTCCATAACTAAAACATTTAGCAAAACCAGCTGAAAAATGTACAACTAAGACAGTTAGTTATAAAACAATAAACAAAAAAACCAAGAGCAGCCATTATTATTAAGGTTGGTATCAAAACAGCCAGAGGGTATAAAACTAGAAAAAAATTATTTAAAAAAATTAAAAATTAAAAAATATTGCAAAAGGCTAAGAAAGAGAATAGCCAATCTCAGTAAGGCTTTTTAATATGTTAACAGCCAATCACTGCACTCGTTGCTTGCAGACCAGTCCTCATACTGAATGACAATGTAACACAAAGGCACACACAGAACTAGGCGAGACTCTGCCACATCATCAGGCAGGCAACTCTCACCTTGGCCCTCTGTAACCAGAGTCTGACGGTCTCGACACAGGCTTTAGCGGCTCACAGGTCATTCGTTGTAGAGGCTGGTAAACTGTATGTCTAGGAGCACTCTGAACATGCTGGGTTTTGTACGACACAGATTGCACTGAATACTGCATACCGGGTCCCTGACTTTTCACTGTATGGTATGAGCTGGACTCCTCACGGGAGCCTTGAGGAGAAAGAGGCTGTGAGTAGCCTGCCTGAGGCAGACTGTAAGTAGGTGACTGAGGTGAGCCGTACAGAGGAGACTGAGGTAAACCGTACACTGGATACTGCGAGTGGCTGTTTCCTTGGTAAGTGGCTGAACCGGAGTGAGAGGACTCATTGTCTGAGGAGTGCTGGGATGGAGTGCTACACCTCGACAGTCTCTCTGTCCCTAACAACTGTTTCTGATATCTCTCTATCAAACGTTGCTTACGCAAACGTTCACTGTATTTATAGAAATCAGCCAACTCGTATGGTTTTGTCATTTCCATGTGAGGCTGAAGTCTGGTAACTGTAACAAGGGTACTTGGTTGAGGTGTGGGCTGAGTGGACGGCGATTCCACTCTCTGAACATTGACACTGTGTTCATATCCTCCTGGAGTTCGCACAGATCTTTCTGTCCAGCTGTAAGAACCCTCGTAACTTCTTGGACTATAAAACTGAGGGCTGTTTGACCGTCCCGTGGCCTCGACTCTTTCTTGAGTGGGGCTCTGTACGACGGGCGAAGGTTCCATATTAACACTCCCTCCTCCGTAATGCTGACCACAGTAAACTGTTCTGTCGTGGTGGTGATTTCTTTCATGATGAACTGGCACTTCTACCACAGAAGCTGGGTGTAAAGAAGAGGACGACTTATCTAGCTCATATTCCGAATCAGATGGACGCTTACTTCCAAAGCGAGGTGGGTTCAAATCCTGCAGTTTGCTGTCCTCCTTTGAGCGCTCAGCTTTAACGTTCCTCTCTAAACTATTGTACTTTTGTGCGGCCTGTTTTCTGCGTGCCCTTTCCAAGCTGCCGTGCTTAGAGGGCAGATTCAATGTGTCGTCACACACGTTTTCATTTGGTCCATTCACACTGGGGTTGGAGGACCTGATCTGGTCTGCGCTGTCGTAGTGTGAAGTGCGCTGCGTGGTGATGTTGTACATGTTGTTGGCCGAGGAAAAGCCGCTGTCCTGGCTGCCCTCGAGGCGTCCCGTGGTTCTCATGTTGTCGTACTCCGACTGGTTACTGGAAGAGGAATGACTGCGGCTCGTAAATGTGGGGTACATCTGACTGCGGTACTGGGTGCGGGTTGCGAGGGCGTAGCTCGGCATGTAACCGCCTGACAGCTGGGGACTGAGTACAACAGAAGAGTGTCAGAGAGGAGATGTACAAACCAATTTAGTCTTTTTATTTTTACTTTAGATAATTTTAATTTTTTATTCATTTTCTTTTTCTTTTTTTAAATTTATGTTTATTTATTAATAATAATCCTGGTGGTTTTATTTTTAATGTAACTTCCTATATTTTAATTAAATATCAATTAGATTTATAAAAGGAACAATATATATATGAATATTAACTGACATAAAAAAAAAAGATTTAAAACTAGCTTTTGTTGAATGTATTCAAATTATTTTTTTTTATCATTTGAAGATCTGAATAAAGGTACATTTTGAATATTAATTTTAATTTAAGTAATAATAACTGATACTTTCATCTTTGTTGTGCCAAATTATAAATTTATATTCAGTTTGGTTAAAAAGAAAAAAAAAGAATCAAAACCTACAATTTTATTGTAAAATATTTTTATTATTTCAATTTTACCTTGAAAGGTAATATATAAGAAAAAAAAAAAAATGTATTAAAATTAATTTTAATAAAAGTTCAAAGTAAATTCAGATTTCAAAAATAAATGAACAAATGATTATATTGATTTTTATAGGAAATATATAATATAAGCAAGCATATCATAAAAGTATATATGTTTGAAAACACTTTGAAATTTAGTATGAACACAATATAGAAGTTTTAGTAGCAACAACAGATTTTTAGATAATTGTATTCAAACAAATATTTAGTACTTTACTTTTTTATTAATTATTTAATACTACACTTACACATAATTATTATTATAGTATTTCTAACAAAATTAGTAAGAAGATAAAACTAGTAAAATAATTTTAATCTTTTAATATATACTAAAAAGTGTTTATTTCTATTTTTTAATGTTATAATCACACCAGTGTTATTAATTAACTAAAATATTTTTTTGTGAGGTTAGTAACTAAGGAGGAGGGGGGAGGTCAGGGATAATGAGAAAGAGAGGAGAATGAGAGAAGGGAGAAGGGGGTGGAAATGCAGGGAGGTGTTTTTAAACAAGCAGTGACTTTCACCAGACCAGTACTGCAGTCAGAAGTGTATGTTTTTCATCTGATGTTTGACTAATTGGGAGAGATAACTCATCCACACCAAGCTCTTCAGATGAAAAGCATAAAAAAAGCAATATATATATATATTTATATATATATACATGTGGATACAGATATATACAGATAAGTATAATAGCAATGCAAAACAAATAGTGAGCAACAAAATATATGGAAGAACTAAATGTCAATGAAAATATGATATCCTACAAATTATAAAATTAAAAAAAAAAATCTGTTCTTTCTTTTTTTTTTTATATATTTTAATAATAATAATAATAATAATAATAATAATAATAATAATAATAATAATAAAAAAAAGAAGATGAAAGCATATCTTCTTATTTTCAAAAAGTTTCATTTAACAAACAACTCCGGAATCTTTTAATTAATATTTTTATAAAGAACAACAACAACAAATATATAAACTACATTAATAATATACTTACTGTTATTAACAAACAACATGACCCTATCTCACTCCTAACCACAGCACACAAACATGCCACTAAATGTTATTATACACAGTTTTAAAAAATGTTCAGTTTCGTTATTATTAATTAGTAATATTAAGAAGACTTTTAGATTATAATCATTTTCTTTAAATTAATTTTTCAAAATTTATTTAAATCTTTCAAGAATTAAAAAAAAAAAAAAAATTAAAATTTATTACTATTATGTTATATGTAAAACAAAAAAAAAATTAAAAATGAAAATGATTACTATATTTTTGAAAAGCATGCCAGGATAAAAGGGAAAATAAATAAAGTAATAACCAACCATCACATATATATATGGATGTGTTTTCTGATACTTCATATATATATAAAGTGATAATTCCATGCATGCATGTAGATACCAACCAATAATGTAAGGGACACAACTCAGTGTGAAAGATTGGCATGCCGTGATCTAGTTACCTCCCTACAAATTTCTCTTTCTAATATTAAGTTACAATACACCTACCTAATAATATTTTATTTTGTTTAAACAGACAGGCTTTGCTCTATTTGACTGTGATTATGTAGTAAACTGATTTTGTACACTGATTTCAAATATACAAACCTGCTTCAATATGGCCCACAGAAAGAGAGAGAGAGAGAGAGATCACAGCTACAGATTTCAGTTTATGACTAATTCATTAATGAGACAGCAACCTTCCATAACCAAGAACAAAACAGTTTCTAGATTAAGGTTTAATGTGATATCTAAGATAACAAACTTTTGCAGCTTGCTGCTATGGTATCTAAGATATTAGCTTTCTATAACATGATATAAAAGTTTCATGAGTAAGCCGATACTATGGTATCACCAAAACAACTTTACACAAAAAACCCTTTACAATCAAGCTTATTACTCTTGATATCTAAAATACTAACCTGTTGAAGCATAGTCTAAACTATTATAATTAAGTATGCAACTATTTGAGGATAGTGTTTTGACTAAGAGATACCATCCTGCTGTAACTAAGTATATAGCTGTTTGAGGATTGTGTTTTTTGTTAAGATAGCTGAGATACCAACCTGCTGTAACTAAGTATATAGCTGTTTGAGGATTGTGTTTTTTGTTAAGATAGCTGAGATACCAACCTGCTGTAACTAAGTCTAAACTGCTGTGACTAAAGCTAAACTGTTGTATCTAAGTAACTGTTTGAGGAGAGTGCCTTGATTAAGAGATACCAACCTGCTGTAACTAAGTCTAAGCTGCTGTGACTAAGTAACTGTCGTAGGAAAGTGGTTTGACTAAGAGATACCAACCTGCTGTGACTAGGACTAAACTGCTGTGACTAAGTAACTGTTTGAGGAAAGTGGTTTGACTAAGAGATACCAACCTGCTGTGACTAGGACTAAGCGTAACTGTGTTACTGGACAGGTTAATGTCAGCTGCTGGGGACTGGTTTCTGTGGTGGTGGAATGTTTGTGTGGACAGCGGTGGACGGTCAGACAGATTGCCCTGCAAAGTAACAACATATATACATATATACGTACATATATAAATATAAATATACACACATTATCAAATAACATTACTATCTCTACATTTTTAAAAATATTTATTTTATATATTTTTGAACACCTAAGTAATGTTAATTAATATTAGAACGGTGATTTTTCTAAATAAACTAAACAAAAAATAAACATTATCGTTAATTTAAAATGGCATACCTGATGTTGGTGCTGTGGTTGGTGCTGTGGTTGCTGCTGTGGTTGTTGATTGTGTTCTCGCTGTATGCGATGTATGGCGGGAGACTGCAGTGGTGATGTAACTTCACTGTCTGCAATACAATAATACACGTATTAATTAATTAAAAAAAGTTGTGTGTAAAATGTGTTTAGAAATCTTTGAATTTGTATTATTCTCTGCTTAAATATCTGCCTATAGTATGCATTTCATTTTATTTCATTTACTAAATAGTATGTTAGGTTTGTTACAACAGAAACATAATTTTATTAAAGAAAGCTATTTAATTTAGATTTTTTATTTCATGTCTTATTTACTAAACCATTTACAATCCCCATGCCACCAAAAAAAGAAACAAAAACAAAGAAAATACCCCCCTCGTGTGTGTGTGTGTGTTGTGTGTGTCTTTAAGACATTAAAATGTAAATTGATTTGGCTGTGATTTTGAAAATTTAACAGATTATGAATCACTGTATGAACATTGAAAACAACAAAATATATAAAAAAGATTTGTAAAATAAATTAAGTGATATTTTAACATTACAATATTGCTTTCATAACAAAATCTTTTTAGCATGTTGTTAATTTATTTAATTTATACTCTTATAATTAATTTTAATTAACATCTGACTTAACTTACTTAAGTTAGATGCATATAATGTTTTATACTTTTTACATACTGAATTGAAAAATGTAAACAAACAAAAGTAAACTAATATATAAACACTTAGAACAATAATATTCACAAAAATCAAACAGAAATAAAATTAAAACATTTTGAACAAGAACAAAACTGAAAACTGAAAAGTGCAATTTCAATTTTAATTTTAATTGTTTAGGAGCAATAAAATAAAAGCATAAAAATCAAACAAAAATCACAGAAAATAAAACAGAATATATTTAAACATGTATGACAATTTTACATGGCACTGATAAACAAATATTTTAATGTTCAGTTTGTCAAAACCACAGGCTAAAAATTTTGAAGTTAGTGCCAATATTTTACATATAACTGCAATGTTTATATGAAAATATTTTGAAATGTTCATCATTCAATCCATACTTCTGTCTCTCACTTGCTCATTTGTTCTGAATCTGCTAATTTCATACATAAACCTATTTTAAAGTGATTATACAATAATAAATAAATAAAAAATAAACACATTTTAAAAATTTTAAAATAACAAGCATATAATGAATTATTTGTGCAACAAATTTTTCCACATCACAAAAAACAAAACAAAAAACCACGTGTGATAACAGTGAATAAAAATGTGTTTTAAAAAAAAAAGAGCAAACATGAAGGGAGACAACTGTTAGAAGCACACAACTACTGACCACTTTCATCTGTCTGACTGATACTTCCTTCAGTGAGAGAGTCACTATGGTCTGGAGATCGTAGGGAAAAGTAATGGTTAGTTAATGAAATCATGCTTTAATAATAAAAAATACATTCAAAAAAATAAAAAAAGTAGGTAAATAAAAAAATAAATAAATATATTTTAAAACAAAATAAGTAAATACATAAATAAATAAATAAATATATAAAATAAATAAAATAAAAATATAAAAAATATATATATTTTAAAAAATAATTATAAATAAATAAATAAATAAAAATTATAAAAAATATATATATATTTAAAAAAAATAATAATTATAAATAAATAAATAAATAAATAAATTACTTAATAAACAAACAAATAATTTTAAAAATGTAAAATAATAAAATAAATTACATCTTATATACAGTTAAAGTAACACACATTTTACTTCTTTAGTTAAAGTATACAAAACAGTAAAAGTAATAATTATTACACATGCTTTTTATTTCATTCACTTGGTAGAAGCAGAATATGAGAGAAAAAAGGTGAATTAAAAATTAGAGAACAGACAAAAAAAATGTATAGACATACAGACAAACACAGGAAAGAAAGAGAGAGACAGAGAGAGAGATAATAAATAGTAATACATTCACTTGAAGTTTTTATTAGTAGTAGTTTCTAAGATTATGTTAAGTTAAAATCAGCCACATTCACTTGTTCACAGACATTTTTTTTTCACATGTAGCATGAAATCTTACATGCACCTTCTCAAAGATTCATGCCACTACTTTTTGATAAAACAGCCACAACATTCAAGGGCAGAATGGGAAAAAGAACCTAAAGGCCAAATAAAGACAGCTAATCATGTGATACATCACATAAATTACTTGCTCTCTAACAAGTCAATCAATATAAAGGTATCAGAACCACATACATATATTTTTTTTTTTTTAACCTGACAGGTTACATACAAATGTTTAATTAACAAGTATGTGACCAGGATACTGCAGTGTGAGAAAAGTCTCACTTGGACATAAAATTTCAGAAATGTGTCCTAATTTTGTTGAACATTTGGACACAAACAGAAAAAAAAACACCCACTGTTTCTCAGTTTCTTTTATAGCAGAGCTAAAATTAACTTCAAGACATTATTATTACTTGTTTCATTTTATGTTTATTTGTGTATTTAAATTATAACTATTAAAAGTGACCACACTGTTCATTTTCACTTGGTTTGTTCATGCTGTAAAATCTATTCTTGAACTGGCTGTCTAACCAAGCAGACAGAAACTGAAATGGTTTCAATTCATTTGGAACAAATTTACTTTTATACTGCTTCCAGGTCAATGCTGAACTAATTTAGTTTTCTGCTAACCTAAATATCTGAGAAGGATAACTGACACCTATTTGTTAGTTTTTAGACAAAACTATTATTTTTTTACATAAACATATTGACAGATGGAGAATGACAGACAGACAGACAAAGAGAGAGACAGATAGAGAGAGGGAGAGAGAGAGAGAAAGAGAAACAGAAACAGACACACACAGTGAGAAAGAAGGAACAAGTGAGATAAATCAAGAATATTTGTATGTTCTTGTGAATGTTTTTGTTTATATGTTCACACACACACACACACACACACAAAGAAATAGCTTTTTTAAATCTACAAAAAAAGAAAGAAAAATATCTTTAATTAACTTAGGTGAATTTAATTTCATTTCCTCAATAAATATTAGATAAAGCTGAACTTTATTATTCTCTTTGATACATACTTCATGCAGTCTGGTACACAGGCACTGCTATATTCAACACAAGCACTTGCACAAAGAAACAACAAACAAGATTTAAAAAAAAAGATTAAAAAAAAAGAAAGATAGATAAACGAAACAAAAATATACCAGGATTTAATTAAACTGTTTTACTGAGGAAACATTAATGTGCTTCATGCAACATACACAACCATACCTACACACAAAAAGGTATATTAGGAAGGAAAAAAAAAGACAATAATAAATAAAATAAAATTACTGATCTAATTAAACTAACTGCATCCAGGAAAGAAAACCAACATGTTTTTGTTTTTTTAGATGGCCTAAGAAACGCATAAGGACTCTTAAGTCGATATAACTGAAATGTATGCAAAGTTGGAGGCAATCAGGAAGATGATGTACAAAGTCAAGTGGTTAGCAAACAAAATGTTTTTGAGTAGTGACACATTAGCAAGTAAATTACTGATAAAATACCAATGGCTTCGCTGAATAACCCAGTTTTCTGTCGTGTCAGTTATAGCATTGCTTTCAAAAATTATTAAAAACTAGTGACTTATTTCTGTTAATAACCGACTAAATTAATGTTATGTTTTATTATATTATTAGTATTATCATAATCGTCATTATCATCATTTTTGGCAGAAAATGAGTAACAGAATTATGAACTTTTGCTACAGTAAATAAATAAATAAATAAAAAAAAAAATGTATAAGAAATTATAAGAAACTAGTATATATATAACCTTTTTATAACCTTAATTGGAAGAGAGGTCAAGGTCAGTATTTTACAATAAAACTGCATCTGGACAGTAATTATCTGTACTTAAAGTCATAATTTGTGTCTTGATAAATGATATGAAGGAGAAAGTTTTCCTGTGGGAATATTGCAGTGACATTAGTTTCTTTCTCAATGAGCAATAATGTACTGAAGCTTGTGGGAAATAATGTCTTTACTGCAGCTACTGGTAGAAATATATAACTGAAAGACTTTTGAAAAAAAAAAAAAAAAGTATATATAAATAAATAAATAAAAATAAATAAATAAAAATAAATAAATAAGTAAGTATATAAATAAATAAAATAAAATAAAATAAAATAAAATTAACAAATAAAATGTTTCATAACTGGAGGCTGATGGAATGAAAAAATATAATATAGGTTGTATAATTATAACTTTTTGAAGCAGCAGATTATGTTAGTATTTTCCTTTTCATAATTATTTCTAAAAATTAGTTTTTTAAAACACAAAGAAAAAGAAAAAAACCCAGACAGATTTGCTAGCTAACATGCTAATATCTAAAAAAAAAAAAGGCTAAATAAAATTGAATAGTAAAAGAAAACGAGAAACATGCATATATGAGACAGAAAAAGACGAAATAGAACAAAAATTCAATGATGTATTTCTTTTTTTTCAATGTATTTAATGGCTTTTACAAGTATAAAATAACATAAGACACAGAAAAATGAATACAGTAAGTATGAAAGCTTGCACTGAAGATGTCTGGGATTTAAAAAAATTTCATATCAAACATAAAATCATCTACCAGCTGATTTCACAATTGTGATAACAGTTTGATAGTTGACAGTGATAAAGATAAAAATTATTATATCTGGGTGGCTCAAAAGCAGATATGTAAAAGAAATCAGATATGACAATTTTACTATGTTTTCGATTGTGTTGTTTTTAAATAAAGACATTCATTCAGATGCTTTTAAGAAGACAAAACATGACACACAAGATAACAAAAGATATTAGCACCATGCAACACTAAAAGCAAAACACAAAAGCATGAAAGCAATTTTATAATTTATTACACATGTTTGGATTTAAAAGTATATATTCAACAATGATCAGAACATGGACAAGCACATGCACTACATAATCTCCATTTTTAAATACTTGGGATAAAAAAATCCACAAGAGCAACAGATTCGGTAAATAGGCCACAATGTACATAACACATGCTTATTGAAACTTTTCAGATTATATAATGTTAAAAGTTTGTAAAGCCATTGAAAAAAAACCCAGATTTTCAAGAAGAAACAGAACCAATATGTGAGAAATGTTTTGTTTTTTTCAAAAATTAAAAATAAATCAATAAATATATATGAAAATAAAATATGAAATAAAAATAAAATTAATACAAAATAATTTAAAACTAATCTTAAGTTTGCATTAGGCCCTACTTTCATGCTTTCATGATTAAACAAAAACTACTGAAACACTATCTGTGACACATGCACGAGTACAAGCACAAAGCACATAAAACATGCACAACATCTGTATCATTTTTAATCTCCCATATATACAAAATATTTACAAAACAATATAACAGACACGAAACTATAAATAAACAACACAACACAACGTATCTATCTTTCTTCCAATCATACTAGACTCTCTCTAAGGCACACATCTTGCTGTCTGTGACTAAAAGGGTTCCACGAGGAATGAAAAGAAATGAGTTGACTGTTGTCTGCTGTGGGACTTTTGCTGGGTATACTGTACAGCGAGTGATGCTGAAATGTGACAGATGACCGGCCCCTGAATGACCGCGACAAGCTGCACTTGTTATTAGTTCTACTCTTACTGGCAGCTGGCTTCACTGAGTGCAACATCTCCTCGTTAAAGGACAGACACAAGCGGTCATCTGTGGCTAGATACGTACCATCATATGTAGGCACGGTCATCCTGAGTCCCACGCGACCTGCATACTTCCGTAAGTCGAGCAGTTTCTTCTCCATGTCCTTCAGCTGAAATGAAGATGTTTAGTTTTTTATTTAAATAAAAATTGCTTTTGTGGCCAAAGATGGGCTTTATTGCAATTAAATTAAAAAAATAAATAAATAAATAAAAATTAAAACAAAAAAGACAAATGAATAAATAAGTAAACTAAAAAATAACAGTAATAAAAAAAACGGTTTAAATGAAAATAATAATATTATAAATAAATAAGACAACAAAATAATAATATTAATGATAAATAAAAAATTAAATAAAAAAAAAATTAAAAAAAATATAAAAAAAAAAAAAAAAAATTAATAATAAAAAGCAAATAGCCAATTTGCTTGCAAAGTTATTGGTAAACATCTAAAAATTATTAAATTTATTATTATAATTTTTTTTTATAGAAAAAAAATAACCCAAAAAGTAAATAATAATAATAAAACCTCAAATTATATAAATAAATTTTAAAAATAAATCACAAAAAAAGAGGATAATCCCTTGGTGGAGAAGTACTAGCTGCATTTCAGTAAAACTGTATGAGATATAAGAAACATGGCAACAAAGAAATGTAAGACTGTAATATCCTAACAGACATGTAAACTAGTTTCTGAGATCTCTCACCTTGAGGAGAGCCTTGTTGTAGGACTGCCGCCGCTGTTTTCTCACTGACTTGGAGACTGACTTGTCCTGAGCCAGTCTGTGAGCTGCACTCGTTATTTTACTCTGTAGTTCATACTCCAGCTCCATCTTAGAAAGCTGGTCTTCATTCTTAATTACAGAAGTATGTGTTTTAATAGTGATAATAATAATAATAATAATAGTAATAATACGAAAAGCTAAAATAATTTTCAGTAAGTGTTGTGTAGATCTTTATAAATATATAATCTTTTTATAAATGACTTAATATGAAAATTACAATTTTGTTAATATTGAAAAAATAATTTTATCTGTATTAAGAACACTTTCGGATTTTAATGGAAAGTAGTTTTGTTAATATTAAAATTTTAATTCTGATTTCTACAGTTATTTACAGTTTTGATTTTGTTAAGCCATCAACTATTAATTAATAAATAGATAAAAACAATATCGGTATTTAATAAATAAATCACAACACATCTGAAAAATACAATTCTTATCAAAATTGTACTTCAAAATCCAGAGAATGCTTTGAAAATAAGACTTTTAAAACAGTTTTTAAAAGACATGTTTACCTGATCACTTGTATCTACGACTCTGGCAGAAAGTGAAAATGAGGTGCCCACTCGACGGCGGAACGTTGGTGTTTTCTCTCCAGGTGCCAGGGGCGTTTCCGGGGGCAACTCCCCTGTCAGTTCCTGAAATCAGTCCAGAAATAAATCATACTAACATAAACATTTATAATAATAATTATAATAATAAACAGAATAATAATAAAATAACACCATCACCTTTCAACAAACAACCATTTGTGAATTAACAAATCGGTCGATAAATAAATCATACTAATGTAAAAATTTATAATAATAATAATAATAATAATAATAGTAATACAAACACCTTTCAATGACAGTTCCCCTTTGAATTAATAAATCAGTCCAAAATTAGTAACACTGGTTTACTTTGTATGCAAAAACATTTAAAATTTAAGAGTCAATGTCTAAAATAATATTCCAGTTTCAAACTCTCAAAGCGATATTTCCTTAATCAATTTCTAAATTATTCTAAAATCAATCACTGATTAAAAAATCAAACTACTTTTAATTTCTAAAAATCCTTTCCAAATAAATATCAGGAATATAATTCAGCTAAATTTCAGTCTTTTGTTTTAAAAAAAAATTAAATCAGAAGGTAATGAATATTTTCTTGTTATACCAGCATAAACATATCTAAATATATCCATTGTGTAAAATTAATATTTATTTACTGAACACCAGCTAAACCAAAC
>CM022671.1:28547821-28669521 GCA_012295275.1 Chrysomallon squamiferum
GTTGTTTTTCAATGGTTTTAAAAATAATTTCAAAAATGGGTGTTTGGTTTATTATTAAACATTATTTTGTTTTAAAAAAAATTCTAAAAAACTGCTGAAACAATGTGCAAAAAAAGGTTCCTATTAAAAGCAGTTATATCTTTCTGAAAGTAATTAAAGTATACACTTTACTAAAGCACAAATGAAAACAGGAATGTTGTGCTGTTATTTATTTATTTTATTAAAGTTGTGCTATGAAATAGTTAACTATTTAAAAAAAAAAAAACATGCATATTTATTTATGTATGAAAGCAGAAGGAAAAAAAATGTTTTAAACTATCTATAATATTATTTTAATAAATAAAATAAAATAAAATAAAATATATGAAAATAAATAAAACCAATTTATAATTAAATCTTAAAAATTTAAAAGGATTTAAAATGTTTTGTTTTATTTATCTACACATAAGACCCTGTATATTTGCTCTGAGACTTAAACTTTTAAAAGAAAAAAAAACATTTATAATAATAAAAAATAGAAACAAAACATTTTTGTCAAATGACATTCAGCCTTAAAAGTTTTAAAACATAAACTAAATAAAAAAGAAAAAAATTGTTAAATAACAACATTCAATAATTATTTTCAAATATTCTGCTAAATTATATTATTAATGTACAACACTTAACTATTAACATTAATATACATGGTTAATAAAATAACTGTAACTAATTCAAATATACTTTCATAGTTTAAAAAAAATATTAAAAAAATTTAATTAGAGATATATAATTTATAATGTAAAAATTATTCTAAAATCTACTTCATCAAAAAGAAAAAAACCCACAATTCCCCCCCCCCAAGTTTTAACACTGTAAAATTAAAGAAGTAAACGAATTAAAAAATAAATATTTATTAAATTATATGTTTGTTATTACATGCTGAAATAAAACTTCAAACTGCATATACAGATGGATACTGTGCAAGAAAAGCAACCCAAGCACACAAAACAAAAAAAAAATAAAAAAAAATAGAGAAATAATGTCAAGCAAAATGAAATTAAAATGTGATGAAATATAGAAATGATATGATAGAATGCTGACTCTAAACAGAAACATAATTATCTAAAAACAGACACATCACAAATACAACACACAAAATAACAGACAGTAGATGCAATAATAATAATAATAATATTAATAATAATAATAATAAATTATTTTTTATTTGAAAATAGCTGTTTACTTAAATATTTATTTTGTATAATTTCAAGTTTTATCTGTTACAGAATTCAGTTTTTGTTAATAATCAAAATGCCAGTGACTGTCAAAATGTATATTTGCTGACATTTTCTCTTAATGCCATTTTGCACATAATAATGATATAACCAAAAAATATAAAAAAGTTTAAAAATATTGAATAAAAATAGATAAATAAATAAATAAATAAATAAATAAATTTAATTCTAATTTTAAAAGTGAATTAACCAATCAATCAGGTATTTGTTTTAGACTTATTTATTTTAAAATAAAAGTATCTCTATAACCCCAGTTTTATTATAGTACATTGTTACGGCTAATTCTTATAGAAGTGAGAAGACAACTACTTGAAAGTTTACAAAGTATTAGAATCATTTCTACATACTATTAAAGTTAGATTTGCAGTAAAAACTATATTTAAAAAAAATAAAAATATATAATAAAATAAAACCCCAACTAACTACACTTTGTTGGTAAGCAAAGTAGCTATTATAAGTTCTGCAGTTAATAACTAGTATTATTATTTTAATTTATTTTTTTAGTTCCTGGAGAGAAACAAGTTGGAGGTGTCTTCCTGATACAATATGTGACAATACTTACTGAGTGGTAGGGTCAGAAATAGCATCTGACAAGTCATCAAAGTCTGATAATGGTTCACGAATGGCGTCTTCGTACAGGTTGAAGCTACTCAGGGTGTGTACAATGCTAGACAGAGGCAACAAAAAACCAACACTGAGAATGCACATCGGCACCAACATTCAAGACTTTCACCAAAACAAAAATAACATTTGTATTTACTGGCATAAAAAAGGAAACCTGACCAAAATGATTGTTAACCATAAAAGGAAACATGACATTATGAATATTGTTAAAGTGATATGGTAAAATGTAGTTAATTCATTTTTTTTTTATATATAAAATTAAAGAGAAGAAGAAAAAAAGGTTAATTAATTTGTAAAGAAGTTTGTGTGCATGTTTACGTAATTAAGTGGGAGAAAGACATTAACACTGTTTTAAGATTACTGTATATTTATATAGCAAAAAAAAAAAAAAAAAAAGAAGCATGTGTTTGAACATTTATTTAAAAATAAAAATGATGTGGATCTGTAATTATATTTTCAGATTTTAAAAATGTTTTTAAATTTTATTATTATATTTTTAATATTATAACTTTTACACTGTTATTTCAGTGGTTTTGATATATTTAATCATGATCTTAATTATATTAGAATATATAAAAAGTAAGTTTGGAACTATTAGTAAGTTTCTAAACCAATTTGAAATAACACTGAAATAAACTATTAATTAATGTATGTGCTCACATGCTGTTCATGTGTGTGGTGTGTGTGTGTTACTCAACAGACATATGAATAACATGCAAACACACAAATAACCATATCACTTTAACCAGTTCTCACTCAACTCTGATAATTATGTTTCACTGTATTGTTTTACTTTAAAATGAATAATAAAATATTAATAGATGATAAAACCTGAATTTTTTTTTCTTCCCAACTTTGAGGTAAAAATTAAAAACAAAAAGTTAAATCTTGTAAATCGGCTGTTAAACAAGAAACAGCTTGTCTCCCGTGTTATTAGCAAAATGTCTGTCAGGTTTCCTGTTTTGAATCTTTATAAGATTATCTTGAAGGGAGGTGCCTCATTACCCTACTGGGAAAACCTGGCTTTTTCTTCTTCACTTAATAATAATAATGGTTTTTGCCATTTAAAACCATCAAAATTAATTCTTTTTCCATGACATGTGCATTAGCTAACTGATCAGCCTTGCTTTTGGCTAATTTCTTGGATTTTTAAAATTTTCTCTTTGTTTGGGTTGGGTTCTCTTGCTACACCACTAACTATAAAATAACTGACACCTTACTATTATTATTCACCTGTATCATGTTACCTACAGTTTGCTTATACTTTGGTGCCTTATTGCATGCAGTAAGATTATTCTTTGATATCTAACTATTTACATCACTACTATTCTTTCTAGTCTTGTTATTTCCTGTACAGCTATTCTTTCATACCTACTTTATACTATGCCTTCATATCTAACTATATCTCAAGTATATGATTATTTGTCAATATCTAACTATATACAGACTATTTGTTGACTTGCTTTATACTACTAAATACTTGGAACTCTATATTATGTGTGTGAAGCATTAAGTGTTAAAAAGCATACTATTTAAATGTGACATCCAAAAAAGTTCAAGAAATTATACGGGGACACACATTATTATTATTATTTCAGTTAGCTAATTTATTAATTATTATGACAGTATTTTTGTTGTTCCTATTTTTGTTAAAAGAACGATATTAAAAATAGTTGTGCTGAATTCATCTAACTACTACTGTGAAAAATGGACAATCTGAATTTCATTAACTAGGTTTCATGCAACCTTTTATTGCTTTATGCAGAAACTAGCATTTTTTCCTACATTCCCCAGTTTAAAATATATAAAATAAAATTAATAATAACAATAATAAATATTAAAATCAGTATTAATAAAACAATTACAGTGAAAATTACTGTAACAAGTTAACTTAAATTGAGAATATTGTTTTTCAGTTTACTATTGTTCAGTACCCTTCTCTATATTAGTATTAGAAAGATTTTTCAAAAACTGTTTTCCTAAGTCATAATTCCTTAACCATTTAAAAAATAAAGAAATAAAAAAATAAAGAAATATGGGAAAACCATGCTTGTGGTACTTTTCTACGTCATTCAAATATATTTACAGATTTTGCAAACATTTTTGATCATTCACAATTCCTTAAATGATTTTTAAAAAAAAAAAAAAACAAAACTATGAAGAAGAACAATCATGCTCACAATCAGAATTTTATCAATTTTTCAAACCTTTAAGTGATTGGGGAAAAAAAAAATACATGAAAGAAAGATAAAGAAGACAAAAATCATGCTCACTCCATCAGCAAAAAAACAAACACGAAATTTACAAACAAGCACATTTCAAATCAATTCTGATGGATGTTACTGAATTAACAAAATGATATGATGAAAATATATTTAATGTGTGAGAGAAAAAAAACATATTATGATCAGTGGTATTTAATGTGCATGATTTTAACAGGCAAGCAATAAAAATGATTATGTAATGATTCCTAAGTGATATTTGGTATCAGTAATAAATATGGCAACTGTTAAGAGTTAAATGTTAGAGATTAATATTAACTGCACTAACAAGCTGGTGCAGTTTTATTGCATTACATGCATGATTCTGGGAAAGGTGGGTTTATATAATAAATGATATGCTAGCAATAGGCATATTATTATACTATTATATGATGATACGACAAAAATAATAGATATTCTTTTTTAAATTATTAATAAAATTAATATAATTTATTTATATTTCAAAGAGAGGCACCTCCTGACAATGATATTATGGTATGAAAACAGTATTGTATTTTTCAAAACAGGAATTTCCAACAACAATGAGCTAATGAAATGAAAGTCAATCAAAATGAATTTTTCTATGAAATAATAATTAAAAAAAAAAAAAAAAAAAAAAAAAACAACCCATATTTATAAATCCATTATATGTACATTTATTTTCATTAAAAAAAAAAAAAAAAAAAAAAAAATCCACAAAATTCATGCCTAACATAAAAACAGATTAAAATGAAAAATTTCATGCAAAAAAACAGAAATGGTGCAGACATGTATAAATTAAAACAAAAAAACCTCAATATTAATGACAACGGAACTTTACATATATTAAAAAATAATGAAATGATATGAACCTAGCTAGCAAAATTTATCATCAGTTCTGAAGAGGCTTTGAGAACACGAATGTCATTCCAAACATTTTCACCGGAAAGGAAATTCAGATTATCTTTTCTTTAATGAAAAATAATTATGGAACTTGTCAGTTTCAGAGAAAGAATTAGATTGGTTTTCTCAAACCTGACAGAACTGATAGTCTTTATTAGCATTCCTCAAGGAACTTGCCATTTGTACAGTTTTAAATCTTACCGTTTTGGATCATGCACTTCAATGGAAAACTTCTTGTCCCTGTAGTATAGATTTTCCAACTGTTTCCACGTGAATAACTGAAATAATATCAGGTCGTAGCAGATTCAGTAATGTTTAAATATTTATATAAAAAAAAAAAAAAAAAAAAAAAATAAAAATAATAATAATAATAATAATAATAATAATAATAATAATAATAATAATAACTTTCTTTTTAAAATAAAAAATAAAATACTTAAAATATTCATTTAATTTTAATTATTATGTAGATAACACCAGCCAAGTTTTAACAACTATATATATCAACACACACACACACACAAAACCATTCTGACATTTAATTTTATCATTTTTTAAATTTTACAACTATTCTATATTATTTATAACACAAGGATTATTGTATAACAATTGTTTACTCATACACTGCTCAAATAAAATGGTTTGTCACACAAAGATTTGACATACAATTCAGCAGGGATTATGATGGTGTTTCTCGATTTGTAGAGCACAGACTATGGATCCCCAGAGTGATTAACAATTAGTCCACTTTAATAACTTGCCAACTCTGATAGAATTTGTGTGTTCTTTTTAGAAAATCAATCTGTTTTCATTTCAGTGGATTTTGTTCTTGATAATGTTTAGAACACATTAACATAAACATTTCCTTTCTACCTTTCTGAAGTTTTAATTTTTTTTTTTAAATTAATATAATTATTATAATACATGTTCCCTTGCTTTTAATTTTGTTACAAGAAATATTTACTTCTAAAAAAAAAAAAGAACCACTCTCAATATATTTTTAATCTTTACAAAATATGTATTACATACACATTAATATTAAGAGTTCCATTTTTAATTTATTCTTTTTGTTTTATGTGGAATGAGCTTTCTGTCATGAAATATTCAACCTTTGTTATTTTCTGTTGAAACTGAGGTTAGTGATAAACTAAGATTTAAAAAACAAATTATATCCAAAAACAACCCGAACAAATCAACAACTATATTAAATTGTAAATATGAGACAGAGTATCAATATCTTTTGATATACTCTTCCATTTCAGAAAAAAAATAAAAAATAATAATTCTGATTAATTTGAATAGCCAATAAAAACTTACTTTTCTTGGGGATGTCTTATCGTTCTTATCAAACACAGCGATTCCCTTTGTGCTTATCCCTAGCCACCAGGGGATATCCTTTTTATCCTGCAAATAACACAGAGAACAATATAAATCTAATCCAGAGGAACCTCAGTCTGTATTGTGCAAAGATAAAATTAGGACTGATAGTTGAAGACAGAAAGTTAACAGATGTGTAACCAAAATTTCCAACAGCCACACAGATGGTAAATCTTGGGGAGAAAAAAAACCCCATAAATCTTAATAAACCTGAACTGCAATTTACCTTTGGTTTGATCACTTTTGAACAGCACAGTGACATTTAATTGCAGTAATGATAATCAGTGTGAACATTACGTTCCTGAATGTCAAAAACTGTTTTACGATTTTCCACAAACATTATTAACACTCTCCATCCAGCAATCAACAAAATGGAAGCTAAAATGTTTTAAACTTCAGTTTTTTTTTTTTTTTGTTTAATAAACAATAAATAGTCATTAACAGTTTATGCATAAAATATCTCTTTACCAAAAAAAAAAAAAAAAAAAAAAAGTTAAAAAAAAAAGGCAACTCTAGAAATAATCTACATTTGAAAATAACTACTAAAAAATAATTCTCTTTCCTTTCTAACATAAACCTGTGCTGTGAATGTATTTGGAAGCTATACTTCATATTCTTAACATGGATGACCACGAACAAAATGTCTTCTCTATGTATTAGACATATGTTATAAATATTAGTGCTAGTAATGAGCAATAAAGATTTTTTTCACCCCTAGATCTTCTATTCCATATGATCACAATTAACTCTGATTCGTAAACAAATACACAGTGAATATTTTAGTAAATTTTCTTTTAAAATGTACAGTAATAAAGCATGAAAAGTAGTTTATAATTTATGTATAGAAATACTGTCAAACAATAGGTTTAATTTCATGTTAAGTCTGAATAATTATTTTCTGAAGTGCTGGATATTTGACAAAGAAATTTCAAAGAACTGATGATTAATAAGTAATCAATGCTCTCAACAAGCCAGATCAACCAAAGAGAAAATTATTATTAGATATGGATGCAGAGGAGTGACACAGTGTGCACATATATTCTCTATTTTATTAAACCAAAGGTTTTCTTCTTTACAACAAAACTCATTTCACACCAAAGCTGTAACAGTTCAAGTAATAGCACTGCTTTTCTGAAAGTCTGAGCAGCTCTTAGACTATTTAAAACAATTATTATTATAATAAAAAAAAAAGCTTGACACAACTCAGTATGTGTTAGCACAATAACTGTCAATTATCACTGAATATAGCTTTAACATTCCATATTTAAACTATGAAAATCAACACCGTATTATCAACATAGATACACTTTGTCATAATTCAATATTTAATTAGCTCCTCTCTCATAAATACGAAGTTAAACAAATTCATACAATACAACAAATGAAAAACAAGTTCTACTCTTTTGCAAAACTCAAAAATACACCACAAAGAAATATAAAATCTTCAGGATGAATACACCAAAAAAATGACTGTAAATATAACCTACATTTCACCAACATGACTAACACACATTTATGTTTATTTAAAATATATTTACAACATCTGTAACACACTCACCTTTACTTCATAATAATGTATTCCATATGTTGGAATTCTTTCAACTATGTTCATATAACTGGAAAGAGAAACAGAAACAAAACATACAGGTTAACAATTCACAATGTATACAGATGGACAAAGCAACATCTATTATTTTCATACAATGAGCTGTCACTTGTGACATATTATTTGCTTCAGAAGTGAAAGGTTTCTGGATCAAACCTCCCTGGTATCTTCACTGGCTATGTATCAATGCCCATGATTTTGTTTTCTTGTCTGTTGGAAACGGCATAAGAAAACATCTTATATATATATTGATTTTAGCATCTTAAGATAATGTCAGTATATATATATATCATTTAATATTAAAAAGGAAACAAACTATTGTATACATGTGTGTATAAATTTACATAATGCATCTACTCTTTGTCACAATTAGTGAATGTTTATAATGGCCTGAATACTGTTCTTTTAATCTAAAATGCAAAGTGATAGAAACAAAAATTATAATTAAATAAATAAATAAATGAATAAAAACAAGTTTATTTTATTATTTCATAATTAATTTTTTAAATAGAGACATTTCTGAATTGGGAATATTCTTTGTATTTTTTTATTTATCTGAGTACAGATTTACACATTACAGACAAAAGAAAAGACTACAGAGATATTACAAACACACGACCACTGAACCTGAAAAGTAATTCTTAGATAAAATCAACATTAAATTTGTCAAGATAACCCTTCAAGATTTATGTCATAAACATATTTATCTTATGATAAAATTTAAACTCTTCAGCTACAGTTTACAACAGCTATACAAATCTTTTTATCATATACAGATGTCAAAACTTACAAATATATATATATTTTTTTAATATACTGAAATTGAGTTTCACTATAAATGTGACAATGCTTTATCTTATTTTGAATCAACTTATCAATTCCATTCTAATGAATAATCTTGTCTAACTACACTGTAGTTTGATCAATGCTTTTTTTCTACTTTAAACTGTCTTCAAAATAGTATATTTCACCTGAATATTCAGACATCAATTGATTAAAATAATAATAATAACAAGTAAAAGTTATTAAAACCACTAGAATTTTACCATTTCAATATGTGCAAATGGAAAAGATATGAACTGTATAAAATGGTATTAAGTCACAGTGTATTATCAAGAATACTGTTATATAAACATAACACATACACATACACACTACATCTTACTGCAGAACATGTATTAAGTCAACATGGTATTAAACAACTAAACAATAACATATGATTATTTTTGTTTGATTTGTATTTGATTACTCAGCAGGTCAGGCTGATTTAAAAAAAAAAAAAAAAAAAAAAATTAAAGGTAAATTCTGGTGCACAAATATATAGCTGCAGCAGCAAAACATTTTGAAGGGCAACATTTGGCCTTGGCCATTATAGAGGTCCAATAACCCCAAGATATGCACCTGTAAGGTATATGCTTTATTGCTAGTAGACACTTATAATGTTTACATATAACTATCTGTTTTGTACGGTTGTTTGGCATTTATGATGCATTTGGATCTGAAGATTCCTTTTAAAATGTGCCAAGAAGTTGTTATCTGTAGTAGAACTAGAGTGATAATTCTCAGAACATACATAGAGAAAGGGAATTGGTGAGAAAGAGGAAAAGACGGTCGGAAGGAAATGGAGAGATGGGGCAAAATTAAACAAAATGTTTGCACTTACTTTACAATAGCAAGACCTCTTGATGTTCCAAGCAATTTCTGATAGTGGTGTATAACTCTGTCTTCACTGTAAATATAAACACACCAAAATTAGAAAATAATAATAATAAATCAGGAAAATAAATAAATAAAATTAAAATTAGTATATATTATTTTATATTTACATGAAGACTGAATGGTTACATGTTTGCTGCCTGTCTGGTGTACAAGAAGAAGAAGAAGAAGAAAGAAAGAAAAAAAAAGCATTCTGAAAAGAAAACAAACATATAACTAATAATTTACAACAAATATCTCATTTACATCCAAATATTCTATTCTAATATTTTTTCCTGCAATGTTGAAACACTTTTCAAGCAAACTTGCCCATGAAAAACACTTACTCCAGTTTTGAACATCACAAAAAAAGGTCAGACCAAAAACAACAGCTAACATATGAATATGTTTTTTGTCACACATTTCAAAGTACAGTGACAACTGAAAACAAATTCTATTGAAGTACAAGTATCAAGAAAAGAATAAAAGCACCCGATGTAAAGATCAAGCCCATAGGAATAAAAGAATTTTGAAAATAATGGATCAACTAAATATGGAAGCCAGAATGAATATGAAATAATGAAAATAACATCAGCTTGTTGTGTGAGAAAGCAGAGAGTAGGTTTTATGTGTGACAGACAGGCAGTCATATTTTGTGCTCTGAATCACTTTGTAACTGATTGTATCACAAAGGAGGCTTGTTTACAAAGATATTTGAAAAACAAAACTCATATGTCTTCAGTATCAGGGTTATGAGTTAAGTAAAGACAGAATGCAAAAACCATGAAACGAAGAAAAGTGATAACAAAACAATTGAGCAATTATTAGGAGGAAAGACGATTTATTGTTTGAAAACTGAATGGCAAAAAAAAATAAAAAAAATAAAAAGAAAAAGAAAATTGTTTTTTTTACAAAACATGTAAGATAATATGTGGTAAATAAAATGTTTTGGTAATTATTTTTCTTTAACTTTTGTATTCTCATTTTTAAAATGTTTTTACTTCTTATCTTTTCAAAATGTATATATAAATTGCACAAAACTTTTAAATCACAGTATAATAATAATATCGTTTTAAAAAGCAATACAATCTCCTTTTACTTTCACTTATTTCAAAGAAACATTAATTTTTCTACAACAAGAACAAATGTTAATCTACTTTACACATTCTGTTTACAAAACATCAGCATTTAATGAAGAAGAAAAAGGAAGTTTACAAAGCAACGCCTTAAAATACTAGTTAATCTTATTACCATGAACATCAATACTACATCTAAAAACATGATGAGAAGAAGAAGAAAAAAAATACCCCCCCTCAAAAAACCCACTAATGGCTTAAATCTTAAATACAGTTCTTCTCTTACCATCAAGTCATTTCCAATACCACAGAGCAGAAAATGAGACCCAGAAAGCTCAGAAAGAGGAAAGAGAGACAATTAGCAACGTTTCCTGATACTCAGAAGCAGAGGTTTAAAACTGACAGGACAAACAACTCCTGTTTGATTACACACACACACACTCAGTTCAGCAGCAAGATTGCAAAGCTTAAGAACTGTGATGGTGAAAAACACCCCATACAGAGCACAATCTACAAAGGTGCCTATAGTTTGTAGTAAAGATGTACCAGTTTAAACGAAGATGAAAAAGAATACCGTATTTTTGTTACTTTATCTAATCGAAGGCCTGATAGTATGGTGAGTGGTGTGGATGTTTCCATGTAACTGTTTCGTACAGACAGAAAACACGTAATATCTGATGTGTATTGACAGTGTGTGTGTTATTTCTCTCTCTCTCTCTCTCTCTCTCTCTCTCTCTCTCTCTCTCACACACACACACACACACACACACACACACACACACACACACACACACACACACACACACACAAACACAAACACACATGTATCTCAGAAAGTGTAGATGTATTCTGCACATGGCCAAATGGTTAGCTTGTCTTACAGTATAGGATATCATTATAAACAGGTGGTTTTAACATTCATATCTGACTGTAAGAATATCAAAAACCACAGAAAGACTATATTGCTATTAATGATAGTTATCAGGTATCTTCTAGTGTAACAAACCAAAAAAAAAAGAAAAAAAAGAAAAGAAGAAATAACGAAGAAAAAAAAGAAAAATACTGAAGAAAAAAATGAATATTTGTTAGATCTACATTTTTACTGTTCTTAATTTGTATCTATAAATCAAAGGTTATGGGTAACAAAAATATCTGTTATTCTAATTTTGGACTATAATTAATGTTGGACAAATTATTTCTAAATTAAAATTATAATAACATTTCAGTTAATTTTATATCAGTTAAAAACATACAGGCTGTGTATATTTATTTTGTAAAGTTAACATGGATGTTTATTGGCATTTGAAATGTAATAAACCTGACAACTGGTGATAAAGTTGTGATAGTTGATTTTAAATATCTTTGACTCAGTTTAATGTCAACTCAGAATATCTCAGTATGTCAGATATTTCACACCTAACTATGAAATACTTAGACTATTTAAAGACAAAGCAAAATATGATGGGAACTTTCTTCTACTTGAATTCAAAATAATTTATCTAATAAAAATCTAATGTAACATTAATACAAATCTAAAAATAATGTAGTATTATTAAATAAAAACTATCTCTGTGATTATCGTTATTTCCCAGGAATCACATTCATGATTTATGTTAATTATAAATATGACATATGATTATTATTTTCATTGCCACTTTCGGTGTATTATTATGAACCATTAGTTGGATACAAATACAAATCATAGCAAATTATTATTAATATATTCACCCATTTGACAAAAACTGACAAGAATATTAGGATTTAGCATGCCTCTTAAGAAAAAAAAAATGTTTTACTGTTAAATATATTGTGAAAAACCTGAATCAACACGACTATGAATATTGATAAATATATATTTAGGATTCCTGAACCGG
This sequence comes from Chrysomallon squamiferum, assembly GCA_012295275.1. Classification (NCBI taxonomy): domain Eukaryota; kingdom Metazoa; phylum Mollusca; class Gastropoda; order Neomphalida; family Peltospiridae; genus Chrysomallon; species Chrysomallon squamiferum. Next base: position 28,560,491 of record CM022671.1, read on the forward strand.
AGTGAATTAAAAATTTATATGTCTACATTCGTTAGTTTTTACTGCACACATCTAAGGGTTGTTTCTGATTTTACCTCAGGGAAATAGGGCTGTAAATATCTTGGATTTTCTAATATTTCTTTTTCAAAGTGATGCATTACTAGCACAACTCCAAAGAGAGGAATATTAATCTTACTGGCCTAAAATCTCTCAATACATTATTCATCTTCAGCTGTGTCTAACTTGCAGGTCAATGAGTTATTTCATTCATCTCCTTGAAAACTGACTTGGGCAGCATCCCAAGTTCCCAAAGTACATCTTAAATCACAAAGTAAATAAACATATAGAACCCTATAAACATATATAATACCTTACTTGATATTCTGTTGTTGTGCATATTGGAAAAAGTGTGTATATATCATTTATATTATAAAGTAATTCTATACACTGTGATTATTTTGTTTTCAGTTTTTTACCCTTTCTCTCTTATATTATATATAATAATATACACTTATTTTTTAAAATTATTATTGTATTATTATTATTATTATTATTAATTTATGAATTTATTTATTTATTTTTCTCTTTTCTCTTGTTATGAGAAAGATGTCATTCTCAGACATTGTGTAAGAAATAATCGGCAGTACAGAAACGTCAAAGTTTATCATTTCAAACTCTAAGGAAAAAATTAACTTTGAGTGATAAAAGATGTTTGGAATGATAACTTTAACAAGATTACATGTGCTGAACTCTGTGGACTAAGAGAAAAACCTAAGTCTGTACTAAAAAGCATTACATGGCTCACAGCATACCACTGAGTTACTAATAGAGCCAACAGCTGCTCACGAGATGCTCAGAAAACATCACTGAGTAAAAGTGTTCCATGTAATTAAGCCATAATTCAGAGATTTCAACCAATCTTTTATCAGTATATGATGGCTGCTGGTTATGAAAAATCACTGAAAAATACATGAACACCAATAAATGATCTCTTAATTTATAACCTTTATGAGGCTCTGACCACAGTTCCTATCGATGTTTAAACAGCATATTTGTTGAATGAATAAATCGACTGGATAAATATATTACATTTTTTAATTTTTTTTTTAAAACCAATCTTTGCTAATACTAATTAGTCTTAAAGAGTATAAATACAAGTGTAGGGTAAAAAGAAAATAATAATAATAATAATAAATAAATAAATAAATAAATAAATAAATATTTAAGAAATAACGGCATGGTCTGAATTAGTGTGAGAACAGCATTTGAAACTTGTATTATGAAGGATATAAAACATAATTTGTATTTGTGTTTCTATTATATTAGAACTATAATAATAATAATAATAATAATAATAATAATAATAATAATAAATAATATACTACTATAAATATGTAAAGGTACTATTACTATTTATTACTGAAAATTCTGTTTGCAAATTACATTATTCTAGTCTGTTGAATATTTCTGTATTACAGAAATTACATTTACTGTTTTCTGTTTAAATCTACATTCTGTTAAAACAAAACATACATTAAAGATAACAGCAATCTATTCCACCTGCCAAACATGTACACCAATGTAAACAAAGGTTGAAAATTGCATACAGTCTTCTGTTGTTTTTCCATCACGAGGAACAACTCTAAAATGATAAAGAACTGAGAACACTAACCAATATGCTGTGATGCTGCCAGACACATACACTCTACAGTATTAGTCAGTGTCTGGTGCCAAAAACCTCAAACATGTCAAAATCCCATACCTCATATTATTATTATTATCACATCAGATTTTCCTGGAATAGCTAAGATACATTTTGATAAAATAAAAGTGTTTTTATTAAGAGGATGACAAGAGAGGAATGTGAAAATTTCTCAGAAATACAGATAATACAGATCATAGAAATATTATAGATCTTTAAGTGATCTCACTGATCAGTTCTAATTACAGATTTTGAAGGATGAAGATTTCTTGTTTGGAGGACTGACTTTTCTTGGTTATTGTTGTGCTCAATTCTGTGCTCCATAGATTGGTTATTAAAGGCCATGTATGTGTTTATGAATCATATTTTAACTAGGAAGTTTATAAATTTCTCTAAATTTCATTATACTTAAATATCAGTTATGAATAATGTTTTATCATCATGTCAAGTGACTACATTTCAGCAAGTGAATTATTTAAAAAATATATATATAAAAATACATATTAATAATAACATAATAAAATTAAAACAAATAAATAAAAATATTTCTTTTTTAAAGTAGAATGTCTTTCATATATATTTTGGCAAATATAACTGAACAAAGTTGGCAAAACTGTTATGTACAAAAAGTTAAAACAATAACAGATATTTTTAACTGCAGATATAAACAGTGGAAAATGTGGTAAAAGACAATGCAGCTACATTCTGAATGTAATGGAAATACACCATGTATACATACATCAGACTTCGTAATCAAAACCAAATGCAAATAAATGATAACATGCATTTGCAGCAACATGTTGAAATGAAGGGGAAACAAAAAAAAAGTTTTCTCTAGGAAAACAATAACATACAATAAATATATATCTTTGGTCAAAAACATTTTGTTAGACTGTAAATATATGAGGGAAAAAAAAAATTAATGAATAAACAAACAAACAAACAAAATAAAATGAATGAATAAATAAATAAATAAATAAATAAATAAATATAATAATAGATAAACAATGAAAAAAAACAAAAAAAAACAACATAAAACAAAACAAAACCTTTTAGTAATAGTCAAAGATTTTAAAATCTTCTTCGAGCTTTTCCAATTGTCAAAAAGAATATCAAATTACAACAAATAAATAAATTTAAAAAAAATAATATTAATAAAAAAAATAATAAATAAATAAATAAAACAATGGTCATCCCTTTATTTGCACTTAGAAGTCCAGTTTAAGATACACTTCTCTACAGTTTCTATTTCGTTCATGAAAAACTTATCAATCAGCAAGCAGAGTTCATTAATTCTGCATCTCCTGAAATTGGTTTGCTTACAGCAGCAACAAAGTGGTCTTAGAGTGATCTGACTGAACATCAACAACACCTGCACTGATCTCAGCATCTTTTTCAGTTACACTCACATGTAAACAAAACCAAGTAGAAATCAGTACTGGATATAGATAAGATTTATTTATGTGAACCAAAATCAGAAAAATAAATAAATAAAAATAAATTTAAAAAATATAATAAACAAACAAACAAAAAAATATAATAATAAAAATAAATAAATAAATAAATAAATAAATAATTTAAAAAATACCATAAAAGAGGAAAAAAACAATTGTCTGGAACAGGAAGCAAAGAAAAACAAACTGTAATGTGATAAAAATCTAAAAGAATGTGGAGATTTGCCAAAGTCTGTGAGTTTTGAAAAACTCCTGGAATCACTCAGAAACATGTATTAGCAGTCCAACCACTGTGAAAAGCAGGCAAATGTGTTTGATGATTATTAGTCATGCTTCATTTGCCAAAAAAAAAACCACCCAGAAAAAAAGATATTATTACTTAACACGGTTACTAAATATACAAATGATAAACTTTGCCATCAGTCAGTGTACTGATCAAGAATGCAGAAATATAGAGGAAACACAGGAATGCCAGAATTCCACAAACCTAAAATAACTGCCATACATCATGTCTAAGATCAGTTATGGCAAAAAGAGCAATTGAAAGAAACAGAATTATAAGGCTTTACACAGGACAGACATATGGATGGGAAAGGTTTTTTTAACTTAAAACAAATGAATGAAAAAAAGAAAAAAAGATGAAATCTGTAAAAACTTGTATATAAATATATGGATAATAATAATAAATAAATAAGTAAAAACAAATAAAATAGTGTGTGCGTGTGTATATATATATATATATATGTAATTAATAATTATAAAAAATAAAAATAATATGTAAATATAATAATTTTAATTTTTAATAATTTTTTTTAAGATGGAGGGTGTCATGCTCTATTTTACAAAATTATAATCAGAATTTGAAGTTATATAAAAAAAAAAAAAAAAAAAAACTCAAAGTGCAAAATGCAGATAAAAATATACCTATATGAAAAAAAAAGATAAAAGAAGTAAACACATCAGGAAGTTATGTCAAAATATCATCCTGTGTTTCACATTAACAGCTTAAATATGCAGCATAATGTTGTTAAGTTGTCTGATCTTTTTTTTTTTCTTTTTCAATATGATAAAAACACATTAATAAACAATTGAATAAATAAATAAATAATAATAATAATAATAATAATAATAATAATAATAATAATAATAATAATAATAATAATAATAATAAATAAATAAATAAATAAATAAATAATAAAAATATAAATAAAAAATAAATAATAATATAAGTTCTTAATAAAATACTAATAAAGAGAAAACCTGCTTGAATGTAAATCACTAAATGAAAACCAAACATCTAAATAGTTGAAAACAAAAGATTAACAGTTATTTGTACTCACCAGTATGCTATAGACGGATGTTCTTTAAGACAACTGGTAGGAATAACAGGTAGTTTCTTCAGTTGTATTCTCGTGTCTTCGGGACTGAAAAAGTAAACAGAACCATCTCCTAGTCATTATGAAAACAAACAGCCAGGTGTAGTAGGCACACTGAACAATGCGAATGTTCATGTTACACAGGTATTTATAGCAGAGAATTCATCGACAGAAGCCTTCATTGCGTTTAATGAACAACTACATGAACCTTGTTACTGACATTCTTTAACAACAACATCAACTATAACAGCTGCAAAAAAAGAAGAAAAAAATCTGTATGATGTATTTTTTCTTGGATGCATTATATAATTAAGAGATGAAATTTCTTTTTTATCTAAATATGCTGAATTATTTGTTCTTTTTAGAGACACTCACAATTCCAAGTTTGACTGTTGTTGTAAAACTGCCCAAAGCTTATATTATAACCATCTAACGCTTACTGTAACTTAATATTTCAGCCTTGATCCTTATTTTAGGTAAATCAAGATAGGATCAATGTAGTCATCCTAAACTGAAGAGATGACTGATAGTATAAACCAGTGTCAGTCATCTGGAAAACTTATTGGTTTATCTATAAATTTACATAATTTTTAGAAGAGAGAAATTTTAATCAGAGAAATACACACACAAATACAAATACACACACACACACAACACACACACACACACAATTACAATATGATTTTATTCATATTCCAAATGGCTAAGTTATGCTTCAAATTTATCATATATATGTATACACACAAAAAAAGCTGACTGCTTGGGGTCTTTATCTAAAATGTCAAAAAGTTATCGAACAGAAAATCTGGTGGGACGAGATTATCAAATTATGGCATAAAAACACAAACTAACCTTATGAAATCACTGTGACATTCTTGTAAAACATGTGCTGCTAATTCAAAGATGGTTTCCGTGTCGCATTCAATCTGACCCTGCAGAGACAAACACAATCACTAATTACACGCAAGGCAAACATAAGCATCCACTGTACTCTTGTGAAAATCCAGCTGCAGTGATCTGCTTCGGATTTGTGCCGATGATGTAATCTGAATCTCACATCAAAGGTCAGCTCAATACTTCAGCCATACATCCTCTTTCTTCTGACAAGCAGAGCTCGCACATATTTTACTGTTGCAGAAAGTGTTGTCCATATTTTTTTTCAATGAAATGGGAAGATGAACATCCTTGAACACACATAAAGCAGAAAAACAGACAGGCAAACAGACAGAGACACACACACACACACACACACACACACACACACACACACACACACAGTATAATTCTGATATGGGTGTAAATAAATAATAAATATAATTAATATTAAAATCATATTAGAAAATAAAAAATATAAAAAATAAAGAGTAATCTGAAATAAAAAAGGGTAAATCATTTCAGACTAAATGAACCGATTAAATGTTATGAGAAATTTGTAATTTTATTATCCAATCTAAGTTAAAATTCTCCACTTCCCAGCTAATTATTTTGCCTTATTACAAACTGTTTGTATTACATAACTTGAAACATATGGTTTGTAAAAACTTGTTTATGAACATTTATTTTAAACATGTACTTCATAAATGCATTCCCTACATTTTATTTTGACAAAACATTTGAAAGAAATATCTTGAAAAGTTTAGAAATATTCCCAAAACATAAACATTCTATGATTCTTTATGTATTGTGTTGCACAATCAAGTAACTAACTGAAGGCGGGGCAATATGTTTACTTTTCAAAATAAACATTACGTGCCAGAACCACAGTTAAAGGAAAGGAAAGAGAGAGAAAGAGAAAAACCAAAACCTTTATAAAAAAACAAAAAAAATACACCCCAGCTCCAGATCTTGAAGAAAAATGTGAATAATTAAGAAAAGATTCAAAAGAAAGCAGGATGTCAACATTTTCTAATTGAATCAAAAGTATTTTTAAAATAAAACTGTCAGTTGAGAGAAATAGGTTTCATCTGTTTTTGTTTTTTTTCAGAATTTATTTGCAAATGAAACTTTCTGCTGGTAAATGAACCTTTCTGCTGAAATATATGCAAATGGCAATTTTTGTTTCTACTGATAAAATACAAATTATTTCTATGCTTTTGATTCTTGTGTTTTATGTTTGAGATAACCATTCAGAAAGGTTTTCTTTGGAATACAGAAGGAATTTATTTTCACACTTTTGACCTGCATAGTATTTAAACTTTTTGATTACTGTTACAGGATTGTGGTCAGAAAAATAAGAAAAATAATAATAATAAGATAAAAAAACAATAACAAACTAAACAACATAACAATAAAGACTGCTAAAAATGGACAGAACATAGAATTTATCAAAAGACTTTTGTTTTTCAATTCCAGATACACCTAGCCTATAATATAGTCTCTCATAACAATAAATAAATAAATAAATAAATAAAAATTTTAAAAATAGAGAACTAGTTACAATAATGGCCAATAAATAATTGTAAAATATAATAATAATAATAATAATAATAATAATAATAATAATAATAATCATAATATACTACTACCACTACCACTAATAATAACAGTAATAACAAGAAAGTGAAACAAAAGAAGAAGAAAAAACACCATTTGCCTTGACTGCTAAATAATTATATGAAGTTAAGTCTATGACACTTCATTTAAGGACCAATAGTTCCAGCAGGCTGCAGAAATTAGTAAACACTTTACATCTTTTCTCAGTTCAAAGATGGCATTCTGTAAACAATCAGAACTGTTAATATCCATTTTCTCATGGAATGGAGGTCAGATTAGAGACATAAGAAACATTTGGTTCTGCTGACAAAATTAAATGAGACACTTTAGACTGGCAATTATTTATCGAGATTTATTTAAAAAAAAAAAAAAATAATAATAATTATATTTTGTTACTTTTTTTAATTATTATTTCTTTCTTTTTTTTCCATAAAGAGGAAAATATTTTAAAATTTTCTTTTTACAAAATCCAAGTAAAAGATGAAAATATTAATAAAAAGCCATTTGAAATGAAATTATCTAGATTAGATTGGTGATAAGCTCCCAAATATATATAAAAAAAGAAAGAAAAGAAGATAATAAATAAGTACAAGTTTAGAAAAGAAAAGAATGCTATATAAAATAAGTGAAAATATAATTTTTATCTAAAATAATAACACAAATTTTAAAAATTAAGAATTAAAAAAAAAAAAATTAAAATATTTAATTCTTCAAACTCACCTTATAACAAATTAACACACCAACTATAAGAACCAGTATCAAATTCTTATGCTCAAGAAATTTAATGAAATATATTTGCAGGATGACAGTTTTAGGATGTTTTATAAAACAATTGATCTTTATTCCGTAATTAAATTACAATGATTAATGTCCTGTTTGCAAATGACGTAGAAAATAACTAAGCAGTTCCATATATGGAATGCTTAGATACATTTTTTTAATACTATTTTTAAATCTCATTATAATCAAATATGTAATTTCACATTAGTATGCATCTAATTTAACTGTCGGCATAAAATTACAACATAAAACTAATGCAAAATAAAAAAATAAAAAAATAAAAAAAAATAAAAAAATAAAGGATAATAATTAATTATGTGTTTAATAATTATGACACATTTTTGGTTTGTGACCAAAGTTCATATAAGGATATTATTGTCTGTAAACTGAAACAGGATCAAGCATGCGGTTCATGGCTGTGAAATCAGATCATCTAACTCATCAGTAAGATTAAACACATTTCCTGCCATTCACCTCCAACCTGAACTACGACATCGGCATTGTGTGGTCCACCGTCATTATTAATCAGCGAGAGAAGCAAGTCTAGGCAGCAAAGATTCCCTGCCCAATCAGCCAGCTCATCAGTATCTTTGGATCAGCTCTGATGTTGACCTCTGACACGACCTGTGACACCAACCTGGTGTGGTCTTGAATATCAACTTAACGCAAATCCTTAACATTTATTCTGTCTCAACCCTGAGGGTGCTGGCAGTGAACAGTTACAATAATTATCTTCCAGAATCAGTGGAATAGTTTCCTACCTTATTTCTGTTAATAACCAAGTCACAGCTTGCACAAAAATATCCACATATGTACAGACACACTCTCGTGTAAGCAGTCAAACATGAAGAAAAATGATTCTTAGTAACTCGGATTACTTACCCTAAAAATTGCTTGTCTTGCATTCAAGTAAAAAAGCTCAACTGTTGAGGTATCCCGTAATAATCCTATTGTTTCTATAAAAAACCTGCAATAGATTCATACAGGTGATGGTATAGAGATAAATAAAAAAAAATAAAAAAATATAACTAAACAAGCAAGCAAATAAATAAATAAATAAATAAATAAATAAATATATAAAAATTAAGTAAAATAAGTAAAAACAACAATAGATATATACACATATATATATATATATATAAAGACTTAATTATTTGCAGAAAATCTGAACATGAAAAATAAAGAAAGCAAGAAGGTAATTAAACTGTAGTAAAAAAAAAATAGTTTAATTTTTTTTATGATAATCGTAATTATAAAGTTATATTTCTTGATAATGTTTAAAAAACAATTTTTCATGAATCATTTACTGAACTGCACATAACATATCTTAATTACAGTGTTCAGTTTACACTAAATGTAAACAGGACTAGCAGTTACACCCATAAATTGTTTATTTATACTGAAAGTAAAAAAAAAAACATTATAAAAAAATAAATTATAAAAATAAAAAATAAAAATGTGTGTACATATTAAAAACTGGATAATACATTGTTAAGTATTTGTTATTAAGAATATACACAATAAAAAAGAAAAAGAAATAAAATAAATATCAAGAAATTTTTAAAAATAAAATATGAGTAGCTGCAATATCTACCATACAGTACAATAATTAAAAATTACCAACTTTCTAATGTTCTTTAAAAAATAAAAAAATAAAAAAATAAAAAATAAAGAACAAAAACTATATTAAAAACAAACAAAAAAAGCAACAAAGACTTACCTAACAGAAAAGTGTAAAATTAGTAGACTTGTGCCCACTCTCTTTGGAAGATCATGATCAAGGACTCGCTTATCTAGATTCAGCCAGTTGTAGTGACCACTGAAATAAAATCAGTGACAGTTACAACAATGTCACACTTGACAAAACAATGAACAGATGTAAAATACATGGTATTTGAAACTAATTACCTCTAGTTTCAAACTGACTTTGAAATGTGCAATCACAACATCAAATCTAAAAAGAGCAGGTAGGTGTTAAAATGTAATTTAATTTGGCTTTTGGTCGGGTTTTTCTTCTTTTTTTAAAATAAAAGTTGAGGTTATAAGTATATTTATGTGTTTAAACACACAATACAGATGCAACTATACACACACACTCAAACTTTTACTGCTAAGAGTAAATTTGTTTCTTAACACTGCCAGAAAATATTTGACATTAATCAAATTGTTGCTAAACCTGAATTTTAACAATATTTAGCATATACATATACATTTTAGTAAGTGTCATACTGTTGTGAATTTTTTTTTTTATCAAGCTGTCTTGCAAAGTAATATATTAGTTGTTAATTATAGGACACACACACACCCAGTTCTCACAGTGCAAAAACATAAATATCAACAACTGCAGATAAACATGTAATACAATGGGAAAAAAAACGACCCAAAGAAAACATTTTGAAATAATTTTACTCACATAAATAAATAAATAAATAAATAAATAAATAAATAAATAAGTGTCATTACAACAGAACAGTCTGCCAGGCAAAGAGACTGGTGAAAGAAGATGTGGGAGAAAAGAATTCTTCTCTATCAGTGCGAAATGTCAAACAATTCTGTTGGGAATTTCATCTCTCAGTGTTAGATGAACACCTTTTCAGATGCAACATGACACCTTTGTGCTTAAAGCAAACTCTAATTTAGTTAAGTGGATAATTTCTTATTGCGTTTTTAAAATCATAAAAATAAAGCAATGATAAAAAAAAATTAAAAAAAATTAAAATTTAAAAGTAAAATAATATTTAATTAAATAATAAAAATAAACACTTAAAAAAAAAAAGAAGATTTATTAGCAATTAATTTTTCAAAAGTTGTTTGCATTTGTATTAATAAACTTATCAAGTTTCAATTTTTACATTCCTTTGTGAGAAAACACCAAATGTATATAATAATAACAAGTAGAGTTAATCCAATGATATGTAATGAATTTATGAAACAATGGAATTATTTACATACCAGATATGACATTGTTTATCTATTATATGTTACAAATATGCAGTACTGGTAAGAAAGAATTCAAAAATAACTTTATCAGTAAGCCTTGGTTTTAATACATAATTATTTAAAACTGCTGAATACCTCAGTATACCAATAAGCACCTAGGAATTAGAGAAAACCTTTTCTTTTACCTTCTTAGATTACTTTTATTTTTTTGTATATAGATATGAAATAGTTAATAATAATAATAATAATAATAATAATAATAATAATAATAATAATAATAATAATAATAATAATAATGACAACAACAACAATAACAATAACAACAACAACAATAATAATAATAATAATAATCTGAAAACCCCAAAACACTTATGAAATAAAAAGTCTAAGATCCTGAATACTTAGTTTTATGATCAGTTGTAAAACACCACCAACATTGTTTAATTACAAGAGATGTCTTATCTTGTTTACTTACTGCCAACACAGAACAGATCCAATAACAAGCAAGAAACACAATACACACACACTTAATGTACAAATTAATTTGTCCAATTACTTACTGTCAGAGATCAAACACAAAACACTGCTGGACTCAGGTGAGCAAACACCTGTCTAAGACAAACTTGTCTCCTGGTAATAAGAGTCAACATTTAAAACACTCAACAACTGTGAACCTTTCAGACTCGGTGGAACAAACACTCCTTCCCTCTCTCAGCCAGGATATCTATGTGACCTTTCGACCTTCATCCCACTGCCAATCAAGAGCTGTTTGTTTCTACAAAAGCTACTGTCTGGATTCACACAACAAAAAAAACCTGTACAGTGTCTGCTAATACATCTTTATAAATATTTCCTTATTAATAACATTCGCTACTTCTGTTGTCACTTTAATGTGATCTGGAAATTTTATTCCACTGTCAACGAAGATGTTGTTTGTATAAAAACGGCAGACTAGATTCACAAAAAAAAACCAAACTGTATTGCAATTCTAATACATCTTTATGAATATTTCTTTATTAAACAGAAATAATATTTACAACTTGTATTTCTGCTTTAATGTGACATCTATAAAACTACTGAGCTGATTCACCCCAAAAAATTTACCATATCTATTATAAACATTTCATTTTCAGACAAAAGAAATGTATAGAGATTTATTACTTCTTCTGCTGTATTCCAAATAAAAAAATAAAATTTTAAAAGGCCATCCATCTTTTTCAAACTGGTAATCCAGTTTTTTTCAGTTCATGCCAAAACTACTGACTAAATTCCCAACATAAAAAAAAGAAAGTATTTTGCACGAATAATGCTACAGTTCATAAATACTATCTTAATAAAATAAATAAAGTTACTTAATCCTCTTAAGTGTGACCTCTAACCTTATTCCACTGTCAAACACGTTTGGATTTTCTACTGAAACTATTTACTGGACATGCAAGACAAACGATATCTTACCTAATGCCTGATACACATTCATAATTCCTTATTAGACAGAAGTAATACGTAGACACATGTCAGACTTGCAGCTGTAAAGGTTAGGGTGTGACTTGATTTATAGAACAGATAACTTATAATGTGAGAACACCGTAGGTTGTTTGGGATCACTGTGTCAAGATGTATGAGGAATGATATATCAGAGTATTTACCATCACGATCCAGAAAATCTGAATAATGTTGATTTGATATGCAGAGTCATTCCCACATATAACACAGAAGACAGCTCTAATCTAATGTCTACATGCATCACTTCACTTTATTACTGTGTGATAATAATTTTGTTAGTTCTGTAAGTAAGATTTCACTTTTTCTTTTTCTTTGAAAAATGAAATAATAATAATAATAATAATAATAATAAGAAGAAGAAGAAGAAGAAGAAGAAGAAGAAGAAGAAGAAGAAGAAGAAGAAGAAGAGGAGAAAATAAAATAATAAAAAAATTTAAAAAATAAAATAAAAATAAAATAAAATAAAATAAAAAATAAAATAAAATAAAACAAAAATAAATAAATAAATAAATTTTCCTCATTTTGCTTCATAACACATACAAAAGATTTTCAAATTCAGACTCCACCCAGGTCTTATTAAATTTCAAAAATTTCAGATAAACCAAACTGCTGCTTTACTTACAAAACAAACAAACAGCTTGCTCACTGAAATAAAAATAATATGTCCAGACTGCTTTTATGTTAAATGTTTGATACTGTTTATTTTAAAGAAAAATAAACTGTGGCTTAATAGTTTTCCCTTATCAAAAAAGAACAAGGCTCCAGCTCTGTGCAGAATGTCTGCCTGGAAATTATCTATCTTCGTTAATTCTTTGTATTTCAAGCAAAAGTATGTGTTCCTTTCTGATATTAAACTAACATTTATTCATTTATTATCCCATACAAAAATATTAATGTAATAAATTATCCGTCTGAACTATATATATATATAGATAAAAATTTTGTGAGACAGAAAGACATTTGTTAAAATTTGTTTGGTTTGTATTTCAAATTCAAACTGCATATTTTATTTTAAAGAATGTTAAAGAAAGAAAGAAAGAAAAAAACAAGTAGTAAAACACTGCTCGTAATTATTTAAAATTTATTTTAAAGAATGATTGTACCTCAAATTGAAATTAAACCATCCTGATATATAATTATAATTAAAAAATTAAAACAAATAAAACAAATTACAAATCTTGTAAAAATTATCCAACATATCTGTACATTTTTACTATTTTTTAAACCTGATATTAATTTAACTGCAAAACTAAATTACATTTAAAATTTCTTTATCTTAGCAAAATTTAAGAGAACAAAAATGCTGGAAAGCCTGAGCACTCTTTGCCTTGCCATTTGGTGAAGCATGTTCCTTGTGTAAAGGAAATTCTTGTTTAGCACATAATCTGTATTTGTTTAATAGTCATGTTTCCACAAACACACACACGCACAACACACACACACACACACACACACACACACACACACACACACACACACACACAGTTACTGCTACACTGTTGTTTCATTAAATCAAAATCTACACACTTTAAGTTAATAAATACATGTTTCCATAGAAAGCAAAGGATATTTAATAGCAACTATAATTTCTTCTTTTTTAATTATTATTATTATTTAAAAATTTATAGAAATGTTTTTTTTCTAGTTCATATCTGATATGGTTTTCATTTTCTGTATGTATAATTTGTGCACATGCATGCATGCACACACACATCCACACACAAATTATAATTTTAAAAATATAAATGAAATTATAAAAGATTAATACAAATATATAATAAAATTTATATATATATTAAATAACATTTTTTAAGTGAACAAACAAGCCCACTTTCTCTTAATTTCATACATTAATAAAACAAATTATTATTATTATTATTATTAATAATTACCAATTTCTAAAATTATGTTTATTTATATTTTTCTATTATTATTTTTCTTTTTATTAATTTTTGACACGAACCAAATATAGTCTTTATTATTTTATTATATAGTATTTATATTAGTATCAAGAAAAAAAAAGAGCAAATTACAAAATTGCTTCATTAAGTTTGTAAAGTTACTTCCCTTTGACCATTGATTTTATTTTATTAATCATTTAATGTGTGTGGGTGTGTGGGTGTGTGTATGTGTGTGAATAGAAATAACATGAAAAATGGCATGCCTAACATTTTAACAAGCTCTTTCAACCATAGAAATCAATTTTAGATAACAAACAACAAGTGTGCTTACTGTAATTGTGTACTACTTAGAAGAGAAACTTGGGATTTATGTTGCTGATTCAGTTACAACATGATTTTAACTTTGAATATTACAATACAAACATATCAACAAAGACAACAAATGACATATCAAATAAAAGCAAATACTCACGTTTCATCAATAAATGCCAGTCCAAAGTATTGTTTTTCTTTCAGCTTAAAATGTGATGCCACCAAATCCATCAATTCATTGGTGTAGAGCTTTGGCTGTAACAAATAATGTTAGAAAATATTTTATTACCATTAATAATTTATTCTAATTTCTTTTTTCATTCAGTTTTTGTAAGTGCAACACATACTTTTTTCATTTCTGTAGTACTGAGGCATTTTACAAAAAGATAATTGAAAAAATGATTTTTTAACTGATAATGATTAGAAATAATTAGAAATACACATTATTTACATTATAATATATTATATATATATATATATACACACACACACACACACACACACACACACACACACACACACACACACACACACATAGATAGATAGATAGATATATAGATCAGTACACATACATATGAAATACAGTAGCTTTTTTCTTGTTTCAAAATATGACAAATACATTCTTCCATTCTATAAGACCAGTGAATTTTGCAGAAAGATATGAAAACTCATTTTTAATTACTTATAAGTAATCTGTCATGAACTACCCTATATTTAAAATAATCAACAATAATGTGACATCATTGTAACAGAATTAGGTTAAGTGATTGTATTAATAAAAATGTATTAGTCACTCTTCATTAGCGGAAAACTGCATTGTCTCTGACAAACATTTTTAATGTGTTAAGTACATCTCCATTACAAAAAAAAAAGAAAATGGAAGGAAAAAAATAAGAAGTAATTAATCCTATAAAAGCTCTGTGTAAGAAATGAAACAGAAGGAAAACCAAAAAAATATACATAAAAAATAAAATTAAATAAAATAAATAAATAAAATAACAAAATTTTTAAAATGTGAATGTGTAGGTGCAAACACATGTAGACTCTATTTTTGTATTATATATACCAAAATTACAAAATGACATTCTCAAACAAACAGAAATCAATATACAATGTATATCCAAATACTTTACATATACAAACTGAATTCTTAATTGGCAAACTACTGATAAAGAGGCCTGTGTATACAAAGCAGACTGGCTTAACCATGAAAAGAACCAATTTGGTGAAAGACTAAAAGAGGATTATCTAACATTAACTTCAAAAACAACCGTAAATAAAGTGAGTTTAACATCAGTTTGAAAATTTTAATCATGCTTTTAAAATAAAGAAAAAAAGGGAAACTTTTATTTTGTATATTCCTTTATTCAGGTGATTTTATTCTGTCTACACTCAATGTATATATATATATATTACATGTATGTATGTATGTACACACACACACACACATACACACACTCACACACACACACACACACACACACACACACACACACACACAACACACACACACACACACACACACACACACACACACACACACACACACACACACACACACACACACACACACACACATACACACATTCACACACACACAGACACAGACACTCCTTCATACACATTTGGATTTACTAAGATATGAATATAAATATCTAGGTCAACAGATAAAAGTGTAGATCAGGATGTGTAATTTTAAGTTGTGGTCTTCTGGTCACCACAGATAAAGTCACGATAATCAAACAGAAAACTGTCATGTGCTGGCTCTATTGTGTGAAGAAGCTTATAGTGTACACATGACAATGAACTGACAGGCTGGCGTTAATAGATTAACACCAGGCAGAAAGAACAATACCAGGTTGAGCCCAACACAGGAATGAAATTACTTTATCTAAGTACCACACACAACACAAAAAACAATGAATGAATGTCTGACAACCCCCACTGAACACATTTTTCTGTCACTGATATTAGATGTGTAATTATTACAGATGTGAATGAGGGAACTTGATTTTTATTATTCCACTGAAATTTGTTATTCTTTTTTTGTTTTTTATTTATTTTATTAATGATTACCATCTCTATCTTTAGCATATGTTTTGTTTTGTCATAGACAATTTTTTTTAATATAAATCGTAATATTTTGATATTGATAACAAACACATTCTTGCCACAACATGTAGGCCTAATTATGACAATCAAAAACAAACAAAATAAACAAAATGAACACAGAACAAGCACAATAAAGACATACTTGTATGATGATGTCCAGCCTTCGTTCATCCAGGAGGACAATTTGGCTCTTCCGGCCCTCGGCCATCTGAAAAGAAAAACAGTATTAATAAATGTGAATTTTATTAATTAAAAAAAATATATAAAATCTTTCTTATCCCACATTTTCTATTTCATAATTGATAAAACAAACAATTGTGTATATATATATATACTTCTCAGATCTTTAATTTGAAACCAGTATTTAAAGAAGCAATAAAAAAAGAGAATGAAGACACTAATAAAGCAGATTACTATCATGGACAAACTGACTGATACAGGAAACATTCCAGATTCTTGGTCAGCAGAATCTGTCAGACATGATCTGAATTCCACTTTCTCCTCAACTGGATGATCTCTTGGGACAGTAAGGAAGTCAAGTCTGATGTTACAATTAAACTAAATACAGACACACATGTTGTGTGTTAACCTACAAAATATCCTCATGTCTAAATCTACAGATATTACTGAATCTGAGACAGTTTCCAGTGTCAGTTTATAATCAGTTATATCATACATTTAAAAATATAAATTTTTCCTTCCATTAACAAGGGGCTCAAAGAGATGATTAATTAATACACTATCCAGTACTCTCCTTTCCAGGAGATTTATTATACTTATAACCAAATGACTGGCTTCTTTCCAATAAGATTCTGTACTGGTTGCATTTAAAGACAAAATGATTTGGTTAACGAATCCAAAGCAGACTCAGTATAAATGTACTGCATGATCTGAAAATAATCCAATGCTTTCAGTACAGACTAATGCAATTAAAATCCTCTAATGGTTTTTAACTTAAAGATATGTCTAAAATAAATTAAATTTGTGTTTGCTAACATCTTATGATCTGGGTGACCCATATGTACTGGTTATTATTAACACAATTACTGCCATGTGAATTAATAATAATGATGATACACACATAAATATACATTTGTAATGATAACTATGCATCACAAAAATAACAAAACATGTTCTTAATTTACACAATTAGGATGACTTGGGGCAGTAAGTACAGAACAGTTGCAGCAAAGGATGCCAAAAAATGTCATAAGCACTGCTGAAGACACACAAAAATATTACAACTTGTTTTTTGTGCACATTAAAACTTTACTGTAAATTACATCACTGATTTTAAATTAGCACAAAATGTAATATAAATTTAGTCACATTTAACATTTTTATATATATTTACTTTATACTAATTATTTTTATCTATAATGTTGTTTTATCCATATTCCATATGCAAATTGATGCTTGTTAGGCATAACCAATAACATTTTTGGCATCCCTTGCTGAAACAGTTATTTTTCATTCATGATGCTTTGGGAATGACAAATGTGTTTTTTTTTTTTTTCATTTTTGTAAAATAAGTATGTATTATATACACTCTGTACATAACATTAAGCTTTAATAATACAGTAGTAGAACATATAATTACTGCCTGATTTTTACATAAAATTAATAGTGAAAGATAAATACAACAGAGTTATCTGTTGTCATATACTAGTATTATAAAAACAGTGTTGTAACATAAAATATCCAAGAGGTTTTTGGAGATATAATAATTATCTACAAACTCTTGACTGTAAGGTTTCCCCTGAGCCAAGTGTCATAAAGCATATGCACTGTAAAATCTGAGCTCTTTTACTTTTGCTAATTACCCAATTACCTGGACACGTGATATTAATGAAGTGGCATACGAGATATCTTACAAAGTAGAAAGGGCTCACCATATACATTGTTAGTACCTCCTACAGTGTCTAACATGCAAAAACAATTTGGCATTCACCATACAATACAGATGTGTTACTAATTAGTCAGAAATTCCTGCTTTAGGCATGGTCAGATCTGTTTTGGTGTGCCATATGCCCCTTTCAGTATTTTGTAAATAATAAAAATACAAAACAAAACTGAAGTAATGAGAGAAAAAGAAAGCTGGCAGTAGAGATATTTATAAGATGACTTTAAACAGATGAATATAATCAAACATTTTGCTAAGAATGGCATCACAAATTATGTAAGTTTTTGAAATCGTTAAACAATTGTAAACTCTATCATATAATTTTGTTCTCCAAATTTCTGTCTGTATAAAATTTTAACAATTATATATAATCAATCAAAATTCAGAAAAAAAAAAAACCATGTTCTTTAATAATTTAAACAATAAAATGATAAAGATAATGGAATATACATATTATAGACTATTCTGTAGGCAGATTTTGAGCAGAATAATTTGACAAGATCTAACAAAGTTTAAAAAGCAAGCTAAAATATGACAAACTGTAAAGTTGTTAACAAACCTGACAACAACAATCATGGACATAGCCTGCAAGTGCCATTAATGTCCTTGGTTGAGAAGCTTGTTAAACTACACTCTTTTTCAGAAATATATTAATTTACAGCTTGTTAAACAGAACAGAGACCAAATCATGAACATTTCATACAGTTCCATACTTCATAAGCTAAATCTTCAAGCAGAACTCAAAGAATTTTCTTCACCCAATTGGCTCGAAGTCAGAACATTCCTATTTACAGCACTAGACTATTTCATTTCTTAACAACTTGTCACTTGTCTGTACACAGTGGTTGAGCAAAACCTTATGTAATTAATATAAGGACTGCAGAAACCTTTGTATTCTGTGCCAAACTCAAAACTTGGAATTGTTAATTTGTATATTTTCAGGAAGTCTTTCTTGCTTCAAAGACTGAACAAGAATTCTTTTAGAAGTTGGGATTTTAGAGGTTTCTAAATTCAACAATGAAAAACTGTCAGTTTGATAAAAATCAAATGAAACAGAGTGTTTGTATATGTATATCACTCAGTTACAATAGCCAAAGCAATATGGTTTGTGTGTTATTTATTCTGTCTTGCCAAAGTTTAAAGCCAGGTTTCTTCATGAGCTGTGTTTAAAGGATAAACAGTCTGTGATGAATAACACACTGACAACAAGCCAAAGAAAACCATGATGCCAGATGAGGAAGCATGATAAAGGCAAACGTCAAAAAGACAAGGTTTCAAGATCATCAGTATTTCTAATAATAATATACAGGTATATATAAACACCTGCAAGACATTCAGCTTATGAAACAATAAATAAAACTGTTACACAGGGCAATATCTTTTGTTTGACATCTATTATATTACCTGCCATAGATATTATTCTAAATTTGTTTTATTTTCAATAAAGAAAAAACAATTATAAAATTATGCTATTGCAAAATTTATTATTTCTTAAATTCTATACTGAGAAAATTTTATTTTGATGTTTTGTGTAACCAAAATTATCTTGTAGATCCACTTGGTGTCTGAAGCCAGCTAACAGTTCTGAATAACCAACAAATGCAGAGCAACAAACTATGAAGTACATAACAAAAATAGCCTTAGGCCTGTTCATTCTTCTGCATATTCAGTCAAATGAAAAAAAAGTTAAATTACATTATACTGCTATACAAGAATAGTAGTGCGTCTGTAGCCTTTAGATATCAAGTACAAAAATAAAGTAGTTAGGCATTGATCAGCCTTCTGGAAAATTTAAGTAAAAAAAGCTGAAATATGTTGTGCAAGTTTTCTTACCTTAGGTTGGAGATAAAAAAAATATATATATATATGTATTTTTAAATGATAAGAAAAAAAAAAAAAAAAAAAAAAAAAAAATAATAATAAAATTAAATAAAAAAATAAAAATAATAAAATAAAATAAAAAAATAAAAATAAAAATAATATATAAAACAAAAAAATTAAAATTAAAAATAATAAATAAAAATAAAAATTATAGAAAATAAAAATAAAAATATATAAAAAAAATTATTTAATAAATATTTAGGAATATAAATAATAAATATGTAATATTATTATTTTTTTTTTTCAATTTTTATTACATATTTCCCAATAATCCATTTAAAACAATTCTGGAGTCATTGATTTTTCAAGTTATTTACTGATGCAATTTTAAGCATCTGTCATTAACCTAAGATAACTCATGATGAAAGTGCATGTATTAGTTTACACAAGGGCACCTCAACAAGGAAGCACTGGTTATTGATTGCAGTGATAAGAGACACTAACTAAATAAGTTGATCACTGGTGATGGAAGTCTCCTGATAGTTTGTAACAATATCCTGTTACATGGAAGTCAGTACTATTCTAACATTTGTGTAAATGACAACTTCAATCATGCACATTTACAACAAAGGCAACAATTCTAAAAATAAAATTAAAATAATGACTCATCATGAAAGACCTGAAAAGAAAATTCACATTATTATACTAACATTTATTTGATAGCAGATTATTAGAGAGTTTTTAACTTGGTACCTTCCAAAAAAATCGAAAGAGAGGATTATAACTGTCCTATGGGAGTAAAGTAGAAAAGATTAATTATCTGTTTGAATTTCATACAAACCTTAGTTTTTGATACAAAAATAAACAAGTAAATAAACAAATTAATAAATAAATAAATATTAAAAAAAACAAAAACAACATAAAACAAAGAAAAAAAAAGATGTGTATAAAACAGCAGCAACAAAAACAATAACATAATCACCATAAAAATAAGTTTCATATTTGAAATCAAATTGATTAAAAAAAAAAAAAAAAAAAAAATTTAAATTACTATCACAAACTTTCTAATGACACACGATTTAATTTCTTCTCTTTGTAACTTCTACCTTATTTGTTTACTTTGCCAAAGTACATGTTTAGCATATTTATTTCTAAATTATCTAAAATCATACAAAACTAAAAATAAATCTCATACATACACTTTTATAATCTGGCCGCTTGAAAGAAAAGCCTCTCACAAGCTGGACTTTATACATACCCGAATATCTAAACCTACCCCCAATTCTTGCAGTATTCATAACTTCACTTTTTAACTTGTATTGTCTGTTTAGAACAAAATTCAAAAATCCATACAACCAATTACTGAACCGTACAAACATTAGTAAATGTTACGTCTGCTTTGCGTATCTTACAAGTTCGGCACTGAAGTTTAGGTTCAAGAATTTCCTATCAATCACATACATCTGAAAAGTCTGTCAATTGCCAGCTGCCATCAAATGTGTCATGGACATAAGCTGTCACACATCGATGGAATCTTCATTAAAACTTTTAGATGACTGATCACCTCTCAGTAATAGATGTATATTGTTACTCAATATATATATACAACACATCAGCAAAGTTCAGGCCAACTGGAAAGGTATTATTTAAAGTTTTTATTTATTTATTTGGTTTAAAACTACTTTATCTCAGTGCTAATCTAAAATATAGCAGCAAATATAAAAAATTGAAAAAAAAAAAAATGTAAGCAATGCATACAGAATTGAATGATTAATTTCACTGGGATTTTAATAAAATTACAAAAAGCTTTTATTTGTTGGTGGGTTTTTTTGTTTGTTTGTTGTTGTTTTGATTTTTTTCAACAATATTAAAAATCAGACATGTATAATGGTAGTAAATGTCAAAAACTTGTTTATTATGGTTTTTTTGATTTTTTTTGTTATTATTTATTTATATATTATTTTTTTAAACAAATTAACAACATAAAAAAAAAAAAAAACATACTAATTCATTTTCGCTGCCAGTATATGCAAATGAATAATTAATACAGCTGACTGCTTAACACAAGTGCCAGAAACAATATTTTTATTATTTTATATCAGGCTGGTTAGGGGGTTTCTTGGGGCAGTGTTTTTTTTTTTTTAAAAAAAAAAAAAAAAAAATTAAAGTACTTCATTATACAAGCTGTATCCATTATATTTGTAATTGTAATGAATGTCAAAAAAAAAAAAAAAATAATAATAAAAAAAATAAATAAATAATAAAAAAAAAAAAAAAAATGTTCAGAAGTAAATGATTAATTTTACAGCCAATCTTGAACAGTGGTGGTAGCAAATGCCAAATTTTTATTTTATTATTATGATAAAACATGTATAATGATAATGATTCATGACCCTGCCACTACCAGATATACAAGATAGACAAGATATACAAGATAGAAAAGATAAAAATTTGAATACGTTTTTACAGAACTGAATGATTCATTTTAATGTATTGTTGAAAATGGTGGCATTTAAAATATAGGCTATACATATATATATATATATATATATATATATATATATATATATATATATTTCATATGCCTTATAATTTAATTAATTAATTAATTATTATTATTATATAGATTCAAAATAATAATAATAATAATAAAATAAATAAATAAATAAATAAATGAACAATAAAATAAAAATTAAAACAAAAAAGAGAAAACAATGAAATAAAGAAAAAACAAGTGGAAACCCAAAAAGCAAAAAGCAAAAAGGTTTAAATATTTGCTTGTTGTGGATTTCAACACCACTATCTTGTGGGTCCTTTTATCTATATATATAAAGATTGTTGAGCAGCAGAAAAGTGAGGAGAAACTGTTGACTTGGCTTCACCTGTATAAACAAGAATCAGGTGAGAAAACAATGTATATTGACACACTGTGTAGTGATGGAATAGATGAGAAACTGACCAGTGGTCAGAGCTAGTACAGTTTGGATAAATAACACACAAATAAGGAAAACATTTTCTTTTTAATATTGTTTTTCTTTCTGTTGTTAAGATTTTAGTTTGATCTGTTTTTTAAATTTTAATGTGAACTGACAGTGCTATTAAACATTTTTAAATAAATAAAAACATGATTCTAAAGAAACTATATAAATCAACTAAAATTTACCCCCCTAAAAAACTTCCACAAACAAATAAAAGAGAATACAAAAATAAATAAAGAAATCAAAATATTAATGATAATAATAATAATAATAATAATAATAATAACAATAATAACAATAATAGTAGTAACAACAAAAACAACTGCAACAACAATAATAATTATAACAAACAAACAAATAAACAAATAAATGAATAAATAAAAACAAAACTAACAGTGAATATGCTGTCTACCGTTGGTATCAGGTTCCAGCTGTTTTGTCACAACATTCTGGATAAGTGTTTTGGGTTTGGGCAGAAAAACTAAAGAAATCAATGTCAGTTACCTATGTAGATGTTTCAGGACACATTTACTCTATATTTTTAAAACACTTTTACTTATGAAATCTGCTGACAGTAATTCATAACTCATTGAAAAGGAAACTTGTTAATATGTAATTCGTCAAAGCCACTGCAAGTAATGAAAGCTGCTGTGTGACAGATGCTGAGGCAATAAAAAGACTAGTTCAGACAAAGGAGAAATATAACCTGTTTGGGTTGAAAGCTTTTTAATATTCTTTTTTATGCACTGTATTCCTTTAAGAGAAACATGTTCACCACATTATATACTTAATACTTAAAATGTGAAATACTTTTAAGAACAAACAGAGAAATAAAATAAAATAAAATAAATAAATGGACAGACAGATATTAACAGTACCTAAAACTATTTTAATATTACCTAATACAAGATGTCAAATAAAGTCTTGGCATTATTAACATTATGAAACAGAAACGTAACCACCCTGACAACCTTTATTGATTAGTATCAAAGAATCATTTAAATGCACTTTGCCACAAACTGGATAGATCATCCAGTGATCTTTGATAAGCCTGGTCTGGAACGTCAACGGGAATGGTTATCAGACTAAGATACATGCTAACAAGGATTGATCGTAGATATTACAATTACATTAGACTTATTTAATTATTTACTATAGCATGATCCTTTTTGAAGTGTACATTTAATATATCTATTTCAAACAGTGTACAAGTCACAGTGATGTACAATTTACAACACAAATGAAATAAAAACAAACTGGTAATAGTTAATATAGTTTTCAAAACTGGAAACAGGGATCTTTAATGTGCATTTTCCCACAGATAAAGAGAACCATGCTGTATGAAAAACCTTTGGCATTTAAACACACATACAGCTACTAACAAATAAAACAGAACTGGTTTAAACAGGTTGATCAGTCTTTAGGGCAATAATGTTACAAATTTATTTATTTATTTATATATATTATATATATATATTTATATATGTTTTAATAGCTTTGGAATTTTATGGTCTGTTACTGCTGAATTAGCTAACAATTTATTGTATTTATAATGTGCATGCGAGGGTGTATATGCATGTATATGTGGGTTGTGTGTGTCTATATGTGTGTGTATGTGTGTTTATGTATATATATATATAGTTGTTTAAAGATGAAAACCATCATGTTTGAACATATACAGCTCTGATCGTTACAAACAATCCTTCAAACCAGATAGTAAGACATTTCTAAGTACATGACCAGCGGTTTTGACCTTGGGAACATAGAACTATCAGAAACAAATCAATAAAACCTTTCAATACGATTAAGCCTGAAACTAATGCACCGATAATTTACAAATTACCAGTGTGCCGACACTGCTCACCTAAACCTGCTCTGACAGGGGAATAGAAGATCAAATAACTGTCAGGAGATCACAATAGTGCTATTTACCATAACAGTTGTCTGTGGTTTCAAGATCAATGATGTAACATTGAAGCTGCCATAATTATTAATTAACAAACAGAACCTGTTTATTAATGTATTTTCAGTTTACTGAATGAACTGCTTAATGATAGCAGTTATTTAGCAATAAAACTATCAGCAGTTTAATAGAGTCATCTAATGTTTAATATATTCTGTTAAGTACCAAGGTAATCATGCTGAAAGCAGTTTATGCTTACACATACATTTTATATTAATAGGTCTATTTTGGTATAAATAAATGCAGGTTGTACAAGAGATTAAAAAAAATAATAATAATAATAAAAACTTAATATATAATTTTATATGCATGTATATATTTGGTTATTTAGGTAAATTTAGTTTCAAAATTATGGAAATTTTTTTTTTAATAAAAACAGACTTAATTTCATGTTATTTTACTTACATGTCAGTAGAAATTTTAATAATGTGTGTAATATAAATAACAATTACACAATGACTTTCCATTATAAAGATTATATTAAAGCACAAATTTTAAAGGTTTAATTTGTAATTCATCGTTTGATCTTAAAATCAAAGGATATATTACTATATTACTGGTTATTGTGGCATTTTAAAACTTTAATTTTGTTTTGTTTTTGTTTTTACATCTGTGTATTACAAAATATCCTTTTCATGCTTAAATTAAATTTTGAAAATTAAAAAAAAAAAGAGAAGTAATTTGTCAGATATCTTTTTTTTCACTTACCAAAAACATACGACTTGCTCTTCTTCTAAGAGTCATCCTTGCGTTAGTAAAACGGTGTCCACCAAAAAATGACCAGACTCGTGCACAGCACTGCACTTACTCATGACTTACACATGATTGACATCCTGAGATAGGCAAAATGCAGGATGTAGAACATAACACTTGTAAAAGGGGGCGACGCCAAAGTGTCGCTGAAAATTTAATCCTACTTTGACATATCCAGAAAATCAGGAAATGAGCACTAGGATCTCAACTAGTTCATTGAACAACAATACATGTACATCCTTAAGTGATACTTATTTACTACTGAAACAGCTGTAAACAAAATCCGTGTTGTCACCGGCTAATCCATAGGTAAAATAATTTCAAAATACACATCACACAAAGCATAAAGTTTGCCAATCCTAAAGGACAACAATGTCATTCGACATCATTTGTAAAGGTAACAAAATCTTAAAGCTCAGGTGTCACTCAACTTCAAAGTCACATAATGTAAAGGTGATCAGGTACAGCGTATAAACTGATCTGTCTGTATCTCATGACAAAGGACATGTTACAAAATGCAGCAGGTTTTAGTTTTTAACCCTTCTGATCAAGAAATTTCGAAAAATATCCAACGGTAATCACTAACACTTCACACTGAGACATTCACAACCCTTCAAATATATTCACAAAGTTGTATTAAAACATAAGTGTTTTTTTTATATATATATAATGTATCACTGAATGAAAACTGTGAGTACTGCACATTGACATTCCCTTCACCTTGTACAACAACTGTTGCTTATTCACAGCAGACGACTTGCCAAATGGCACAACTTGTACTTAATGGCTTATATAGCTGTAACATACGTTTCACAAAAACACCATACACACACACACAACAGCTTATTAATAATATTTACTGTCATCTAATATTTAGCCGTAAGCCACAAGTTTGCAAAACCTTTCCATATACTTTCATTTATACTGATAATCTGGCAAGTAAAACCAGATTACGAAACAGGTACTATGACACATTATAAATGTATCTTGAGTCTTTATGTTTTAAAGGTAAGTGCTTAATCCATCAAGTGACAAGGGAAAGGTTGACTGATTTATAGTTCGTGATGCTACAAAGAAAAATGTGTAAAAACTTTTTGATTATGCTTGAAGATAGCATCAACTACAACTTGTTCCCATCAGGTTCAAGTTAAGTAATTGCTGCCAACAACGTGGTGGGTATGGTGTACACCAAATCACTTCTTCCTGTACGGGGCGCCAAACACAGAAAGATGATGCCAAGAACAAATTACCAGGAAGCTACAATAATCCGCACATTACGATGTACACATTAGTAAACCCAAACATTTGTTGGAAATGAACACTGCTTGCCAAGCATTAATCCCAGTGGGTAATATTAATCCAAGCTGCTGGCTAGAATTTAGATATTGAAAATAAGTGGTTCTTAAAATCTTTCCCTCCACCTCCAAAAAAAAAAAAAAAAAAACCATCAACAAAAACAAAACAAAAATGGTAATAGTATAAGCAATTAAATGAAATTTCAAATAGCACAAAACGATAAGTATTTTCTGATTTTTTTTTTTTTTTTTTTTTTTTTTTAAATTGTAAACAGCTATATAGATATTATAAGCACATGTTAAACTACAATTTATAAAAAGCTCTATTTCAAAATATGCTCTATGACTAACACTATTAGAAACTGGGAGTCAGTTTAAATGTATGCACTTTCATTGGCTATTTTGAGATCCTGAAGTGGTTGTACATGTCATTTGAAAAGTCATGTCAATTATTAGCCAAGAACAATAGATTGAACTTCTGTATCTGACCTATACCAGTGTATTTCAGTCTGGCACACATGTACATCTATTCAGAACACCACTTTACAGAAACACCTTCCTCTTGCAAAAATGAAAACCATGTGTAGGTAACCTGCACTTCTTTATTGCAAGTATTACTGCCTAATGCACTACAGCGTAAGAAATTTCAAACAAATTCACACAAATAATTAAGTCTTTATTATACTCCAGAATATATTCCACTTGTTGTAGATTTTTAAATTTCATGTACCATCCATTCTGAAATAACAATCCTGTTTTTCACTAGAACAAAATTGGAACTATTTTTGAAAATTTAAACATTTTACACAGCCCAGCTAAAATACTTAAAATGTTAGAAGGTCAAATAAAAACAGTCTTTGGTCAAAAACAACAACAACAACAATAAAAAAAATTAAAGCTGACATAGAACACAAAGAATAAACAAAAAATTTTGAACCATATAATTTTATTTGACACCCTATGACCAAAGAATTTTAATATGCAAGATATTCATTCATTCATTATGCACTGTTGCTAAGTGTTTATTCTTTCATTCTGAACACTTATTGAATATTCAATGATTATGAACTGTCACTACATATTTATTTATTCTGAACTGTTACTGCACATTAATTTATTCTGAACTGTTACAATATATTGATTTATTCTGGAATGTTACAATATATTGATTTATTCTGAATTGTTACAATATTTTGATTTATTATGAACTGTTTACAACATATTCATTTATTCTGAACTGTTACTATATATTCACTCATTCTGAACTGTCACAACATATTCATTTATTCAGGACTGTTACTATATATTCATTTATTCTGAATTGTCACAACATATTCATTTATTCTGAACTGTTACAACATATTCACTTATTCTGAACTGTTACAACATATTCATTTATTCTCAATTGTTACTACATATTCATTTATTCTCAACTGTTACTACATATTCTTTCATCTGAAATGTAAGAATATTCAGCTGCATGAAAGTTTCCAGTTGCCTAAATGGAATTTCTGTTTGACTTTTACATGTACAACTCACTATGTGAACTTCAGTCATATTAAACAGCTGTCCTGCTTATTAACAGCAACAAACCAACCATTAATGTAAATATTGTGAATCAATATAGCTCAGACAAAAAGTGCCATTATATGACAGCTTGATGTTGCATTGATTTATCTCCAATACACCAATTAATACATAAAACCAATACGAACATAACCACAGGCAATAAGATACTAAACATATCTTTCCAATAACCTGATTATTAGGCTCTGTAAAGCTTGTAATATTCTATGAGTACATAAAAGTGCTCTCATATTGCTGGTTACAAATATTTAAAAATCTACTGATCATAATATTAGAAACAAAGATTAAAATACAAAAGGCCAGTGAAGTATAAAATGAAAACCCTCTTATTAGAAGTAAATAATAAAAATGAATTTAACATGTCACATTCAAAAGCAATGCTTTATGCTAACCTAATATACTGATAAGAAAAGGAATTCAGATGTTATTGTTAGAATCTAAAACACAAATCCACAATGTAGTCAGAACGTCAGAATTATGATTATAACCGAGTTTAAATGCAAATATTATTTGTTATGTCATTTAGAAGACTTTATTTAAATCCAATAAAATTAAATCACATAACAAATATAATATGCAGAAGATATTACTGGCATGAATTAAAATATTATACTCATAACTTGAATAATTAAAAACCATTTTATAAACATCTTAAGTATTAAATAACAGGCATTATTATCTAAGTATTTCTTCTTTTCCATTTTAAGATGGGATGAAAAATGCATTTCAATGCAACTAAAAAGGGATCCAAAACACAATGACTACAAACACATTAGCAAAAAAAAGTATTTAAAAAAATAAAATAAAATGCCATTGTGTTTAACCTGGATTATTATTTTTCATGCTCACTGATTGTAACTGAACAAGATCACATATTTTAGCAGATCTACAATAGATGTTCACTGACTGGAACTTCAGGTGCACGACACTAATGTAACTTTTTTTTTTACTGCTGTCTTTGTCAAAACTTTTATATATACATGTGTACTTGAAAACAGGGTTCTACATATCTAAAGGAAAAAAAAAAAAAAAAGTAGACGAAAATAAAAAAGTGTTGAATACACAAATAATTCAGAATAAATACACACATTTCAGAAAATGCAATCCATTGAATACATTTCTTCATTGATTAATCTATAAACTCATTTCTAAAGAAATACAAATTATTTGTAATGAACAAATTTTTTTTTTGTTGTGTTCAGGAAGAAGAATTTACTTGCTTCAATCAGCTCTTTTATGTCCACATGCAAATGTAATCACCAAGTTCTCAAAACCACAGTTGGAGTAATCTTATCTTAAAATTACAGTTAATCATTAGTGACTCCATTTAGATTTATTAACACAATAATTACTGAAGTAATTTTGTCATTCCTTGGATGCTTAAAATAGAACTGAAACTTGGGAGCCTGAAATTTGTGAAAAATGAAAATAAAAATAAATAAGTAAGCATAAACCAACCAACAAATAAAAACAATCCTCAAAAATAAAACCCCAAAACTGACCAACAAAAGATTAATTTCTAAAAAAAGAAAAAGAAATACTTTTGCACAAATAATGAAATAAAACCCTCTATCAATAGATATTTTTTCAGAAATACAAAAAGACATCAAAATCAAATGTTTGTTACTTTTATAGTCGACATAGAACTAGAATATGAAAGACCTCACTTGTAACATTAGATCAGTGAAAGAAGATAATTAAGTGAGATTCTACAGTTTACACCCAGCTTGACCATCAAAAGATTCTCTATGGTTGCAGTAACTCAAAGAGACAGAAACAAGATACACATTCTCTGTTATCCTCCTTCAAACAACTCTACATTATTTCTGTCTTTGTGATCTTAAATGCATAGAGAGTCTTCAATGGCAAAGTAATAGTTTAAACCAAGTGGACAAGATTAATTTGGCAAAACCTGAATATTTTACAACCGGTGTTCAAGCAGATTTGTTTCAGCTTGGTGAAGAATAAACCAAACATGAAATCATTTAGTGATATTTAATACACTGACATTTAAAGCAGTAATGCATAAAATTAATTTTTGACATAGCTAATTAACTCAAAGCCTCTTGAACTAAATGATGTTTATATGTCTTCTAACAAATGGGCTAAAAAGTACATATCAGAATTTATTTGAGGTTTTTTTTCAATAAAAGAACAATAAATTTTAAAAAAACCAATATTACAGAAAATGTTGATAAAATACTGAAATTAATGACCTTTTATGACTACTGTATTACTGAATTATACAAACTTACTTCTTAATATATTTTTATACAACTTGTAATATTCATAAGAACAGCATTTATCAAAATTACAAGCACACATTTTATGCCTTTCAGACAGACATGAAAATAAAACACATATTCTTACCACTTTCATCTCAAACAGTTTGACTAAATTTCGAACTGATGTTCTTGATCCTGTCCTCATGAGATTTATCAAACTTCTGTCACGTTTCATTGTTTTTTCTTGACAGTCTTCCTGCGTTGGAAACACAATCTGACTTTTGGACCTGCGGGATCGGAATCGGCCCCTTGATCTACTCCGTGCTTCCCTGGCATTTTGTATTTTGGGGTCTTCGCATATAACAACTTTTTTAAGTGACATTTTTTTTTGTCAATTATGTTCAAAACTTAAATAAATAAATACACAGATCCAAATTTCATTTCAATATCAAAGACTGGCTTTCACATAATAAAGACAACTCTGTGTTATGAAAATGTTCTCCTATCATTTTCCATTCCATCTTCTGAAACTAAATTTAACTTAATTCAAATCAATTTTGTATATCCAGACACCTGTTTAAATTTGGCTGGCTTATTTCTGTGTGTTTGGTAGATATTTTTTCTTAATCTGATTTCTTTGCAGACAGTTACTGAAATCAGTAATCCGTAATTTACCCAAACAAGTGGCGCTGCCTGGTTTGATTAAACTCACAAGATATGAGAATTGTGTAGTCTTCATTCCAATACACATTGTATAATCAAGAGCACACATATAGCACCTGGATGGAACATGCAACAGTTCTGCTGACAGAAGCTAGGTATTTTGGGAATTTCTCTCGCAACATTTACTTCTGACATTATCAGAGCTTTTCCCAGATCAAAGCTCAACACCATTGTCATGTACTTGAGAGAGGTCTTATTCTAGGTGGCTTCTTGACATCTCAATAACTTTTCTTCATATTCTGTTGGCACCAACCAAATATTTACAATGTACTTGACATCAATACAAATAACCTACTGATACAAATCACAGGAGCATCTCAAACTGAGAGAGAGAAAAAATGATACACCTTGTGGTATCAGATAGTTTATTCATATAACAGGACAGATTAAGACATTAGCATGGGTACCAACACGAATCAAATATCAGGTGACACTGTGAAATGAAAGACAATCCATTATTATGAAGTAAAAAAATGCACAGTTGGCATTTCAATTGCAGAATCAATAAAGCCATGTGAATTAAACTCAGCTAAAATTTCATTCAATGGTTCATTAATTTCCAGATAATTCCCACATAAATCCTACTGCCATTTTCATAGCAATCACATTTGTCATCTCTGCCTGGAAACTGCTCCACTTAAAAACATTACTTGGGAATTATTCTTTGGACACACAATACCCAACAGCATACCTGTCACTAAAATCAATAACTGCTTGGATTAACAGAGGAATGCTGTAGCAGATCAGAAAATCTTAAGACAAACATATGCTCTGCTGTACATCGTCCATCTATGAAGTATTAGTTTTCTGCTGACCACAATTTCAAAAAAATATATTCATGACTATAAAAACCATTCCAATGAAACTTCAGAAGACTAGAATTTATACACATTTCTTATTCATAATGACAGACTGAACATAAATGAAACCAAAACAGTGTTAAAATTCTGGTTTTTCTTTCATTTGTTATAATACCATCCTTTGACAAATTCGTCAAACATACAAGCCGTGTGACTCCTATAGGCTTGGCTGTCAGCTTGTCATAGTTAAATGATGAACCATCCACAAGTATTTACCTTATATACAGTCCACTCAGCAGTTCACAATGTCTCCTGGTGAGCTTTTTCATTTGTTTGTTTAGTCCAGCCTTCAGTGTACCAATGCAAAAGAAACAACACTTTTCCCCTATTCACTGTATAGTTTCTTAGCTATAATCCAACAATAGAAATATTGAAAGTCTTCAAATATTTGCTTCATTCAAGTACATTATCCACAGGTTAAAACGAAGAAAAAAAAAAAAAGCACCACACCTGTAAACCAGTTTATTATGATGAAATAAAAGGTAAGACAAGCAGTGAAAGACTTTACTGGAAGATCAGTTACACTCACTGGTAGTATTAACGATTGTAAACTGAGATGTACTCTTATGTACTGGCATGGCCTTTGTCAAAGACGTGTCATTTAAACCACTTCACATTTTAGAAGAGCCTGTGATATAGCGACACTCTGATAAATTGTTTGTAGGTATTGTGGAAACATTCATTATGCTGGAGAGAGAAAAAAAACAGTCTGGATCAAGTTACTCCTCTTGAAACCTGTGTTAATGGGCACTGTTCACAAAATATACTGTACCAATTAGTAATTTTTCAAAGGACATCAAAAGTAACCCAGAAAACACCAGATATGTTCATACCACACAGCTTGAGACAACAGAATATAAGTGAAGAATGGCATTTCTTAAAATCCAAATTTGTATCAAGATTGGCAGAATAATGAAGACTTCCTAGTTTGTGATGTTTCCATTTGATAAAAATGCTGCATCATATTAACAAGCAAATTATTAATAAAATGCTACACAGTGATTCTGTAGTGCACTCTTTTCTAGAAAGAGATAATTATTACTATCACCTGGTGGCTAATTTGTTGCTGATGATTAGCAGTGTGGCTACTGCTGGAGTTTGGCAAAAATCAAGTTACTTCATTAGATCTGTTTGGACCATATGTTTATAAAGATTTGGTCCCAGTGTTGGATACCAAGTGTTTTTAACCCAACAGAATGACCTATGACCCATCATCAATCAACGGTCTGCACAAATAAAAATAAAAAAAATTTCTTTGAAGGAAAGCATGTGGAGAAAGCAATTTCCCTGTCTGTTCTGATGACTGCGGCAGGGCAGCTGGGCACAAGTCTGGCCTGTTAAACAGACCAATGTCCAGGTATTTTGGGCCATCGTTATCCTGTCTGTGATCTATGGTAAATGTGTGCTATATGGTATGATTTGTCTGTTCAGCAGAATCTCTTAACGTTAATAGAAATATGTTTAACTGTTAGCAGTAAAAGGAGGGCAGATATTTTTATATTTATTCTGGGGTATAAACAAAATAATAAAAATGTTATTGCAACTCAAAAGTGTGGACATGTAATACTGAACTTTGCAAAAGATATTTTAGAACAGAAATAAAATAAGTAATTAAATATATAAATAAACTCTAAGTCTTTTTAAATGTGTATTATTATAACACACATTTAACAATAATTAAAGCTTTACAATGAAACAGAAAAAAACCAAACAATAATTATTAATGTCTTTTACTAATTCATCTTTATTCTTGTTCTTGTTTTTATTATGAAATAAGGTAATTTTACAGAATCATGAATCCACAAGTTATTAGCAGAAGAATTTTTCTAATCGTTATTTCAAACAGTTTTGTAAACAGTTTATTACATGATCTGTCAAAACCAGAATCAATACCTGCTTTTAGGCAGCTCTGCATGTCTGCAAAATTTGTATTCTATTATTATCATTATATATTGTTATCACAATTAGAAAACAATATTATTTACACTGTTTGATCTATTAAAATATCACTGTTATAATAAATATGAAGTTTGAAAATGGAAGTTAAAAAGTCAGCCTTTATTTTAAGGGCAGTACACTACTGTATTCCATCCATTCAGGTAAGATACAAACGGCAAGTTGCATGTTAGTAAACCAGTAAC
This sequence comes from Chrysomallon squamiferum, assembly GCA_012295275.1. Taxonomy (NCBI): domain Eukaryota; kingdom Metazoa; phylum Mollusca; class Gastropoda; order Neomphalida; family Peltospiridae; genus Chrysomallon; species Chrysomallon squamiferum. The sequence goes on from CM022671.1 coordinate 28,595,292, forward strand.
AGATGCACAGATGGCCTCTCATTATGGGGCAACCCTTTAAAGGTGAATCCTTTCAGTAAACAAAATTGTCCATATCCAAGTCAATAAGTAGGCAGTCTGCAGAAATGGCTAACAGTCTGGGAGTGAAACTATAAGCTAAATGCACTAATCCATCTTAGTAGTGGAAAGGTAACACCTGTGAAAACTGGGTGAGTGGTTAAAACAGATTAGGCTAAACTGTTCTTCAAAGCTCGGATACATGTACATGTCATGTGTGTGTTAATTGATCACTTTTAAAATAACTTCCAACTGCTTCTGACAAAAAAAAATATCCTAAGTAGGTGAAACAGTAAATTCCATACATAGATCTTAGTACATCTGAGAAAATTTAACTTCAGAACTGTGATGAGAATAACATACAATTTGGAACAATGGAATGTTAATGACAGCTACTTTATGGTTACAGTAATGCAGTGACATTGAAACAATCAAGAACCTGAATAAAAATTCTAAAATTATTTGTTAACTTGATACATGCTCTTGGTTTCTAAAAACTATTTGACATTCTAGTGATATTCCAATTACTTTTCCCCCACACTTTAAAAGTATTATATTATTGTTGTTTTTTAAAAACAATAAATTAAATAAATAATGGAACAAAATTTAAATTTAAGAACTGTTGTTCTTAATTTTATGTAAAAAAGTATTAAATTTTAAAGACTTAATTTTTCAATACAAAACTGAGAGGGTATTTTTGCCAGATATAAAGTAACTATCTGAAGTTGTTTCAATGTTTGTTTCTCTGAGATATTCTGAAGACTATCCAGTTAATATCATGATTATCTTATTTTCTCTTTGCTTAAATATCTCATAGATTTCTTTCTTTCTTTCTTCTACTTTTTTTTTTTTTTTTTTGTTATTTAATCACTTGACTTTATAGAAATAACTGAAATATATTACAGGTACCAGAACGATTATCTGGTGTCCTGAAATCCGGAAAGACCAGAAAACCAGAAGTTTTTTCTCTACACTATTTTCATAGTATGTGCATGCGGATGTTGTCCTCACCAGATCAAAACTACTTTTTCAAGCCGCATGGCATTCATTCACTCGCCGCTTGTTTATGTGTCGAATTGCCACAGTTGTGTATTGTCAATTTTTTAAATGTTTTTAATCTTAAAATGTTTATGCCTAATTATTTATGTATTTAGATGCCTTGGTACCAGAAACCCAGAAAATCCAGAAATCCAGAATGCCTCAGGCCCCAAGGAGTCCAGATAATTGGTTCGGTACCTGTATCTACATTAAACATGTAAAACTGAATATCATAAACAAATATTTTATTTAAATGAATATTTGCAGAGGATTAAGTACTACAAATATGAAAGGTAGAGTTATTCCTCTTCAGGGTTTTCTCATATTACTTATAATAACTAAATATTTTTAAGTTTTACAAATCATCACTTCATTACAGTATCATTAATAACATCTATCCCAAATTTTAGACCGTATATACATAGGTTATTAAAAAAAGAGGTGGTGTACAAAGGTGTAAGTTATTATTTCAACAACAATTGAGAAAAGTCAACAATAGAACAAACCAACATCACTGAATACAAAAATTCTGTTTAGACTGAACTTATGAAACCAATCCCACCAATGACTCATGTTATAAGAACAAGACTTGACAATGAATCACAAATTACTGTAAACTATTTCTGTACAACACACGTAATCCACAAATTCACCCAACACTTATATATATATACATAAAAGAAGAAGAAAAAAAATTATAATTTAAAAATATATACCAGTTTCAAATTCATAAAACGATAAACACAAATAAATATAATTTTATGTACTATGAAATTTTGTCACTTTATACAGTTGAGATTTCAGTGTTTTCATTACCAAATATAATAATAATAATAATAATAATTTCCTGTTTTTTAATGAGTACACCAATTCTGTTTGTATACAGCAAACAGAAATAACAATAGCTATGACTGGATATTCAAACAATCATAAAAACCTCCAGTTTAGTTTATGTTCAAATTACGACTTGTAAACAAAAATCTTTAGAGGAACCCCCTCCCATATACATATTTTATAACAACAGAAATAAACTAGCTTACCTGAAATAAATTGCATATAGCAGATATCAAAGTACCAATATAAGCGATATGAAATGCAGAAGTTACAAATTCAGTTAATGCTGTATATTTGTATAAAGGAAACCAAAAATGTGGGTATCTTTTAAAATGGATGTGCACATGAAACGTGTAAGATATCACACAGCAGTACTGACATTAGATGACACATTAAATGAAAACAGATGTCAAAAAAACTTCTGACATTTGTGTGAAAAAAACCTTTGTCTACAACAATGTCAGAATAGTGGCATTCTTCAGCCTGAACAAGAAACACAAAGCTAAAATGTTAGCAGATATGTATTAAGCATTTTGTTGAATCAATATTTCTATACTTACAAAAAATATGTTCATTTTATCAATGTAAATTGAAAATTTAGTAACAGGTTTTAACTAACTACTTTTGTTTCTTTCTTTATGTATTATTCCAGGTATAGGAATTGTCTCTAGTTATTTGTTTTATTTCTTTTCAGGAACTAATAAAGTATATCAATAAAACAGTGTCAGTAGTGTTATGCATTTGCTATATGGTTTTTTTCCTTGTCAGATAGTAATAGCTATTGTTATAAAGAGGAAATACTATTTATTTGTAATCTAGATAGAGGTAACTTGTTTATATTTCAGATTAAAAATCATTACATAATGGCAATGCTTTTAATGAATGAATAAATAATTAATCAGTAATTAAGTTACCTAAATGTCTAAATAAAAAGTTTCTATTCTGTGTCTGTCTACTAATGTTTAAATTTTTAAATTTTTTAAACTAATATTTACTGATAACACTGTTAATGTTCAGTTTGGAAGCCAACTTTTACAGTGTTTTATCCCCCAAAATGAATGTTTATCTTTTAATCCAAACAACATTTGATATAATGGTCAAAAAAAAATAAAATAAATAAATAAATAAATAAATAAATCAGTCTTCTTCTTTTTGAACTGTTAAAAATAATAATAATAAAATAAAAGATTAAATTTTTAGTTTATAAAATATTATTTTACGTGCTAATCTATTTGATGAAGTGTAAGTTTTACTTACAACAATGTCACGAGAATGTGACAGATCTATTGTTTTGTAATAAACGCAAAAAGAAAAAAAATATATATTCTGTACCGAAAAATATAAAACGTATCACCATTTTATTCGTTTGATACACTTTAAACTAAAGTCTCTAAAACAAAACAAAAAATAGATATATATCGTCTTTAAAATCAAAACACAGGACAACGATATACAGTTCATATTAATCGAAAATAAACCAAGGGATGCAACTCTAAATTAAATCCATGTTGAAAGTAAAAAGGAATTTTTCAGTAAAGAATATATATAATTATCTTGCTTTTCTCATTATTTGTGTTCTTGTAAATTCAGGAATTAAACTGAAATAAAAACGTTTCCATGATGTAACTTAGTAAACTAATTTATTTTGACTGCCCTTGAATCAACAAGTTGTAAACTTAAAACTACTGAAGTAACCAAGAAAACCAAGAATATATTTTCGATTTTGGGAGACACCTGCTGATAAAAAGTAAAATTATAATAATACCTTTTGTAAATGATGAAGTGATGGACAATGTTAAGTTCTGTCATAATATCTCCTTTTAACAAATACAGCGGCCGGCATATTCACTTAATTCGAAAGATTACTAATACTCCTTTCTTTGGATTTAATCTTTATCACTTCCGTTTATAACCACACATGCGCAATTCACGTTTTGTTGTTGCAAAAGTCATCTCCCTTGTTATTTCAAGCATTAATTTAGGGTGACAACTGAAGTGCATATTACGTTGTAATTTTTTTAATCTTTTCTCTTTAATTAGAACGAGAACATTCATTTATGACAGGTATCATAGTGGCGGCAGAAGGTCGTCCAACAGAATGGGACAGACAACATCTTCTTTAGCGTCAAAGTTTGCACGACCTGTGTCGTGGATGTTCGGAAGAAATGCATTGACAGAAGAGAAAGAATCGTTTCATGGAGCAACTCCTTTTGTTTATACCAGACAAGGGTTAGAATAATGAATATAACCATTCACAGAATATATGAGTTAACTAAACTGTTTCTCGGATCTTAACCTGTATCAATTTGCATACCACCCATCTTCGCTTCTTTATCAATATTTTTAATAATCATCTTGGCTAATAAATAATAATAATATTAATATTAATATTAAATTTAAAGGAAATAACTTTACTAAGCGCATCGACTTAACTTCTTTAAATTCTTAAGAGGTTAAGTTTGTTTGCAAGTTTCAGTTCACTGACTTATTTCCCACCATTAATTATTACTCTTATCTATAATTCTATTGTAGTGTAAAATTATATATATTTATTTCATTTTTACCATGTAAGAATAATATCACAATCTTTGTTTATGAATGTTAATTTTTTGTAGATCAATGTATTTTGATGATGATGGTGATCTTGCCCATGAATTTTATGAAGAAGTCATTGTCAACAAACGATCGGTGATGAAAAAATGTAATAAAAACCTAATTCCACAGGTAATATTATAATGTCATAAATGAATTCTTCAACAAGATTTATCTACTTAATAATATATATTTCCTTATAAACATTTCATGTTAGGTTTAAATTTATGGGTACAGTAAAACATAGCTCTTTAGTTTTGAAGAAGATGTGGCAACACAGATGAAAATCATTAAAAAAAAACTGACATTAAAATGTTACGTTTATCCAGTTATCACTAATAGAAGATTATTTGTTATGATGTAGTCTCATAAAAAAACAAATTGTGCCTATTTTTCAATTTCAGGGAGAAGTGGAACTTTCACATCCAAGACTTCATGTTGATTTACCTGTTATCATGTGCGAAGTGCTGTCGAGATGACAGAGGATCCTGTTATGTACTGTGGCTAATTTGTTTAATTTTAGTGCTTTCTAAAAACCAAAATAACCTGAAGCTAAATTATCAGACACAAATAATGACATTATCACAGTTGAAAACTGTGTTTTCTGCTGATGTGCAATGAAAATTAAAATATGAAAAAAAAGAAAAGATTGTAATGTAAATGTTGTTATTGTATATCAGATTATAATAGTATGTATTTATAACACTTTATTAGTCCGATGATATGGCACATGCTGATCCATTTTAGATGCAAATGTATATTGTTAGGAGTATATAATACCTGATACAAATATGTTTAAGTTATCAGATGTACCATATTAATATTTATAAATTCAGTTATCTAGATATTAACCATTCATTAATAGTGTGCTCAAATGTTTTGAAACATTCCTGTTATTTATCTGAAACATAAATAATATATCAAACAGCTTAGGAATGTATACAAATATGTTTAACTGATGAACTATAAAAAGAAACACACAAACACATTATAATCAAAATAATAACATCACACTGAAAACTTTTTTGTTTTGCCTTTTTAGATACTGAAATGTCAGCCATATCTCAGAAAATGACATGGCTCATATTCAGTGGTTTATGTAAATGGTCACTTGAAAATTGTGTATTGTTAATTAAAACTTTTATTCCTACTCTATCTCAAAAATAAAAATTATATATTTAAAAATCAGTTGATGTACAAAGATAATAAAGTAACTTCTTGTTTGTAAAACCACTAGAGCTGATTAACTTTTGATCATTTATTAAGTGAGAATCCAGTACAACTATAAATGAAATTCTATTAATATTAGTTTCTTTATTTTATACAGTCCTGTGGTTGATCAAACCTGTTGCTGATTGATTTGAAGAGAATCATCTATTAGATCTAACCTCTGCAGTTAATCAGGCCATGAATAATCTAATAGAAATTTTAATTCTGTCAGTTATTTTTTTTAATGATCACACTCAATATTTTTTCAGTGTTCTTTATATAGTCAAAAATATGCTGTCTGTAATTTTTCATGGTATGTTTTTCTTTTCTTATTTGTCATTAAAATATAATATAAAAATTTAAAATAAAAATGCACAAGCGATGCTTTGTTCGGTCACAGAAAACCTTTTTGTATCTTTTCTTTCCTACTTGTTGTGTATATCTTGTATGGCTGTGCCTGTTATTTTCCCACCAAATATTTTTAGTATTTTCTATGATTGTTCCCTTTTGGGTAATTGCTAGAGTATACTAAAATTATTTACAATGAATAAAATTATTATGGTCAAAATACAAGATGTACAAAACTAAATAAAAATCAAACCCTTTATTGTGGTAATGAGTTGTTTTTTTCAGTGTGAAAATCTGTGTATGCTGGTTTCATCAAGTTCTTTATTTAGTACTTAATTTTGAAATTTTATTAATTGTTTTCTTATAAATGTTTGGTACTACTTACTTTGTAAATAAATATATTTAAATTTGTTCAGTTATTATTATCTTCTGTTTGTTATTTTTATTACATTATTTGAAATGAACCTCTATTCATTTATATCTTAAAACATTTCTGAGGTTAAAATACTTATTTTAATAAAACATCACTGGCAATAAAAAGAATATAGTCATCCAGTATTTCAATTCTAATTTTTTTTAACAGATTTTTAAAACTTTCTCTACACTGCTTGTACTATAAAATTTTACTTTTATTTTTTTCTCTTTTTACAATATGTGGTTTGTAAAATTATTGAGTAGTGTTAAACAATTTGCAATGTTGTTCAGGTCTTTTAACTATGGTGAACCCATATTGTAATTCAGGTGCTGTTTGTGTTAATAGGTTTTATTTATTTTATTTACTGTTTTGTTAAATCTATTTTCAAAACATTAATTTAAAAATTAATTCCATATTTTTTCAATTTTCACCAATACTGCTTATATTTGTCCCCAAAATTAAAGCAAAAGCAGTTGATAAACAACTTAAATAATTTGGCAAATTGTTAATTTATTTTTTGTAGCTTGACCAGTATGTTGACTGGGATATGAAGAAATTTGTTTTTTTATTTTTACAAGTGTAACAAACAGAAGTAAAACAAATAAAATATATATAAAGCTTTTATCATTTTTTTTCACCATCATATTGTAATTTATATTTTACACAATGAATATTTTAATTGATAAATATACTTTGTTGGATATAAAATTTTAATGCCATTGTCAACCCATGTAGTAACTAAAATTTATGAATGTTAACAAACACTTTCATTATTATTATTTAAATAATATTTTATAAATAAAAACAAAAATTGGTAATTACTGATATAGGTCAAATCTATCATGTGATTGAAGAAAGTTATGTTCTAGCTTAAAACAGTAGTTATTATTATTATTATTATTATTATTATTATTATTATTATTATTATTATTATCTATTTTATTTATTTATTTTTAAAGAAGAATAAAACAAGGAAGTAGTTTTGTACAGATTATTTATAATCTACGGTATTAAACAATAGCATATTATTATAAAACTGCAAAAATAAAAGAAAAAAGTTCAATGTTAATTTACTTAAGCATTTGGTTTCAGTTAAATATACCCCAAAATTATTTATAAAACCGCAGCATACAAGGGGTAAATCGAAGGTGGAACATTAGAAAACGCTTTCCCCTGCTCTATTCTTAAATGAAGCTATAAATACAATAATTAATGAAAATCGCTACTTTAATTATCTCACGATTAACAGACACATTAATACACTATTCCCATTCCGCTTTTATTTCATAAGCGGAAATTGAAGAAAATGGCCGCTTAAACTTAAAGAGAAATCGCGTTATGGAGATTGACACTGAATCGAGAGTTCAGATTAGCAAACAATTAATGTTAGAAGATTTTTATTAGCTGGGTAATTGGATATACTTAGAATGTAAATTCTGTAGCGATTAAACATTTTACTTTTTAGTGATCAATGTATGCTTATTATATGAGGTCAAATGTTGTCTTCCGTCAGTGTTTGTGGTTGTTTAGGTTTACTGTTTTAGTGTTTACGTAATTAGGGGCTATATCAAAAGTGAATTAGTTATGATAATCAGAAATAATTTAATTATATTCATACTAAAATAATAATGGAATCAGCAACATTAAAATTAAATAAATAAATTATAAAATTGGATATATATTGTATATTGAGATTGAATTTTTTAAATTTATTTTATTTTTTTTATTATTATTATTTTTTTTCATTTAACATCAGTGTTGGATTTTAACAGCATTGGATTTTTCAGTTTATAAACACCTGTCAAAGACGTAGATTTGATGAAACGAAAATCGGATTTTTAAAGTATTTTCATCTGAACATTAAAAAAAAAAAAAAAATGTTTTCTAGCTATATTAATAACAATAGTTACATTACTGGTCACAGTAACCCCAAAATAAATGACAGATTAATTGAACAGTAATAAATAAATAAATAAATAAAAAAGAAATGTAATAAAAATAAATAATAAAAGAAAATTCAGTGTGCGTGTTAAGCTACATGTTTATATCTTTTATCATTAATACTATTATTTTTTAAATTTATATTTTATTTCAAGAGTTAAATAAACTGCACCATGGATTAAAAAATGTAGAACTGGTTATTTCTTATGTGTGCTGTGATTGTTGTCATTCTTTGATGACAGAAGATAACAATTAAATGAGTTAACAAATTATTAGGAAGATATTAATTTTATTAGAATCAAAGACTGGAAGAGCATTAGTATCTAGCCTGTAGAAGATCTGAATCAATTTCAAAGGTTATTGGCAAATGATTTAACATGTATTGCATAAAGGAGTCCTTTGCCTGTGAAACATGTGGTGACAAGTTTACAACAGCTGATAGCTACCAAGAACATACTTCAGGGTTTCACTGCAACATCTGTAAAAAATATTTCAAGAAGACATATTTGCTGCAAACTCATATGTATGTTCATTCTGATGAACGTCCCTTTTCTTGTAATGTTTGCAACAAATCGTTTAAAACAAGAAGTCATTTAAACGGACATTCCAAGATTCATACAGGCGAGAAAAAATGTACATGTCATGTCTGTGGATCGTCCTTCTTAATGAACTCCAACCTGAAGAATCATTTAAAAATTAACTCAGGCATTAAGCCCTATGTCTGTGATCAGTGTGACAAAACGTTCCACAGACAGTCTGACCTGCAGCAGCACAAACGAATTCATTCAGGTGAAAAACCATTTGGATGTGACTTGTGTGGCAAACGTTACATGGAAAGATCGGGTTTCCAGTTCCACATGAAATCTCATGCAGATCTCAGGGCACATGTTTGTACATACTGCGACAGGCGGTTTATAAAATCATCTGATTTGAAACGACATGAACGATTACACACTGGCGAAAAACCTCACCAGTGCCCGGTTTGTTCAAAAACTTTTGCACAGTCAGGTAATCTAACATCTCATATGTTCATTCACACTGGAAGAAAACAGTTCAAATGCACTGAATGTGAAAAAGAATTCTCAAAGTCAAAATCCCTCTACATGCATTACAGAGATGTTCATCATTATGATAATCATCAAATACAGAACGTGAAAACACGATCATCATCTGCTGTTGTGAATTTGACAGCAAATAAAGAAAGTTTATGTCAGTTCAAATCACAGGAAAGTGCTGATGAAATCTCCTTCAAACAAAATGAAAAGGTTTTTAAACATCAAATATTGAAAAGACAGATTAAAAATCATAACCGAAAGAATAAAATTGATCAGACAGATATGCATCTATTTATAGAAATAAAACCACACAAATGCAGAGAATGTTTTGAAACTTTTGAAAACGAAGATAACCTAAAATGTCACATCAAAAACCACATCAAAACGAACAAAAAGCCATACTCATGTGCCAAATGTGGGAAAGGATTTGTGAAACGTTTTTCATTAACAACACATCAGCGTCTGCATTCAGGTCAGAAGCCCTACAAATGTGACATATGTGAAAAATGTTTCCCTAATAAGTCCGGACTCTCCTATCATTCTCTGACTCACACAGATAAACGACCACATATCTGTGATGTATGTGGAAAAGGATTTATCCTAATTTCACACCTTAAAACTCATCAAGTCCGTCATACAGGGATTAAAAGTCACAAATGTTCTGTATGCAATAAAAGCTTTACAACAGTATCCAATTTACGGGAACACCAAAGAAAACACACTGGAGATAGATCATACAAATGTAAACTGTGTGACCGTATCTTTTTAAGGAAAGATGTTTTACTAAACCACATCAAATCTCATTATGGAGAAAAATCATATACATGTCATTTGTGTGGCAAAAGCTATGCAGATAACAAAGGTTTTCGCTATCACATGGACTTACATGAAGGAAGAAAGCACTTTGAATGTCCCACTTGTAAGAAGGCTTTCATTCAAAAAAGTGATCTTCAAAAACACCAGCGAACACACACAGGTGAGAAGCCTTTCTGTTGTGAACACTGCGGAAAATGTTTTTCGGTGCGGGGTAATTACAACAAACACTGTCAAAGACATGCCAGCAGAAAACTGGAAAAAAACAAAGTTTCCCAGAAGACAGGAACACAAATTTCTAAAAACTCTTCAAAAAGACTTCTCTCTTCTGTTAGAAAGAGTATCGGTTCTTTTAATACCACCAGTGCAGGAAATCCTGAAACGTTTTCCAAAGTAAGAACTGAATCAAAAAGTGACATGTCTCAGTTGGTTTCAGATCAATCAAAAGAACATTCTTACACAACATTAAGTAAATCTTCGGAGGAGTCCACTGTCAGTAAAAATTACTTTACTTCACAAAGAACTGAGGAATCATCACTGCTCGAATGCTACTTGTATGAACCATCAACCAACAGACTTGTCCTTAGTGATCATACTGACGTTTGACAAGTCAAATAGCTGAACAGTCAACATTTGATCATTATTTTGTGATTTTCACATACAGTTTACCAATGTTTAGGACTTTAATTTACATATAGTCAATCATAAACAAATGAACTATTGAATAAAGACAACACTCATTAATAATGTCTGAAAATATTCATCATAAAGTCCTTTCTATGATGGTAAGATAATAAAGTACTGATTTGATTACTCTGAAGGAATACTTGATGGTTTATGTGATACAAACTAACTTTAGCTTATTTTATCTTATCTTTTTGCATCGTTATGACAAAATAAAGCATTATAAAAAACAACAAACTGAAAAGCTTCAGTAAAATGTTAATTTAGCAAATGAAAATTTATTCAGACTTTTATAGTTAAAGAAAATACAACAGTGAATGCTGTAATTTAATTTAATTCTTACTATTATTAAATTAATTCTTGAAATGTATGCTACTGACCTGAAATTGCAAAACAATAATATTTACATGTTCCCTTGTTTTGCTGAATGTACTGGTGAATGATGTTCAACAAATGATGAATAAAAATAAAAAGAGAAAAGTGAACGCCTTTCTGATTTATTTAACATCTTATCTGGTGTATTTGTTTCATATTAATATGAATATACAGTGAATTAGAAACCTGTGTCAGCAGTTTAACACACAAGAAGACATAAATAAAACAACAGTGTTAAAAGAAAAGTTTATTTGTATTATCAGAATTATTTTTCTAAGTTTCTGACAAGCTTAATGTACACAATTAAATATTTTCATACATAAATTTAGACAATATAATTGGGTGCTGGATATTTGTTCTAACACGGGAAATAAATAATATCATGTACTAAGAAATAATTTTTATACTTGTTTTCCATTAAATGTTTTTATTAATTTATACACAGTATATTTTATTGGTATTAGTTAATAACTGGATAGTTTAGAAGCAGTATAATGCACATTACATACGAAATACAATTACATCTTTCTTCATCTGGAAATACCAAGGAAATGCTTGTGAACAGTTAATAACACTGAATTATTAAAATAAAAGCTTAAATGATTTTCTTTATCCTCAGTTGAACTTAACTTTAAAAAAAAAAAAAATAAAAAAAATTTAAAACTTAGATAACTAAATATTAATGAACAATTTAAAATATTTAAATTCCTATTACATGAACATTTTTAGTGTTTAAGATATTATTTATTCTAGACAATAATAATAATAATGATACCATTAGAAACTTTATTGCAGAATTAAATCCAAATTGTGCTTAATGATCAGAATTCATATAAAATTAAGACTTATTTTTCAAAATTATTTTAGTTTAGAAGTTGCCATATTACTCCATTTAAGTACTTTAACCAATATTTGAATATCTATGCTCTTTTACTCATACCATGAAGTTATTTTGCCAAAAAAAATACACATCTAACTCATTTTTAAATTATTTTTATTGATTTGCCTTTAAATTTAATCCTTGATAAACATATAAAATATTAAAATGAAAATAGCAATAAAATAAAAATAACATGCCAGAAAGTGGGAAACAAAAGGAACCTTTTTTGAAGCAACCTAAAAAACCATAAAAAAGATTAGAATTTTATTTTATTTGATAATTAAAAAGTAAATATAGAATTAGCAAAGCCTATCTATTTGCATAAGAGAGATAGCCACAAATAAACAGTTAGCATAATTTTACCCAAATTTATAGTTCACATGTATCAGCAGCATAAATAATGACAAATCACTATCCAAAAAAACCAACAGTTAAACAAAATTTAAATCGTTAGGTTTTCATTTGTCAAAGGAAAACAAAATTTTATTATCTGATAATCTGTCATAAAAATAGGATCTTCATGACCAAATGGAAATCCATAGCAGATAGATATTTATTATTTCTGCAATCTGTTGTAATCAGTATATGTTCAACGAAAAACAAAACAAAAATATATAATCGTGAAAAATAAAATTCAATCTAAATGAGTAATTACATATCATCATCATCATCATTGCCGTACACTTCAAAAACAGGAGTTTTCCAGACTGAATGACAAATACATGTATCAATGTGTCTTGATGCATAAAGATGTCCAATTTACAAATAAGTACACAGGAAGCCATATTTGTATCATTGGTCATGTCACGCGTCCGAGGTTAGATTGCATCAATAAAAAAAGAATTATTTGGAAAAGATAAAAGACAGATGAATCATGACTGCTTCAGCTCTCCTCCTATCTTGTAGCCAGATATAATAATTTTGTGCCAGTCAATCTTTGTCCTCGTAACTGGTAACTGTCTTCGCAAGGCTTTAAATGTGGTGTCAGACATGGTCTGGTAGTTTTCAGACAATGCCGTCTGTTGGAGAAAAATATAAAAATATAAGTAATAATTTATTGAGAGATTATGTATTATGATCGAATGAGAATATTTTCAAATATACAAAGGTAACCCATATGTATTTACATGCATTCACACGTTACTGAAAAGTTTTTTTTTTCTTTCTGACTTACATACCTGGTATTCATTCTCAGTTTCAGACAAAATATTAACAAAATTCTTGGCTGTTTGTTGTTCATTCTGCAAAATAGAAATATATAAATGGGATTGAAAAAAAGAAATACAATAGTTATTTAAGTCAATTAACATATTTCAACAGTGGGTATTTATTAGGCAAAATAAAAAGGTTATGCAAAAAAGAACATTTCTGTGTTTATTTGACTTAAATTATATATACATTCTGCATAAATAAATGTCAAGAAAAAAAAAGAAAAAAGTATATGTAATTAGTATACTTACGGATACATTCAATTTGGAACTAGTTTCTTTTGAACTAACTAACTGCACATTTCCATCTTCATAATAGTGAACCTGCATAAACAATATTTTATAGATTAAATAATAATTCTCTGTGAAACAATTACTTTATTTTTTAAATTTAAAAACAAACAAAAGAAAAATAAAACCCTATTTTTTCTTTGTATTCAAAGAATGTTATACAACATCTCTTTCTCGATTTTGAAGTTAATTATAACAGTCAAACTACAAATCATTTACACATGCTTTCCAACAATACATTCCATAAATCATACACTTGAAAAGAATACACTTGGTTTAGATCATGTTAAAGGCAGAGTGAATGCTTCTACGAAAGCCCAATAACAAATGATTACCTGCACTCTTAGAACGCCCTTCAGTTCAGCTGATCCCCCGGATGAAGAAAATGTGGTTGACCACTGAGACCTCCACCTGCCGTTCCTGAGAGTAAAAATAAAAAATCTGACAGACTGAATTATGGTGCAAATATCAAATAAGCTTGTTTAACATAAACATGACATTTAAGGAAAAACTGAATTTACAAAAGGCCACAGTTTTTATTTAAAGACAGATGATTATACTTTATTTTCCTATTTTAATAATGATTGAACAAAAGCATACCATCTAGTATTTACTGTGGGTAAAGTTATAATGAAGCTCATTTTTATTTTTAATCTGAAAAAATGGTGGAGTTTTCTATGCAATTACATAAATCAAAATCACATTCCAGTTTGGCAATATAAATTCAATTAATGTCAGAACAGAACAATTCAGCAATACATTTTACAGTGAACAATTTTTTTCATTGACTACATACCAGTATTGCCTAGCTTGGAAATGGTGACTTTCTAGACAGACAGTTATGGTAATGTCACTGCCTGAACTGCTGCCATACACAGTGCAGATTCCATGTTCGTAGTAGGTCGCAGTGTAAGCTGTAACAGCCGACTCAATGGCTGCCCGCCATGGCTCTGCTTTCTGGTCAATGTCTGCTTTCTGAAAGTCACTGGCCTCTTTACGTAAATGGTCATATCTAAATGAAACCAATAAAACAACACTAACAACAACAGCAACAAGCAACAACAACAATAAACAATCACTATAATAAAAAAAAAAAAAAAAATGACATTTTTATCAACAGATTGTAGAAAAATGGCTTTTAACATAAACACAAAATGTTATTAAGATGAAATACAAGTCTTCCAAGGAAAAAAGGCCTGTTAGTCATATAAGGTCCAAATTTAAAATATAACCAGGATCAAGATTCAAACACACTGTTATAATTTAAATGAAAATGATTGCATAAATTTTCTAATATTGTGCAAATATATTTAAGCAAAATTCACCAAAACTTTGGATCATTTAAAAAAAAAAAAAAAAAAAAAAAAAAAAAGTACAATCATTACAATGTATTAATGTCTGCTGTTTTCATAACTTCCTACCTGAAGCTCTGTTTGGTACGAGGATCCAAGTATCGACCACCACCAAGGTCACCATATTCTGTGATCAGTGCCTGGAATGAAACATTAGAAAATTATTCTGAAATTCTTAGGTATCATAAGTTGACAAATAAAATATTTGAAATAAGTCAAAAAAGCAAAAAGCATAATCATTTTATTATCTTCAGCTTTCATAACATGCATTCATAAATTGTGAAAAACAGACTGCCTTAATTACTCTCTCTCATTCAAACCCACACATTATAACCCATCTCGCTTTCCCTCTCAAATACACAGTTCTCTCCCTTACACTCTCAAACACACACCCATCTTCTCAAATATACATATTACTAATAACAAAATATATAAAAATAACAGCATAGTCATATTTTCTAAATACTTGGTATTCTGATCCCTCTATTTTGCATGGTGTAAACTGGTCTCTGTTATACTGGGCAAAAGCACTGAAAAAACAAAATGTTAATTTTTAAATTTAAGTTTAAAGTTATTTGATAGGACAAATCAAACAATTTGTTTAAAATTAATTGTAGTAGATATAACATGATAAAATGAAGTCAATATCACTTGAGTTTTCAACTGTATCAATTATTTTTGTGGGTATAAAATACAATTATTAATTTAATAAATATGATAAATCTAAGGAAACATACCCAGAAGCACCTTCTTTCAGCAAATTATCATCATTGACTAAAATTCTGACATCTGAAATATAATTTTAAAAATAATAACAAAATCACACAATACTTTCAATCTCACATGTATTTTTCGAAGTATTTCTGAGTATTTCTCATTAAATATTTGTTATTATTGTTTATTTATTATTTTTATTTTTAAATGTGTCTGAAAATAGTTCATTTGACCAAAGTCTTACCCATGTAGAAATGTGGAAGACAGTGTCAGTGTATTAATATAATAGAATGGGTTACATAACAACTAGGTGCATTGTAAAAGAAAATATATTTTTTTCAAATTCGTCATCCAACATCATACACCATATCAGAAAATTCAATTTGTTTGATTAGAAAATGTAATAACTGTTACATTATTGTAAAGTAATCAAAGCTACTAATACACATTTCATTCTTACCATTAAATACTTCATTGAATTCTCCCGGTGGTGCATGAAGAATAAAGTTGGATGCTATTCTCACCTGAAATTTATAAAATAAATAAATTACATTTTGTCAATTATTTAAAAATTTATATAACATTTATGGTGAATTTAAAACTAGGAAAACTATTATTTATTATTATTACTACTATTTTTTATTTTTTATTTTTAATAAATATATCCATCACTCTCCATAACCTAAAAAAATAATAATAATAATAATAAAAAAAATAAAACAAAAAAAATAAAATAAATATATAAATAAAAACCAGAAAATTAGAGTTCATTACCAAATTACCCAAATACATGTAACTGTCATTTTTTAATTGATGTCAGTAAATCATTGGCCTAGATTTATTCATGATAATCAGCAGCACAATAATAACACAAGTTAGATAAATATAGCATAAATGTTAAACACCAACACAGATACACTTATTCAGTTTTCAATCGTGACCTGGAAACAATTTACCATTTGCTTTCCATTTAAATGCACCTGCAATCTGAACTATGACATTTGATAAACAAATACCAAAACTGAATGATACCAGTCACAAAGTAATATTTATTTATGTGTGTTTTGTTTTGTTTAGGTCCCCCACCACACTTTCCTTTGGGAGCATAATTTGAAATATGTTACAGTATGCCTGCATGGTCAAGATCATTTCTTTCTCAAGTAAAAAAAAAAGAGCACAACAAAATCACAGAGAATAATCCAATCCTTTGTTGAACTAGCAAGCTTCAGATGTGTGTTTTTGGAAGGTACACATGGACAGAACAACAAAGGCCAGCCTAAAAAAAATGTCACATGAACTACACTGCTTGCTGTCAGTGGTGATCCAGTGAAATATTTACCAACATTTACCATTTAAATCTCAAAAATGTTCATTTTGTATAATGACCAGTGGCTTGAAGCAAATGTAATAAATTAATTAAATTTTATCTTTTATACTTCTTAACGCAAACATTATGTTTCAGTTAAAAGAACATCTTATTTCATTTCATTTCATTTCATTTTATTTTATTTTGCTGTCTGTAGTACAGACTTTCTTTTAAGATTAATACATCAGAACCTAATGTTTCCAGTTTGGAAGAAATTTTATGGATTTAGCAAGCTAATTTTTTGCTAATTTCAAAGAAAGTGGTCTGGAAATATTTATCTTGAAGATCTTCTTTAGGAATTTGTGTTTATCAAACAGGAAGTGCCTCTGGTGCACATGTCCTGACCAGCACATTTCTATCAGTTTAGGGTAATTACATTTAGGGCTAGGCTAATAAATTGCAATCTTCATTTTTAGTTCTTTTTCACTCTTTTTAGCAGAGTCAAGAAAAATGATACTGAAATGCAGCATATATCCCACGTGGAATAACAAGCGTGTTTTAACAACAACATTTAAATTTACGTAAAATATATATATACCTGGCTTCACACATATACACAAACAAAATATTTAATCTATCTCAGTATCTCTGAAAATAGGTTTCCATAACAGTTCCCTGAATAATTTGGCAGTGCTTTTCTTTTTGTTTTCTCTAACAGCACATGATATATTCATGCTAACCGAAAGTTTCCAGACTGCAGCTAACATGCTGAAGTTCACCAGAGTACATGCTAGGTTTTAATTTTCTATAAAACTAAAATACATTTGATGAACAGCAGTTTGGAAATTTAAAATGCTTTAAATTAAAAATGAAGCAGTTGTCTGAATATATTATGATGCCTTTTTTTCATAAAACCATGTATAAATATCTATATGTGAAGTTTCAAATGATGCAAACCTTTATCTCTAAATAGTATTTTACACAACTGTAATTATTTTGAACACGATACACTCATAATCATATAGTTCTACCAACTTGCTGATATTATTTATAGCAACTGAATTATATGAAGTTGGAAAAAGTATTTGAACTATTAATATTGTTTATCATGTTAAATCTTGGGAAGAATTTGTCTGTGATATATTACAGAATAATTAAGCACACATAAATTGGTATCATCATTATCCACAAAACCACGTGACTATAACATTTTGCTTTTATTAGTTATCTATTCCCTGTTTACTTTGTCAATTATAAATATTGTGTAATTATACATTGTAATGAGCAAACATTTAATACCATACAGTATTCTGCAACACTATCTGAAAGTTACTCATTTCATATTTACCTGATCATTGTAATATTTTATGAAATCAAACAACAATCATTAATAATAAATCTATATATTTAAACATGTTACATTAAATCTGGTACAATTCTCATTTTTGTCACTTATTAAAAGACATGCATTATCAAAAATAAAACTGTTATATCACTATTACTTAATGTCTGATCCAGGTTATACCTTTTATGGTAATGTTTCTTTATCAATAAATGAATCAACTTTATTAAGCATATATAATTATATTATATTTATAAATACAATTAAGTCATATTCAAAATGAAACTCATGTCTGAAATAATACCAAAAATTGTTCTGTATATCACAAACACCTTAATAACGCCTTAGAAAACTATTTTAAAAAGATTAAAAATAATAAATATTATTAAAATAGGCCAAATAACTCAAAATCAAATCATGGATTTCTCGCTAGAGCAGGTTTCAAAACTTACTAATAACTAATATTTTGCCTTACCAATGAAAACAAAACATGAAATTATTATCATTTATGACCTTCACTGTCAAGGAGAAAATATGAATAAAGGTGTCACCATGTTGTGACAAAATTTCTCTAATATTGAATGGGGAACAAAATTGATTAACGGGAAGGCGGAAGTGCACATGTTGGCATGGACCCACCCACCGACTCATATCATTTTTAACTGTATTTGACCCTAAAACAATTCCAAATCTAACTATCCTACATATTCCATTTACAAAAACTAAAAAATATGTACTTAGTCAACGAAAGGACCCTAAAATAAAACAATTTACCCGTTCGGCGTCAGAAATCGATTCTTCGTCCAAAGCCGACATTTTGGATACTGACAAACAACGCTGCTGCGAGATCAAATATATAAATTTCTTTAAAAAAAAAAAAAAATATTACATCTTTTTGCAATTTCTTTTATATAATTTAAAATTATAAATCAGTGAGTAAGTAATTCATATTTATTTAGACTTTGGTTTTGTTAAAGTGGCTTCCTCCAAGGGAAACAACTCTCGTAAAAAGCTTCCTTGACAACTTTGGTTTAGTGGATGAATATTATTTATTAATCTGTAAAAATTCTGAATGTGTAAGAGATGACTGAAAAGCCATTGCACAGTTCAGTAAAAAATCCAGTTACACTGACTGTTGGCGATCCTAAGATAGAATTTAATTCCGGATGCAAAATAATTGATATTACATTCCCAAATGTTTTGCACCCTGAGGTAGGTGTTGGAAGAGAATAGTACAGGATAATTATAATTAAAAAAAACTAATACTACTAATTACGGAAACATGAAATTAATTGTGTCAGTATTAGTATATTAAAATAAGTAAATAAAAAAATATATATTTGTTTGAATATTATAAGACTGGATGTTACCCAGCCTTCTGGATTTTCCAGTTTTCCAGATAAAGGCACAATATAGTCTTTAAATATAAAATTAACAATGAAAAGTAACACACTTCTAAAACTTTTTAGCTGAAAACAGATAAATAGTCTGGTACCCATATTGTTGTCACCTAACTTAAATAATTTATAATTCTACCATTTTGGAATCATCTGTGTACATTCATAAATTCATAAATTTAACTCTGTTCAGATATTATTTCTATCTACAGTAACAGAAGGCCTATATTTAACTTAAATAAAATATTATATATGAGTCTGAACAAATCATAAAATCATTTCTGCTTATGCCATTATACTTATAATTCAGGTTAACAATGAAAAAAAATATCACTTTGAATAGAATAGTGGAAATATTTTTCATTATTCTATGAAGCATTATTAAGATCATATAATTATGGAACAATATAAGATACTTCATATCTTTTTTCTTAATTTTTTGCATTCATTAAAATAAATAAAATCATGAATATATCATAATCATAAATATGTAATATAATATGTATATTTGAATAATGCAAAACTGAAATTTATTCTTTTTCTCATTCTACTTTTTTTTCTTTTTTTTTGTTGTTGTTGTCATTGACATTAAATAAGAATGCATTAACAATGCACATACATTAGGCAGATATAGAAAAACTTACAAATATATTAATTATTCAACAAAAGGACCTTGAAATGGTTTATATTTTTGGTGTTAGACATCAAAAGTACAAAAAGTGATACTAACACAATTCATTACTTGAATTGGTTACATTTTACACAGTTTATTTTAGAACATTCAAAGAAAAATATGAGATTTATTTTCAAGATTGGAAATTTAATTTTTTTACAAAATCATGTTCGATCCATATTTAGATTATATACATAATACAACATTTTTTTTTTTTTTTTAAATGTTTTTTGCTTTTTATTATTCTAACTTTGCTTCTACCATTATAAAGGATACATGTACTGAGGTATGCATTTTTGCAATTTAATTTGGTATTTTAATTTTGTCACAAATTGTATCTATCTCACTCTCATTTTTTTCAATTATTATTATTATTTTTTTCAAATATGTTCTTTATTACTACTCATTTTTGTTTGGTACTTTCATGGAACCTAAGCTGGCATTATTTTACTCAAGTAGAAAATGTCACATAAAATCATTCTGTAAATAATATTATTTTAACCAAGAGCACTTTAAGTTAATTACTGCTGCCGTTGTTTCATGAAATCAAAATCTACACACTTTTAGCTAATAAATACACAGTATTTCCAAAGAAAGTAAAGGATATTTAATGCAACTATAAATTTATAGAAATTTTATTTTTCTCCTTCATATCTGATTCAGTTTTCATTTAAAGCATGTGTAATTTGCACACACACACACACACACACACACACACACACACACACACACAGATATATACAATTAACAAACAATGCAGTTAATACATATTTTCTAAATGATATGAGGCATTTGTACTAATGCTATTTTAACTGATATTTTACAAAACACTGTAATATTTAAATAATAATAATAATAATGATAATAATAGTAATAATAATAATAATAATAATAATAATAATAATAATTTATAAAAATCAAGATTTGAGTGTATAAACTATAATGAACATATATGTATATATTTATAGCATCAGGTACATGTAAGTAGAAAGTAATTTTACTCTTAAATAAGCTCATTTTCTTTACTGTATTTACTTACATCTACTTATATATCTTACACAGTCTTTATAGAAAATTTATTTATATTCCATATAATATTGCAGCCCTGCCTTTATTTCCATCAGTGCCATTTTCACGAAAATGTTTAATTAATTTTAATTTTCTATTTTCCATGTAAATGTTGATACATTATTATTTTTTTATTACAACTTCAAAGTGTAACCAACTTAACAGGCCTAAAATAAAGATTTAAAAAAGTGCTATTGTTTGCTCAAAAGAATATCTTAATACGTAATCTCATTTATTAAATTAAAACCTTTTTTCTTGAGTAGTTTATGTTTATTAGTGTATTGCATGTTTAGAAAGAATGTTATCAAATATTGTTCTTTATGAGCTGTACTGGCCTTAAAGCTGTATCTGCTAGCCTGTTAAAAAGAATGAAAAAAACAAATGAAAGTATAGGCCATTTTTTTTTATTTCTCTCTCTCTCTCTCTCTCTCTCTCTCTCTCTCTCTCTCTCTCTCTCTCTCTCTCATTATTACTGTTTTGCACATTTATTTTTTATTATTATTATTATTATTTTAAATTTTAAAAAATTTTTGGCTTGTGCATCACATGCATGTTTTATATGTAGATTTAACATATTCTATCTCAGATTGCTTTCTACTTAATTTCTTTAAAGATAAGTGGTTGCAAATTTTGTCTATCCTTATTTTTATTTAATATTTTTATTTTGTATTTTCTGTAGCATTGTGTTTGTTTTGTTATCATCATCATTATCATTATTATTTTCATCATCATTATCATCATCATCATCATCATTATTATTATTATTATCATTATTATTATTATTATTATTATTACAGCTGTTCACATTCTGGGTGAAATGGACAAATACATTGCTTTCATTATATGTTAAACAAATGATATTGTTATATTACTTTCCTTTTGTGGAGGACATTATTACTTTTTTTCACTGCTGTTTGAAATAGTTTGTTGATATTTTTGTCATAGAAATCAATATGTAACTAATATTATCACATGTATTTCAGATTAGTAAATTTTTATTATTTATTTTATTTGTTTTTTAAATGAACATTGAGTGCTTTTAACGAAGCATGTCTTAGAATTTAATTTTTTTTTTTTTTTTTTTTTTATAGCTTACCATTAGATGTAATTACATAGGAACTAAATATTTTTTTAGATTTTTTTTTTTTTTTTCGGTGACTAATTGTTTTCTAACAATAAACAATAACATAAAATATCAATGGAGCTAACTTCTTCATTTTTTATTGTGATATCATTTTGAACACAGAAATTTAAAAAAAAAAAAAATTCTCCATGGGTTAAGATTGTTTGAATTAATTGTGATAACAAGGAAAATGTCAGGCCACGAATTTCCAGTTTTCTGTTTTATTTTTATATTTTAATATTACTTGAAAATGTACATAATGTTTAAGTTTTTCTTTAACAACAGAAAACATAATTTCTTTTAATTAAAATATTTATTAACACATATTTATCCATTCTTTAAAATTTTTGTATCTATTTTTTTTATCACTCTGCAATCATCATTCAAAATAAATATCATTTATGTTAATTATAACATTAAATAATGTAAGAATTGAATACATCTAATGAAAGTATTTACATATTTACATGTCTTATTTATTTTATTTTATTTTATTGCTGTGATTATTTTTTTGTTGTTTTATTAAATATAACAGGATGCTGCAGACAAGGTAAGATGACTATTTGTGAAAAAATGCTGCTGTTATAATTTTATTTGTTAGATCCTTTAAAAAACTGCTTACTGCAGTTAGTTTGTACTATTGTTGTTTTTCATGTGTTGAAGTTTGCTTTGAAGGGCAGTTCCAGATAAAAAAAAAAACACCAAAACTATAGATTTAGTCAGTAAAAGTTATTATTAGTTTTGCAAATAGTTGCAAATGCAAATGAATACATAGAACAGATACACCACCCTCTTTTCAATAGTATGAAAATCGTTTGTGTTGGTTATTTTTATTATTATGTTTTTATTATTATTATGATTATTATTGTTGTTGTTGTTGTTGTTGTAAAGACCATTAATTTTAAATTTTAATCAGTATGTTTGTGATCAGGAAATATAAAGAATTAAAAATCAATTTGTCTTGTGATGATACACTGAGACACCTAATATGTATTTCTAATTATTAATATCTTCATAATAAAGTAAATAAACTGCGGAACCCCACACAAACCAGATTCATCTAAAACCAGAAGGTTAACTTTTTAATTAAATAAGTATTATTGTGTGATGTATTTTTTTTTTATGCAAGTGTTCAGAATTTCACAGGTGTACATCATAATATACATATATATTTTCACAGAAGACCAATTTTTGCTAAGTTTTTAAATCAAAATGTATAGTGGAATATTCCTACTGCATTTTCGTTACGTCACAGATGATGAAAGGTTTCCAGCAGTAGTATTGTAAACAACCATTGTTGTATCATAATGATACACATTTTAAACTTATTTTCGTCTCATTAAATAAATACATCTTAAGATAATTAAATAGCGACTTGGTTCTATACTGATTAATAATAAATGTACGGGCATTTAATTGTTTTTGTGTGTAAATCAATAGTCAACACCTACACCATTTTCTTTTGTTGTTGAATCAATGACAGTGATGTATAAATAGAAAGAGATAATTAAAGTGTGCAGATGGAAAACAAAATAATTTTTATATTACAAGCACAATGCAGGCTTCTGTGATTTCAGTATTTAAATGAAGATGTTTTAGAGGATGGAACATAATTGTTAAATAATTTTAATCCAAAACTTTTTATTTATTTACATCCTGAATTAAGCAGATATGACAATTTTAACTGATTTTAATTATTTCTAAACAGAATTGATAATTGCGGATGCCTTGAATATTCATTATAACAGTCATTAAATATTAAATGTATGTATGTATGTATGTATGTATATATATATATATTTTCATATATATATAATTTTATATCCTTGTTTGTGATCACAGTATCACTGTATTAGTTGCAAACTCATACATATCTTTTAGAAGAAAACTGATTTAATCTGAAAAAATATATTTTTTTAAAGTTTTATTTGTCATCATCATCTTTCATCTTCTTCTTCTTATTATTATTATATTAAATAAATATCTTAATTACTATTATCTACATATTATTATGTATGTATATCATTTCACTGTCTGTCCTTTATTAGACACAGTTACTTGTATCTACCAGTAGTATACAGTTTGCAAAATGTGTTTTTAAACAAAACGGTTTTCAGACTCACAGAGGTTGACAGATTCCTTAGCCTTGATTAAGAATTATTTATTAATATCAGTAGACTGTATCAAGTCCATTTAGCTTTCTTTTCTTTTAGCTGTTTAGATATTAATAATTTAAAAAATAATAATAATTAATAACTGAAGCAGGTAGAGACTAATAATTAAGTAAATAGATGAGTTAGTTTTATTTTACGTTCAAAAGCTCAGATCTGATTTTACATTTAATACATGAATAAGCTCATGATTGCTTTGTAAGAGACATTTTATTTACAAGCATACATAAAAACATATACATACATACATAGTAGTATTTCAATAGATTTTTCAGACTACATTGATAAAACTAACTCTCCCTCTTTTTCTCGTTTATTATTTTTTAATTTTTTATTATTATAATTTTTTATTTATTTATTTATTTATTGTATTTTATTTTATTTTATTTTTTCCCCTACAAAGCAGCTTCTTTCTCGATTTGGCCTTTTCTCTTTATTTTTATTTTTATTTTTTCAATCTTAATAATTTTAGTTAATTAGATATGAGTGGGATAATGAGTAGATTTTATATTTTGATTTCAGCCAGAACATAGAGAAGCAGAATGTAGTGGAACGAAAGCCTGCTTAGTTAGATTCAGTCATTTTGTCATGTTTTGTTCCGCTTTGTCAGTCAGATCTTTACACAGTCATGTTAAATGTAGTTTAATAGAAAATACTTCTTTTTAAATCTAAATCATAACAGCATTTGCTTGTATCGAAGTGTTCACCTAGCCTGGGTCATCATGACAACAATAAGAAATAATAATAATAATAATAATAATAATAATAATAATAATAATAATAATAATAAATTTTAAAAATAATGATTATAATTGCAAGTAGATTGTAATAGTAGTTATTGATAATTTTATGTTGATTATGTTAAGTCATTTTTCTCTCTCATGTAAATGTTTTTTCCGAATTTTCCTTTTTAATAAAATTACAACTAAGTGTTTTTTAATATGACTGCTACAGTTCTTCTTGACTTGACTTTGACAGCTTTACATGAAACTGGTTTCAACAGTTTGAATCTAGTTTATTAACTGAAGATATAATTTAATAATAATTATTTGATATTTGAGAAATCCTGTTTTTAATATAATGTCTCTAATATATATATATTTTTTAATAAAGAAAATCTTCCAGTAGATATTTAGTATTATTTAATTCTATAATATAATGGAATATTTTTTTTCTACATAGATTATGTAATGTAACTTGAATAAATTGTCTCAGTTTTGCTTCTGCTATCAACTTACAGTTTTAATACTTAAAATAATTTGTAATTATCTGTTTTCAGGTGGGAGAGATTCGATTTAAAAATTACTATGTAGCTTTGCTTACAATTCGTGCCAAGACTCGAGTCATCCAACCAAATGGAGAGCAAGGTTTGTAGCAACAAATAATAATAAATACATAATATTTTAGTAAATTTATTTGTTTCTAATTATAAACATTTTATACATAAATATATAATTTTCACAGAAAGCAGTGCTAGATACATCTTGATATATTTACTGATCCAAAATTTCAGAAAATGAAATGCTGTAACTAACTTTTGAGATGATTTAGGTTTTTTTAGATGGCATAAAGAAGTGTTTTTAATATATTACCTTACAGCAGAACTTTAAAGTTATATATTAGTAAGATCTGTGTTATTGTTGTAAATTATATACTTATGACGTAGAATTACATTTAGTGTCTAGGGTGATGTGAAGATTTTCTTTTCACATAAATGTCATATTTAGCATCTGTCATAAACTGTGAAATCTGAATTTTTTAATTTTATCTCAATGCTGTGGCAGATACAGAGGAATAAAAACAAATTTCAATTTTCATCTTTTTTTAAAACTATCATTAATTTTTATTTTTTTGGAAACTATCATCAGTTTATAATGATTTTTAAAAATAATAATGTAATTATACAACATTTTTTGTTATTTTTTCAAAATAAATTTAAAAAACAAATTAAAATAAAAAAATTTTTTTTAAATTGTTGTCTTGCTCATTGGTCTTAAAATCATGATTTGTGATATAAATGTATTAAAATAATAAAAGAAAAACATTATTATACTGAAATAAATAAATAACTAAAATAAAAATAACAATAATTATAACAGAATGAAAAGGTGTATCAGTATCAGTAATTCAGTACAGTGTACATAAATTCATTATTTTGTTATTTGTTTACCCTAAGCATCAATTGTTCAGAAAATCTGCTGCTGTGTCACCTACTGGGTCCCAGACTTGCCAGATTAGTGGATTCTAATCTGCATAATGAAATCATAATGTTAAAAGTAGCAAAATCAAATTTCATGTATGACCAAATAAACAATTTAATTTAATAAAATAATAAGAAAACTATCATTGTCATGAAATTATAATTTTATTATAATGAAATAAAAGTATTGAAATAAAAATACTGATATAATGAAAAAAAAAAGATAATTAAATAAAAGTATTGATATAATGAAATAAAAATACTGGTATGATGAAAAATAATTATAATTAAATAAAATTATTGATATAATGAAATAAAAATACTGATATGATGAAAAAATAATTAAATAAAAGTATTGATGTAATGAAATAAAAACCTTGATATGATGAAACAAATTATAATTAAATAAAAGTATTGATATAATGAAAAAATAATACTGATATGATAAAAAATAAATTGTAATTAAATAAAATTATTGATATAACGAAATAAAAATACTGATAAGATGAAAAAACATTATAATTAAATAAAAGTATTGATATAATGAAATAAAAATACTGATATGATATTAAAAAATAATTATAATTAAATAAAAGTGTTACTGCTATGAACTGAAAGAATATGTGAATACTAATTACAGGTGAACTACGCTGGCGTACCTGTCTTCGGAACATGAAACTGATGCCAAAACCCCACACAGAGGCTGGTTCCCAGGATTATTTCTGTCTAACGAGAAAACATGTAAGTCTTAGATAGTCAATTATTATAACTATAATGCAATTAAAATCAGTAGTAGTAGTAGAAAGAAATAATAAATAAATAAATAAATAAATAAATAAATATTAATGAATTTTATCTAACAGTAAAACATATGACCAAACAACTGTAATAATATTTTACTCTGAAATAGTGAGTGTTATCAGTTAAAATGTGTATTTTATTTTTTATTTAACTTTATTTATATGTTAAACTGTATACATTAGTTTTTATTTAATTTCATTTGTTTTGAATTGTATATTTTAGTTTCTGTTTGACCTGACAAACGTCGTCTCTCTTCGTTTCATTCTTCAACAACCTTCACCAGTCTGGAAAGAGTTTAAACTGGAAGACATCAAAATATATCGCACTGCATTGGTAATTTTTCATGAAATAAAATGAAATAAAAATAAATATATAAATATATAAATAAATAAATGACCAAGCAAGTCAGCCAGTAAGTAAGAAAATAAGTAAATAAGTAAACAAACACATACACAAGAAACTTAGTGAGTAAGTAAGTAAGTAAGTAATTAATTAAATAAATGTGTTGAGTATGTGACTATGGTTGAGTCAGTGAGTAACAGTGAGGATATAGGTGAATGAATAAATGAATAAAATTATAATAACCCAAACAAAATCTAGGAATAATAATTTCATAAACATGTTCTAGCTTTTTTATTCTTTTTTTTAATTGTGATAAAAAATGCATTTTTCAACATAGCAACAAAAAGTAATAACAATAGTAAAAAAAAATAAAAATAATAATAATAATAATAATAATAATAATAATAATAATAATAATAATGTTTCAGGCTCAGAAAAATACACCACTTCCAGCTTGGTTAATTGAAGATGTAACTGAAAAAACAGAAAAAAAACTTGAGGTCAGTTTTACCTATTTCTTTCCTTTGCAGCTAAAATCAGTTGTATAATTGTGTTTGTATTACGTAATTATTGTTTTTGTATCTCCTGCACTGCATGCAGCCTTCTTTTTATTTATATTTCTCTGTGCATACTGATGAGTTGCAAAGCTCCAAGTTAAAAAAGAACTGTTTTGAAAAACATAGTCTAATGTATTTAATAAGCTTTTGTTGTTGATATTATTACACTACTGTTGTTGTTTTTATTATAGGTACAGTTTTGTTCATAGTATTTTTATTGTTGTTATGTTTTAAATAGAAATCACACCTAACACTCTGTCCTTTTAAAACTAACCATTTTAGTACTTGATACAAACTGAAAAGTTTTTTTTATAAACAATGAAGCATGAGACAATGTGTAGAAGAAGCCAGGAATCACGGTAAAAATTTATTTATTAATAATTATCATTATTTTTAAACTCTGGGCATTTTTGGAGAAAAAACCCCAACAAAACACATGCAATATTTATTTCTGTTTTAAAAACAGTGCAAACAGGAATCAGTATATTCATTTTTTACTATACTTTTTGCCTTTTTTAACTTTGTATAAAGAAAAGAAAGGGGAAAAAAAAAAAAAAAGATGAAGAAGAATACAGCTGATTAATTTGCTGTAGATATTTTAATCTTTCTGAACATTATGAATTCATTTTTCATCTTTAGCACATCTTTTTCCAGTCTTCAGAAACCAAAACACCCTCCCCAACTAAACATTTCGAGGGTGTGGTAAGAAAACTATTCCTACTTCATTTATTTATTTTATTTCAAATACTGCACTAAGCTGATACTGTTCAGAAGCTAATGCTGCATCCAAAATCAGAATTAATATTTATATTTTCACTTGTTTATTTTCAGATAACTGCCAAATTTTACAGTAACTGCTTTTTAATTACAACTGTGTTACTAAAATTTAAAAAATTAAATAGGAAAAAAAAAAAATAGAGATCTGCTGTGTATGAATATTATTCATTATTTGGTATTTGCCTTAGATTAGAAACATTTCTTCTCTTTCTTTTTTTTCTTTTTTTTCCTGTATGCTCTAAATACTAAGTATAAATTTTATTTTATTTCATAATGTTTTGATAACTTAAATTTTTTTAGAAGATGAGCTTGTTATTTTGTCTGACAGTTTGGCAATAAAATATTTGTACAAAAGAGATGTATGATGATGTTATTATTGCCATTATTGTTATTGTTGGTGAGGTTGTTTTATTTTTATTTTATTTTATTATTGTTATTATCACACACACACACACACACACACACACACACACACACACATTTTTTTATTTTATATTTTTGTTGCTTTTTCTGTCAAATTTTTTTTTAATATTATATTTCATACATATGATAGCTTTTTAATAATATGGTATTTGTTTTCTGCTTTACAATGTTACTTGGAGTATTTACCTGCGACATATATTGCTATTCTTTTATACTCTCCATTTTGTAACATTCTAAACTTTCTTCCTTCTTTTTCATCATTACAAGACAACAGTATGACCCCCCCAAAAAAGCAAACTGCATTTAAATTATTTATTGCAGTAATTTTAAATGTTTTGAAATATACATGCATGATGACAAAAAAGAAAATTTTTGCATTTAAAATGTAAAATACAGTAATTTTAAATATTTGAAAAACACACACACACACACACTCAGAGACAGACACTTTATACACATATACATATATATATATAAAAAAATGTAATTCAAATATTGCAGCAATTTTAAATGTTTTGAAATGGATATGCACTTCAGCTTCAGCTAGTAATTTAACAGCTGACCTAGCTTACTGAATCATACAGCCCAGTCAGAGTTTATTGAACACACCCAGTCCTTTGTGTTAGGTAACAGTGTCTACACAGCTGAACATGGTGATTTCCACCACCAAACACTAATCTCTTTGTTAAACAACACTATACACCTTCATTGTTATTTTCTATTGTCATGCTTTGTTACTCACAGAGGTATCAGTATGTGGCTGCAGTAAAATATAACAGTTTTTAGTTAATATATTTATGAATAGATGTTTTTCCTTTTTTTCAAATTTTTACTTTCTTTCAAATTTTTACTAAAAAGATTATTTAATAATATACATATGTACATAGATACATAGATACATACATACATTCATACATTCATACACACACACACACACACACACACAAACCTTTGCATGTGCTTGTATAGAGTTTAAAACTGAGTATCAAAACCTTCACTGAGTATCAAAATAATTTGACAGTAGTTAAGAATAATCACACACACACACACAACAGAGAAATACACATGCACTTAACCACCTTTTAATATCAACTGATTTTCAAGTCAACACATTACTGCTTAAAAAGGTTCATCTACAAAGACAAGCTTATTATCAAACTACATGTTTTTACAAAATAACACAATCTTTGGCAATCATCAGTGTTACTTACATAACTGTTATTGGTCATTTAACTGTGTATGCCGGTTAATTAATCTTTCTTATGTAATATAATTGCAGCTGAGAATATTATGAAGTTCAATATGTCTGGTGTTACACAACATTATCTGATTTATATTATAGGATGTTACGTAATTTTCTAATATTGCCATGTTAATTGTTTATTTACAGTGAACTCCACTGTAAATGAGGTGATTGTGACAAACAAATGATTTATTTTTTTTTATTTTTCCTTAGGAACAATGTTATTAGTTTTTTTAAATTATTCATTTTTGCAAATGTCTGCATGCACATTTTGCTATTGATTAATAATGAATAATAAGATTGTTGTTTTTCTTAATTAACTTCTGTTTTTGTACTGGAAGTATAACTTTAATACAGAGGACCAGTTTTTGTGCCTTTGCCTTTTTTCTTCTTCTTCTTCTTTTTTTTTTTTATGTCAAGTACTTTTTAAAAAATTTCTTAATGTGAATTTACAATAATATTTTATAATAAGCAGAAAAATAAGCTTTTATATGGAAGCTTGCTTATAGCCCATAAATGATGCCTGGTAGAAAAAAAACAATAGCTGTAGTTTGAAAACTTGATATTATTTATTTATTTATTATTGTTATTGTTATTGTTATTGTTTTTATTTTTATTTTTTAATATATTTTATTTTATTTTTATATTATTATTATTATTATTATTATTATTATTATTATTATTATATTTTTTTAAATTATTAATTTTTTTAAATTTTTTATCATATTGGCTGTATTTTTAAGAATTACAAATATTTCTTATTTTAGGGCGTTCCTGATTTGGATTCTCTGTCTGCTAACTTACAAGAGTTGTGGGCCATGACAGAAGAGGTGGCTGCCAGCCAATCAGATGTTAAACTTGGGCGATATGAGGTATTACAGCTTTATAATGCCAAACTATGTCTAAAATTAGCATCAGTTTGATCATTTGTAACAACTTTTTTAGCATTTCTGTTTTACAAATAGCAAAGATACATTTGAAAAATTATATTTTCAAAAGAGAATACTTAGAAATTGTATCAGTATGTATAATAGGAAATTATTTTTTATATAAATAATGTTTGTCAACATTCATAAGCAATTATTGGCATTTCAATAATGAGCAATAGATTACTTCTTATTTTAAGAAACATTCAAGCTCAAAGCTTAAATAGCAGATTATAGGATATAACATACTTATTTTCTGATTTTTACATGGAATATTTTAAGTTTTTTTTAACTCTACTTTTCTTCCTTTCTTTCCTTCTGATATCATTATCAACATTTCCTTTCTATTCATTCTTTCTTTCTTTAGTATTTCTGTATCAGAATGATTTTTTTAAAATTTTATGTATTTTTTTATATCATTGTTTTATTATTGTTATATTTTTTAATTTTTTTAAGCATTATTTATTTATATATTTTTTATTTTTTTGTACAGGTTGATGGGTGTTATGAGATCAACTTACTTTCATACACATGAACAAACACCAGCTGTTTTTTGAATAACTCACCTGTGATTGTTCTTAAACATAAAAAAATGGTCATGTTTTTAGTTTTATATTTATCAACATGGGACAAATGCCTGTGTCGAGGCATGTTGCTTCACTGATGCTGAAAGAACACAATCATTTTGCCACTGATTTGGAAGATTCATTGTTACAGTCAATATGCAGATCCCTGCACAAAGTGAAAATCTGATTATCTAAAAGTAATAGAGAGGGAAAAAATAAAGAACAAATGTTTCTAGCAGTGCACGAGGCACATCGTTTAAAATAAATGTAACAAACTGAATATTTTGTTGTTGTTTTGTTAACATGCATCTCAAGTATTGAGTTTCAGTTTTTAGTCATGGATTTTCAGTTAGCCAGAATGAATAAGATTTTGTTTGGAGAAAATAAAAAAAGGATTATTGTGAATTATTTTTTCATTTACAACACAATCACACATTTTGTACTCTTTTTAAACAATTGTGTATCAAACTTATTGCTTTGCTTTACTGGTCAAACTCTGGTGAAGTTACTCTTACCACTCAGAAGCCCGACTTTCACCATTTATATCATTGTACAGACAAGACCTTTGTCAAGAAGTGTTTGGAATACAGCAACATTGATTTTGGAAGTGATCCTCCTTTGGAGTCCCAGTCTGCCCCTACAAGTGGATTCTGTTGTATCCCAGAGTAATGGAAAATGTATTTTTCTATTGCTTTTGTGAGGGGGATTTTTCTATTGCTTTTTTTTTTTTTTTAATTTGTTGGTTGAAATAAAAAGTTTGTTTAAACAAAGATGAAGCAATATATATTCCTAAAATCACAATTTACATTTCACCCAATATCTAGAGGTCATCACAATCAAACAAACTTTTGTATACAACTTTAATAATAGAAAACACAAAAAGTGAAAATATTTCATCCGTTTTATTAATTTAGTTGTAGTAGTGTATACATGTATACATTATATAACATATATAGTATATAATAAATATGGCTAGCCAAAAATATTTTGTAAAATGCAGATATGTAAAACACAGTGCCTGCACTGTCAGCTGAAGTACCCACCAGGGGTGATTCCCGCTTCCCATTTTTTTCACCGGGACTAGTGATTGTAAATAATAAAAACACATAGTGGATTCATTATGTAAAGTTCTGATTCTCATGCTGTAAACTGCTATTTGTGCATATCTGTATGTAACAACCGAGTATAAAGAGGTATATCAGTAGTTTCTTTGGTGAAAATCTGCTAAAGCTCATAATATATTATTTTGACATGACATTAATATGCAGGCAAATGGACTTATAAATTTGGCAACAGTTCTTCAAATTGCACTTATTATCTTTATATTACAATGCAGTGTCTTTTTGGTAGGATTCTGAAAATTGTGCATATTATTTTTTATACAACAATTGTATACAGGCATCATCATGATAGTTCATGTTGTCATTGGAACTGTTCATATTTTAAACAACAATATCTTCACCCAGTCTCTCAATCTCTTTAACAAAGAACTCCATGTCTTCAAAATCAGTGGCAGAGTTCTGCAGCACCAGTCTGAAGAAGTTTACCAAGTCTTTCTGTGGTTGGTATGTTATCATCATCGATCCTGCTTTTATCATCCGCTCCTTGATGATGGGAGCCACCTTGTGCAGCTTGTCCCAGAACTCAGCACCTTCTGGCATGTTTCTGAGGGATGGAGGAATGTACCAGAAGCAGACATTGGTCAGTTCGGGGTCAGGGACAACCAGTTTAAAACCCTCACGATGT
This sequence comes from Chrysomallon squamiferum, assembly GCA_012295275.1. Lineage (NCBI taxonomy): Eukaryota > Metazoa > Mollusca > Gastropoda > Neomphalida > Peltospiridae > Chrysomallon > Chrysomallon squamiferum. The sequence goes on from CM022671.1 coordinate 28,629,738, forward strand.
TTCAGCATCTCAACAAAATATTTTGTGTTGTCAAGGAGATGGTCAACATGATATTCAAAACCTTCACTTCCCTGAAATAACAAAATAAAATAACATTAAGTTTATGGTCTCCACTGCAGTTAGATACAAGGTTCACTTAATTCTTCGAACAGTCATTCAAACAATTTTTTCTTTTGACTATATTTATACATTTATAGAAGAATGTATCCATATCCAGATATTTTCCAAATGTATTCTATGATTTTATTTTTAATTAACAAAATTAAAATTATAAAATAAATAAAGTTTGCCTTTAAGTATTTGTTTGCAAATTTCATCCGTTATACTTTAAACAGCAGTCTCAGTAATTGCACTTAACAGTTTTTCACTTTAAAATATTGTGAACCTAGGCTTTAAGTTGAAGCCATTTAACTTGTTTGTTACACTGCATTTTGTATGTTACATATTAAACAAAATAACTTAAGCGAAGTGGTCCAAGTGACTCTAAAACAACTTGGTATTTTCACACACAGCTAATAACAGTACTATTAACTTGCCACTGAAACCTCAACAACATTCAACTCCTCTCACCTTTGCTTTCCACATGAGCCAGAACTTCAAGACATCAACCTTTCTGCCGCACTGGAAAGTCTTGTCCCCGGTATCATAGGAAATGTCATAGAACTTGTCTTTCTGAAACAGGTACTTTGCTTCAGCTCGGTGTACATCTTTGAGGAGACCGTCATGGCGACAGAGGATGACCGAGCACTGCTGAGGGACTCCTAAGAGCTTGTGAGGATTCCAAGTCACGGAGTCTGCACGTTCGACTCCTGCCATGAGATGTCTGTGTTTTCTGGACATGAGGACTCCACCTCCCCAAGCACTGTCGATATGAAGCCACAAGCCATACTTAGCACAAATGTCAGCTATAGCACTGATGGGATCAAAAGCACCAAATACAGTTGTTCCTTCTGTGGCCACAACTACAAAAGGTCTTGCTCCCTAGAAAAACAGAAATGATAAAGAGAATTGTAGGAAGATTTTTGGCTAAAATACTTCTATTATAAAAAGTGTGAAATATCAATAGTCGTTATAATTAATAATAATAATAAATTAAATATATAAAATATAATCAAAAATTACAAACTTTACCTCCTGTTTCAAGAAACTACTATGCATTAAGCAAAATTCCATAAGGTAAATAAATAAAACTTCTTTAAATAAAACATTGTATCTATTAAACTTGTCCTTTATCAATACATACCCTTTCTTTCGTTTCAATGATCTGTTTTTCCAGATCTTCTGGGATGATCTTTCCCCTGTCATCAGTCTTGATGCATTTGACATTGTCTTCACCAAGACCCAGCAGACAGCCAGCCTTCTTGATAGAATAATGAGACAGTTCGGAAGTGTAGATGACCAGCTCAGGAATTCCGAACAAGCCCTTCTTCTTCACTTCGGGAAAAGCCTTGTGTCTAGCACAGCTGATGGCCATGATGTTGGAAATGGAACCGCCTGGAGCAAAGATTCCATCGCCTGTGTTGAAGCCCACGAACTCTCTCATCTTCCTGAGAAGAGCCTCCTCCATGACTGTGAAGACTGGAGCCACTTCGTATGTGTACTGACTTGTGTTGAGGGCGTCGGTAACAAGCTGCCCTGCCAGCCCGTAAGGGTCCAGACTGGAGAAAAGCTGGTTGACGAAGCGAGGGTGTCCCGTCTTCACGCTGTACTTGATGACGTCTCTCAGTCGCTGCAGCAGCTGCTCGTGACTCTCGCCTTTCACAGCAGGCTCGAGGTCGAGCAGGCAGGACAGCTCTTTGGGAGGCACCCATTCAGTGACCTTCTTTGTCCTGTCACCCACTTTTCCCACCACGTCCTTCATGATCAGCTTGAATGTGTCCTCAAGGAACTTGTTGTGGTTGTTGGGCAGTGTTCGGTAGTTGGCGGATCCTTTCACTCGGGTGGGTCGTGGAACGCCAATCCCACCACCACTTGGGTCCTGCTCGTCGGGCGTGTCCTCGTCTGATGCAGTGCTTGACGATGGTTCTTGCAGACCGCTGTCTTCTGAACCTTCACTGTCATCATCAGGAACGTCACTGAGGTCTTCATCTGCTTTGGTTATCTCACTTTTCAGCAAGAAGTTTTTCATCTTCAGCCGTAGACGCTGGGCAGCATCTTGTAAATCTAAAGAAAAAAAAAATTTAAATTGTTTTTAATTCACTTGTTAAAAAAATTGTCACAGTGCATTGCATGTAAATGAAGTCATTGAGTTACAACCGAAATATTATGGCTTCATTTGTTGTTTGTTTCTTGTACATGTTGTCATAGTGTTCCCTTCTTACTTTATTTTTATGTGGTGTTTGGGTGATGAATACTTAATACTAAAATTAATTTAAAAAAACAAAAAAACAAAACATGTCAATTGCAAAAACATGAACCAACTTCTAAGCATATTTGCTATAAGTTAGGTGTAAGCAATCATTTAACCAATTAGAGAAAAAAAAAAAATCAGAGATAAAACAATAATAAGTTAAATTAAAACAGTACAGTTTAATACAAACGCACACTAATTGCACGTTACTAACTTCATCTTAATAGTGGTTAATTTTTTTTTTTTCTCCGGAATCGAAATCCGCCGCAGTTGTTTCGATTCTTTCCGATATTAATATTAATATTAACAATATTATTATTTTATTTATTTATTTATTTATTTTTAATATTTATTTACATGATTTTATTATATTATTTATTTTAATTTGATGTTTACTGAACAGAAAATAGACTTCTTAAAGCGATCATTGCTCTCTGACATAATAATTATGTTAATGAATGCCGGCCGGTTAAATATGTGTTTCATAACAAAAGGATTAAGGTGATCCATTGTTTGGTAATACAAGCTGGAAATTGCCAAAATACATTTTAGCGTATCTCATAAGCTATTATGTGTTTCATTATCAGACAAGCGATTTAGAAAAAATATATATATATCAAAATAAACAAGTATAATGACAGAACACATTATACTATAAAATGACCAGTAGTCAGTCTATGCTGCATTCGTTGAATGCCTATAAGCAGTGACCAAGTCGGTGAGTTCACGCTGACCTTCGCCGGTGTTTTCAGCCAATCCCAGGATCTAAATTTAGCTCGATGACGCAGAAGCCGGCTTGCTAATCAGCTGATTCCGGCAGCACGAGGCGGCTATTTTGTAGCGATTTAACAAAGAAATATCGATTTTAAAGCTTGGAAATTTTCCTTACTTAAAACCAAGACATTAAATGGATTTATCCATACACAAGCTGTTTCATAAACAATGTTTTAAATTATATTTTGTTGTACTTCACCCGTTCTTTTCCGAAACATTAAAACATACCGGCATACCGCGTTTATTATTTGTGATCCATAATTTTTTTCTCTTCTTCTTCAATGTAATTAATCATTTTATGGGGTTTCTTTTCTACTTGTGATCAATAGATAACAAACATTATCTGTTGTACAACAATCATTTTAAACATCGTATGAAAAATATTGTTAATTTGATATTTATTCAAGTTATTATTATATTTAACATTCGTAAATTTCGTGTCATCAGCTTTAAGGGCAACTGCTAAATATGTCATTAACAAAAAGCACAAAAAAAAATTAAAAATAAAAATATGTATGTGTGTACGCATGAATGTCTGCTGAAAATGTATTAATTTAAAGAGTTAAAAAACTGAAGATATAATAAGACAATAAAATGAATAATTATATGTATAAAATCATGAAAGAAAAAATACTAGACAACAAAAACATGTGATAACTCGTTAAACCAAATAAATAAATGAAATGAAATGAAATGAAATTAATTTTAAATAAATAAAATAAATAAACAAATAATAAAATATTTACCGATATTATCGAAGTTATTTTCTGTTGCATCAACACGATAGCATGGTTCTGTTTCCATCCTTGATAATCGGCGTCCACTAAACAAACTTGAGGAGTATATTCGTCAATCTTGTTACTCTTTCTGTCCATCGATAGAAATGAGACAGAATTACCGATTCCTCCAGTTTTATTCATCCTCTCGCGAATCCGATAATTCTGTAGGAACAAACTTTCCGTGCAGGAGATACGTAAATTTCCACATTCAACGATTTCCTGGAAATTTTCCATCAAGGTGAAGGACGGCAAGCAAGTCTATGCAATTTCGTAACAGGTAACGGAAAACACTGGACAATGATTGTTTCTACCAATTCCCGCTCCCGGCATTCATGGCGAGTTAAGACCCCCCCAAGACAAATTAATGTCAGACACGCTTGTGATGTGATTTATTTCGTTACAGGCTATACTGCATCTACTCTAAGTGACACTTAAGTTACTTAATTTGTAATGGTCAAACTTAAAAATATGCATAATTATTTATAATAATAATAATAATTATTATTATTATTATTTCTTTGTAGTAATTATTCGTTATATATATATATAAAAATAATAATAATAAAATTAAATTAAAATTAGTAAAAATAAGAAGAAAGATAAACGATAAAAGAAATAATATTTAAAATAAAATAAAGAAAGAACAGTCTTTACAAGCCTAAAATTAAAAATAATAAATAAATTAATGATGCTTTTTGCTTGCTATATTTTTATTATTAAATTACAACTATAACCCGATTTTTATCGATATGAATATGATTTTAAATAAAACAATAAAAAGTTTAAAATAGACGAAACTTTAATTGAAAATAATAATAATAATGATAATAAATAGGATTTAACTATAGGGAAAAAAAGGAGAGTACTACTACTACTACTTCTAATAATAATAATAAATAAATAAATATATATAATAAAACAAATTTGAAAAGCACGAAAAGTACAAAATGAAAAAATGAAACAAATTCGTATTTGTTTTCTTTTGAAGTTACATAAAATGTTATCTTTACAACAAACACGAGAGACAGACAGACAGAGAGAGATTTAGAACGTATTCATATATGGGAAAACGCATATGTATGTGGTTTTATTACAGTCAGAAACAAAATGGAAATACATTTGTTAAACTAGTGTTTCTTTATTATTATACTAAAATGTTTTATGTATTTATTTTTATTATATCGTATCTACAAATTTTATTATACCCTTTTTTATTTATTTTTTATATATATGTTTTTATTCATTATTCTTTATTATTACAATTTTTGTTAGTAGTAGTAGTATCATTATTTATTTATTTATTTATTTACGATTATTATTATTATTTATTATTATTTATTTTAAATCATTAGTGTCACGACTATTCAGCCTGTCAGCTTTGATACTGACCTGCTCCAATGCAAAGAAGACTTAAATTACGTCATCAGTCTGTTTTTGTTTTGTACTAATGTTCTGCAGTAATTGCCCTAACACTAAATTTATAATTAGTAAGACCACCAGCAATAGTCGTTACGTAATATTCTGGAATCATACTAAACCTCTAAATATGTATGTATGTATGTGTTTGACGCACGCATTTTCGTACAAATACGCATATGTATGTAAATATGTACGCTTATATTATGTAAGTTTTTGCATGTGCATGTATTTATATATTAGTAAGTAATTATATTTATATATCACATAGTTAAACTTTTCAGTTAACTCAGACACTCCTTTAGTTAGTCCTAAGGTCGCGGAATTTTATTTTTGCTTTTGTTAACGTCGTCGTTGTTATTAATGCTGTTTGTGAAAGCTTGCACAAGCCGAACGTCAGATTACACAGCGTTGAACACTCCCGAAAACCAAGGTCGCGCTTTGATAAAATAATAAAATAATTTAAAACAGCTTATACCATGAATCATGTTATCTTAGGTCCAAACTCCTCATAAATATGAGTACACTAATCGAACTGAAATCCTGTATTTTATTACCGACATTTTAATTTTTTTTTTTTTTTTTTTTTTTTTTTTTAATGTACGTATGTATCCGTTACATTGCGAAATGCCGTTTCCTAGAAACACGAAAAATAATACAGAACATCGTAAACAGGAATATCTGACGTATATTTTGATGTGTCACTGCACGCTAAATATGTTTTCATCCAGTAAATAGACTTTATTATTATTATTATTATTAGTTTAATTACGTTAATTGAAATTTGAAATTAAATATTTATTAATGTATATTACAAGCAATGAAAAATAAATAAAAATTTTTTTTTCACGATAAGTATGGATGCTTTAAGAATAGGGTCTCAGGTACATAGATAGATACATAGACTGATAGATAGACAGATAGATAGATACACAGATACAGATATACATAGATTTATAAGATAGATACATAGATAGAGAGGTAAGTATGTATGTACGTACATACATATTCATACAAAGATAGAGAGAGAGAGATATGAGATGATATTCTGTGAACATACACATAAACATACAGATTTGTATACACACACATACATTAAATCATACTAAATATTTATTATAATAATTTTGTATTGGTGTATGCGAGAATCACTGATCAGTCGCAAAGCAAGTTTTGATGCTACGAAACAAAACCTATTCATAACTGAAATGGTGCTACCCTCCTGTACAATCCAGGATCCGCCCCTGACTGATATTTGCGCTGTTAGGCTATTTATTCCAGCACATGATCAGCAAAAACCTAAAACAAAGAGAAAAATCTGTCAGTAACAGCTTGTGAATATGTGTAGATTTTTTTATGGGCGTGTGAGTGGGCATCTTGTGAATATAATTAAAAATAATAATAAAAAAAAAAAAATAATAATTTTATAAATACGATATTTTACGTATATATTCAGAGATATTTATTTATATATTTATTTTAATTTTTTTTTTTCTTCTTAAGGTGATATTCATGTTACAAATGATTTTTACTTTGGAAAATAAAGTTAATGGAGTACCTTTAAAAACCAAACTAAAATTACATCACACAACTTAGTTATGACAAATCTTTGTTATTGGATAAAGAAGTTATATAAATCGTTAGTATGAAAAGAAAATTGAGCATGTAATAATTGATAGTTTCGCAACATCTGACCAAAGGCAAACTTATTATGGCAAGAGAGAGTGTATATCTGTATGTGTATGCTTATGTTTGGACGTGCGTATGTGTCTGTGTTTGTATCTGTATGTGCATGCGTGTACGTGTATGTGTTTCTGTGTTCTTACTGATGGACGTAAGAATGAAAGCAAGGCATTGTTATCGATATTTTTAAAAAAAATAAACAAAATGCTTTGTACGCCAAAAATTCCGACTTTGTTATTAATCCAGATATTATTATTATTATTTTAGTGTAGTTTAGTTTTGAATGTGTCGTTTGGTATTCGATCGTTATATTTGTGGTGTGTATGAAATTCAGTTCAAATTACAAACAAGCCAGCTGAGTAAACGGTCAAATATGTAACAAATAAAAGGAATGCAACATATGTTTTGATGTTTACACAGTACAGAGATGACTATATTGGAGTAAACATGGAATGTCATTCGCTCTACTCAGTAAACGAATGGAAGAAGGAAAACGTTCTTCTTTTTAAACTGAAAGAGTGTGTATGTGTGTGTGTGTGTGAGAGAGAATGAGAGAGAGAGAGAGAAGCTTATTGATCCATTTGATGACTGATATTTTTACTCAGTTATAAAAACAGAAATATGAGATCTATCGAACATATTTTTTTTAGTTCTTCACAATAATGCACATTAAAAATACTTACTTTCATTGTATTTTAATAATAAATTATAGTTATTTTTGTTTTTGTTGTTTTTAATTGTTATTAATGTGTTGTTGTTGTGTTTTGTTGTCTAGTGATGTTTTTGGAAATTAGATTATGTCTAATTCTAATTACCTTAATTTAAGGGACTTTATGTATTGATGTCGAAATGAAGCTTATAAAAACACTAACTTAAAAAAATTAAAAAAATAATAAGTCGATCAATACCTGTTTTGATAATGTTTAGAAAGATAAGAATAATGCCATTAAAAAAGTTTAAATAAATAAATAAATAATAATACTGTTAAATAATGTAATGACTGATTCGCTTAAAAATAACTGAAACATTCTGTATTGGAAATATATCGAAAAATTAACTAGGACCCAAATGTTTATGAAGCTGATGTCTAGAACAATGACTTCATTGAATTAACTGAAATTTAAAAAAAAAAAAAAAATTAAAAACAAATGTGGAACATTCATTGATTTACTTATACCCGACTCAGTAAAGGTTCTGGCCCAAAGGTAGATTCGTTTTGTGTAACCTAACCGTTTTTGAATAGCCTTAGGTACTTTGTTCAGGTATTTTGTTCAGCGAGTACATATTCTTACGTACAGGGTCAAAAGAACACTGAGTATGGTTCGTGACCAGATCTTTTAACATCCGATTTTGTCAGCAATTTTTTAACAGAAAGAAAGAAGAAGAACCAACGAAAGAAATAATAAAAAAAGAAAATGAAATAGGTTTAGATATTTGAAATAGTGATGAACAAGGGTTAAGACAGTTCAAGACCCAGCTATTAAAGATCCGATATTGTGAGTATTTTGTAATAGAAAGAAAAAATGAAATAACGAAAAGTAAGGAATAAAAAAAGATAGAAAGAAAGAAAGAAAGAAAGAAACATTTGGTATGCTGACGTTCAAGATGTCGAGTTATTAAAATTATTTTTTATCTCGAACTTGTCTGGTTTGATCATTTCATGTAGACATTGTTCGTTACGCTTTTACAAGGGATTAAACGAGTATTGGTGTAGGTCACGCTGATCTCTCGTATTAACACTTACTAAACAAAGAATATTGTTTTCAGTTTTGTACGAGTAACATAAAACAACATATCTAGAGCCCTAAGTCTCTCCGAAAACATAACTAATTTTTGAAAGTTATGTAATGCAATGGCGACCTCAGAATGCATTTTTTCCTTTTTTTCAGTGTTTAGTGAATACATTTATTTATTTATTTATTTACTATTATTATAAAATAATATTTAAAAATATATATATATATATTTCAGTATACATTTATTTATTTATTTATTTATTGTTGTTGTTTCATATATATATAGCGTTTGTTTTTGAAAGATTTTGGAAAAACGGGTGGATATGTATAATATATATCCCATCACAAACTCTTAATCACTGATCTCTTTTCACGCATGTTTCCGAGTGTTTTAAATGTACTGAAATAATCACGGAAATAACTGCTGTTTTATTCGAAAGAACCATTAAAATGATAACAAACCAGCGAAGCACAGATATAAGAGTAAACTCGTGAATAATTACATTTGCATATAATTACACCCACCCACACACAAACATACACACACCAAAAGAATTGATCAACGCCATCTTTTACAAAATAAAAAAGTAAATAAAAAAATAAAAATTACTGAAAATAAATAATGAAATTTGCTGGAAACTAACTTACGAATTACGGATTAGAATTACACACAATAAAATAAAATACATAGTGAGACTTCTTATTAACCAGTCATTCAAATTATCAGTGAACTACTTAGTCATAAAATATTAGAAAGTGAAGATTCAAACACGTCTGTCTAGGATTCTGGGTTGACTTCGGGTGTTAGTAATAGTGTGTTAGAAGATTAAAGACGAGGAATGACATAAATCTTCTATCCCGGATATCGCTGCGTAAATGTCAGTAACCGTAAATAATCAAAGTATTACTCAACCGCGAGAGACATCTGTCTTTAATGAGACAAACATACGTAATTATTTCTGTCCGAAAAAAATAAGAATAATAAAATAAAATAAAATAAAATAAAATAAAAATAAAAATAAAAATAAAACAAATAAAAATAAAAATAAAAATAAAAATAAAAATAAAAATAAAAATAAAAATAAAAATAAAAATAAAAATAAAAATAAAAAATAAAAATAAATTACAAACAGACCAGATTGCGCAACTTCCTGCACGAGAGTAAACTGTTTCTGAAACAGGAGTTAAATATCGATGGAAACAAAACGTACACGTAAAGGATATCAGGAAGCTTCACAGTAACAAGTTTTTTTTGGACTATGAACTTTTCCGTGATTAAAACGATTTGTGACCTACAAAAGCCAATTTACTGTGATATACACCACTGCTGTAACTGATACTTTGTCATGACAAAGTGGAATTTGAAGTCCTTTAAAATGTTTTAAAAAATCATAAAAAACTGTCACTAAACACATTGTATAATTACTCATATTAAGCCTATATGTTAAAAATCACCTTCTCTGAGTTCATTTTGGTCATTATATTGATGTTTATACCAGATTAACGTGAGCGAAGAATATATCGGAATTAAAACTAATACTACTGTATATGCTTGTTTTGTTGTTTAAAATACGTTATTTATGTGTTTTAATACGATTTCTGAATAACTATTACATAAATCATGTAATAAATCATGATCATGATCATTATTATTATTATTATTATTATTATTATTATTATTATTATTATTATTATGTGAACTGTCTTTGGCGGTTTTAAAGTTAATAAAAGTAATTTAACAGCAATAATAATTATGATATTAACAAGATTTTAACACCACTGGAACAAGATTACATTAATATATATATAAGTTATAACTCTTCAAACTGTGATGTAATTTTAAAATTTTATTGTTATTGTTGTTGTTTGAAGTAATCTCTTCGTTTAGGATTTTTGCTTCTGTCAGCTAAAGCTACGAATGCAGTCACACACGTGTTAATGATAACATCCATAATGCTTTAGCACTTTATTGTTAATTCTAACCGTTCGTGTTGTTTCGAACGACTGGTATTTTGTGCCAGGGTAAGCGTAACATTCAGAAAAACCGGCTTGTTGTTAAGAGACGTCTGGCAGATGGTCATGGGGAAGTGGTGGCTAATTACGTAAGTGATCGATATCTAGCCTCCAACCAATCACAGGCATGGCATGGGGGCGGGATTGACAGCTTTGAATTGAGGGGAAAAAGGCCAATGAAAGGAAAAGGAACTGAAAAAGTAAAAAAAAAAAAAAAGAAAAAGGTGAGAAAATTCAAAACAGAAAAAAGATATCTATTATTATAAATATAGCAACAACAAAAATAAAATTCGAGATTTCAAAACAAATCGAAACTATAACAAAAAAAAAAAAAAAAAAATAAATAAAACATAGAAAATAAAATAAAATAATAATAATTACAAAATAAAATTAACGTGTGTGTGTGTGTGTGTGTCTATTGCCGCATGAACATACGCACAAAATTTACTTTCCAGCTACCCAAAAATATTTGGCAGATACATTCCATTTGGCAAATTCTCAGTATGAAATGTGAAGAAATGACACTCTGGCCAAATATCACTGACGCACATGCTTATTTCACAGCATTACTCCGTTGTAACAACTCTTCACGTACCCTTGGGCGCCTGTCTGTGGTAACGGAAAGTTTTGTTTTTTTCTCTCTCCTATACAAGAAATAAAGGAAATACACGCGACTGGCGCGCCTCCTAGTGGCCGATTACAGCCCTGACCAATGCAGAATGAGGTGAACGTAATCGCTAAACGATTTTTTTTTTTTTTTTTTGTCGAAGGTCAAATTCCAGTCCTATACAGTGGCCAGGTGTTAACAGTTAAGAGGATTTTCTCAATTTGTAGGTGCTAACTAACATGGCCGCTAAACGGAAAGATAATACTCTTCTAAATGTTGAAAATGTTTTTATTATGTTAAAGTCAATTGTTCTTTGTATTGTAAACCAAATGTTTTCTTTTATGCATCGAATACCTGTACAAAAATACAAAATAAATTATATATACGTGAAAAAAAAAAAAAAAAAAAAAAAAAAAAAAGAAGAAAAAGACAAGAAGGAAAGAATAGGCAACGAATAAATGTAGCTTATACATATAACAGAAATCTATCACCTATATAAACCTTTTTATTCCTCTGATCTATAAATTGGGCTATCAATACAAAAACAAAAAAGTAAAGATACTTTAAGACATTATTTTCAGGTCTGCAGTAAAAAATTGTGCAAGCAAGAAAATAAGGACGGTTTGATGGATAATTATTATTATTATTATATTTTATTATGTAAAAAGTAAATTAAACTATAAATAAAGAAGGAATGAAACAAAACAAACCAAGTGCAAAATGTTACACAAATGTATGTTCTCAAGCTTGTCTAGTTTTAAAGCTGCTAATTGTTTTAATCTTCCTAACCCAGATCTTTACTCAACAAAGGGAACAACAAAAAACAACAACAAAACAACACCGTCGTCAACTGCAATACAAGAGATAAAAAACAAAAATAAAGAAAACAGAAACTAAAAAAAAAAAAAAAAACAAAAAAACAAAATAATAAAAATAACAATAAAGAAAGAAAGAAAGAAAGAAAAAAAAAAAAAAAAAAAACGATACAAAAAAGAAAAGAAAAAGAAACGAAACAAAGAACAAAAACTGACAAACAAGGGAGAGAAACGAAAATCTTCATCCGTAATGCGTAGTTAACCTATGTTTAATCTACAAATGGTTTTATTCCGACAGGCGGGTTTTATCTAATTGCGAGGTCGCACAGACACAACACGTGCTTGGTCACAGATGAAACCTGGCTTATTTTTCCTTCCAGACTCTTTATCGAAAGCCACGATGCATGCTTTTGCACGGGCAGTTAAAAACAACATATGCGGCAGATGCGTTTATTGTGTATCGTTTAACAAAATTATGAATGATAATTTTAAAATGTGCTGACGAAATAGTCATTTGTTCGAAATTATTACGGAATAATAATAATAATAATAATAATAATAATAATAATAATAATAATATAAGTTGAAGAAGTTTCTGATTTAGGAATCATAAAAGTATTCTTTTTATATTTTTAAATTTATTTACACAGAGGGTACAAATTTTCAGAAGTACACGGATAATTCTTAATCTAAGGGAAGCAACCCATGGAATCGATCTTCGGGAAAATTTGTTCGAATTTGAAAGGATAAGTTTATTTAAATTTGTTCGATTTTAATTTAGTTCATTTGATAATACTTCAATGGCACATATTTAATTTATTCTATAAAATAATTTTTACTAGAAATAAATGACACATACAACTTTCTTAAGCGACCAGATGAAACGTGAGAGAAAAAAACAAAGAAGAAGGACATTTTTTAAAACATATATTAATTGAAAAAAAAAAAAAAAAAAAAAAAAAAAAAATAAAATAAAAAATTAAATAAATAGAATAACAACAGCATAATGAATAGACAATAATAATTTTTAAATAGATAAATAATCTATTAAAAAATTAAATAAATGTAAATAATACGATTAAAAAAACCCAACAACAAACAACCTCTAACCAAAAAGCACAATAAAACAAAACTAGGTTCCTGTAAACAGAGCATGGTAACAAAATAATGCTCGTTTTAAAGATGTGGATTAAATGAAACTTTGGTAATGTTTAATATTCGAGACTTGCTTTGGAAGTAATATTTCACTGTATCAGATAGTTTTATGAGGATCTAATACGAATTTGACAGACATGTCAAATCGGAGTTATTAGAATAAAAATTACTTCCCCTTGTTTGTAGCGATTGATTTCCAAGATTAAGTTCTGTCAAGAGTTATGTCTCTTACTATATCCAAGGCAACCTACTTTTATATAGGAAGAAATGTTTCATTTAATACAGGAATGGAAAACCGTGACGTTTATCCAAAACAGAAAATAACACTCTTCACTGACATACATTCATACATACATACATACATACGTACGTACGTACATACATATATACATATATACATACACATACACACACACACACATTTACATACATACATAAATACATATATATATATATCTACACAAACACACACACACACGCACACACAAAATAAAATAAAATGAAATGAATTATTGATCTTCCTTTCACGATCACACAAACGTGTGTGTTTTCGTGAAAGGAATATCAATAATTCATTTCATTTTATTTTATTAATAAAACTTATAATAACCACAGTTATATTTATTAAAAGGATCTCATTTTTTTCGTAATACATCATAAAGATATTTATTATTTCATTTTATTTTATTTTATTTTATTTTTTTATTTATTTATTATTATTTTTTTTTCATGATATATTTTATTTTTATTTTCACACGACCTCGAACATATGTAAACAAAGTATTCTGTTACGTCGGAAGAAAATATTAAAGATAACGAGGCCGATGATAATGTGATATCAATGATTTAAATTTTCAAAATTTCGATTCATATTCTTTCAGTATCCGTATAACTGATTATAAATCATTATAAATTCATTAACAATAGTCATTAAAAACTATACGTTAATTCTTAACTTGAAGCGAATTGTCATCTATTTTCACGTCATTATGTGAACACACACACACAACACACTCACACATACATACATGCATGCATACATACATACATACATACATACACAAGTTCATACACACATATAGATAGATAGATAAATAGATAGACCGATAGATAGACCGACCCACAGACAGGTAAATATATTACAATTTTATTTTAGTTAGATCATAATGTCTATTGTATTAACTACAGTCATTTGGATATGAGTCATTTGGTAAACATATGTATTTTTTGTTATATGTTACCGTCATTTCACTCAGTTAACACTGTTCAGTATCTTGTTTTAATTTCTCTGTCAATATTTTGTACCTTTTGATATTATGTGAAGACCAGTGTCTTGTGAATACGGTTCCTCATCACTCCAGGAACATTTTTTTAAATTTTATTTTCGTTTTGTTTGAATCATAGATACATTATGAATTCTTTACATCTTTTACTGTTAAAAATAAACAAAATCTTCTCTTACTTTTACTGACATTAATTTATATGTTTTAGCAGTAAGTAAAATCCATTTTGTTCTTAAAATGATATCGCGTCATTTGCTCAAAATTTACTTTTTTTCTCCTGTTATATAACACCATAATTTCACTCTGTATTTTACTATTAATAATAAATTGTATCATATTTTACTTTCAGTCCCAGTTATATATATATATGTGTGTTTATTTATTGATTTTAACTGTAAGTGAGAAAAAAATTGTCATCTGAACTCGATTTCTGTTTTCTTTTCTTTTCTTCTTCTTTTTATTTTTTTCAAAATATAAAATTACATATCATCATAATATATCTTTTATTATTATTCGCAAAAATCAATATCTTATTTTATTCCCACTGACCCGAACACGCCCACCATGTAAAAAAAACCTTTTGTCCTGTGATTATTGTTTTCTCGGCATTCACTGGATGCTTTACAGGTTTGATATCGATGTTAAAACAAATCTGTATTGTACATCTCCTCCGAGCGGCAGGCAGGCTGTCCCGGGTTACTGGTAAACAAAAGCGTCTGCTACGTTTTAGCAGACGAAGAAGTGGGACATATGAAATGAGGCAGACAGACAGAGAGAGACAGAGAGAGAGCGATAAGCGTCGGATGTAAATAAAGCATGCGAATATGGATAGTTTAATTATCATTACGTTTTGGACATTTTTGCTGTCGTTGTTGACAGGTATGTTTTGAGTATACATTATTTATTTATTTATTTAATTTTTTGATCATCATTATTTTTTTTTTTCCCCTCTTCTTTTCTTGAATCATATCTAATGATTTTAGATTTATTTTAGAAGATTATTGTCAGTATTTATGTACTCAAATACAAACATACATCTATACACATACATACGTTTATACATTTATACATACACTCATACGTAGGTAATACAAATATTTATACATATACATACATACGCGCATACATACATACTTACGTGCATCCATACAAACTTCTGCATACACATATAGACATACATTCATACACAGAATACATACATACCAAAGACACACAAACATACAAACATACAAAATAGGTCAGTTTTATGATCAGACAGTTCAATGTATTTTCAGTTATTTTATCTCATCCTAAATAAATTTTTATATATATATATATGCTGAATTAATATATTAATAAGGTCCAAAAAACAGGTAGACAGATGATCTATTATTTGTGTTTACGACACAATTTATGTTGGTATTATACATATTCTTGTGACGGTTTTGTGGATATTTCCTTAATACAATGTTTAAAAAATATAATAATGAAACAAACATAAACCATACCAGCCTTAAAACCCTCACTTTAAAAAAAAAAACAGAAAAAAACAAACACATTTTGTCAGTAAAAACGTGATCATTTCCACTGAAGCGAGACAAACAAACAGAACTAAAAAGAAGAAGAAAAAAAAAAAAAAAAAAAAAAAACTATCATTAATATTTTAAAACCAATCTAGAGAGCATGACTATTATTTCCTATCGATTGGTATTGGCAGGTGATCAATGTAAGAGTATTACTGGGTCACCATGTCGACAATGTGGCTCTAATAAAAGATTAAACCGTGAACTCTTTGATGTATGAAACTGCGAGCGCCAGAGATTAGAGAAATTCAGATAAAGCAGAAAGACGTGATCTTGAAAGGCATAAACGAACAGACAGACAAAGAAACAAAGAAATTAGTAAAAGGACTAATAGTAATAACAGAAACAATCTATAAGGAAACAAAACCTGTATATAACATTAGCAACATTAACAAAAACAATAACAACAACAACAACAACAATTACAACAACAACAACAACAACAACAACAGCAACAATAATAATAATAATAATAATAATGATAATGATAATAATAATGATAATAATAATGATAATAATAATGATAATAACAACAACAACAACAATAATGATAATGATAATAATAATAATAATTATTATTATTATAACAACAGCAGTAATAATAATACATACACATACATACATACATATCTACATACTAACACTAATACTAATACTAATACTAATCGCAATACTACTGGTAATGGTCCTAATGATGATGATGACGACGATGATATTTTCAGAGCCGGCTGCTGCAGGGACGTACTGTACAAAATACAGCTACACACAACACACGACGACGTTCTTCTACTGTTCTACGTCTTGTTGTGGAACAGCAACTACGAGATACTGTTGTCGTTTTTCACTGGGGTAAGTTAATAGCTACACATACATAACACAACACACACCACTAAACACACACACACTCACACTCACTTTACACATACGCACAACACACACACATACACACATCATACAATACTCTCTCTCTAAATGTGTATTTGTCTCTCTCTCTCTTTCTCTCTCTCTTTCTCTATTTCTCTCTCTGTATATATGTGTGTGTGTGTGTGTGAGTGTATGTATATATATATTTATATATATATACACACTCACACACACACACACAAACACACACAACCACATATATATGTCTGTGTATGTGTGTGCTATTTTATTTACAACAAGCCATAAAATATATCGCCAAAGCAGCAGTACGATTTCTTAATTACCTTTTTATTTGGCTGCAGGATTTCACTGATATCTGGAATCATAATAGCAAGTTTGATTGGGTTTGGAATTATCGTGGCCGTTATCTGTACCTGCGTGAAGAAACACGGAATGAGGAGTCGAGCAGTTCAGCCGGGCAGAATCAAAATCACCGTGTTGCATACAGGTGTGTTCTGTATCCACTCCAGTCACGTTATACTTTTATAAATAACACTTTTATTACACACACACACACTACACATACACAGCATACACACACTACACATATTACGCACACACTACACACACAATGAACACACACTATACACACAGACATCATACAATACATCAAATACCTTAATTTACTCTCTCTTTCTATACACACATGTATGTCTCTCTCTCTCTCTCTCTCTCTCTCTCTCTCTCTCTCTCTCTCTCTCTCTCTCTCTCTCTCTCTCTCTCTCTCTCTATATATATATATATATATATATATATATATTAACAGGGTCTGTATTTGTCTGATAACATTCTTTACACTACCAGATTTTAATACGTTTTTATGGTCGTATCCAGAATTTAATTATACTGACAGATAACATTATCCGTGTTATATTTTACTTATATAATTCATACATATTTACGTGAGTACGTTTTCAGGGTAAGCAATGGTGTATGAATGAGTATTTGTTAAAGTATGTGTGTATATATATATATATTTGTGTATCCGAACGTATTCATTTAATTTATTCATAATTACGTCCGTGTCTGTTCAAACCTGTATTGCAGATACCAACACACAGCAGCCACAAAGATACAACAACGGATACAACAGACTAACACAGTCCGGCTACAACGCCGGCAGCGTGTCGACGTATCCACCCAGCGCAACGCAGCCCATCATTCACACGACCACTCAGTTTGGATTAGCAACTCCGGCGCTGTTTAGCAACAACAACCCACCGACTCCTGCACAGAACGGTTATGAAGTTAGTAACCCGACTGGGAAGGTGTTGCCTGCGTATCCACCGACGTACCCCGCCGACGTGGCTCCCCCGTACCCGGGGAACGACGTGCCGCCTCCTTACACGTACATTAACCCAGTTTTCTCGCCTGCGGTGCAAGGAAATACGTCGATTTCTATCAGTCACGAGAACGCATCTTAGAACATTCAAAATAAAACAGGAAATGTCACTGTTTCTGTAATAGAACACACACATACTACACATACATACATACATCTTACCATAAAATCAAAAACAAATAATAATAATAATAATAAAATTATATGATTTTTTTTTTTTTTAAATTGTGTTTAATTTAAAAAAACAAAACAAGAAAACTCCCACCAAATTTCATGTAATTTTATTATTATTATTATTTTATTTTTTAAACTTACCTACGGTGAAACGTATACTCAAATTTGTTATTTAAATTCAGTAACAATAATCGAATTAATAAAAAATAAAAAATAAAAATAAAAAAAAATAAAAAAAAATATCTCGAAGTATTTTCTGTGAAAAATAAATAGTGTCTGTCGGATGATAATTAACTTATGTATTGTTATAACAAAAGCTTCTAATGACATTGGTGTATACGTGAAATGTGCACTGGGTCACTAATTATTATTACTAAGTCTGTCTGTTAGTGGAAACATTATTCGATTGATTTAGAGTAATTGTTTCCCTGATATGACGTATTTTCGTACAGAAAAATTAACAAACTGACATCGATGTGCAGTATGATTCCAGTTTATCATGAACTTCTAGATACTAAAATATATATTATAAACCATCAAAAACGTATTATTAACATGCTATTTATTTAGATTTGCTCTCCCGAGTAATTTATGCAAATTCGACTAAGTAAGTTTTAAGTTTCAGAAAATTTCATATCGATAACAAATAAATAAATAAATAAAATAACATAAAAATAAAAAATAAAAAATTGATGTATAAAATATTGCTGCTATGCTGCTTCTTCTGCTACTGCCACTAATAAATAAATAAATAAATAAATAAATAAATAAATAAATAAAATTAATTAAATAAATAAAAAAATTATATGATAACGTTGTGCAAAAATAATACGAAACTAAGACCTTTTTTTTATTATACGAGACAAAAAAATGTCTTCTTAAAAATATTTTTTACACCGCTATCACAGGTTTTGAACACGCTTAAATCACGTCACAGCCGCTTGAGTGAACTCTGAAAATATTACTCTGATAACAGAAATACAGACGAATTAAAATACAAAAAAAACACAACTTGGAAACATTTCGTAATGGAAAAATTGTCGGCTGAATATATTCTCGTTATTCGTAACGTTACTGAGAAAAGGTCACGGAAGATCAAGTATTTAAAGAAAAAAAAAGATAGCAATATCTGAAAGATTTGATTTAACATAGATTTAAATTTAACTGCGGTTTTAATTTTTTGTCAGACGAGAAATGGAGAGTTAGCTTACAACAGTGTATCTAATGAAACAACTGGATCAAGAAACGATTTTAACATTTCTTCTAGATGAGTTTATGACTGTTTTGATATATATTTTATTTATTTCAGTATTTTTCACTTTAAAAGATGTCTATGCGTGCTTGTACGCTGAATAAATTCCTGTTTAGTTTCACTGAATGTGATATAACATACGTCAGTCAGTTCAAAATCATTGCTTCATTTCAGATTTAAAATTTTTAATTTTTATTTACTGTGAAAGTCTTTGATATTTATCAATAAAAGGTATTATTATTATTCTTGTTGCTGCTTGTCGTGTTTTAATGTTGTAATTTTAATGATATTATTGTTGATATTATTATTATTATTATTATTATTATTATTAGTAGTAGTAGTAGTAGTAGTAGTTGTAGTAATAGTAGTAGTAGTAGTAGTATAGCTCAGTAGGCAATACCCACGATAAACATACAACTAAAACAAATATCCTTACATGTACAGCTCTGTTTTGTTGGACAAAAGCCGCCCTAGTTAGATATAAAGCACTTTGACGTCAGTTCTATACAGCGAGGTGAACGCCGTTTTTGAGTATGAGCGCTTTGTGAACAGGGAAGTACTTCTCCAAGGACAACGAGTAAACAGTGTAAACCCGTTACAGTAATATCCAACATGGCGATTTCGTACACTGTACTACTTTTAATCTTGTATTCTGCTTGTAAGTATATAATAAAGCTTTACTTTTAGATGACCAGATACAGAAACAAGTTGAAGAGTTTTTTTTCAAAGTCCTGGTACAGATTAAAGTTGAACAGATGAGTGACAAAGCTGTAATTAATGAAAAAACTCAAACATAGAAGTTATTAAGTTCCGTGATGTTTAACTTCGTAGTAACGAAGGTTTCTAATTACGGAGTAACATAATTTCGTGTAGGGGTTAAGCTAGCAATATATCATATAGTATTTTTGTTAGATAAGTTTTCAAAACATTTTTTTTTTTGAATTGTGTAATACAGGTGAACAACAGCAACAACCACAAGAACAAAAAAAAAATAAAAAAAAATAATGAAACTATTTTTGTTGATATAAAATACAAGAAATTACGCAAGAAAAACACTTCCAATAACAAACATGTTTAAGAAACAGATACGTAAATTCAAATACATTTATACCGAAACTAACCACGAATTAGTGGTAAAAATGTACTATTTATTATTAAAAGTTATTACTACAATTCATTATCATTATTATTATTATTATTATTATTATTATTATTATTATCATTATTATTATTATTATTATTATCATTATCATTATTATTATTATTATCATTATTATTATCATTATTACTATTATTATTAGTATTGCTATTATTGTTATTATTATTGTTGTTGTTGTTGTTGTCGTCGTTGTTGTTACTCTATGACTACTACTGTTACTACTATTACCACCATCGTCGATACCATCATTATAATTACTGCGAGAACAATAAAATTAATTTTAGCGTTTTTAAAATTTTTTAATATCCATACGACATTAATTTTAACCTTTTGAAAATACAACGTTAAATAAGAGAAATGTATTTGCTGTGGCACATGCCACGTTTCGAACCTACATCTCTCAGCTCCTCTTTCAGGTGCTGAGGCTAGTTACTACTGTCTGAAATACACGAACTTAGGATTCTACTACATCACCTGTGCGTACGGATGCTGCGGAAACACATACAACAGATACTGTTGTCTAGGGTAAGTGAAACAAAAATGACAAAAAACACACAGTATGAGTGTGGGAAATGAGGGGGATGCGTGTGTGTGTGTGTGCGCGCGTATGTTTGTATGTTTGTATATTTGTGTGTTTGTCTGTGTGTAGGTATCTGTGTGTGTGTGTGAGAGAGAGAAAGAGAGAGTAAAGATGAGAATGAGAGTGAAAATGACACTGAATATAACAGTGAGGAAATGAAAGGATGGGTGTACGTGGGTGTGTTTTCATTTGTGTGTGTGTGTGTGAGAGAGAGAGAGAGAGAGAGAGAGAGAGAGAGAGAGAGAGAGAGAGAGAGAGAGAGAAAAAGACAAATAGAAAAATAACTAAGTTAGCTATCTCTTCATGATCGAACACACACACACAAACATATCTACAGACAACCCAACTAATAGTAAATATGACATAAAATACACACATCACAGATGAGTATGATTATAAGAAAAATGGGGATGTGTGTGCGTAGGTGCGTGTGTATTTGTGTGTTTGTACATAACCAACATTTTCTCGTCCTCTGATTTTCGTTTCTGTTATATCTTTAACAGAATTTTTCTTATATGAAATATTATCTTTATAATATAATTCACTTGCCTTTATTATATATATGTTTTGTTTTCAGAACATCCTTGACCGCTGGGATTGTAACGCTTGTCATTATTGCTATTCTGATTATCGCCCTTGTTGTATGTGTGTGTTTGAAGAAAAAAAGCTACAGCGGCCGAGTCGTCAGACCAGCCAATCGGAGCACGCGCCCAGATACTACTGTCGTGTTCTCAGGTTTGCTTTTATCGTCCACTTTGAAAAGTACACTTAATACAGCTTATTTTAAATAATAACATTCTCAACACATTATGAAGTACATACGGGCGAAGCAAAAATAATACTTGTTCATACTATTACTTCTAAATATATAAACAAATAAATATAATGATAAATATCAACAAAAAAAAAAGAAATAATAAATAAATAAATAAATAAATAAAACAAAGATAATAAGAAAACATAATAAGTAAATAATAAATAATAAATAAAAAATAAATAAACTTTAAAAAAATTTCAAATCGAAATTAAATAATTAATAATTTAATAAATAAGTAAGTAAGTAAGTAAATAAATAAATAACAAAAACACCAGAAAATGAATGAGAGCATTTTGATTAAGATATTTTTTTCACATTCTAACTTATATTTTTGGATTACAGATTCTTGAATTGCCTTTATCAATGTCTTGCATTAAAAAAGCATTAATAGTTTAATGATGATAGTAATAGTGATAACAAAATCAACAACCAAAATAAAACAATGAGTGATGATGATGATAATGATAATATATTAGAGATGATGATGATTATTATATTAATAACAATAATAACAACGATAATAATTTTTTAGTGATGATAATCATAATGATGTAGATAAGACTTTTTTAATATATATTTATTTTTTGTTCTATACACAGCCAATAACTCGCAGCAGTCTGGATACTATCCTAACCCTTACTACCCTTATTCTCCTTACTCTCCTTACTCTCCTTACTCTCCTTACTCTCCTTACCCTCAACCTCCACCATACAAAGATCTAGAGACCTCCTCTCCACACGTAAACAACAACAACGCACAGCATCCAGGTGGCCAAGGAAGAATTGTGTCTACAGGACTAGCACCAGGTGTCCACCCCCCTCCTGCACCCCTCCCAACGGAACAGCCACCCGCATACTCTCCTCCAGAATATTCGCAACCTCCTGAGACAACACAGTTTGGAAACAGAAATGCAAACACGCCAGCAGCTACGTCCCCGTCAACAGCAGGACTGCAGCATCCAGGGACGGCAGCATCTTCAGAAAGGAGGCAGAACACGGAAAGTTCTGGGTCGTCAGTGAGAGGTGGCGGAACGTCGGGGAATTCGGGGAATTCGGGGAATTCAGGGACGCCAGTAACGCCAGCAACACCAAATGAATCAGCAAGGAATGAGCAAGATTCCGGAATTAATAGCCGTCCAGCATCAAACAGACAGTAGACTGTGCTTGTTAAGTGTGGATTATTATTATTTTTTTATTTTTTTTTTTTCCACACATACTTCCAGATTTAAAATATTTTTCGTGAGACATTTTTCAGAGAAATCAAACTGATATACCTACTTTTATCTAATTCAGATTAATCTTTGTCTTTTCCATATAGTGTGCCTTAAAATAATAATAATAATAATAATAATAATAATAATAATAATAATAATAATAATAATAATAATCATAATAATAATAATAATATTAATAATAATAATCTAGTGTACGTAGAACCGTGTTTTTAGCATTTGAATATGTATATACGTGGTTGAGGTGCAAAAGAATTATATAATGTATACTTCATAAAGTATAGCAACTAACATACATAAAATTTGTTTCTAATAATAATAATAATAATAATAATAATAATAATAATAATAATAATAATAACAATAACACACACCAACAAATAATCAAACGAAAACAAACCCTTATTAAAAATCAGACTGAAATTTGTCTTACAATATTCAGTTTTAAACTAACCGAAAAACTCATAAACTTTATTCAGTGTTGTGTTACTAATATTTAACGTATCTATATCCTCCTGTTCAATATTTACAGTATATTATCAATGACTTTAAGTTAAAAAGGAAGCTACTTTTAATATTTTATTACATGTGTCGTTTAAAAAATGATTCACAGTTATTAATACTATTCGTTTTATGGTTTGTGGGTTCAAAATATTGTATGTGTTAAAATTTTATATTTTTGTTAATTTATTTTTATGTGAATAGATAAATTATTATTCAGCGACATGCTGATTTCATTCAATGTATTAAAAGATGTTTAAATACGGACGTATTTATGTGTGAGTGTGCAGGTGTGCTTGAACGAAAGTTCTCAATTATTTAGACAGAGTTATAAATAGCGTATCGACCTTTGACCTGCAATATGGTGTCAGACAGATCCGCTTGTCAAATGATTTCGTGCATAAATTAAACAGCTAGATTATACTGTGTAAAATTTGCAAATAAAGTTAACCTATTTTTTAAGATATATTTTTTTTTTTTTTTTTTTTGTTATTTAGATTTAAAATTTTAATACCGTTTAATGAAAATGTTTTCTAAATTACTGGAGAAAGGTCGTTTTTTGACAAAAATGAATTCCTAATGTTTAAACCGTGTATTTTTTGTAATCACTTATATCAAATAACATTTCAATAAATCAATCTCTCTCTCTCTCTCTCTCTCTCTCTCTCTCTCTCTCTCTCTCTCTCTCTCTCTCTCTCTCTCTCTCTCTCTAAAAAAATAAAAACAAAACAAAAACAAACAAACAAAAGCCATTTATTATTAAAGTTTTAATATATTAAAAAAAAAAAAATCATTTAATATTAAAATTTTTAAAAATCATTTAATATTAAAATTTTAATATATTATTACGAAAGTTTTTTTTTTTTTTTGTGACACAGTCCTATAGGACTTTTACTACTCGCTAGGTTTAGTTGGCATTGCTGTGGGTAGACCGAGTGGTGGTTCAAGCTGTCGTTCGGTGTAGAATGAGCCGAATTTCGGAGTAACCGCCATCAGTTTTCCGTTGTTCTCTTCATCTTCAACCAGTTTTAAGAAAGCTTCAGCCACGGTAGACACCCTGAATGTGAAAAAAAGATTAACACAAATAAAATAATGCACACTGAGAATTAAGAAAAGAAGAAGCAGTTTTAAAATGCAGTTTTAAAAGAAAAATATATAATTTTCGTGAGTAAAGTTTTTAGATACAAATTCCCACTGACTAAAATCTTTCCATCACAGTCAAAGTCTTGGATTATATTTATTAAAACTACAGATTATATTTATTAAAACTACTGTAGTAACTGCAGCTATTCTAATATTACAAACGTTTTTGTGTGTCTCATATGTATCGTGCGCTCGTACCTGCGTGCATTCGCCTTTACATATACGGACGACATACATACAAACGTACACACGCACACATACATGCACAGAAGCATCCACTCCACCACACAGTTATACATACTATCACATATTCTTGTTCTAACAGAGTGATTTAGTGAACTGGAACAAAGTCCTGTTAACAACAACTTTCTAACTGAGAACGATAAAACAGTGTTTGTATCTGTCGACTTTGTGTTCTTACGACAAGCGTCCCATGAAGTCTATGCACGCTACTAAGCTGTCTAAATCGAGGCACTCGTCTGCTTTGACGTCCACCAGATTCGTGTCCACCGCGGAAGGACACAGACACGCTAGTCTCACACCCATGCTGGATATTGCGGGATTTTTCTGAAATCAATGGGTTTTTTTTATTACATGCTGTAGTCTGAAGCAGATATTTAATAACGTGAATGTGACTACGACGACATATACACAGATGTACATGTGTATTTGTGTGTGTATTTTCTGTACAGATTCTGAGAAACGTAATTAAACCAACCGCCAAGCTCTGAGTAAATCCAACAACTGCGTGTTTTGTAGAGGCGTAAATAGGAGTCCAAAACCACGGGATCAGTCCTGACAAAAAAAAAAAAAAAAAAAAATAATAAAAGTAATAAGGTTTTAAAAAAATAAAGGAATATACGTTGGTGCCTTGACCTAAGAGTTCAAGTCGTTCCTTTGGCTGTAGATATAGCCTTTATCGACTTCTTCTGCTTCAGTATGGTAATATCGTGAAAGTACTACGCTCGTACTGCCTAGCCATGTTGGCTACGCGCACACCTCGCTCATGTTTTCCTATGATTTCATGCTTTAATTTAATGGACATCATGCACTTCTTCTTCTCAGCACTGTCCGTTTCACTCACTTTCCTGGGATCCACGGAAATTTGGCAAAATCCTGCACAAAACGCGAGCAGAACACAACAAAGATGCTTCGACGGCGAAGTAACCACGTGAAGCAAACGAGTGAGACGCGGGATGCTGGGCGGATGTTGTGTTGTTCGTAGCGCCGATTAGCAGCGGGGTAACCGAATCTCGCTCGTAACATATGTACATATATTTATATACGTGTGTTTATATGTGTGTGTGTATGTATACATTAAAATTAGTTTTATCATCTCCATCATCATACCTATATTATACAAGTAGCTGTTAAAATGTAACGTGAAGAGTTACCGCTAGTGAACCAAACACAAAATACAATACCTACAACTGAAGACATGTTTATTATGACGCCTCCCTTCCCTCCTTTTACTCTGTTCATATGTTCTAATGCCAAGTTAGTTCCCAGAATAACTCCATTCTGAAATTACAATCATTAATAAGAACACTGGGGGACGTACACACATATAATAATAATTTAGTGTCAGAAGTGATCAAATAAAAAACAAACAACACAATAATGTTATTTCTGATATCGGTATAATTTATAACTTACTTTAGACTACGTGAGAAGAATTTACGAGTCTGTTTTAGTTAGTTGTCTTAATTTACAAATATTAAAATCTGCTATTTCGAAAAATATTACGCCATATGATATATTAACGAAAAGAGAGCGAGTTAAAAGTAATTGCTTGTTATTACAAGGCAGTTCGTTCAGTGTTATTATACGTACTGTGACAGTTAATATAATTATATAGTTCTCGTTAAAATACGTACTAAATTAATTTTTATCTGCATTTCGCATAGGTTTTCCTTCATAATTCCAGCATTATTCACCATCACATCTATCTGTCCAAAATTTGTCACAGCCGACTGAAAGGCTGCTTGAATAAATAACATACTACTGAAAGTAACAGTCAAAACATTTGTCCATAAATTATATATATATATATAATTTATGGACATATTTTCGAATATAACTTTCAATATTTTAAAGAAGAAGATCAGAGTTAGAGAGACCGATAAATAATTTATATAAATTATATGACCAAGAAATACGACTATATAAAATGTAAACAAGAAAGACAGCAGTAATAAGAATAATAACAATAACCATAACAACGACTATACCAACAAAAAAAATAATTTACAATAATAACAATAATAATATTCTTCTTCTTATTAGTATTATTAATAACTTCGAATTACCTGTAAATTGTTCTTTATTTGTGACGTCACATTTGCCAAATTTGGCTTTCTCTGCGCCATATTTCTCTGTGAAAGCTTTTACTGTCTCTTCGCCTTTTTCTGAATTGACGTCAACATATTAACAACTGAATTTCAGTCAACATATTAACAACATCGGATTATGATACTCATGCACATACACACACACACACTCACACACAGACAGATGGACAGACAGTCAGACAACACAGAAGAGAGATAAATGGATGGATGGATGGAAGGATGGATAGGTGGAAGGATGGATAGATATACAACAAAGTATATTTTCAGAGAGAGAGAGAGAGAGAGAGAGATATTTTTCTTTCGTAATATCCATTTTGTCAGATGCAAATGATTATTAACAGCAATATCCGCCACCCGTTTACTTAGTGAACTTTGTTTTGCATAATAAATTAAACAGAAACTTTGATTTTAGTAAAATAAACTTTTAAGTAGTTGATGCATTTGATGCAATTATTTATAGAAGTATTTCTGATAAACAAGTAATTTGAACATTGTTCAACGTACTTGTATCCGAATATTTTCTGTACCATCCCTTCGTTCAACTTACACCAGTTACGCCGATTCCCGCCATCCCTTTCACAAAATCTGGGCAGACTACTGAGTATCATTAATGCAGTTTCGAATGTACATTAAAACAATTTCGGAAAATCTCGAAATCAAGAGAATAACCCACCCATGGCTGGTCTGAATCTGGAATAAGTTCGCCCATCTCCAGCAAAAAGTCTGAGTTCTTTTCATAGTTTATACGACTATGCATGACCACGCATTGAGCTCAGGAAGTTTTAGCACGTTTATTAATAAAACAAATGTGTTCAGTTCAATTTGTAAGACTTCTGCTTTGCTAAATACAATCGAGGTTGACACGAAAACATTTCTAAAGGAAGAGAACAATGGGAATGTTTGTTAATGAGAAAACTATAGGCCTACTATTTATACATTCACGGTTATACGGAAATAAATAAATGCAGCATTTAAATAAATAATAATAAATAAAAATAAATAAAAAAATAAAAAAATAAAATAAGTAGGCCTATTTTCTTAAAGCAAATACAGCGTTTGTCCTACACTTATTATTATGTTCACTTAGGAAAGCTTTTTACACAACGAATTAATCACGTTAATCTGGGATTTGCAGCATTTAAAACATCCTCTTTTTTTTTCTATAACGATAACTTGTTATAGGACGAGAGAACGAATATTTAAAACCCTTCAAGGCAACAGAAGCTAATGAGAGTTACCTTTCCTCCCTTATTCAGGACTGCTTCAGCCATCCCCTTCCCGATGCCTTGGGCTCCCCCGGTTATAAAAAAAACTTTTCCCGAGATCTCCATTACGCTTGTCTGTTTCACTACCTCGGGTTACGAATGGCGCGACACCAACAGAAGTGAACTCTGAACCGAGTCGAATGTTCTGGCCCGGAAAAAGCAAGCTGCAAGATAATCAAAGTTTAGTTTGAATCACGTCAAAATTCATTATCATCATTGTTACTGTGTTTGTTCAAGTAATTACATCCATAGTTCATCTTAGAAGACAGTGTGTGCTAGCCAGTAAAAAAAAAAAAAAAAAAAAAAAAAGATAAACAAATTTGTATTATAATGATTCAAGTCTAAGGTCGTCTTAACCTAATGCAGTACAAAGGATGCAGCCGAAGGACTCAAATCTTAGGAGGGCAAAGAGAGCAAAAAAAATAAAAATAAAAAATAAATAAAAAAATAAAAGAAGAAGATAATAACAAATAAATAAATAAATAAATAAATAAATAAATAAATAAATGAGAAAATAAAAGTGTTATTAACAAAAAAAATTATGATTTTATTTTTTATTCTGGCATTATTTATCTTATTTTTCTTTAGCGGGTTTTCTTTCTTGTCTCTATGAGACAAAATTCGAGATACTTTCTTGATCCAGCCAAAACGCAAAAAAATATATTGTAGTAGAAGTATTATGTAGTAACAGAAGTACTTGCTATACGTATTAATAGCAGTATATAGAATGTAGTTTTAGCAGGAGGTAGTTACGGTAGTATGTAGTTTTAGCAGTATAAAATAAGAATAGTATAGTAGTATGTCCATAATACGTATTAAGAGTAATATGCAGAATGTAGTATTAGTAGTATGTAATAATAGTAGTATGTAGTAATAATAATAATACGTAATATTAGTCTGTAGAATGTAGTATTAGTAGTATGTAGCTATAGTAGTTTGTGGTAATAATAATACGTATTAATAGTAGTATGTAGAATGTAGTATTAGCAGTATATAATAACAGTAGTATGTAATAATAGGAGTATGTAGTAATACTATTACGTATTGATATTAATATTTAGAATATAGTATTAGTAGTATGTAATAATAGTAGTATGTAGTTATAGGAGTATGTAGTATTAATAATAATACGTAATATTAGTTTGTAGAAGGTAGTATTTGTAGTATGTAGCTATAGTAGTATGTAGTAATAATAATACGTATTAATAGTAGTATGTAGAATGTAGTATTAGCAGTATATAATAACAGCAGTATGTAATAATAGGAGTATGTAGTAATACGGTTACGTATTGATAGTAATATGTAGAATGTAGTATTAGCAGTATATAATAACAGTAGTATGTAGTCGCAGGAGTATGTAGTAAAAATAATACGTATCAATAGCAGTATGTAGAATGTAGTTATTGTGGTATGTAGTTACAGTAGATTGTAGTTATACTAGTATGTAGTAATAACAATACGTATTAATAGCAGTATGTAGAATTCAGTATTAGCAATACATAGTTATATTAGTCTTTAATTATAGTAGTAATATTAATACGTACGAATAGCAGTATGTAGAATACAGTTTTAGGAGTACGTAAAATGTAGTGTTAGCAATATGTATGTATAATAGTTTATAGTTATAACAGTATGTAGTAATTACAGTATGTATTAATAGTAGTATATAGCAATAGTTTTATGTAGAGTTAATACTAGCAATATATATTAACATAAATATGTAGTCATGTAGTATGTAGTAATAATAATCTATATTAATAGCGGTATATAGTACTTGCAATATGTAGTAATAGTGGACTATAGTTATACTAGTATCTAGTAATAACACTATATATTAAAGGCAGCACCTAGTAATAGCAGTATATGGACATTATAGATAACAGACAAACGCTTATTTATTGTGTTTAACAGAAGGATTTTAACGCATCCGGGACCCAGTTTGTACTTCAAATGCTACGAATAGCGTATGGTTGTTACAACCACTTTTTTATATCCATTTTAATGTCGATATTTTACAGTCGTTTTTCTAGTCAAGTTAATATTAACTGAAAAAACACATGCAGTTATGATTATTATTATTACTAAAATTAATATGCACAAAAACTCAAATTCATACAATGTATTTATATGTTTGTACAGTCGAAATAAATATATATTGTGTTTCCCTATCTGTATGTACATATGTGTGTATATATGCATGTATGTATGTATATTTGTATGTATGTATGTATGTATGTATATATCTATGTATGTATGTATGCCTGTATGTATATTTAGTATTAAAACAGTGAATACGTTAAATATTTTACATTATTAAAATTACAATGTTACATTATAATGATTTCATTATTGTTGTTGTTGATATTATTATTATTATTGTTGTTGATATTATTATATTTTTGTTGTCGTTGTTGATATTATTATATTCGATATGTGTATGTTTAGAAGCTGCAGTGTTATTGGTTGCTGTATTTTAGAATGATATTTCGTAAATCAGAAAACATCACAACAGCTGGGATATCGAGGTGTCACACATCTGTGTACGTTGACAGTCATTTTTAGATTATTTTTGTGTATATATTTGTGTTTATATATCTCTCTGTGTGTATGCACGTGCGTATTGTGTGTGAAGATTATTCAACATCATCAACAACGAGTATTTGTATTCTTGTTTTCTTTGTTGTGCTTGTAGATATATTTATGCTATATGTAATATTTCTGCATGTCAGGTAAGTAACTGCATTTAAAATGGTACATCTCTCTCTCTCTCTCTCAATATTAAAGTTTTAATATTATTATTACGAAAGTTATTTGTGACAGTCTTCTCTCTCTCCAAAAAAGTAAAAAAAATAAGAAAAAAGAAAGTCATTTAATATTAAAGTTTTAATATATTATTACAAAAGTTTTTTTTTTTTTTTTTTTTTGTGACACAGTCTTTTAGGACTTTTACTACTCGCTAGGTTTAGTTGGCATTGCTGTAGGTAGACCGAGTGGTGGTTCAAGCTGTCGTTCGGTGTAGAATGAACCGGACTTCGGAGTAACTGCCATCAGTTTTCCGTTGTTCTCTTCATCTTCAACCAGTTTTAAGAAAGCTTCAGCCACGGTAGACACCCTAAATGTGAAAAAAAACAATTAATACAAATAAAATAATGCACACGGAGAATTAAGAAAAGAAGAAACAGTTTTAAAAGAAAAATATCTAATTTTCGTGAGTAAAGTTTTTAGATACAAATTCCCACACCCTAAAATCTTCCCATCACAATCAAAGTCTTGGATTATATCTATTAAAACTACAGACTGTAACTACAGCTGTACTAATTTTACAAACGTATGTGTGTGTCTCATATGTATCGTGCGCTCGTACCTGTGTGCATTCGCCTTTACATATACGGACGACATACATACAAACGTACACACGCACGCATACATGCACAGAAGCATCCACTCCACCACACAATTATACATACTATCACATACTCTTGTTCTAACAGAGTGATTTAGTGAACTGGAACAAAGTCCTGTTAACAACAACTTTCTAACTGAGAACGGTAAAACAGTGTTTGTATCTGTCGACTTTGTGTTCTTACGACAAACGTCCCACGAAGTCTATGTACGCTACGAAGCTGTCTACACCGAGGCACTCGTCTGCTTTGACGTCCATCAGATTCGTGTCCACCGCGAAAGGACACAGACACGCTAGTCTCACACCCATGCTGGATATTGCGGGATTTTTCTGAAATCCAAATTTTTTATTACGTGCCGTAGTCTGAAGCAGATATTTAATAATGTGAATGTGACTACGACGAGATATACACAGATGTACATGTATATTTGTGTGTGATAGGCCTACGTGTGCGCGCTTGTATGTTTCTGTGTGTGTGTATTTTCTGTACAGTTTGAGAAATGTAATTAAATCAACCGCCCAGCTCTGAGTAAATCCAACAACTGCGTGTTTTGTACAGGCGTAAACAGGAGTCCAAAACGTCGGGATCAGTCCTGAAAAAAATAAAAATAAAAAATAATAAAGTTTTGAAAAAAATAAAGGAGTTTTGCAATGGTGCCTTGACTTACAAGTTTAAGTCGTTCCGTGACCGAACTCGTAACTCAATTTGTTCGTATATCGAATCATTTTTTCCAACTGAAATACCATTATTCCGTTCCAGCCCCCCAAAGACCACCCCAATTTTTTTGTAATGTGTTTTAAATAAGAAAAATGTATGTATAAATGACAAATATTGAATAAAAAAATAAAAGAGATTGTAAAAAAATATACTGGTTTTATAAAGTGTACAGGGTTAGGGTTTGTCCTTCTTTTCAAGGACAGAGGTCCGCAGCTTAGAAATTATTTTAACGCCTTTGGCTGTAGATATAGCCTTTATCGACTTCTTCTGCTTCAGTATGGTACATATCATAAAAGTACTACTCTCGTACTGCCTAGCCATGTTGGATTCGCGCACACCTCGCTCATGTTTTTCTACGTTTTCATGCTTTAATTTAATGGACATCATGCACTTCTTCTTCTCAGCACTGTCCGTTTCACTCACTTTCCTGGGATCCATGGAAATTTGGCAAAATCCTGCACAAAACGCGAGCAGAACACAACAAGAGATGCTTCCACGGCGAAGCAAACGAGTGAGATGCGTAACTCGGATTTTGGTTCGCAACTTGGAAAATTCGTAAGTTGGAGCACTCGTATCTCGAGGTATCACTGTATTTTGACGTCGTCGAACGGAGGAAGATGGTCGAGCGACCAGAGAAAAACTTAAATATTTTAGCTGCATAAAATAACCATTCGAAAATAATGATATATTATGACGTTTCGAAGTATTTTACAAAATACTGTTACTGTTAGAGTTTTTTTTTTTTTTTTTTTTTTTATAAACCGTACTGTGCATGTATATGTCGGTCTGTCTGTATGTAAATATTTGCATCTGTAAATCTTATGGTCTGTAAACATTATGAAAATTACACAGTTCAAACGATCATATTAAAGTATTGCTATAAAAGGGACACTGGCTGACATATTCTACAGTGTTCTATGCATTGACAGAAATATAAAAAAACTAAATAAATTTGTAAAGTACCTAAAAATCCTAAATAAAAGGGGTATTTCGCACATTTAAGGGGGGTCCGGACGTATATGTTTATATATGTGTGTGTATATGTATGTATGTAATAATATGTATGTGTGTGTGTGTGTGTGTGTGTGTGTACACGTATGTATATATTTGTACATATTGAAATATAGTTATATACGTGTGTTTATGCATACATTAAAATTAGTTTTATCATCTCCATCATCGTACCTATATTATACAAGTAGCTGTTAAAATATAATGTGAAGAGTTACCGCTAGTGAACAACCAAACACAAAATACAATACCTGCAACTGAAGACGTGTTTATTATGACACCTCCCTTCCCTCCTTTTACTGTGTTCATATGTTCTAATGCCAAGTTAGTTCCCAGAATAACTCCATTCTGAAATTACAATCATTAACAAGAACACTGGGGTACGTACACACGTATAATAATAATTTAGTGTCAGAAGTGATCAAATAAACTACAAACAACATAATAATGTTATTTCTGATATCGGTATAATTTATAACTTACTTTAGACTACGTGAGAAGAATTTACGAGTCTGTTTTAGTTAGTTGTCTTAATTTACAAATATTAAAATCTGCTATTTCGAAAAATATTACGCCATATGATATATTAACGAAAAGAGAGCGAGTTACAAGGCAGTTCGTTCAGTGTTATTATACGTACTGTGACAGTTAATGTAATTATATAGTTCTCGTTAAAATACGTACTAAATTAATTTTTATCTGCATTTCCCATAGGTTTTCCTTCATAATTCCAGCGTTATTCACCATCACATCTATCTGTCCAAAATTTGTCACAGCCGACTGAAAGGTTGCTTGAATAAATAACATACTACTGAAAGTAACAGTCAAAACATTCGTCCAAGAAATACGACGATGTAAAATGAAAACAACGAAGACAGCAGTAATAAGAATAATAACAATAACCATAACAACGACTATACCAACAAAAACAGTAATAAGAATAATAACAATAACCATAACAACGACTATACCAACAAAAACAGCAATAATAATAATAACTTTAACCATAACAACGACTATACCAACAAAAACAGTAATAAGAATAATAACAATAGCCATAACAACGACTATACCAACAAAAACAGCAATAAGAATAATAACTATAACCATAACAACGACTATACCAACAAAAACAGTAATAACAATAATAACAATAGCCATAACAACGACTATACCAACACAAACAGTAATAACAATAATAACAATAACCATAACAACGACAATACCAAAAAAAAAGTAATAAACAATAATAACAATAATCATAACAACGATTATACCATCAAAAACATCAATTTATTATTATTATTATTATTATGATTAATAACTTCGAATTACCTGTAAATTGTTCTTTATTTGTGACGTCACATTTGCCAAATTTGGCTTTCTCTGCGCCATATTTCTCTGTGAAAGCTTTTACTGTCTCTTCGCCTTTTTCTGAATTGACGTCAGCCAGAAACACCTGGAAACAACTGAATTTCAGTCAACATATTAACAACATCGGATTATGATACTCATGCACATACACACACACACACTCACACACAGACAGATGGACAGACAGTCAGACAACACAGAAGAGAGATACATGGATGGATGGATGGATGGATGGATGGATAGGTGGAAGGATGGATGGATATACAACAAAGTATATTTTCAGAGAGAGAGAGAGAGAGAGAGAGAGAGAGAGAGAGAGAGAGAGAGAGAGAGAGAGAGAGAGAGAGAGAGAGAGAGAGAGATTTTTCTTTCGTAATATCCATTTTGTCAGATGCAAATAATTATTAACAGCAATATCCGCTACCCGTTTACTTAGTGAACTTCGTTTTGCATAATAAATTAAACAGACACTTTGATTTTATTTAACTGTTAGTAAAATAAACTTTTTAATAGTTAATGCATTTGATGCACTAATTTATAGCAGTATTTCTGACAAACAAGTAATTTGAACATTGTTCAACGTACTTGGATCCTGAACATTGTTCAAAGTACTTGTACCCGAATATTTTCTGTACCATCCCTTCGTTTAACTTGCACCAGTTACGCCGATTCCCGCCATCCCTTTCACAAAAGCTGGGCAAACCACTGAATATCATTAATGCAATTTCGAAAGTACATTAAAGCAATTTCGGAAAATCTCGAAATCAAGAGAATAACGAACACATGGCTGGTCTGAATCTGGAAAAAGTTCGTCCATCTCCAGCAAAAAGTCCGAGTTCTTTTCATAGTTTATACGACTATGCATGACCACGCATTGAGCTCAGGAAGTTTTAGCACGTTTATTAATAAAACAAATGTGTTCAGATCAAGTTGTAAGACTTCTGCTTTGCTAAATACAATTTATGTTGTCCAAGAGGTGTAAAAAAATCAACCTCGACACGAAAACATTTCTAAAGGAAGAGAACCATGGGAATGTTTGTTAATGAGAAAACTATGAGCCTCCTGTTTATACATTCACGGATATAAATAAATAAATGCAGCATTTACATAAACAATAATGAATACAAAAAAAAAAAAAAAATAATAATAAAAATAAAATAAGTAGGCCTATTTTCTTAAAGCAAATGCAGTGTTTGTCGTACACTTATTATTATGTTCACTTAGCAAAGCCTCTTTACACAACGATTTAATCACGTTAATCTGGGATTTGCTGTATTTAAAACATCCTCTTTTTTTTTCTATAACGATAACTTGTTATAGGGCGAGAGATCTTCACTTCAGTCAACAGTCGACAAATATTAAACAAAAAGAACGAATATTTAAAACAGTTCAAGGCAATAGAAGCTAATGAGAGTTACCTTTCCTCCCTTATTCAGGACTGCTTCAGCCATCCCCTTCCCGATGCCTTGGGCTCCCCCGGTTATAAAAAAAACTTTTCCCGAGATCTCCATTACGCTTGTCTGTTTCACTACCTCGGGTTACAAGAGACGCGACACGAACAGAAGTGAACTCTGAACTGAGTCGAATGTTCTGGCCTGGAAAAAGCAAGCTGCAAGATAATCAAAATTTAGTTCAAATCAAGTCAAAGTTCATTATTATTATTGTTACTGTGTCTGTTCAGGTGACTGCATTCATAGGTAATCTTAGAAGACAGTGTGTGCTAGCTCGTAAAAAAAGAAAAAAAAAAAGAAGAAAAAAATAGAAGATAATAAATAAATAAATAAATAAATAAATGAGAAAATAAAAGTGTTATTAAGAAAAAAAAAAATTATGATTTTATTTTTTATTCTGCCATTATTTATTTTATTTTTCTTTAGCGGGTTTTCTTTCTTTTCTCTTTGAGACAAAATTCTAGATACTTTCTAGATCCAGCCAAAACGCAAGAAAAATATAATGTAGTAGTAATATTATGTAGTAACAGCAGTACTTGCTATACGTATTAATAGCAGTATATAGAATGTAGTCTTAGCATGAGGTAGTTACAGTAGTATGTAGTTGTAACAGCATATAATAAGAGTAGTATGTAGTTATAGTAGTATGTCGATAATACGTATTCACAGTAATATGTAGAATGTAGTATTAGTAGTATGTAATAATAGAAGTATGTAGTAATAGGAGTATGTAGTAATAATAATAATACGTAATATTAGTTTGTAGAATGTAGTATTAGTAGTATGTAGCTATAGTAGTATGTAGTAATAATAATACGTATTAATAGTAGTATGTAGAACGTAGTATTAGCAGTATATAATAACAGTAGTATGTAATAATAGGAGTATGAAGTAATACTATTACGTATTGATAGTAATATGTAGAATGTAGTATTAGTAGTATGTAGAATGTAGTATTAGCGGTATGTAATAACAGTAGTATGTAGTTGAAGGAGTATGTAGTAATAATAATACGTATTAATACCGGTATGTAGAATTCAGTACTAGCAATACATAGTTATATTAGTATTTAGTTATAGTAGTAATAATAATACGAACGAATAGCAGTATGTAGAGTACAGTTTTAGCAGTACGTAAAATGTAGTGTTAGCAATATGTATGTATAATAGTTTGTAGTGATAACAGTATATAGTAATTACAGTATGTATTAATAGTAGTATATAGCAATAGTTTTATGTAGGGTTAATAATAGCAATATATATTAACATAAATATGTAGTAATGGCAGTATGTAGTAATAATAATCTATATTAATAGAGGTATATAGTGCTTGCAATATGTAGTAATAGTGGACTATAGTTATACTAGTATCTAGTAATAACACTATGTATTAAAGGCAGTACCTAGTAATAGCAGTATATGGACATTATAGATAACAGACAAACGCTTATTTATTGTGTTTAACAGAAGGATTTTAACACATTCGGGACCCAGTTTGTATTTCAAATGCTACGAATAGCGTATGGTTGTTACAACCACTTTTTTATATCCATTTTAATGTCGATATTTTACAGTCGTTTTTCTAGTCAAGTTAATATTAACTGAACAAACACATGCACTTATGATTATTATTATTACTAAAATTAATATGACAAAAACTCAAATTCATACAATGTATTTATATGTTTGTACAGTCGAAATAAATATATATTGTTTCCCTATCTGTATGTACATATGTGTGTATATATGCATGTATGTATGGACAAAAATGAATTCCTAATATTTAAACCGTGCATTTCTGTAATCACTTATATGAAATAACATTTCTCTCTCTCTCTCTACGAAAGTTGTTTTTCGACACAGTCTTTCAAGACTTTTTCTACTCGCTAGGTTTAGTTGGCATTGCTGTGGGTAGACCGAATGGTGGTTCAAGCTGTCGTTCGGTGTACAATGAACCGGACTTCGGAGTAACCGCCATCAGTTTTCCGTTGTTCTCTTCATCTTCAACCAGTTTTAAGAAAGCTTCAGCGACGTTAGACATCCTGAATGTGAAAAAATAATTAACACAAATAAAATAATGCACACTGAGAATTAAGAAAAGAAGAAGCCGTTTTAAAATGCAGTTTTAAAAGAAAAATATATAATTTTCGTGAGTAAAGTTTTTAGATACAAATTCCCACACCCTAAAATCTTTCTATCACAGTCAAAGTCTTGGGTTATATTTATTAAAACTACAGACTGTAACTGCAGCTGTACTAATTTTACAAACGTATGTGTGTGTCTCATATGTATCGGGCGCTCGTACCTGCGTGCATTCGCCTTTACATAAACGGACGACACACAAACATACAAAGGCACATACGCATACATAGATGAACAGAAGCATCCACTCACCACAAAATTACACATACAAGCACATACTGTTGTTCTAACAGAGTCATTCAGTGAACTGGAACAAAGTCCTGTTAACAACTTTT
This sequence comes from Chrysomallon squamiferum, assembly GCA_012295275.1. Taxonomy (NCBI): domain Eukaryota; kingdom Metazoa; phylum Mollusca; class Gastropoda; order Neomphalida; family Peltospiridae; genus Chrysomallon; species Chrysomallon squamiferum. Next base: position 28,669,083 of record CM022671.1, read on the forward strand.
TAACTGAGAACATTTACCAAAGGTGCTGCACCTTTTGAAAATGCGTTTGAAAAAAAAACGAGCAAATTTTCAAAAACATGTGCGTTTTTTGTGCACGTGTCGGAAACGAGTTGTTGCCCTTGGGTGGGGCGTGCGGCACTTTTGACCCGTGTGGGGCAACCCTTGCCCCACTTTTGGGTATGTGCGCCCGATTTTTCCCACGTGCTCAGAAAAAGTTATTGCACTTTGAAAAAGGTACCCCTAGCATTTTTAACGAAACTTGAAAAAATTCGATTTTCAAAAATTGAAAATCCGTGTGGCACTATTCCGTGTGGTCGGGAAAAATATTTCAACGTGTGGAAAAGGTGCGCGCCGTCGGGGCGAGTGTGGCAAATACGTTTCCAAGATTTTCTAAAGGTGCTGCAACTTTTGAAAATGCGTTTGAAAAAAAAACGAGCAA
>CM022671.1:28669721-28693549 GCA_012295275.1 Chrysomallon squamiferum
GTTTATGTAGGTTTCGTGGTGTAGTGGTTATCACGTCTGCTTTACACGCAGAAGGTCGCGAGTTCGAGCCTCGCCGGAACCTTTAGTTTTGTTAATATTTTGTTTGTAGCACTAACGTATTGTACTCTTTCCAGTTTTAAGAGCAGTTGTCAAAATAAAAGTCTTGATTTCAGTTTAACAATACTGATAGTTTTGAAAATAATAAACTGGTTTTCAAATAACAATTAACTCTTTTTAAACTATTAAGGACAACGAACTATTACCGGTATACGTTTCTTTTAATATGTTTGTGGTTGTACAGTACTGAGACCCTTGAAGGTCGGTAATTCACCCCTCTTAAGTGTGCGTCCTAGACGGCTGCCAATCTTTTTCTAGGTAGGTTTTTTTTTTCTTTACTTCTGTTATGAAAGATAAGCACATAAGTTTGAAATAAATAAATAAATTACTAGATTTCTTTAATTTTATTTTTGCGATAACTAATTGTATATAGCACAAAACAACAAAGAAAAAATATATCCCCCGAAAAACAAAACCAATATCGTTTAATCGAAAAATAATAGAAAAAGAACAAGAAAGAAAAATAATCAAGGTTTCGGCGAGGCTCGAACTCGCGACCTTCTGCGTGTTAAGCAGACGTGATAACCACTACACCACGAAACCGATAACGTATTAATTTATAGTATCCAATGTCAATAAAGTAAGGTTTCGTCAATTCATTTATTAATTTTATTATTTAAATTCCTAACGAATTAAATGACATCATTCAATAACATGTAAATTAAATATTGTTTCATAATATCTTATTTCATAAAAATCACTTTTTAAAGCATGTCAAGTTACTAAATATTAGTTTATAAACTATTTTAAAATGAGTTGTTGTACCGTATTCATGATACTGTTAAAAGTGTTATGGTCGCGTTTTCGAGCCTCGCCAAAATCTTGATTTTCTTTCTTGTTCTATTTCTTCAATTAATTTGTGGCTACTGTTAGTGTTGAAAATAATAAACTTGTTTTGAATTAACAATTAACTCTTTTTAAACTATTAAGAACAATGAACTATTTCCGATGTACGTTTCTTTTAAAGGTCAGTAATGCACGTGTGCGTCCTAGACGGCTGTCTAGTTAAGCTAAACGTATACAAAGCTCTCAATGAAACATTAGAGGGTTATTCAAAGCGGTTTCGTGGTGTAGTGGTTATCACGTCTGCTTCACACGCAGAAGGTCGCGAGTTCGAGCCTCGCCGGAACCTTGATTTTTCTTTTTTTTACATATATATTTATTAAGGTTATGCAAGTAGTATATTTTTGACTGCAATTATTATTGTATTAACAAATAATAATTGGATGAATGAATAAATGAAATATTTATTTATTTATGTTTCAACTTTAAAAAAAATAAATCACTGATCTTACATTAACGTTCTTTCTTTGTGTTTTGTTTATGATTACACACAAAAATTGTGTTGAAATTACCACAGAGTCGTGAAATCAAAGTTAAATGTGCCTGAGCAAATTTCACAGTCGTAAGCACGTACAAGGGCGTGAAATGGAGAAGACTGTAAACAAACGTCTCATTAGAAGATAAAATCCACGAAGACGTTGGATAATTCTGTGTAGAACTAAACTTGTCAGTAGATTTCATGATTCTAAACAAGCATAAGCTTACAGATCACAAATCACATAGGTTGTTTTAGTCATAGCTGTAACAAGATTTCTCATTAGAACAAAAACACTGTAACAAAATATGTCATGAAGACCTTTGAGTGGTTATTTTCAAAGTTGAAAGAATACAGTTTAGTAGATTTATTTATGTTATCATACGAATCTATTTTGTAGAATTTTTTTTAGGGGCATTCGTTTTTGAGACAATTTAATCTGATAAAGAAACGAATAACTGAACGTTTCCGCGAGGCCGGAAATAGCAGAATATGCATTTTTTTGTTTTTTTAAATAAAATCTTTATTCATAAAATCATACATTATAATTAAGAAAATTAATTAAGGATATTTAATTATTAAATTACAAATGTTTGAAGCAAACGTGATCACCACTAAACCAGTGAAACAGATGAACACGAATAAACAGTCATACAGAGAGAGAGAGATTAGACCAAACCATTTTTTTTTTTTTTAAATCAAATTTAAAAAAAATAAAAACAATAAAAAATTCATCATTAAACTGCTTGATTTATTTTTCTTCATAGATCTACATTTTACACATGTTTATATGTAGGTTTCGTGGTGTAGTGGTAGGTTTCGCGGTGTAGTGGTCATAATCAGCTTTACACGCAGAAGGTCGCGAGTTCATCATCTGACAAGCGGATCTGGCTGACACCATGTTGCAGGTCAAAGGTCGATAAGCTATTTATAACTCTGTCTAAATAATTGAAAACTTTCAAGCACACGTGCACACTCACATACAAATACTGTATAGAAATTTTACCTAGAAGGTATATATCATTTATCTGGAATCTATATAAATTATATGTATAAGTATAAAACTTTTATTTAGAAGGTATAGAAATTTTATCTGTAAGGTATATAACTTTTATTTAGAAGGTATATAAATTTTATCTATAAGGTAAGTATATAAATGTTATCTAGAAGTTGTATAAATTTTATCAATAAGGTAAGTATAGAAATTTTACCTAGAAGGTATATAACTTTTATCTAGAATCTATATAAATTATATGTATAAGTATAAAACTTTTATTTAGAAGGTACAGAAATTTTATCTATAAGGTAGGTATATAAATGTTATCTAGAAGTTGTATAAATTTTATCAATAAGGTATATAAATTTTATTAGGCTTTCAATTATTATTAATTTATTTAATAAAAGCAGATAATGTATATATTTCAGTACGTTGACATTATTTTTGTCAGGTAGGTATTTCTTTTTTCTTTCCTTCTGTTATGAAAGATAAGCACATCAGCTTGAAATAAATGATTAAGTAAATAAATAAATAAATTACTAGATTTCTTTAATTTTATTTTTGCGATAACTAATTGTATATAGCATAAAACAACAAAGAAACAAAAAATCCCCCAAAAAACAAAACCAATATCGTTTTATCGAATTTTAATCATATTGAAATAAAAGTTTCTGTATTATGGATAAATCCATCTTGATGTGAGTGGGTGGTGTTTTTTTCTGATTTTCTGTTTGTCTCTCTCTCACTCAAAAAAGAAATAATAATAATAATAAAAAACAATAGAAAAATAACAAGAAAGAAAGAATGAAGGTTTCGGCGAGGCTCGAACTCGCGACCTTCTGCGTGTTAAGCAGACGTGATAACCACTACACCACGAAACCGATAAATATAAACGTACAGTAACTGCATGACACAGCATATTTTTTAATGGTTTATAAACTAATATTTATTAATTTGACACGTCATTGAAAAGTGAATTTTATGAAATAAATTGAAACTTTATTTAATTATTTCATTTGCATGTTATTATGTGATATATCATATAATTAAAATCATAAAATTGGTAAATTAATGATAGCTTACTACATTGCCATTGGATATTATAAACTAATAGTGTTTTTAAATGAAGATATTTGATTCTGTAGTCAACATCGAGTCTTGTTCGAACGAATGAAGAGAGATATAACATCTAGGTTTGTATAAAATACAGCAATGTTTCCAGTCTAATATTTTAGAGAGAGAGAGAGAGAGAGAGAGAGAGAGAGAGAGAGAGAGAGAGAGAGAGAGAGAGAGAGAGAGAAAGAGAGAGAGAGAGATAGATAGATAGATAGAGAGAGAGAGAGAGAGAGAGAGAGAGAGAGAGAGAGAGAAAGAGAGAGAGAGATAGATAGATAGATAGAGAGAGAGAGATAGAGAGAGAGAGAGAGAGAGAGAGAGAGAGAGAGAGAGAGAGAGAGAGAGAGAGAAAGAGAGAGAGATTAGAAAAAAACAATGTTGTCGTCATATATCTACATTTTACACATATTTATATGTAGGTGTAGTGGTTCTCACGTCTGCTTTTACATGACTGTGTGAGAGGATGCCTATTTTTTATTCTTGTTATTTACTGTTTTAATCTTATTTTAATTGTGTACAACTGTTGATTATATCAATAAAGATAAAAAAAAAAAAAAAAAAAAATCACGTCTGCTTTACACGCAGAATGTCGCGAGTTCGAGCCTTGCCGGAACCTTTAGTTTTGTTAATATTTTGTTTGTAGCACTAACGTATTGTACTCTTTCCTGTTTTAAGAGCAGTTGTCAAAATTAAAATCTTGATTTCAGTTTAACAATACTGTTAGTTTTGAGAATAATAAACTGGTTTTCAAGTAACAATTAACTCTTTTTAAACTATTAAAGATAATGAACTATTATCGGTATACGTTTCCTTTGATATTCTGTGACCCTTAAAGGTCAGTTATGCACCCCTCTTACGTGTGCGTTCTAGACGGCTGCCTGGTTAAGCTAAAGGTATTTAAGGCTTTCACTGAAACATTAGATGGTTAGTTTAAGCGGTTTCGTGGTGTAGTGATTATCACGTCTGCTTCACACGCAGAAGGTCGCGAGTTCGAGCCTCGCCGGAACCTTGATTTTTTTTTCTTCTAATTTTTCTATATATTTATTGACTTCCGGTTATGGTGGCGTCGAGTGTGGACGCGTTTCACATCGGCTCTCGCTTCGGAAAGGTTTTGTTGTAAACTAAGTATTATGTCTTGGGCGGAAGAATCAGAAAATTACGAAGAAAAGATGAAAGATATGAATTTAAAAAAAGAAGGAATGAGAAAAAATGTTTTTAAAAAAGAATGCACTGTGATTGTAAATGTAGAAGATAACAAGAAAATTTCAGCAGGCGACATGATAGATTTTGTAAGTGGCCAGGTGGGTGATGTGATAAAAGCGTGCGTACCGAAAGAATCCGACTCTTATGAAATAACACTAGAAGATATTATACAAGCGAGAATGATTACGGAAATTGATGAAACAGAATTGAAAGGTCTAAAAATAAAGGCGAGAATTTTGAAATCTGAAACTGTAGTAGTTTCCTTTTTGCACTTGCCTGCCTACATTGAAGATGAAGAAATTGAAGAAAAATTGAAACAAATGGAAATAGAAATTTTATCACCAATTTATAGAAGGCTATACAAAGGGACAAAAATTGCAGATGGAACAAGATACGTGAGAGTGAAATTTCCACCCGGAATAAAAAGTTTACCATACTCAATGAAATTTAGGACTTATGAAGGAATAAAATATTTTCGTGTTTTTACATGACAATCAAATAAAAGTATGTTACAACTGCATGGCGGATAATCATTTGTTGAAAGACTGTCCAAATATAAGGTGTCATAACTGTAAACAAAAAGGACATTTTGCTAGAAACTGCCCGAACATATTTCTGTGTGAAAAGTGTGGAAACAAAGAGGATGAATGTGAGTGTTGGTCAGAGTATGACAGCGATGAACAAAAAAACAGCGACAGTGACAGTGATGGTATGGAATATAATGTAAAATCAAAGGAGAAAAAAAAAGAAATTGAAGCAGAAAGTATCCAGAGGATAAATACAACAGAAATGGAAATCAACAAGGAACAACAAAAATCAGAAAATGGAGAAAAACCAAGAAAATCCCCTGATAAAAACACCAAAGTGAAAATTACTAACAAGGAAGCTGGAACCATCGAAGCAGAAAATAGTAAGCAGAGTAAAACAAAGCGTCGAACGAGATTGATCAAGCGTCCATCAGAAGAAAAACTGTGGAGCTTGGTAGAAAATAGAAAACAAAAAAAGAGACAAGCAGCACACATGAAAAGTGTGAGAGAAAGTGTTGCCAGGGTAATGAATGAGTATGGGGGGGAGGATATAGACAAGATATAGAATATTTTAAAAATGGGTAATAGTTCACTAATTTTTCTACTTCTAACTATGATCTTGTCTATAAATGTAAACGGACTGAGAGATATTGAGAAATTAAATTCAGTTTTTGCAACATTTAAAAGTAAACATGCAAATATTATTTTTCTACAGGAAACATTTTGGGATAATGACTTCATTGAGAGATATAAACATTTATGGGAAGGAAATATATTTTATAATAATTGTCCAAATAAAAAAAAGGGTGTAGCAATACTGGTATCAAAAGAATGTCCTTATAAGTTTACATTTAATAGTTGCGACACTGAAGGCAGGATTTTAAAAATTAATACGAAAAATAGATGAAGAAGAATACAGTTTTATAAATGTATATGCACCAAATAATATTGAAGAAAGAATTTTATTTTTTAAAGGATTATGTAAATTTGTGGATTTAAAAAATACAATAATGGCAGGAGATTTTAATGACATTTTAGATCCTAATTTAGATTTGGGCATTAATAATAAAACTTTCAATATAAAAAGTAGTAATGAATTACAGTCAGTTATTTTTAATTATAATTTAGTTGATATTTGGCGACACAGAAATCCAGATAAAAGGCAATTTACTAGATCTCAAATAGTTGAAAAAAACTATAAAACAGTAAAGAATTGATTTATTCTTAATTTCTAGAAATTTATTGCAGTTTATAAGTAATGTATACATATCCTATACCTCGGTTAGTGATCACAATTTTTTATCACTTAAAATAGATTTTTCTCATGTAGAGAGGTCAAGGTATTTGGATCTTTAATAATGAATTGTTGAAAGATGAAAGTTTTTGTAAAGCTATTATTGAAGTTATTAATAATGCTTCTGAGTGTCCTTTGTTACAGACTGAACCTAGTGTTTGGTGGGACAACTTAAAATATAAAATGAAAACGTGCAAGAAATTTTGCAATAAAAAGAAAAAAATCAGATAACGAAAAATATTATAATATACAAAATGCTTTGAAAAGAGAATATGCTAAACTAGCTGTAAATAATCATCATGATTTGAGTAACATACAAATTTTAGAAGAAAAATTAAAATTAATTGAGAGATCTAAATGTAATGGTGCTATTTTGAGATCTAAAGCTCATTGGAATCTAGATATGGATAGAAATACCACATTTTTTCTCAGTTTAGAAAAATCAAAACAAGAATCAAATTCTATTAAAGAGCTAAAAACAGTAAATGGATTAACAAGAAAAACAGAAGATATATTACAATATGCTTATGACTTTTATTCAAAATTATTTACACAAGAAAATGTAGATATTATTAAACAGGAAGAAATAATAAATTTAATATCAAATAAACTAAAAGAATCTGAAAGTGAAAACTGTGAGAAAGACATTACAATTGAAGAATTAACTGAAGCTTTAAAAGAAATGAATAGAAATAAATCACCTGGTCTGGATGGTCTAACAGTAGAATTTTATGTTAAATTCTGGGAAAATTTTAAAAATTTCTTTCATAAAGTAGTTATGTCAATTCAGAAAAAGAAGAAATGTTGTCACGCAGTATGAAAAAAGGAGTAATTAGTTTATTTTACAAGAAAAAAGGAGATAAAGCAGACCTAAAAAATTTCAGACCTATCAGCCTTTTAAATGTAGATTATAAAATTATTGCTAAAGTTCTTGCAAATCGTCTTAAACAAGTAATGTCAACTATTATTTCATCAGAACAAACCTGTTGTGTAAAAGGAAGAGATATTGCTGACAATATTATGTCAGTAAGAGATATTATAGATATTGTCGAGTTAAATAATACAGAAGGGTATATAGTTAAAATAGATCAAGAGAAAGCATTTGATAGAGTATCACATAGTTTTATTTTAAAAGTTTTGAAAAAAAATTCAATTTTGGTGATAATTTTATAAAGTGGATTAAAATACTATATAATAATATTAAAAGTTGTGTAAAAATTAATGGACATTTAACACCTTTTTTTAATATTACAAGAGGGGTTAGACAAGGATGTCCAATATCAATGATGCTTTATGTTATTGTAGCTGAACCCTTAAATAATTTAATTAAAAAAAGACATAGCATGAATGGAATTAAGATAACAAATGAACTTAATTCTTTATTATTTCAGCATGCAGATGATACTACAGTAACTGTCTGTGATGCTCAGTCAGTAGAAAATGTTTTTAATACAATAAATATGTATTGTAGTGCTACAGGGGCAAAAGTCAATGTAGATAAGTCAGAAGTACTTTATCTTGGTAAAACCATGATTGAAAACTTATCCTTTAACATTCCAATATCAATAAATAAAAACTATGTTAAAATTCTAGGTATATATTTAGGACCAAATAAACTATTATGTGAAACTTTGAACTGGAAAAATAAATTAGCTAAAATGTCTAATCTAATTAACTTATGGAGTCAAAGGAAACTTACTTTGCACGGAAAAGCTGAAGTATGGAATACTTTATTAACATCTAGACTGTGGTATATCATTAGCACAATAAATGTACCAAATTGGGTAGAAAATGAAATTCATAAATTATTTTGTAAATTTATGTGGGAAGGGAAAACATCTTTAATAAAATATTCAACAATAATTGGAAATAAAATGTCGGGTGGACTAAATATTCAAGATATTTCATTAAAGAAAATGGCTTTTCGAATAAAAATGTTAAAGAAATATTTTGATAATAATTTTAAAAATGTGTGGAAATATACAATGTCAATATTTCTTGAAAAATATATGAATATGAATCTAAATTATGACATTTTTAAAATAGTATACAGTAAAGAAGCTTTAAAAGTTATTAATCCTTTTTATGCTGAAATATTATCAGCTTGGGACTATGTTAATAATGGAGAACGTAATTTCCCACTTGATACAGATGAAATATTGTCTCAGCCACTTTTTCAAAATCCATTCATTAAATATAAAAACAAATTATTATTATTTAGTTCTTTTATAAAAAGTGGAATAGTCAAAGTGGCTGATATTGCTTATGAAGTAATACCAGGTTTTCTTCCTTTTACAGCTATTGTAGAAATTATTCATGAAAAATCTCCAGAATTATCCAAAACCAAATTTATATAGCTTACAATGTTATTAAGAAATCACTTCCAGATGAATGGAAAAGTGCTATTAACAGAAATGCTAAAAAAATTAACTTCTAATAAAGATTTATTTTTTGTTTCAGAATAATGAAATGATAAATGTCAATAAATTTACAGCTAAAATAATTTATTCTATTTTAATTTTAAAAAACTTTAAAGCACCAACTTGTGAAGAAAAATGGAATGAGCTTGGTTTTAATATATTCTGGAGACCAGTTTGGAAATGGATACACTATAGTGATAAATTTACTGAATTTATAGACTTAGATTTTAGAATAGTTCATCATATAATATATACATATAACAAATTATATAAATATGGCAAAAAATCTCATCTAGTGTATGTCCAGTGTGTTTGAAGGCTGATGAAGATTTGTGCCATTTATTTTTGTATTGTGAAGAATTGAAGGAATTAATATCAATCTTTCATGAAATATGTATTTATATATTTAAGAAAACAGGGTTTTCTCTAGAACAATTAAAAAGATTATTAATATTTGGATGTTATCTCAAAATTGAAAATAGTACAATAGAATTTATTAATATTATTCTTTCAATTTATAGAATAACAGTGTTCAAAAGGCGTGTAATAGCTCAAATGAAAGGAACAAATATCAATATAATACATTTTTTTAGAAATTATATGTATCAGTGCTTTAAAATCATTCTAAATCAATATCGTATTCAAAACAAACTTTCAATTTTTATTAACAAATATGTTAAGAACAATATTTTCCTAGAACTAAAAGATGACATACTTATTTTCAAATATCCTTTGGAAAGCTACAAATAATCAATACAGATAAATCATGGAAATGGATAAAAGAATTAATACTATAAAATACTGTAAATATATATGAATATTCCGAATAAATAAGTATGCATGCATGTGAGTGTGAATGAGTGTGACTGAGTGTGTGAGAGGAAACAGTTTTTATTATTGTTATTTACAGCTGTAATGTTATTTTAATTGTGTACAACTGGTGATTATACTAATAAAGATAAAAAAAAAAAAAAATCACGTCTGCTTCACACGCAGAAGGTCGCGAGTTCGAGCCTCGCCGGAACCTTGATTTTTTTTTCTTCTAATTTTTCTATATATTTATTAAGGTTATGCAGATATTATGTTTTTGACTGCAATTATTAGTGTATTAACAAATAATAAATGGTTTTGAATGAATGAATGAAATAGTTATTTATTTATTTATGATCACCACTACACCAATGAAACCGATGAATACGAATACACTGTCATACAAAGAGACAGATTAGACCAAAAAAAAAAAATGAAAAAATAGATACCAAAAAAAATAAAAATAATAATAATAAAAAAAAATAAAAAAAAAAAAAAATAAAAAGTTCAAGCCTCACCGGAACCTTCACTTCTGTTAATATTTTTTTTAGGTGGTATAATTATGTTTGTAGCACTAACTGTTTCCAGTTAATATCAGTTTTAAAACTTCGCAGAATAGATGCGTTTCGCATTTCTATTGCGCATGCGCGCGAAGAGTGACGTCCCTTGACAAACAGGACTGAAACTAGTCAATTTACAAATTGAGGGGCGTGACAGGCAAGTTGTTATGGGCGACATGAGTAGGAGCCTTTAAACTTTGGCAACTAACATGTACGCATAGTGAATTAGATGGTATAATGGCCGTAGAAAACGGCCCGCTGAAATTTACAGCGAAATGGTTCAAATTAAAAAGCGGCGAAACAATTTGAACACAGTAGGGTTATGACAACGCCAGATTAAAAGACTATTTCGTAAAAAGTACAAACAAAACCATAGGCAGGTGTTCCATACAACTGTTTAAAAGTTTGAAAAGTTAAAAATATTTCTCGGATGGATATATATATATATATATAATTTGTTTACTGGAAATTTATGCATGCATAAATATTGTATAAATACCCCCCCATGTCAAAATCAGGGCGCAGGTGTGTGTCTCGGTATAGTGAGTATGTATGCATATCTACATATATACATATACATGTACATGTAATTTTTTTCTGTATGTATGTATAGATAAGCATAATATTAATAGACATAAATGCTGTTATCCGGCCTGTTATCCTGTTATAAAAATGGAAGCCATGTGCTTATGTACAACTGAAAAACCACATTTCAAAACAATGTTTTTTGTTTAATAGATGTTCTATATTCCCTAACAGCTCTCTTTAGTGTTTGTTTATACTGATCCTCTTTGTACTTCAAGTCAGCCTTCAGTATGCTTACACCATATTGTTTACATCTTCTTCTTCTATTATTATTATTATTATTATTATTATTATTATTATTACTATTTTGCAAGCAGTGTTAGCTTGTACTGAATAATTAACTTTCGGAATATTAATTACATAGTAGAGTTGTTGTTCTTTTTTTCGTCTTCTTCTTCTCCTTTATACATTTATACATATATATATATATATATGTGAGATATATTCTCTATGACTGTCCAGTGGTGTCTGGAATATGTTGAGTATGTTGGTGACAAATGGAATTGTACAAATCGCATAGTGTGAATTTACCTTAAGCAGAAGTATATATAAAACAATAACTAAATAAATATCATGAAAATAAAAGGCATTTTTGAAGTCAGAATTACGTCACTCGCCTTATTAAAACAATATATGCATGTAGAGATGATATCAATAGTACTATAAATATTTTTAACATGCGTTGACAATTTTATGAAATTTTTATTATTTATTTTTAATTTTTATTTGTTTTATTTTTATTTATTATTATTATTATTTTTTTGTTTTGAAAATGAAATTAAAAAAACAAACAAAAAAAATTCATAAAAGCACAGCTTGTGGAGATGCTGATGTTATCTCTATCAGTTATTACAGCACACGTTCAATGTTAGAAACAATGTTTGACACATTCCACTCCACTGATGTATATAATATGAATATTTATATCATGCACGTCTCTCTGAATATTATTTATTCATTCATTCATTAATTTCGTTTATTTGTTTATCATAATGTTTGTTTATTTATTTATTTTATTTCATTTCATTTCATTTTACTTTATTTTATTTTATTTTATTTTATTTCATTTATATTATTTTACTTTATTTTATTAATTTCTCATACTGTGAACATATCTGCATGGGGTGCATTAACAATATTTGTGCATTAATATGTTTCCAGTAAACAAATTATATATATATCCATCCGAGAAATATTTATAAATTTTCTACAACATATCTATACTTCCAACAGCACATATCTTTTAAATATTTTATTACCTTCAAAAACATAACAGATTAAGATAAAAACTGTTTCTTCTTTAATTATATTTGAGAAAAAAAAAAAAAAAAGAAGTAACAAAATGAAAATGGGGATTAATTCAAAGTGGTTCCCAGCCACAGACGGAAGAACAAGGTGTGCCGTCTCCACCAATACATTTTCCCAGTCTGCAGTTGAAGTTGGTGTAGCAGTGCTGACCCTTTTTGACGGTCAAGCCACACACGTAGCAGATACACGACTCAGCAAGACACTGGAAGTGATCAGAACATGGCTCCCCGTCCTCCTTTCTGAAATCACACGTACTAAGTAACCCGTGCTTCCAGCAGTAGCCCTCTGTGCCAAAAACAACGTAGCGTTAAAACAGTACTTGTGTGGTCATTATGTCTACGGTCACGTGATGAAAACTGTTATCACGTGACGGTAACAGAAGATTGCATGACTAGCTAGATTGCAAAAGAAAATATGATTACGTGATTAACTAGATTACAAAATAAAATATGATTAATCATATTACAAAATAAACTATGATTAACTAGATTACAAAAAACCCCTTTGATTAACCAGATTACAAATTATGATAATATGACTAGTCAAGATTATAAAATAAACTTCTATGATTACATGATTAACCACATTACAAAAGAAACTATTATTAATTACATTACAGAAAAAATAATAATTACATGATTAACGAAATTACTAAAGAATCTATGATTACATGATTAACTTGAATACAAAAGAAACTTTGATTACATAATAAAGTAGATTGAAACGAAACTGATTTCACGATTAATCGAACTGAAAAAGAGACCACAGTCAAATACGTATCTAAGTGACAACACAGACCATCAAAGTGACGAGAGATTCTATAATTAGTGTAAGTCAGTTAACACGTGTCACTGTGTTAAACAGTGATACCACGACGAGGAATTCATGGAAATGTATATGCATATGTTTACTATCGAATTGTGAGGTTTTGTGAAGATTTGCATTAACCATAACAAATCAACAAATAAACAACAGCAGCAGCACCAGCAGCAACAACAACAACAACAATAATAATAGTAACTGCAACAACAATAATGAAATCGTAACAATAATGGCAACAATAGTAATAACAGTAGTAATAAATGTTTCTCACTGTTTCCACAGTCAGAGTGCTTTTTACAAGGGATCCCAAAACCCACAGCTTGCTGAACAGTCAACATAAGGAGAGTCACAGTTGTATAAAACATTTTCATCATGTCTGAAAAAAACATAAAATAATAATAATAAATGAGAGAGAGAGAGAGAGAGAGAGAGAGAGAGAGAGAGAGAGAGAGAGAGAGAGAGAGAGAGAGAGAGAGAGAGAGAGAGAGAGAGAGAGAGAGAGAGAGAGAGAGAGAGAGAGAGAGAGAGAGAGAGAGATGTGCCATTTTAAATGCAGTTAATTACCTGACATGCAGAAATATTACATATAGCATAAATATATCTACAAGCACAAATAAAACAAGAATGCAAATACTCGTTGTCGTTATTGTTGAACAATCTTCACACACAATACGCGCACACACACACACACACAGAGATATAAACACAAATACATACACAAAAATAATCTAAAAATGACTGTCAACGTACACAGATGTGTGACACCTCGATATCCCAGCTGATGTGATGTTTTCTGATTTACGAAAATGCATTCTAAATTATAGCAACCAATAACACTGCAGCTTCTAAACATACACATATGGATTATGATAATATCAACAAAAACAATAATGAAAGGGGCGAAGTAGTGTCTATAAAATTATCAAAACTTTATAATGTAACATTGTAATTTTAATAATATGAAATATTTAACGTATTCACTGTTTTAATACTAAATATACATACATACATACATATATACATACAAATATACATACATACATATATACATGCATATATACATACATATGTACACAGATAGGGAAATATAATATATTATTCGACTGTACAGACATACAAATACATTATATGAATTTGACTGAAGTTTAGTGCATATTAATTTTAGTAATAATAATAATCATAAGTGCATGTGGTTTTTCAGTTAATATTAACTTGACTACAAAAACAACTGTAAAATATCGATATTAAAATGGATATAAAAAAGTGGTTGTAACAACCATGCGCTATTCGTAGCATTTGAAATACAAACTGGGTCCGGAATGCGTTAAAATCCTTCTGTTAAACACAATAAATAAACGTTTGTCTGTTATCTATAATGTCCATATACTGCTATTACTAGGTACTGCCTTTAATACATAGTGTTATTACTAGATACTAGTATAACTATAGTCCACTATTACTACATATTGCAAGTACTATATACCGCTATTAATATAGACTATTATTACTACATACTACCATTACTACATATTGCAAGTACTATATACCGCTATTAATATACGTACTCCTAAAACTGTACTCTACATACTGCTATTCGTACGTATTATTATTACCACTATAACTAAATACTAATATAACTATGTATTGCTAATACTGAATTCTACATACTGCTATTAATACGTATTATTAATACTACATACTAGTATAACTACAATCTACTATAACTACATACCACAATAACTACATTCTACATACTGCTATTGATACGTATTATTATTACTACATACTCCTTCAACTACATACTACTGTTATTATATACTGCTAATACTACATTCTACATATTACTAATACTACATTCTACATACTACTAATACTACATTCTACATATTACTATCAATACGTAATAGTATTACTACATACTCCTACAACTACATACTACTGTTATTATATACTGCTAATACTACATTCTACATACTACTATTAATACGTATTATTATTACTACATACTCCTATTACTACATACTACTATTATTACATACTACTAATGCTACATTCTACATATTACTGTTAATACGTATTATCGACATACTACATACTACTCTTATTATATACTGTTACAATTACATACTATCGTAACTACCTCCTGCTAAAACTACATTCTATATACTGCTATTAATACGTATAGCAAGTACTGCTGTTACTACATAATACTTCTACTACATTATATTCTTTTGCATTTTGGCTGGATCTAGAAAGTATCTAGAATTTTGTCTCATAGAGACAAGAAAGAAAACCCGCTAAAGAAAAATAAGATAAATAATGTCAGAATAAAAAATAAAATCATAATTTTTTTTGTTAATAACACTTTTATTTTCTCATTTATTTATTTATTTATTTATTTATTTATTTATTTATTTGTTATTATCTTCATCTTCCTTTTTTTTTTTTTTTTTTTTTTTTGCTCTCTTTGCCCTCCTAAGAGTTGAGTCGTTCGGCTGCATCCTTTGTACTGCATTCGGTTAAGACGACCTTAGACTTGAATCATTATAATACAAATATTTTCCTTTTTTTAAATCTTTTTTGTTTTGTTTTACGAGCTAGCACACACAGTCTTCTAAGATGAACTATGGATGTAATTACCTGAACAAACACAGTAATAATAATGATAATGAACTTTGACGTGATTCAAACTAAACTTTGATTATCTTTCAGCTTGCTTTTTCCGGGCCAGAACATTCGACTCGGTTCAGAATTCACTTCTGTTCGTGTCGCGCCTTTCGTAACCTGAGATAGTGAAACAGACAAGCGTAATGGAGATCTCGGGAAAAGTGTTTTTTATAACCGGGGGAGCCCATGGCATCGGGAAGGAGATGGCTGAAGCAGTCCTGAATAAGGGAGGAAAGGTAACTCTCATTAGCTTCTGTTGCCTTGAAGGGTTTTAAATATTCGTTCTTTTTGTTTAATATTTGTCGACTGTTGACTGAAGTGAAAATCTCTCGTCCTATAACAAGTTATCGTTATAGAAAAAAAAGAGGATGTTTTAAATACAGCAAATCCCAGATTAACGTGATTAATTCGTTGTGTAAAAAGGCTTTGCTAAGTGAACATAATAATAAGTATAGGACAAACGTTGTATTTGCTTTAAGAAAATAGGCCTACTTATTTTTTTTTTTTTTTTTTTTTTTTTATTATTATTTATTTAAATACTGCATTTATTTATTTCCCTATTTCCGTGAATGTATAAATAGTAGGCCCATAGTTTTCTCATTAACAAACATTCCCATGGTTCTCTTCCTTTAGAAATGTTTTCGTGTCGACCTTGATTTTTTTACACCTCTCGGACAACATAAATTGTATTTAGCAAAGCAGAAAAGTCTTACAAATTGAACTGGACACATTTGTTTTATTAATAAACGTGCTAAAACTTCCTGAGCTCAATGCGTGGTCATGCATAGTCGTATAAACTATGAAAAGAACTCGGACTTTTTGCTGGAGATGGACGAACTTGTTCCAGATTCAGACCAGCGGTGGGTTGGTTATTCTCTTGATTTCGAGATTTTCCGAAATTGCATTAACGTACATTCGAAACTGCATTAATGATACTCAGTAGTCTGCCCAGATTTTGTGAAAGGGATGGCGGGAATCGGCGTAACTGGTGTAAGTTGAACGAAGGGATGGTACAGAAAATGTTCAGGATACAAGTACTTTGAACAATGTTCAAATTACTTGTTTGTCATAAATACTTCTATAAATAATTGCATCAAATGCATCAACTACTTAAAAGTTTATTTTACTAACAGTTAAATAAAATCAATGTGTCTGTTTAATTTATTATGCAAAACGAAGTTCACTAAGTAAACGGGTGGCGGATATTGCTGCCGTTGCCGATTTATGGTGGGTGACTTCAGATACTGTTAATAATTATTTGCATCTGACAAAATGGATATTACGAAATCTCTCTCTCTCTCTCTCTCTCTCTCTCTCTCTCTCTCTCTCTCTCTCTCTCTCTCTCTCTCTCTCTCTCTCTCTCTGAAAATATTCTTTGTTGTATATTTAGGTATCTTTTAATATCCATCTATCCATCCATCCATCCATTTATCTCTCTTTTAGTGTTGTCTCACTGTCTGTCCATCTGTTTGCGCGTGAGTATGTGCGTGTGTGTGTGTGTGTTTGTGTGTATGCATGAGTATCATAATCCGATGTTGTTAATATGTTGACTGAAATTCAGTTGTTTCCAGGTGTTTCTGGCTGACGTCAATTCAGAAAAAGGCGAAGAGACAGTAAAAGCTTTCACAGAGAAATATGGCGCAGAGAAAGCCAAATTTGACGTCACAAATAAAGAACAATTTACAGGTAATTCAAAGTTATTAATAATAATAATAATAATAATAATAATAATAATAATAATAATAATAATAATAAATAATAATAATATTATTATTATTATTATAAATTATTGTTTTTGTTGGTATAGTCGTTGTTATGATTATTGTTATTATTCTTATTACTGTTTTTGTTGATATAGTCGTTGTTATGGTTATTGTTATTATTCTTATTACTGTTTTTGTTGATATAGTCGTTGTTATGGTTATTGTTATTATTCTTATTACCGCTGTCTTTGTTTACATTTTACATAGTCGTATTTCTTGGTCATATAATTTATATAAATTATTTATCGGTCTCTCTAACTCTAATCTTCTTCTTTACAATATTGAAAGTTATATTCGAAAATATGTCCTTAAATTATATATATAATTTATGGACAAATGTTTTGACTATTACTTTCAGTAGTATGTTATTTATTCAAGCAACCTTTCAGTCGGCTGTGACAAATTTTGGACAGATAGATGTGATGGTGAATAACGCTGGAATTATGAAGGAAAACCTATGGGAAATTCAGATACAAATTAATTTAGTACGTATTTTAACGAGAACTATATAATTACGTTAACTGTCACAGTACGTATAATAACACTGAACGAACTGCCTTGTAATAACAAGCAATTACTTTCAACTCACTCTCTTTTCGTTAATATCATATGATATGGCGTAATCTTTGTTATTTTTCGAAATAGCAGATTTTAATTTTTGTAAATTAAGACAACTAACTAAAACAGTCTCGTAAATTCTTCTCACGTAGTCTAAAATAAGTTATAAATTATACAGGTATATCAAGAATAACATTATTGTGTTTTTTTATTTTTTATTTGATCAGTTCTGACACTAAATTATTATTATACGTCTGTGCGTACCCCACTGTTCTTGTTAATGATTGTAATTTCAGAATGGAGTTATTCTGGGAACTAACTTGGCATTAGAACATATGAACAGCGTAAAAGGAGGGAAGGGAGGTGTCATAATAAACATGTCTTCAGTTTTAGGTATCGTATTTTGTGTTTGGTTCACTAGCGGCAACTCTTCACGTTACATTTTAACAGCTACTTGTATAATATAGGTATGATTTTAATGTATACATACACACACACATATAAACATACGTATATAAATATATGTACATATGTTACGAGCGAGATTCAGTTACCCAGCCACTAATCGGCGCCACGAACAACACAACATCCACCCAGCATCCCGCGTCTCACTCGTTTGCTTCACGTGGTTACCTCGCCGTGGAAGCATCTTTGTTGTGTTCTGCTCGCGTTTTGTGCAGGATTTTGCCAAATTTCCATGGATCCTAAGAAAGTGAGTGCAAAGGACAGTGCTGAACAGAAGAAGAAATGGATGATGTCCATTGAATTAAAGCATGAAATCATAGAAAAACATGAGCGAGGTGTGCACGAATCCAACATGGCTAGGCAGTACGAGTGTAGTACTTTTACAATATTACCATACTGAAGCATAAGAATTCGATAAAGGCTATATCTACAGCCAAAGGCGTTAAAATAATTTCTAAGCTATGGACCTCTGTCCGTGAAAAGATGGAAAAACCCTAACCCTGTACACTTTATAAAACCAATTTATTTTTTTACAATCTCTTTTATTTTTGTTTTTATTCAATATTTGTCATTTATACATACATTTTTCTTATTTAAAAACTCATTACAAAAAACTGGGGTGGTCTTTGGTGCGCTGGAACGGAATAATGGTATTTCAGTTGGAAAAACTGATTTGATATACGAGCAAATTGAGTTACGGGCTCGGTCACGGAACGAATTAAACTCGTAAGTCAAGGCACCACTGTATATTCCTTTATTATTTTCAAAACTTTATTATTATTATTATTATTATTATTATTATTATTTTCAGGTCTAATCCCTTCGTTTTGGACTCCTATTTACGCCTGTACAAAACACGCAGTTGTTGGATTTACTCAGAGCTGGGCGGTCGGTTTAATTACGTTTCTGAGAATCTGTACAGAAAATACACACAAACAGACACATGTACACATACGAGCGCGCACACGTAGGCCTACACACACACAAAAACACATGTACATATGTGTATATCTCGTCGTAGTCATATTCACGTTATTAAATATCTGCTTCAGACTACAGCACGTAATAAAAACTTTTGATTTCAGAAAAACCCCGCAATATCCAGCATGGGTGTGAGACTAGCGTGTCTGTGTCCTTCCGCGGTGGACACGAATCTGATGGACGTCAAAGCAGACGACTGCCTCGGTTTAGACAGCTTCGTAGCGAACATAGACTTCATGGGACTCTTGTCGTAAGAACACAAAGTCGACAGATACAAACACTGTTTTACCGTTCTCAGTTAGAAAATTGTTGTTAACAGGACTTTGTACCAGTTCACTAAATCACACACTGTGCTCGTATGTATAATTCTGTGGTTGACTCGGTTCTTCTGTGCATGTATGTGTGCGTGTGTGCGTTTGTATGTATGTCGTCCGTATATGTAAAGGTGAATGCACGCAGGTCCGAGCGCACGATACATATGAGACACACAAACACGTTTGTAATATTAGTACAGCTGCAGTTACAGTCTGTAGTTTTAATAAATATAACCCAAGACTTTGACTGTGATGGAAAGATTTTAGGGTGTGGGAATTTGTATCTAAAAACTTTACTCACGAAAATTAGATATTTTTCTTTTAAAACTGCATTTTAAAACTGCTTCTTCTTTTTTTCACATTCAGGGTGTCTAACGTGGCTGAAGCTTTCTTAAAACTGGTTCAAGATGAAGGGAACAACGGAAAACTGATGGCGGTTACTCTGAAGTCCGGCTCATTCTACACCGAACGACAGCTTGAACCACCACTCGGTCTACCCACAGCAATGCCAACTAAACCTAGCGAGTAGAAAAAGTCTTAAAAGACTGTGTTACAAAACAACTTTCGTAATAATATATTCAAACTTTAATATTAAATGACAATTTTTTTTTTTTTTTTTTTTTTTTTTTTTTTTTTTTTTTTTTTGGAGAGGGAAGACTTCACAAACAACTTCGTAATAGTATATTAAAACTTTAATATTGAGAGAGAGAGAGAGAGAGAGAGAGAGAGAGAGAGAGAGAGAGAGAGAGAGAGAGAGAGAGAGAGAGAGAGAGAGAGAGAGAGAGATGTTATTTGATATAAGTGATTACAAAAATACACGGTTTAAACATTAAGAATCATTTTTGTCAAAAAACGACCTTTCTCCAGTAATTTAGAAAACATTTTCATTAAACGGTATTAAAATTTTCCATTTCATTAAACTTTCATACATTTTAACTCTAACTAAGAAAAAAACAAAACAAAAAACCCCCAAAGATATAACTGAAAAAAAATAGGTTAATTTTATTTGCAAATTTTACACAGTATAATCTAGCTGTTTAATTTATGCACGAAATCATCTATTAAGCGGATCTGTCTGACACCATGTTGCAGGTCAAAGGTCGATACGCTATTTATAACTGTTTAAATAATTGAAAACTTTCGATCAAGCACACGTGCACACTCACACACAAATACGTCGGTATTTAAACATCTTTTCATACATTGAATGAAATCAGCATGTCACTGATTAATAATTTATCTATTCAAATGAAAATAAATTTAAAAAAATAAAAAATTATAACGCATACAATAATTTGAACCCACAAACCATAAAACGAATATAATTAATAACTGTGAATCATTTTTAAAACGAAACATGTAATAAAATATTAAAAGTAGCTTCCTTTTTAACTTTAAGTCATTGATAATATACTGTAAATATTGAACAGGAGGATATAGATACGTTAAATATTAGTAACAGAACGCTGAATAAAATGTATGGAGTTTTTCGGTTAGTTTAAAACTGAATATTTTAAGACAAACTTCAAATCCTATAACAAATTTGTTATATGTGTTTCTGTTAAAAAGTATAAAAGGATTGAAATGTGTTGAGATAAACATGTAAATGAAGCAGTGTAAACGACATATTTAAATTGCATTGTTTGCACGTGCTTCATACTCGCGTTCCTGCATTTCAGTCTGATTCTTAATAAGAGTTTGTTTTCGTTTGATTATTTGTTGGTGTATGTTATTCTTATTATTCTTCTTCTTATTATTATTAGAAACAAATTTTATGTATGTTAGTTGCTATATGTTTTTTTGTTTTTTGTCTTCTTTATTACTTTTTTTTTCTTCTTTTTTTTTTTCTTTGTTTTTATGAAGTATACATTATATAATTCATTTGCACCTCAACCACGTATACACATATTCAAATGCTAAAAACACGGTTCTACGTACACTAGATTATTATTATTATTATTTTATTTTAAGGCACACTATATGGAAAAGACAAAGATTAATCTGAATTAGATAAAAGTAGGTATGTCAGTTTGATTTCTCTAAAAGATGTCCCACGACAAGCATATTTATATCTGGAAGCATGTGGGAAAAAAACAAAACAAAAAAAACCCCCAATAATCCACACTTAACAAGCACGGTCTACTGTCTTTTTGATCCTGACGGCTGTTTCTTCTGGAATCTTGCTCTTTCCTTACCGATTCACTTGGTGTTGCTAATGTTACTTGCGTTCGTGAATTCCCCAATTCCCCGAATTGCCATACACGTCGCGAACATTTTGCACACGTTCAAAATATTTTTCCCGACCACACGGAATAGTGCCACACGGATTTTCAATTTTTGAAAATCGAATTTTTTCAAGTTTCGTTGAAAATGCTAGGGGTACCTTTTTCAAAGTGCAATATCTTTCCCTCTGGACGTAGCAAAAATCGGCCGCACATACCCAAAAGTGGGGCAAGCGATGCCCGACACGGGTGAAAAGTGCCGCACGCTCCACCCAAGGGGAACAACTCGTTTCCGACACGTGCACAAAAAACGCACATATTTTAGTAAATTTGCTCTTTTTTTTTTTTTTTTCAACGCATTTTCAAAAGGTGCAGCACCTTTTGTAAATCTTGGAAATGTTTTTGCCACACTCGCCCCGACGGCGTGCACCTTTTGCACACGTTCAAAATATTCTTCCCGACCACACGGAATAGTTCCACACGGATTTTCAATTTTTGAAAATCGAATTTTTTCAAGTTTCGTTGAAAATGCTAGGGGTACCTTTTTCAAAGTGCAATAACGTTTTCTGCGCACGTGGGAAAAATCCGGCGCACATACCCAAAAGTGAGGCAAGGGTTCACGACACGCGTGAAAAGTGCCAAACACCCCACCCAAGGGGAACAACTCGCTTCCGACACGTGCACAAAAAACGCACATATTTTCGAAAATTAAATCTAATCTATGTTTATGAACACATCTCATTAAAGGGACATAAGGCTAATCAGTTTAATTTTTACTTTCCTCAGTGAGTACATCTCACGTAAGGGACCTAACTCTAATCTGTTTGTAAGCACAGTACACAGGATAAAATAAAAAAATATATAACTAAACAAATAAAGAACCACGTTGAATCATTAAAACGATCGAAGTTCGGCGTCTTTGCAGGTTGCATTTTCGGATAATTAGCGTACGTAAGCTTAGTGACTACATCTCAGGTAAGGCACGTAACTCGAATCTATGTTTATGAACACATCTCATTAAAGGGAGATAAGTCTAATCAGTTTAATTTTTACTTTGCTTAGTGAGTACATCTCACGTAAGGGACCTAACTCTAATCTGTTTGTGAGCACATGTGACAACAAGGAAATAAGTCTAATGGATATGATTTTTTCTTTGCTTATTATAAATATACAGAGACAGACAGACAGACATACACATACTTACACAGAGTAAAACCTCTGGTAATGAATGGATATACAATTCTAAAAGAAACAAAATTGAATTAATTAAAAATTGTCAGAAACTTTAAAAAGGAATGATCATCAAAATATTAAAGAAATACAAAAAGAACTAATAAATTCTGATACTAAAAAACCGATTCTATCAAATGACACAATAAAATATTTTATTTACTGATTTTTTTATTATAACAAAAATAAGCAAAGTACACAGGATAAAATAAAAGAATAACGAAACAAATAAAGAACCACGTTGAGTCGTTAGAACGATCGAAGCTCGGCGTCTTTGGCGATTACATTTATCGGATAATTAGCTTGCGTAAGCTCAGTGACTACGTCTCAGGTAAGGGACATAACTCTAATCTATGTTTGTGAACACATCTTACTAAAGGGAGATCAATCTAATCGATATAATTTTTATTTTGCTTAGTGAGTACATCTCACGTAAGGGACCTAACTTTAACCTGTTTGTGAACACATACAATTCATAAAAGAAATAAAATTCAATTAATTAAAAATTACCAGAGAATTTTAAAAGAAATAAACTTCAGAATATTAACAAA
>CM022671.1:28693749-28756249 GCA_012295275.1 Chrysomallon squamiferum
TTACGTATTTATGTAAATTTACCATGAATTATGAATTTCATTTTCTACAATTTGGTACATTTATTGTTAACTAATGATATACCACAGTCTAGATGTTAATAAAGTATTCCATACTTCAGCTTTTCCGTGCAAAAGTAAGTTTCCTTTGACTCATAAAGTTAATTAGATTGAACATTTTAGCTAATTTATTTTTTCCAGTTCAAAGTTTCACATAATAGTTTATTTGGTCCTAAATATATGCCTAGAATTTTAACATAGTTTTTTATTTATTGATATTGGAATGTTAAAAGGATAAGTTTTTCAATCATGGTTTACCAAGATAAAGTACTTCTGACTTATCTACATTGACTTTTGCCCTGTGGCACTACAATACATATTTATTGTATTAAAACATTTTTCTACTGACTGAGCATCACAGACAGTTACTGTAGTATCATCTGCATGCTGAAATAATAAAAATTAAGTTCATTTTGTTATCTTAATTCCATTCATGCTATGTCTTTTTAATTAAATTATTTAAAGGGTTCAGCTACAATAACATAAAAGCATCATTGATATTGGACATCCTTGTCTAACCCCTCTTGTAATATTAAAAAAAAGGTGTTAAATGTCCATTAATTTTTACACAACTTTTATTATTATATATAGTATTTTAATCCACTTTATAAAATTATCACCAAAATTGAATTTTTTCAAAACTTTTAAAATAAAACTATGTGATACTCTATCAAATGCTTTCTCTTGATCTATTTTAACTATATACCCTTCTGTATTATTTAACTCGACAATATCTATAATATCTCTTACTGACATAATATTGTCAGCAATATCTCTTCCTTTTTACACAACAGGTTTGTTCTGATGAAATAATAGTTGACATTACTTGTTTAAGACGATTTGCAAGAACTTTAGCTTAATGAATTTTATAATCTACATTTAAAGGCTGATAGGTCTGAAATTTTTAGGTCTGCTTTATCTCCTTTTTTCTTGTAAAATAAACTAATTACTCCTTTTTCATGCTGCGTGACAACATTTCTTCTTTCTGAATTGACATAACTACTTTATGAAGAAAAGAAATTTTTAAAATTTTCCCAGAATTTAACATAAAATTCTACTGTTAGACCATCCAGACCAGGTGATTTATTTCTATTCATTTTCTTTAAAGCTTCAGTTAATTCTTCAATTGTAATGTCTTTCTCACAGTTTTCACTTTCAGATTCTTTTAGTTTATTTGATATTAAATTTATTATTTCTTCCTGTTTGATAATATCTACATTTTCTTATGTAAATAATTTTGAATAAAAGTCATAAGCATATTGTAATATATCTTCTGTTTTTTCTTGTTAATCCATTTACTGTTTTAGCTCTTTAATAGAATTTGATTCTTGTTTTGATTTTTCTAAACTGAGAAAAAATGTGGTATTTCTATCCATATCTAGATTCCAATGAGCTTTAGATCTCAAAATAGCACCATTACATTTAGATCTCTCAATTAATTTTAATTTTTCTTCTAAAATTTGTATGTTACTCAAATCATGATGATTATTTACAGCTAGTTTAGCATATTCTCTTTTCAAAGCATTTTGTATATTATAATATTTTTCGTTATCTGATTTTCTCTTTTTTATTGCAAAATTTCTTGCACATGTTTTCATTTTATATTTTAAGTTGTCCCACCAAACACTAGGTTCAGTCTGTAACAAAGGACACTCAGAAGCATTATTAATAACTTCAATAATAGCTTTACAAAAACTTTCATCTTTCAACAATTCATTATTAAAGATCCAAATACCTTGACCTCTCTCTACATGAGAAAAATCTATTTTAAGTGATAAAAAATTGTGATCACTAACCGAGGTATAGGATATGTATACATTACTTATAAACTGCAATAAATTTCTAGAAATTAAGAATAAATCAATTCTTGACTGTTTTATAGTTTTTTCAACTATTTGAGATCTAGTAAATTGCCTTTTATCTGGATTTCTGTGTCGCCAAATATCAACTAAATTATAATTAAAAATAACTGACTGTAATTCATTACTACTTTTCATATTGAAAGTTTTATTATTAATGCCTAAATCTAAATTAGGATCTAAAATTTCATTAAAATCTCCTGCCATTATTGTATTTTTTAAATCCACAAATTTACATAATCCTTTAAAAAATAAAATTCTTTCTTCAATATTATTTGGCGCATATACATTTATAAAACTGTATTCTTCTTCATCTATTTTCGTATTAATTTTTAAAATCCTGCCTTCAATTGTGCAACTATTAAATGTAAACTTATAAGGACATTCTTTTGATACCAGTATTGCTACACCCCTATCTTTTTTTATTTGGACAATTATTATAAAATATATTTCCTTCCCATAAATGTTTATATCTCTCAATGAAGTCATTATCCCAAAATGTTTCCTGTAGAAAAATAATATTTGCATGTTTACTTTTAAATGTTTGCAAAAACTGAATTTAATTTCTCAATATCTCTCAGTCCGTTTTACATTTATAGACAAGATCATAGTTAGAAGTAGAAAAATTAGTGAACTATTACCCATTTTTAAAATATTCTATATCTTGTCTATATCCTCCCCATACTCATTCATTACCCTGGCAACACTTTTCTCTCACACTTTTCATGTGTGCTGCTTGTCTCTTTTTTGTTTTCTATTTTCTACCAAGCTCCACAGTTTTCTTCTGATGGACGCTTGATCAATCTCGTTCGACGCTTTGTTTTACTCTGCTTACTATTTTCTGCTTCGATGGTTCCAGCTTCCTTGTTAGTAATTTTCACTTTGGTGTTTTTATCAGGGGATTTTCTTGGTTTTTCTCCATTTTCTGATTTTTGTTGTTCCTTGTTGATTTCCATTTCTGTTGTATTTATCCTCTGGATACTTTCTGCTTCAATTTCTTTTTTTCTCCTTTGATTTTACATTATATTCCATACCATCACTGTCACTGTCGCTGTTTTTTTTTGTTCATCGCTGTCATACTCTGACCAACAATCGCATTCATCCTCTTTGTTTCCACACTTTTCACACAGAAATATGTTCGGGCAGTTTCTAGCAAAATGTCCTTTTTGTTTACAGTTATGACACCTTATATTTGGACAGTCTTTCAACAAATGATTATCCGCCATGCAGTTGTAACATACTTTTATTTGATTGTCATGTAAAACACGAAAATATTTTATTCCTTCATAAGTCCTAAATTTCATTGAGTATGGTAAACTTTTATTTCGGGTGGAAATTTCACTCTCGTATCTTGTTCCATCTGCAATTTTGTCCCTTTGTATAGCCTTCTATAAATTGGTGATAAAATTTCTATTTCCATTTGTTTCAATTTTTCTTCAATTTCTTCATCTTCAATGTAGGCGAGCAAGTGCAAAAAAGGAAACTACTACAGTTTCAGATTTCAAAATTCTCGCCTTTATTTTTTAGACCTTTCAATTCTGTTTCATCAATTTCCGTAATCATTCTCGCTTGTATAATATCTTCTAGTGCGAGGCTCGAACTCGCGACCTTCTGCGTGTGAAGCAGACGTGATAACCACTACACCACGAAACCGCTTTAAAATAACCATCTAATGTTTCAGTGAAAGCCTTAAATACCTTTAGCTTAACCAGGCAGCCGTCTAGGACGCACACGTAAGAGGGGTGCATTACTGGCCTTTAAGGGTCACAGAATATCAAAGGAAACGTATACCGATAATAGTTCATTATCTTTAATAGTTTAAAAAGAGTTAATTGTTACTTGAAAACCAGTTTATTATTCTCAAAACTAACAGTATTGTTAAACTGAAATCAAGATTTTAATTTTGACAACTGCTCTTAAAACAGGAAAGAGTACAATACGTTAGTGCTACAAACAAAATATTAACAAAACTAAAGGTTCCGGCAAGGCTCGAACTCGCGACATTCTGCGTGTAAAGCAGACGTGATTTTTTTTTATCTTTATTGATATAATCAACAGTTGTACACAATTAAAATAAGATTAAAACAGTAAATAACAAGAATAAAAAATAGGCATCCTCTCACACAGTCATGTAAAGCAGACGTGAGAACCACTACACCTACATATAAATATGTGTAAAATGTAGATCTATGACGACAACATTGTTTTTTTCTAATCTCTCTCTCTCTCTCTCTCTCTCTCTCTCTCTCTCTCTCTCTCTCTCTCTCTCTCTCTCTCTCTCTCTCTCTCTAAAATATTAGACTGGAAACATTGCTGTATTTTATACAAACCTAGATGTTATATCTCTCTTCATTCGTACGAACAAGACTCGATGTTGACTACAGAATCAAATATCTTCATTTAAAAACACTATTAGTTTATAATATCCAATGGCAATGTAGTAAGCTATCATTAATTTACCAATTTTATGATTTTAATTATATGATATATCACATAATAACATGCAAATGAAATAATTAAATAAAGTTTCAATTTATTTCATAAAATTCACTTTTCAATGACGTGTCAAATCAATAAATATTAGTTTATAAACCATTAAAAAATATTCTGTGTCATGCAGTTATTGTACGTTTTTATTTATCGGTTTCGTGGTGTAGTGGTTATCACGTCTGCTTAACACACAGAAGGTCGCGAGTTCGAGCCTCGCCGAAACCTTCATTCATTCTTTCTTGTTGTTTTTTATTATTATTATTATTTCTTTTTTGAGTGAGAGAGAGACAAATAGAAAATCAGAAAAAAACACCACCCACTCACATCAAGATGGATTTATCCATAATAC
This sequence comes from Chrysomallon squamiferum, assembly GCA_012295275.1. NCBI lineage: Eukaryota > Metazoa > Mollusca > Gastropoda > Neomphalida > Peltospiridae > Chrysomallon > Chrysomallon squamiferum. The sequence continues at coordinate 28,698,505 of CM022671.1, forward strand.
AGAAACTTTTATTTCAATATGATTAAAATTCGATAAAACGATATTGGTTTTGTTTTTTGGGGGATTTTTTGTTTCTTTGTTGTTTTATGCTATATACAATTAGTTATCGCAAAAATAAAATTAAAGAAATCTAGTAATTTATTTATTTATTTACTTAATCATTTATTTCAAGCTGATGTGCTTATCTTTCATAACAGAAGGAAAGAAAAAAGAAATACCTACCTGACAAAAATAATGTCAACGTAGTGAAATATATACATTATCTGCTTTTATTAAATAAATTAATAATAATTGAAAGCCTAATAAAATTTATATACCTTATTGATAAAATTTATACAACTTCTAGATAACATTTATATACCTACCTTATAGATAAAATTTCTGTACCTTCTAAATAAAAGTTTTATACTTATACATATAATTTATATAGATTCTAGATAAAAGTTATATACCTTCTAGGTAAAATTTCTATACTTACCTTATTGATAAAATTTATACAACTTCTAGATAACATTTATATATTTACCTTATAGATAAAATTTATATACCTTCTAAATAAAAGTTATATACCTTACAGATAAAATTTCTGTACCTTCTAAATAAAAGTTTTATACTTATACATATAATTTATATAGATTCTAGATAAAAGTTATATACCTTCTAGGTAAAATTTCTATACTTACCTTATTGATAAAATTTATACAACTTCTAGATAACATTTATATACTTACCTTATAGATAAAATTTATATACCTTCTAAATAAAAGTTATATACCTTACACATAAAATTTCTATACCTTCTAAATAAAAGTTTTATACTTATACATATACTTTATATAGATTCCAGATAAATGATATATACCTTCTAGGTAAAATTTCTATACAGTATTTGTATGTGAGTGTGCACGTGTGCTTGAAAGTTTTCAATTATTTAGACAGAGTTATAAATAGCTTATCGACCTTTGACCTGCAACATGGTGTCAGCCAGATCCGCTTGTCAGATGATGAACTCGCGACCTTCTGCGTGTAAAGCTGATTATGACCACTACACCGCGAAACCTACCACTACACCACGAAACCTACATATAAACATGTGTAAAATGTAGATCTATGAAGAAAAATAAATCAAGCAGTTTAATGATGAATTTTTTATTGTTTTTATTTTTTTTAAATTTGATTTAAAAAAAAAAAAAAAATGGTTTGGTCTAATCTCTCTCTCTCTGTATGACTGTTTATTCGTGTTCATCTGTTTCACTGGTTTAGTGGTGATCACGTTTGCTTCAAACATTTGTAATTTAATAATTAAATATCCTTAATTAATTTTCTTAATTATAATGTATGATTTTATGAATAAAGATTTTATTTAAAAAAAAAAAAAAAAAAATGCATATTCTGCGATTTCCGGCCTCGCGGAAACGTTCAATTATTCGTTTCTTTATCAGATTAAATTGTCTCAAAAACGGATCCCTGTAAAACATTCTACAAAATAGATTCGTATGATAACATAAATAAATCTACTAAACTGTATTCTTTCTACTTTGAAAATAACCGCTCAAAGGTCTTCATGACATATTTTGTTACAGTGTTTTTGTTCTAATGAGAAATCTTGTTACAGCTATGACTAAAACAACCTATGTGATTTGTGACCAGTAAGCTTATGCTTGTTTAGAATCATGAAATCTACTGACAAGTTTAGTTCTACACAGAATTATCCAACGTCTTCGTGGATTTTATCTTCTAATGAGACGTTTGTTTACAGTCTTCTCCATTTCACGCCCTTGTACGTGCTTACGACTGTGAAATTTGCTCAGGCACATTTAACTTTGATTTCACGACTCTGTGGTAATTTCAACACAATTTTTGTGTGTAATCATAAACAAAACACAAAGAAAGAACGTTAATGTAAGATCAGTGATTTATTATTTTTAAAGTTGAAACATAAATAAATAAATATTTCATTTATTCATTCATCCAATTATTATTTGTTAATACAAAAAAAAAAAAAAATCAAGGTTCCGGCGAGGCTCGAACTCGCGACCTTCTGCGTGTGAAATCAGACGGTTTTTTTTTTTTTTTTCAGATTTAAGTAACATTATTTTGAAAATATTATTTTATTGTTTATCATTGAATTGCACACTAACAGAAAATTTAGATGTGGAGACACTCACATATACTCATATCATCTTAAATATTGCAATCCCTTTAATACCTAGAATATTGTATCCAGCATAAATATATATTTTCATTTGCAATTGCTTTGTTTGTTTGATGTGTTTTTTTCTGTTATGAATATTACAAATATGAGTCTTTGAATTAAAAGAACTTCAGATAGAAAAAAAAATCCTAATTTTTTTTTAGCGATTTCTGCAAATTTTGTTGAGTGAACATTTTATATAAATTATAATAATCCTAACATACAATTTAAACTGAGCCGATTAACAACAATATTTTAATGTTAAATATATTGCAAAGAATATCGAGTACAAAGTAAATTTATTAATAAATGTGACAGGCAGGTGTCCTTGTCATCAGTTTACTCTTGTTTTTTGTTTTTTCAAAAACTGTTTTTAACAATTTGTGTCAAAGAACAGAATATTTCATGCCATCACTATTTTTATTAATACATTTCAGTCTCAACACACTGACCATTCATGATTACAAATTAGAGCCCTGTTTTTAGTACTGAGAACATACCAGTTTAATCATTAAGAAAACTAAATTTAGTAAATAAAAATCTGGTTAGTTGTTAGTAAAAGTCTTGGCAACGCAGTTTGTTGTCTACTATCATTCTTTTTGAAATATATAACATTTAAGATCTACCTGTTTCTGATAGCAGCCATTTTTTAAAAAGAAATAAAAACACTGTTATAGGTGATATGTTAATATCCATGCCTCATCACCTCAATTTGTATCACTGATGGCAGCCCTATCTGATAAACAGTAGTTAGAAATTAAGTTTCACACATTACTTTTAGTGCAATGTAATAATTGTTCCTGGATAACATTAGGTAGAAAAACTACTGGACATTTAACAAAACCTAACACTTATTATTAATTGCTCTTTCTTTCTACTTAAACTTAGGGTATTTTAATATATATATACATTTCACACAAAAAAATTAAAAATTTAATGTTTTCTGTATTAAAAGGTTACCTCTTGATTAACCATGTATTTTAACACCATTAAATAACAAGTTATTTTACCTAGAGTACTGTAACACAACAGACTTAATCCAATTTGACATTATTTTACTAATAAACATACAAGATTTTTGAGAACTTGAATATTTTAATCTTTTACATTATTTTTATTATTTTTATTAAACCAACTGGGGATTTGTTCTAGTTATATACAAGTTAAGACAATCACACTTCCATGTATTATAGTTACTGCTTTCATTTTTTTTTTTTTTTACAACAGACATATACTTCAGCCTCCAACAATTCTACTACACAACAATGTTAACATTTTTTTTTTTTCGATTTCACATCGACTTATCTTTTACTATATTCCTTTTGTTTGTTTTTTTCTTTTTTTCATTTTTATTTTTTCTTTTTTTTTCTTGTTAAAAAACACACTGGAATATACACATGCACACATTTTACATTTCTTCTTTTGTTTTTTCCTTTGAACCGAGAAGAGATTTCTCTTTTTCAATCCATTTATCCATATCCTCTAAGGGTTTGTAGTAAATATGAACCACTTGTGCTCCTGCACCCATAGTCAACAATGCAGCTGCCAAAAATCTGAAATAACCTGGAGGCAAGCGTCCTACCACCATTTTTGATACAGAACACTAATTATATCCAAACACTATGTGAAATCCACCGAAATGTCTATGTTAGTATGTATTGTTTATTATAACACGTTATCACTAAAAGGTCTCAGCAGAAAAAGAATGTACATCAAAATGTTGATTTTATGATATCACAGTTTATTTTTAGATGTTGCTGAAGTTTCCAGACTCTGCATAGCAATTTTATGTGCTTGTTTTTCCTTGTATACTGAATAAAAGTTAATCTGTCCTACTCTCCAATTTACCATTGAAAACTCAACTGCAGCTCCCAAAACAAAAAAAATCGGAAGAAATCTATACATTCCAAACGTTTTTTTCCCAGGCCATGCCTGCATAATGCGTTGAATTGTTCTACTAAAAAAGAATCTACTAATCATGATTTTATTTTAGGACATGTGCTCACTTTCTTGTCTCATTTCACCTTTCAGTTGCTGACATTTTGTAACTTGCCCATGCGCAGAGTCTGTGAAATCAGACGTGATAACCACTACACCACGAAACCGCTTTGAATAACCCTCTAATGTTTCATTGAGAGCTTTGTATACGTTTAGCTTAACCAGACAGCCGTCTAGGACGCACACGTGCATTACTGACCTTTAAAAGAAACGTACATCGGAAATAGTTCATTGTTCTTAATAGTTTAAAAAGAGTTAATTGTTAATTCAAAACAAGTTTATTATTTTCAACACTAACAGTAGCCACAAATTAATTGAAGAAATAGAACAAGAAAGAAATACAAGATTTTGGCGAGGCTCGAAAACGCGACCATAACACTTTTAACAGTATCATGAATACGGTACAACAACTCATTTTAAAATAGTTTATGAACTAATATTTAGTAACTTGACATGCTTTAAAAAGTGATTTTTATGAAATAAGATATTATGAAACAATATTTAATTTACATGTTATTGAATGATGTCATTTAATTCGTTAGGAATTTAAATAATAAAATTAATAAATGAATTGACGAAACCTTACTTTATTGACATTGGATACTATAAATTAATACGTTATCGGTTTCGTGGTGTAGTGGTTATCACGTCTGCTTAACACGCAGAAGGTCGCGAGTTCGAGCCTCGCCGAAACCTTGATTTTTTTTTCTTTCTTGTTCTTTTTCTATTATTTTTCGATTAAACGATATTGGTTTTGTTTTTCGGGGGATATATTTTTTCTTTGTTGTTTTGTGCTATATACAATTAGTTATCGCAAAAATAAAATTAAAGAAATCTAGTAATTTATTTATTTATTTCAAACTTATATGCTTATCTTTCATAACAGAAGTAAAGAAAAAAAAAACCTACCTAGAAAAAGATTGGCAGCCGTCTAGGACGCACACTTAAGAGGGGTGCATTACCGACCTTCAAGGGTCTCAGTACTGTACAACCACAAACATATTAAAAGAAACGTATACCGGTAATAGTTCGTTGTCCTTAATAGTTTAAAAAGAGTTAATTGTTATTTGAAAACCAGTTTATTATTTTCAAAACTATCAGTATTGTTAAACTGAAATCAAGACTTTTATTTTGACAACTGCTCTTAAAACTGGAAAGAGTACAATACGTTAGTGCTACAAACAAAATATTAACAAAACTAAAGGTTCCGGCGAGGCTCGAACTCGCGACCTTCTGCGTGTAAAGCAGACGTGATAACCACTACACCACGAAACCTACATATAAACGTGTGTAAAATGTAGATCTATGACGACAACATTTTTTTTAATCAATCAATCAATCTCTCTCTCTCTCTCTCTCTCTCTCTCTCTCTCTCTCTCTCTCTCTCTCTCTCTCTCTCTCTCTCTCTCTCTCTCTCTCTCTCTCTCTCTCTCTCTCTCTCTCTCTCTCTCTCTCTCTCTCTCTCTGTATGTCTTCATTCGTTCGAACAAGACTCGATGTTGACTACATAATTAAATATCATCATTTAAAAATACTATTAGTTTATAATATCCAATGGCAATGCAGTAAGCTATCATTAATTTATGAATTTTATGATTTTAATTATATCACATAATAACATGCAAATGAAATAGTTAACTAAAGTTTCAATTTATTTCATAAAATTCACTTTTTAATGACGTGTCAAATTAATAAATATTAGTTTATAAACCATTAAAAAATATGCTGTGTCATGCAGTTACTGTACGTTTATAGTTATCGGTTTCGTGGTGTAGTGGTTATCACGTCTGCTTAACACGCAGAATGTCGCGAGTTCGAGCCTCGCCGAAACCTTGTTTTTTTTTTTTCTTTCTTGTTCTTTTTCTATTATTTTTCGATTAAAATTCGATTAAACGATATTGGTTTTTTTTTTTGTCTTTGTTGTTTTATGCTATATACAATTAGTTATCGCAAAAATAAAATTAAAGAAATCTAGTAATTTATTTATTTATTTACTTAATCATTTATTTCAAGCTGATGTGCTTATCTTTCATAACAGAAGGAAAGAAAAAAGAAATACCTACCTGACAAAAATAATGTCAGCGTACTGAAATATATACATTATCTGCTTTTATTAAATAAATTAATAATAATTGAAAGCCTAATAAAATTTATATACCTTATTGATAAAATTTATACAACTTCTAGATAACATTTATATACTTACCTTATAGATAAAATTTCTATACCTTCTAAATAAAAGTTATATACCTTACACATAAAATTTCTATACCTTCTAAATAAAAGTTTTATACTTATATATATAATTTATATAGATTCAAGACAAATGTTATATACCTTCTAGGTAAAATTTCTATACAGTATTTGTATGTGAGTGTGCACATTCATCGTCTTTGTTTCCACACTTTTCACACAGAAATACGTTCGGGCAGTTTCTAGCAAAATGTCCTTTTTGTTTACAGTTATGACACCTTATATTTGGACAGTCTTTCAACAAATGATTATCCGCCATACAGTTGTAACAGACTTTTATTTGATTGCCATGTAAAACTCGAAAATATTTTATTCCTTCGTAAGTCCGAAATTTCATTGAGTATGGTAGACTTTTTATTCCGGGTGGAAATTTCACTCTCACATATCTTGTTCCATCTGCAATTTTTGTCCCTTTGTATAGTCTTCTATAAATTGGTGATAGAATTTCTATTTTCATTTCTTTCAATTTTTCTTCAATTTCTTCATCTTCAATCTTCGCCTTTATTTTTAGACCTTTCAATTCTGTTTCATCAATTTCCGTAATCATTCTCGCTTGTATAATATCTTCTAGTGTTATTTCATAAGAGTCGGATTCTTTCGGTACGCACGCTTTTATCACATCACCCACCTGGCCACTTACAAAATCTATCATGTCGCCTGCTGAAATTTTCTTGTTATCTTCAACATTTACAATCACGGTGCATTCTTTTTTAAAAACATTTTTTTTCATTACTTCTTTTTTTAAATTTATATCTTTGATCTTTTCCTCGTAATTTTCAGATTCTTCCGCCCAAGACATAACACTTAGTTTACAACAAAACCTTTCCGAAGCGAGAGCCGATGTGAAACGCGTCCACACTCGACGCCACCTTAACCGGAACATTTATTTGTTAATACGATAATAACTGCAGTCAAAAACATACTACTTGCATAACCTTAATAAATATATATGTAAAAAAAAAGAAAAATCAAGGTTCCGGCGAGGCTCGAACTCACGACCTTCTGCGTGTGAAGCAGACGTGATTTTTTTTTTTTTTATCTTTATTAGTATAATCACCAGTTGTACACAATTAAAATAACATTACAGCTGTAAATAACAATAACAAAAACTATTTCCTCTCACACACTCAGTCACACTCATTCACACTCACATGCATGCATACTTATTTATTTGGAATATTCATATATATTTACAATATTTTATAGTATTAATTCTTTTATCCATTTCCATGATTTATCTATATTGATTATTTGTAGCTTTCCAAAGGATATTTGAAAATAAGTATGTCATCTTTTAGTTCTAGGAAAATATTGTTCTTAACATATTTGTTAATAAAAATTGAAAGTTTGTTTTGAATACGATATTGATTTAGAATGATTTTAAAGCACTGATACATATAATTTCTAAAAAAATGTATTATATTGATATTTGTTCCTTTCATTTGAGCTATTACACGCCTTTTGAACACTGTTATTCTATAAATTGAAAGAATAATATTAATAAATTCTATTGTACTATTTTCAATTTTGAGGTAACATCCAAATATTAATAATCTTTTTAATTGTTCTAGAGAAAACCCTGTTTTCTTAAATATATAAATACATATTTCATGAAAGATTGATATTAATTCCTTCAATTCTTCACAATACAAAAATAAATGGCACAAATCTTCATCATCCTTCAAACACACTGGACATACACTAGATGAGATTTTGCCATATTTATATAATTTGTTATATGTATATATTATATGATGAACTATTCTAAAATCTAAGTCTATAAATTCAGTAAATTTATCACTATAGTGTATCCATTTCCAAACTGGTCTCCAGAATATATTAAAACCAAGCTCATTCCATTTTTCTTCACAAGTTGGTGCTTTAAAGTTTTTAAAATTAAAATAGAATAAATTATTTTAACTGTAAATTTACTGACATTTATCATTTCATTATTCTGAAACAAAAATAAATCTTTATTAGAAGTTAATTTTTTAGCATTTCTGTTAATAGAACTTTTCCATTCATCTGGAAGTGATTTCTTAATAACATTGTAAGCTATATAAATTTGGTTTTTGGATAATTCTGGAGATTTTTCATGAATAATTTCTACAATAGCTGTAAAAGGAAGAAAACCTGGTATTACTTCATAAGCAATATCAGCCACTTTGACTATTCCACTTTTTATAAAAGAACTAAATAATAATAATTTGTTTTTATATTTGATGAATGGATTTTGAAAAAGTGGCTGAGACAATATTTCATCTGTATCAAGTGGGAAATTACGTTCTCCATTATTAACATAGTCCCAAGCTGATAACATTTCAGCATAAAAGGGATTGATAACTTTTAAAGCTTCTTTACTGTATACTATTTTAAAAATGTCATAATTTAGATTCATATTCATATATTTTTCAAGAAATATTGACATTGTATATTTCCACACATTTTTAAAATTATTATCAAAATATTTCTTTAACATTTTTATTCGAAAAGCCATTTTCTTTAATGAAATATCTTGAATATTTAGTCCACCCGACATTTTATTTCCAATTATTGTTGAATATTTTATTAAAGATGTTTTCCCTTCCCACATAAATTTACAAAATAATTTATGAATTTCATTTTCTACCCAATTTGGTACACTAACCATCTAATGTTTCAGTGAAAGCCTTAAATACCTTTAGCTTAACCAGGCAGCCGTCTAGAACGCACACGTAAGAGGGGTGCATTACTGGCCTTTAAGGGTCACAGTTTTGTATAACCATGAATATATAAAAAAAAACATATATATCGGTAATTGTTCATTGTTCATAATAGTTAAAGAGAGTAAATCGTTAGTTCTAAACCAGTTTATTATTTTCAACAATAACAGTATTGTTAAACTGAAATCAAGATTGGTTATGTTTGCACCTTAAAGCCTTATGCTAGTTATGGTGCTGTTAAAATTAATATATCAGTTTTCAAGTTTTGTGCTTTCTTATTTCATTTTTTTTATTTATTTACCGTTTTGATTTTGATTTTAATTTAATTTGTTTAATTAATTAATTTATTAATTTATTTTTATTTCATTTTTATTTCATTTTTTATTATTATTATTTTTTCCGGAGCATGAGATGTCACATCAATCACAAGCAGCAATGAATTTTTGTAATTATTTAGTATATTAACACATGATTTTTTTAAATTTACACAATATCCTTTTAATAAGTAACTGTTCAGTAATGTATTTTAAAATGGAATTATGTGTGAAATAAATGTTAAAAATATATTATTGGATAACGAAAAAATAACAACAGATAGAACCGTTTAATAATAATAATAATAATAATAAAAATCTAATTAAAATAATATTCTTAGAAGATACATATTATTATTTGTTTTTCTTATTAAAATTGGATTTTACTCGAATAATTATTTCAGCGAGCTTTTAAAACTCATATTAACTTGAAACAGTATAATTCGTTAGTGCAACCATCTAAAAATATTAACAAAATTAAAGGTTCCGGCGAGGCTCGAACTCGCGACTTTCTGCGTGTAAAGCAGACGTGATAACCACTACACCACGAAACCTACATGTTAAATACAGATATATGATGACAACGTAGTGTTTTTCTAATCTCTCTCACTGTCTTTCTGTCTGTCTCTCTATCTTCATAATTTCGAACAAGACGAGATTAATCATCATTTAAAAACACTATTAGTTTATAATATCCAATAGCAATGCAGTAAGTTGTCATTGATTGAAGAAATGTCATCTCATGTTTCTGTGTGTAATCATAAACAAAGCACAAGGTCAGAACGTTAATGTATATTTATTTCTATAACCTTAATAAATATATATAATAAAAAGAATAAAAAGGGAAAAAAAGAAAAAAAGGTTCCGGCGAGGCTCGAACTCGCGACCTTCTGCGTGTGAAGCAGACGTGATAACCACTACACCACGAAACCGCTTTAAATAACCATCTAATGTTTCATTGAAAGCCTTATATACCTTTAGCTTAACCAGTCTAGGACGCACGCGTAATAGGGTTGCATTACTGACCTTTAAGGGTCAAAGTATATTAAAAGAAACGTATACCAGTAATAGTTCATTGTTCTTAATAGTTTAAAAAGAGTTAATTGTTAATTCAAAACCAGTTTATTATCTTCAACACTAACAGTATTGTTAAAGTGAAATCTAGATTTTTATTTTGATAACTTTTCTTAAAACTGGAAACAGTAGAATACGTTAGTATTACAAACAAAATATTAGCAAAACTAAAGGTTTCGGCGAGGCTCGAACTCGCGACCTTCTGCGTGTAAAGCAGACGTGATAACCACTACACCACGAAACCTACATATAAACGTGTGTAAAATGTAGATCTATGACGACAACATTGTTTTTTTTTTCTCTCTCTCTCTCTCTCTCTCTCTCTCTCTCTCTCTCTCTCTCTCTCTCTCTCTCTCTCTCTCTCTCTCTAAAATATTAGACTGGAAACATTGCTGCATTTCTTTTTTGAGTGAGAGAGAGACAAATAGAAAATCGGAAAAAAACACCACCCACTCACATCAAGATGGATTTATCGATAATACAGAAACTTTTATTTTAATATGATTAAAATTCGATAAAACGATATTGGTTTTGTTTTCTGGAGGATTTTTTTTTTCTTTGTTGTTTCATGCTATATACATGTTCATGCGATAAAAAAAAAAAAACTGATCTCTCTCTCTCTCTCTCTCTCTCTCTCTCTCTCTCTCTCTCTCTCTCTCTCTCTCTCTCTCTCTCTCTCTCTCTCTCTCTTTCGAACAAGACGTGATGTCGACCATAAAATTAATATTAGTTTATAGTATCCAATGTCAATACAGTAAGTTTTTGTCAATTCATTTATTAATTTTATTATTTAAATTCCTAACGAATTAAATTACATCATTCAATAACATGTAAATTAAATATTGTTTCATAATATCTTATTTCATAAAAATCACTTTTTAAGCATGTCAAGTTAATAAATATTAGTTTATAAACTATTTTAAAATGAGTTGTTGTACCATATTCATGATACTGTTATGGTCGCGAGTTCGAGCCTTGCCAAAATCTTGATTTTCTTTCTTGTTCTTTTTCTTCTATTAATTTGTGGCTACTGAAGGAAAAAAAAAAAATCATATGATGACACACCTGATATCAAACTGTTAATATTCGTAATAGTTTTATCAAACTTGAAGTGTCGAATTATCACATATTTAGTGAAATATGATTATAATCGGTTTCGTGGAGTAATGGTTATCATGTCTGCTGAACACGCAGAAAGTCATGAGTTCAAGCCTCGCCGGAATCTTAATGCATTATTATTATTATTATTATTATTATTATTATTGTTATTATTTATTCATTTATTTTGTTTTGAAAGTCAGAGACAGACAGACAGAAAATAAGGAAAAAAAAAAAAAAAAAAGCCCCCCCACAAGATGGATTCATCCATAACATAGAAACGTTTATTTCAATTCAATTAAAATTCCATAAAACGAAACTAGTTTTGTTTGTTTTAGTTTTTTTTTTTTTTTTTTGGTTGTTGTTGCTGTTTTATGGTATGTACAGTTAGTTATCTAGTAATTTATTCATTTATTTACTTAATCCTTTATTTTAATCTTTCGTATTAGAAAGAAAGAAATATAAATAAAGCAATGATAATTGATGGCCTGGTAAAATTCATACCTTCTAGACAAAATGTCGATACCTTCTCGATAAAATTCCATACCTTCTAGATAAAATTTCCATACCTTCTAGATAAAATTCCCTTACCTTCTACATCAAATTCATATATCTTCTAAATAAAAGTCATATCTTTAAAGTAAATGTCATGTATTGTTGATAAAATTCGGGGAAAAGTACTTTGTAGATAAAATATAATCACACTTTCCTGTTAAAAATTCATATTTTCTAGAAGGATTTATCAGTGAGCTTACTTAATCATTTATTTTAATTTTTCGTATCAGAAAGCATATATATATATTTAAATTAATTAATTAATTAATTTATTAATTTATGTTACTAAGTAGTAGCAAGTTAACAAATGTTAATATTACAGTACAGATATTTTGCATTCAAAGTGTTTAAAATAATTTTTCTATACATTCACGTTTTCACTTTATTTTATGTTTCTATTCTTTTCTTTTCTTTACTTATTTATTTATTTATTTATTTTATATATTTTTATTATTGTTATTATTATCTTATTTTTGTTGTTGAGTGGCTATAGAAGGCGGAAAACAAAATCATATAATGAGGTACCTGATAACTATCTGTTAATATTCGTAATAATTTTATCAAACCAAAAATGTCGTATTACCATATATGTAATAAAATACGCTGTATGTAGGTTTCGTGGTGTAGTGGTTATCACGTCTGCTTAACACGCAGAAGGTCGCGAGTTCGAGCCTCGCCGAAACCTCTGTGTTGTTTTTTTTTTTTTAAAAGAACTAACTTCTAAAATTTGTTAACGTCTTCGGCATGCCTAAATAACTTTAATACTATAAAAAATACTTTGTCGAAATATATATGCATTGTTTTTATCTTATTTTTTAAAATATATTTAATAATGGGGGGAAGAAAGATGCACACACACACACACAAACACACAAACACACATACACACACGCATACACACACACGCACACCAACATACATATATTAGCATAAATAAAACGTTAAAGCAAATATGATCTTTATTTATTAAAAATATGCAGGTGTAACAGTATTTGCCAAGCATCTAATAAATATAATAATGTATTTATATTTTTAATGAAACAAATCTTAAGGTACGAAAACACAACGAATGATTCGGCGTAACTGTGTTAATGTTAGTCTAATGTGTAATGTTCATATACCTTCTTGTTCTTTTTTAATTAGCAAAAATAAACCAATCAACAAGAAGAGAAAAACGAGAACACGAACGAACGAACGAACGAACAGACTAACAAACAATAAATGAATAAAGAAATAAAGAAATAAACAGAATAGAATAGAATAAAACGAGTATCAGAATAAACAACGGATATCGTCAACATCTTAAAAATATAAATTCGTGGCTTTTTTGTTTTGTTTTTTAATTTGTTTCTATCGTGTTATTTATTTATTTATTTATTTATTTATTTATTTATTATTATTATTATTATTATTATTATTATTATTATTATTATTATTATTATTTATTGGTTCAAACTTTTTGTATTATATTCTATTCTATAACAAATCAAGCGTTCCTTTGAGAACCATGTAAAAACGTATTGTTAACAGATTAAGTTTTTAGATTTTTGTTCTCCCGAGTAATTTGTGTAAATTCGACTAAATAAGTTTTAAATGTTAGAAAAATTCATATCGATAACAAACAAATAATAAATAAATAAATCCTTCATGAACAAAATATGAATAATATAAGACAATTACTTGTCATATATATGTATGACAAGTATTTTTATTTTTTATTTTTATTATTATTTTTATTTTTTTTATATATATATATATATACTCTAAATATTTAGTATTCTTCATTAACCTCAGTCAATAAAATACACACGCTCGCGCGCACATACACATTATAGTTATTTTTAATATATAAAAATATCAAAGTACGGAATACACAAATAGCTATGTTACTTTTAAAACACGCAGTCGGTCCAGTTCGCATTTCTCGATAGCAGTAATCGTTTAGCAACTACTACTTTGACAGCTGAAGCGGACAGTGATGGATTTAAACATAAAAATTAAATTAAATGAAGCATATAATTTTCGAACGATCATTAATAAATGTAAATTAATTTTGTCTTTAAATTTAATAATATTTAATATATTTATATTTTTGTAATCTCACGAGAAGATGCCAACATGACTAAAAGTAAGATGGCCGACATGGGGAACCTGTGGGAAGGTAAACAGAGTAGTTTCTAATGTTCCCGATAATGGCTTCATTTATAATACTGGGTTTCGCAGTAGCTTATATTTCAGTCACATTTAACGAAATGAATATAACACAATTTCTGTTTTTGGATGCTGAAGCAACATATTAATGTTTACAGGAATGACAGATCGTATTATGAAGGATTTAGGATTATTTATAAAAACCAAAACTGCAGTGTGCAAGAAATGACTTGCAGTTTATTGAGCTTATTAAAAATCATAATGACAGTTTAAGCTTTATAGACTCAAACATATGACCAGTTTAAATCCAACAAAATACTTTCATAACTTAAAGATCAACATCTGCTTTAGTGATCTACGGTTGGCCACTACCATCGTCACTGACACATCGTTACCTTTCAAGATTTCGTTTTAAATTAAAGCAAATGTGTACAAATTGTTATCAACAAGTAACATTTTATTTGGATGATGAAACCTATACATATAAAATTATTTTGAAAATAGTTGCAGTTAATGAGTTGTACAGTTTACTAGATTCTTCTCTCTGGTTATTTTTCAATAAATAATAATAAAAGTAATAAATCCTTTTTATTTTTCAGATTTACGGAAACAGGCCCGACAGCTAGAAAATGAAATTGATCTCAAACTGGTTTCATTTAGCAAACTTGGTACCAGTTATTCCTCACAAAGAGACTTTGACAGGTAAAAATTTGGAGACGTTTTAATTTGTGTCGGAGACAATTTATTACTAACCTTTTGAAATTATTTTAAAACTGAACAAAATATTACAGTTAAATGAAATTACATTCATGCTTTGTGTTAGTGTGTGTGTGTGTGTGTATATATATATATATATATATATATATATATATATATATATATATATATAGTCTAAATAATAACAGTAGTTATTAAGATATATGTGAAAACAAAACAAAACAAGCACTCATCCCACAAAAAACAATTTATTAAAGAAAGAATAAATTGTTATATTTAATGATAGGCTTAATACTTTTTCAAAATCTTAAGTATAGATAATGGGAGAGAAAATTTGCAGCCATCTTGCTGTGAACTACTTTTTTTCAGTTGCAGCAATTGGTCTTTTATATCCCTTTCCCTTAGACATCAAAGTGTATACGACACGTTTTGAAAATGCAGTTCAGGACACTTCCTAGGATAGGAAATAGCCCAGTAGGGCACTAAAAAGGATTGTGAATCCTTAAAAATTTGCTCAGTTAAACAAATTTACTTCCATTAACCGATGCCCATGGTTATATGAAAATATGACTTTGTAAAAATTCTGTCATTTTACTTAAAGATAAAGAATCATTTAAAAAGCAAAATGGTTTCCTTATAGAGTGACTTTATATTCTTGCTTTTAAGAATATTTTCTTCATTTTCGTTTTAAACAGTGCAACACTTGGAGAAAAAAGGTAATAATTTAAATATCCAATCAGTCATCAGCAAACCTTTCCTTTAAAAGGAATTTTGGTGTATATTGTTATTGGTTTTTTGTTAAAGAAAAACATTTAACGCAAATCAATTTTTGTTTTTTTATTAATATTGTTATTGTTATTATTCTTATTCTTATTCTTATTCTTATTCTTATTCTTATTCTTATTCTTATTAATATTAATATTAATATTATTATTATTATTATTATTATTATTATTATTATTATTATTAAATATATGCATTTTATTGCTGCTTTTTTTTCTATTTTTAATATAATTAATAAATTTATATTTATTGTCAGACTGAAAAGAAATAAAAAATGTGTTTGTTATACATGTAGTACTTATATACTAGGGTATATAAAAGTAATACATTTTAAAGCAGTAATGTTATAATTTTTAAGATAAATCAAAAAAATTTACCTTTTCTTGTTATCAAATGCAAAGTTCTACAAAAAAATATTAAACAAAGGAAAAGAAAAGATTAATAATATTTAGACATTTATAGCTTAAATATAAATATATATATATATATATATTTTTAAAGTAATTATATTCTTTTTATTTTTATCTTTTTCTGGTCTAGTAATTAATAAATATTTATATTATTATTTATGCATTTATATGCATTTTGGTTGATGTTCTTTATGAAATACAGTTGCATGTACCATATAATGCATGTACTTTTTATTGTTTTAAATTTTTAAAATATAATTTCTCTCTCTCTGTCTCTTTTTTTTTTTTTTTTTTTTTTTTTTTTTCCGGTTAATTGAAGTCCTCCTTTTCTCCTATAAGCTCAATCATTGTTTTTTCTATCAGCTTTCTTCAATTTTCAGTCATCACAAAACCATTTTCATGTCATTTATGCAAAACTATTAAACAGAATTCTTGCCAAACATTTTTCTCCAAATAATTGTGTGTAAGTGTGTGTAAAGTTACATTTACCAAAAATTTGTCCATGTTTCAATTATTTTACATCAGTTAGTGTATATATATTAAATTGTGTTATAAACATTGCTTGTTACTTAATAAGTTATACATTCTGACATTTTGGTAATAACCATTGTAACTGTATATTTAACATTTCAGAAAATTATATTAATGATGTTCTTTAAGCTATTAGAACTTATCATTCTTTTATCATGCCATACTTGTACAAAAAGATATAGATACATATACACACACAGACACATATATGAATGAATGACATTCAGTGTTTTGTGTTTGTATATATATTGCTAAGCAAATTGATGTTTTTTAATAAGTGCATGTTGTCTGCTTATAATTAATAGAAAAAAGTCTAAAAATATATATATATATATATATCTGACTGTAAGATATTTATTTTTATTCTCTGTTATAATAATGTTCTGTTGTTGTTTTGGTGATATAGTCAGTGCAGCTGTATGGTGACTGGTGTTTTCCTGTTATAATTTGTATTGTTTTTAACCTTAAATTTCTGATATTATTTTGAATTGAATTTTAGTGAATATCAGATTTCTTTTAAATTCCTGTGTTACAAATATTATGTAAATCTAATTGTATTATATAAATAAAGCAGAACAATTGTTTTTACACCATAAACATTAATAAATGAAATTGGCAAATTTTTATTATTATTTTAATTTTTATTTTTTTTTTTTTTTTTTTCTCCTCTTGGGGTCTGCGAAAAAGGAATAAAATTGGATTTAAAAAAAAGAGAAAATAATGCATATTAAGGGGTTACAGCCAAAATGTCTAAAACAATTTTTGTTTTGCTTAAAATTTCTCATATATAAATAATCAAATAAATATTAAGTTTAAGTGCTACTTTTAAAACAGATGACAGTTTTAATTAATTACAAAATTCTCTGTGTGTAACATTGACAGGATGACATTTCTTCTATACCAACAGTCAGAGCAACAAAAACAGTAAAATACCAGACTTAAATTTTATTATCTAACACTTGCACACACACACACACACACACACACACACACTGTGACACAGTCACACAAACAGGATTTGTTATAAATGATGAGCAAAATATACTTTCACAGCATTCATATATACAGTAGTTCTATCATTTACTCATACAAAACAAGTAACTGTTAGCTAAGGTCTGCATATAGAATTTTTTTGTATTTATCTAGTAATGAGAGAACAGATAATAATACTGTATATACTTGTGTATAAGTCGAATTTTTGGGAGACTATATTAAGGTAATATTTTGGGGGTTGACTTATACATAGGTAATGCTTTTGTAGCTGTTGCTGAAGAGTCGCCATTTTGACTATTTTTTGCTACGGGATGCATCTTTCAGCTTTTCAAAAATATAATTTTATCATTATAAAAATTTTGAAAAATTAAATAACAAAACCAAATATGAATGTAAAACATGATATTCTTCCATTTAATGACATAAAAATACATTTTAAAGCGAGAAAACCGTCATTACAGCGTTATGCCTTACGGCGTCTTGCAATGATCTAGGAATGCAGACTTCTCTGCCAAATTGCACTAAATATCGGTCCTAATTTCATAAACAAAACTCACTTGTGTAATTGTAAAGAATTTGGTGAAATAATATTGCAATCGTGAAATCATAGAACGACTAAATATAACAGTAAGTTAGGTCTCCATGTTAGACCTCTTACATTAAAGAGATACTATTTATGATACATTTAGGCTATAGCTCGTGTAACACATGCATTTACGTTATTATGGTATGTTCGTGCAAGTTATGTTACAGTAGGCGTACAATGTAGGCCTTCGTGGCACTGTCACACTGGTCTAAAAATAGTGACGGTGCCTGGAGTCTACAGTCGACTTATACACAAGTAATACCTAAAATGACGCAATTTTTTGTCTTAAAATACACATCGACTTATACATAAGGTCGCCTTGTACACAAGTATATACGGTAATAATATATTATAAACTGTTAGCTAAGGTCTGCATATAGAATTTTTTTGTAATGAGAGAACAGATAATAATAATAATATATTATTGATGTAGTTTTGTTTTTCAGTGACACAGCGCCTCTTATTAACAAATCCAGTAGTGAACACATGTTCGATACAATGGCTATGGAGATAAAGCAGTTGCTGGCAAAAGTAAGTTACTTTGATTAATATTAAGCTGTTAAGTATAATTAATCATCTGTTTTTGAAAAGTGATAACCACTGTGAAAACAACATAAACGTCATACTTTTCTTAATCGTTTGCTTTGCAGTCACTGAACGAATGCAAAATCTTTTTCAAAAACTATTTTTATTTACATCATTATTGTAATTCCATTTTTTTCTTCTGTTTGTTTTCATAGTTTAATCTTGAGATAATTTTTAATTTTTAATTTTATTTTTTTTTTTCACATTTTTTTACATTCAAAAAAAAAAAGAAGAAAATTTATAATCTAATTTTCATGAAACTGAACATAGTTATCATGAACAAGTTGGTTTCTGATTTTTTTTTTTACCAGATATTTGAAATTATGTCTACATACAATACATTAAAAGGAAATATTTTTGATTCTAGTTGACGGCTATTAATGACAGAATGGTAGAGTACACACAGACAGTCAGTATGAACTCACCTGCTCTGCTACACACTCTACAGCGACACAGAGACATCCTGCAGGACTACACACACGAATTCCAGAAGACCGAGGCAAACATCATGTTTATTAGAGAAAGAGAAGATTTACTGGGATCTGTGCACAGAGATATTAAGTATGTGAAGAGAAAGATGATATTTAAAATACACATGTTGTTGTTTTTTTGAGTAGTTATACCATTTCTTTCTCTATAAACATAATTTGTATGTACGACAACTGCGGATTGCACTGTATTTATTTTAAAGTTTAATTATTTAATTATCATACAATTACGTGTTTAAGGTTACACGTGTCTTTATTGTTCTGTCTGAAACTTTAATCTGTTTTTTATTTTATTTTTATAATTTAGATGTTCTGTATTTAAAAACAGTTTTTGAAATGAAAATAGAATAATAAACATTGACAGAGTAATTTTACATACCTCAGAATCTGCGCTTAAAATTCTATTTGTTTTTGTTCTTTTCTGACATTTCATGCAGCTATGGAAAGTAAAATATATTTTTACAGTTTTCGTTTAATTTTATTCACTCATTTGCACACACACACATTCATTTCTTTTTTAGTCTTACACATTAGTTATTATTATTTTTTAATATAATGTTTTTCTCTATAATTCTTTAATGGATTTATTTACTTCTCTAGTGCCTATAAAAATTCTTCAGGTCTAAATAGAAGAACAGATTTATATTTAAAAGAAAATGAACACATAAGAAAGTAAGTATTTGATATATATATATATGTCCACAGTGACATTCTATATTACAGTAACAGAGCTACAGCCAAACTCTGTTCCAAAATAAATTTAAATGTAATTTATTATTACAGTGTAGTGTTTGAAAATCTGTTGCATTTGTTTTGTTGGAATTTATGGATAATTAATATATATAATTAATATATCTTCATCCTTTTGTGTTTTACAAGACTGATATTTTATAGATATATATTAATTACTATTTTGTATTTCAGTTCAGAAAGGATGATAGATGAACAGATAAGGTGAGTTATGTATATTTATTACCAGTATGCTGAGTTGAGTTGTAGCCTACAGACGATGTGCATTTATTATTAAATAACATTTTGTACACTTGTTAGTGACTCTTTCATTCTTTGCTGATAATAAAGGAAAATAAATAATATAACAATAGTGTGTGGCATTTTCAGTGTCTTTTGAGTGCAGCATTCTTGTGTAACATAGGATCATCATACAGGAAAATAGCATTGTGAATATTTTTAAAATTTGCACTGCATTTTAGTTATAATATTTTCTCCTTCCCCCACTGGAGAAATTCCTGAGACAATTTACGTTGTATTATATGTTATGTAATGTTTGTAATGTGTTGTTTTGTTTTTCAGTATTGCAATAGCCACAAAAGAAAACTTACAGTCTCAGAAATCTGTGCTCGGAACAATTACACAGAAAATGACTACCTTAGGAAGTATCCTTTTTACTATTCACATGGGATCTAGCATAGAAAAATAAGTAATGAATATCTGAATATCAAGAATGGAATCGTAGACACAATTTTAAACTTGCATTATAAGTGACAGAATGTGCTAATCAGTGTCATCATATATTACAGAATCTGAAATAATTAGTGTGATCAGGTAATAATTGTATGAAAGAGGAGACACAAGGTACTGCCAAACTGAGGGCTCCTTTTTGTGATCAGCAGTAAGGAATCTTTCATCCGCTTTTTCCTGTAGAAAAGCACACAGTAAGGTCTTTCATAAATCCTTGATATGTAGTAAGTACTTGAGTGAATTCTCAAGAAAGAGCCATAGTAATAATAATAGTTTGTGAGGTCTGAATGGGTTCTTTCTCAGTCATATGTTAATGATTTGCAGCATTAATGAAAATCCCATTCATGCCAGGGCTATGTGGCAGATGTATGAAAGTCTGTGATTTATATTTTAGTAGTAAAAGTGTATGACAAAAGAACCCTCGGCAACTGACAGGTAAAAACTGCCCAAGAACTTGAGAAGTGATAGCACCAGGCATTTACTTCTCAGAGAGTATCATTACACAAGAACATTTCCTAATAATCATTACAATGTTTAATAAATTATGAAAATACGTTAATAAAGATAATTGTAAACAACCAGTATTGTTTCAGGCTCATGCAGTAAATAGATAGCGGTTTGTATTTTATTCAGTCCATTTTACACACTCGTATCTTACTGTAGGTAATCATGTTACCCAAAGTTTAAATGAATTAGTTTAATTTTCCGTAACCTATTTCAGACAGATTTCCAGTGCTCAACAATTTAATGCAGAGAATAAACATTCGCAAGAGGAGGGACACCATAATACTTGCACTTGTTATAGCTGTTTGCATCATTCTCTTGATACTCTATGCTTTCCACTGACAGCTGTGTGTGTTAGTGATCATGTTATGTATAAAGAGTGTGAGTAAAATGTTTCAGAAAAGCCAGATGACTTTAGTGTGTTGTTTAATAACATAGGGGTGAAAGTTACTGTTTTGTTTTCTGTGATTTGAAAACCAGAAAAAAAGAAAAAAGAAAATGGACAGTGAGAAAGATGAATTAGAAAATACGGTACTGTGAATGAATTAAATTATGTATATCCTTATAGATAGTGTGTATCATATGTTATTTCCTGTTCCAACCATTTTGCTCTGTGATGGGCTTGTTGTGGGCTGTGCCATGTGCCTGGAGTATCACACATGGTATATTAAATGTAATATTTCAAAGAATAACACAATTTTGGGGAAAAATTAAAGTTTTAGGACTGTTTCTCTTCTTTTCCAACCATTTTGCTCTATGATTGGCTTGTTATGGAGCATTCTGGTATTTCAAGCATATTCTGATCCAGGCTTACTGAAAATAATTCAGGTGTAGACTTTCTATTGCATGGAATATATGGAACAGAATCTCAATTGTTGCAGTAAAACATGAAATTAGTTGTTCAGTATTAATGAAATTTTCTAATTCAAGGACAAAGTGTTTTAACAGTTTGATGGTGGGAATGATTGCAGTAATTTTGTATTTATTGTTTTTTATTTACACTTAAAGAAAACTGTCAGTTATATTATGAAATGTAGATATTGTTAAAGAAAGTGATTTAAAAAATAATAATAATAATAACCAATTTAATGATTTTTAGGTGGAACTAAATCATTGATGTTAGTGCCAGAGATGTCCAGTTACTATTCATCAATTGTAAAATGCAAGATATTTTAAATCTTACAGAGGTAAACATGTATAATGATAACATGCTAATAATAGTTGTTAATAAAAAAACTGGCAGGGGGAGGGATGATTTTTCAAACTGTATTTACACAAAAGCCTATCTGTAATTTCAACTCCACCCATCTTTGTCCTGTATGGAGACAGTTGTCTCTCCCAAGAACACACCTGTCAAAAAATAATTACATACCTGAATTTTCCCAGCGTCATTTGATACAGACTGTTACAGCAATGGTTACATGTTTATCACAGCTTTTAAAAAATAAAATGTAACCTAACACATTTTCACATGGAAATAAATCTTTTTTTTCTCAGTAAATATATGTAAGTTAAGTAATTATTATCATTTCATTTCTCTCTGTCTGTCTGTCTGTCTCTCTTTGCATGTCAGAATTTCTGACAGATTGAATATATTTTTAGCATTGGGATGCACTTGCATTGGTTGTCATATAATTCAGTAATAATCTTGCATGTTTTCTTAGTCACTAGGAAAACCAGACATGATAGATTTGAAAACTGCAGTCTATATTAACATTGTGATATTCTAAACTTCAGGACTTGTACTAGTGATATATATAAATGAATATTAGTAAAATTTTAACGTACTTCTTACAGAAAAAGAACTGGGTAGCAGAAATGTCTTCTTATAAATCCTTTTTTTTTTTATCTGGACAGGTCACTGAAATTTTGTTGTTTTCTACAAGTTGGTTGATCACATAAAAGTAATGTATTATTTTTGTGAATTAATCTTACATTACAGTTCATAATTTTCATACAAGTCATTTGAACATTTTGCACTGTACTAATAATATCTAGCACTAGTTTTATTGTTATTTTATTAGTGAAACATTAATTATTAATTTAAGAAATTATAATTATTTTTCAATCACATTGGTACTTGGTGAAATTAATACAAATTCTGCACAAGGAATTTTATCAGTTGGGGTTTTTGATGTTTTAGTTTGATTATTATTATTATTATTATTATTATTATTATTATTATTATTATTATTGTGGTTAAAATATGGTTAATTTGATGTTTGACATAAAGAAAAATTAGATTTTTAATGATCTTGATGAATATTCATAAACATTTTACCTATTTTTATTTCTCCTTATATTTATTTATTTATAAGTAGCTGCATTCAAAATTTTATGACGTCTGAATACATGAATATGACGAGAACATTTTTAAATTGTTTCAAATCACTTTAAGTATTTGTTACTGTTGGCAGAATAACCTACATACATTTTTATCTACATCAAAATAATTATTTTATTTATAGCAACCAATATTGGATAATAATAAGCATGCATGAATGGCGACCAACATTTTAAATATTGATTGGGAAATTTTAATTTTTTAAAAATAGATTTAAATAAGCATATTACCTAGTAAATTCGTGATAGTTAGCTTAAGAAAGATTTATTCAGTGTTTTCTCAATTTTTTAATGTTCTTATTTATTGTTAATTAAAAAAATAAAATTATAATAATAAATAAATAATGCATCCATGCACTTTATTATTAGGAAACATTGGTTGCTGTTAAGAATTAAAACAAACAATTTAATGTATACATAGTATATTTATACAGTCTGTTTATATTTATTTTCTTCGGTTGTGATAATGGTTGAATGATTGACAAGCTATTCAAGTTAACCAAGGGATAAATTTACACATTGGTGAATAGTATTGATAAAAATGATGGGATCTTTTGTTTTTAAAATTCCATTTTATTATCAGATTTTTATCAAGTTTGATTTCTGTATTTGTAATCCTGCATATAAAATTGGGAATTACTGTTGCCATACTGGCTTTTTATGTAACAGTTGTACCAAACTGATGCAGTCACAGTTTTATTAAATGTTATATAAATACATGACTTAAACAGAAAGTAAATAAATAAAAATAAATTTATGAATCTTCTATAACCCAAAATGAAGAAATTAGTTGTCTGCTCAGTATTTTCTGTGATTATAAATATTCAAACAAAGAATATTTACTTTATTCAAGAAAAGTATATAAAATAACAGAAAGTATAAAAAATGTTAAAAAAATTAAATAAAAAATTGCTTATATATTATAAAACTTTTTGACATTTACAGAAGCAGGAAACGTTAATAATCTGTTTAATAATTAATTTGCATGTTCTGTATGAGCTGGAAAAAAAATCACATTCATTGGTGGTCATTGTTATAAATTGTTCTGTAAATAATTACTGATGTTTATTTATCAGTTTAATTTTATGTTTATTGTTTCTGATCATGTCAGAAATTGGGACTGTACATATCTTTTTGGTGTATTCTCTATCTACCTGTACATAAATGGTATATAAATTATTTTATATAAACATGGTGTTGTTGTTTTTGTAAGAAAATATAATTATTAAAATATATTTATGTATTAGGAAAACATAAGTAATTGGTGACTTTTTTAAGAATAAAATTAAATTTTGTAAAATTCATCAGCGAAAGATTAATAGTTTTAAGAAAAACCTTCATACATAGATAGACCATTTTTTTCAGTTCCGATTTTGGTTTCTTTTTACATGGCTACATAACCGATGTAAATTTTCTGGATGTTAAAATGTTGCCAAAAAATGGCTAATACTTGAATTTTTATTCTTTCTGACTAAATATTGTCTTGTGTTTCTGGGAACATTGGTGCTGTCACAATTTTATAGCATGTTGAGAAAAAAGGTTATATAAAAATACCACATGGTTTGCCTTAAATGATACATACTTGTAGATTAAACCATGTTTGCTACATTCCTTTGTTAACACATCAGATTTGAATGTTAGTGTTTATTTTAATCTTTGGACCATTTGCTGATGTCAGATTTTGCAATGGCTTCCTCCCAGTTTTGACCATCTGCCTTTTCAATGTCTTCCCTTTCCACTGTGCCTGGGTCTAAACAATGAGGTGCTATACCTGAGAGAAATAAAAAATATTAAAAACAAACCCGAAGTAAATAGGATATTTAGTTATGGATGTGAATTATTGAATGCTGTAACAAACACACACATGCATGTACAATGAATGTGCATAGAGATGGACCTATATCCACACCAACTCACATAATTATAAAATGACAATAAGTACTTGAATAAATGTATAGATAAAATATATTTTTAGGAATCCCACAAATAACAAAACCAAACAAACAATAAATAAATATAATGTCCTGAAATGTTAAACAGCAATATTTTACATCCTGAATCCACAGATCATTCTATTTCTTGTATTTATATTTTATCTACATAAGTAAATAAAAAAAAAAAATACTTGTCTACATGATTTTCACTATATTTTCTTTATGATAAAGTAATAACTTAATTTTTAAGTAATTTTCAAGTGTTCCACAGTTTTCTGTATTATTTTTATTGAAATTAAAATCTAGTTAAATGTATTTTTACTTTCTATTTATTTATATTTGAATTATATTACCATAGCCATCAGGGTTAGACCTTGGTCTGTAGAAACTCTGAACTCCACATGTTTTGCAGAACGTGTGTTTAGCTACATGTGTGTTGAATGTGTATGTAGTAATGTTGTCTTCACCCTAAAATAAATTTTTGTAAAGATTTTAATTAAACTATTAATAACCAGTCTATGTTTGTATGTATTGAAAAATATAAGTCAATTTCAAGGCAGAAATTAGCATAATGCTGCTTCTTTAAAGTTCTTAGAATTAAAAGATTTATTATTGCATTATGTTTTATCACTTAACATTAAGTGTGTACAATAACACTGTTATATCACTGTGTATCATTATCGTTATATCAGATATATCATACACCATTTATCACATTCATCATGTATCGTATTTATATCATTACTACATATTATTATTACTACATATATTTTTGTTGGTAATAATAATATGTGGCTGTATATAGGTAATATTGTAATTAAGAAACTACATTACCTTGACAAGAGTAAATCTGGAAGCAGGAACTATGAAATGTTTGTTTTGTTTCTTCACACAAATACTACAACTAGAACAAAATTAATAAATATATAAATTAAATAATAATAATAATAGTAATAGTAATAATAATAACAACAACAATCAAAGACAGACAATATATCAGTAAACAGTTAATTGCAAAATATTTACAAAATATATTTATAAAATGAATAAAGGTTAAAAATTACAGCCAGATGTATATTCAAAAACATTATACTGGTACATACATATATACATAGATACAGTCACAAATAAAACATATATACAAATATTCATGCATCACACACACTTACAAACACAAATATACAATATGTACACACATTCATCCGTCACACGCACACGCACACACCCCCCCACACACACACACATACACACACTGTATTAAGAGGCATTAAAACAAAAAACTAACACACATTTATATACGCTATAGCTCAATGGTTAGATCACTCATCTAAAGCCATTACCACATAAGGGGGATCATTAAAGGGATGCTAAAAGATCCCTTGCTGGTGAGACAAGCAGCCTTGGAGTGGCAGCGTTTAGTTCCTTTTCTTGTATTGTATATAAATAACTTCTGACAGCTATCCAGCTAATGCTCTTTATTACTATAGTATGATTAGCGTGGCCATTTCTAAAAAAAGTGCATTATACATTCATTAATACTGTATAAATAAAGAACTGAAAGAAATTATTTTTAATTTTTACACTTGCTGGAACAATAGGTCACAAAAATAAGAACAAATTAACGTCCAGCTAAAGGTGGCCCATCTCGCAGGAAGAGAACTCAAAAGGATGACGTCTGCTCAGCCTAAGCGAGATACTGTGTCAGTGAACAAATACTGATTTGTCGTTTTTAATTATAAAATTTTTGTTTAGCTTACTTGCAATCAAAAACGTGTAGAATCCTCGGAGTCCACACTTCAAATCTCACTGCACCACAGTGACACCCACCCTTATGAAGAACTAGTTCTGGTCCCGAGTCCATTTCAGATTTTTTAGCGGATGACCTGATTATAAAATCTCGATTATTATTAACAACAACAACAACAACAATACAACCTTAAATCTAGACTTTCACAAAAGTAATTTTTATATCTGCATTTTCTACGATTTTATTATTTTATCGCAAGTGCAAGATTGGGAAAATAATAAGTGAAAAAGCTGACACATTTATGTTTTGACTGTGGAGTTAAAAATCATTTCCCTTTCAGTTTCATCGTTATCGTTAGAGTCCCACATTCTGAAACCTATTACACTGTTCTTACTACTTACCTCCCTTGAGTTATTGGGGCGAGTAGAAAGGTAAAAAAAAAAAAAAATGTAATCATAATAATGATAATAATAATAAAGCAGAGAACAAAAATAAAATAAAAATAACTGACGCTATAATATCCAGCTTGTGTAATCAGAAACGGCCAGTGCATTGATGATGGGTTTAAGAAGGGAGTTAATCCATACAGCCCTGCCCAGAATTGCAAACGAACTGAAACCAATGACAGTCGTGTATATTTTGCGGCCTGATGTATGTTATTTTCTATGGTGCATTGAATGTTCGAAAATAATTATTTACATTATGTTAAAAAAAAAATTAAAAAAATTAAAAAAAAAAAAAATTAAAAACAAATGTCGATACAAGCAAAAACAACAACTACAGCAACAACAGTCGTCAGCGAACGTAATACAGTCGCACCATGTAACCACAACAGTTGTGTATAATAAATTACTAGGAGAAAAAAAAGAAAAAAAAAGAAAATAAGAAAGAAAAGTAAGAAAAAAAAAAAAAAACCTTATGTAAGCACCCCTATCGATATTCAGCATAAATTTACTATTTATTGCACAAACACTTTATATGTCAAGTAATTTGTGCAAATGTAAACATCGCTGTTTAAATTTATTGCTTGTTTTATTGGACTGATTATGTTAATGTATAAATATGGCTACACGTGTAAAAGAGAAAAACATTTCAACTCGTCACAAAATGACAGGATAATTAATTTTTTGAAAGTGTTGTCTTGAAATAAAGTGGTCGAACTATAATTTTTTTTTCTTTAAAGTTCTTTTTCTTCTTGTTTATCTACTTATATATATATATAATCTAAAGCATTCATTAATCCACTAACAGGAAAGAAAATTTAAAATAATAACAACACTAATAATAATGATAACATCAACAACAACAGATAGATAGATGGATAGATAGATAGATTCTTTTTTCCATTTCAGAATTACGTTAAGATAATCTGTGACTTCCAGTGAAGAATATTCCCAGTTTTATTTATAATTTTATCATAAACTTGTGGATATACGGGATATTTGAATTATAAAGAATGTAATAAACTTTTAATTTCGATAATTATAACACAAAGTTATAGCTTAGTGACACGTCGAATAAATACACTTTAATTCATGGTTGTGTCCATATTATGATTAGTCCATATTATAGTAATGAAAGTAGTAGTAGTAATAGTAGTAGTAATAGTAACAGTAATAATACATACATACTTGGAAAAGTAAAAAACTAAACATCAGCATTAAATCTAAAGCTCTCATGAATCCACTAACATAGGAAAATAATAATAATAATAATAATAATAATAATAATAATAATAATAATAATAATAATGCAAAATAAAATTACATATAATTATATAAAATAAAACAAATAATAATGTAAATAAATAAATAAAACAAAAACAATCAAACAAAACAAAAATTAGTTAATTTACTGCATACTTTTTGCAGTAAATTAACTCTTTTTTTTGTTCAACTAATGAAAACTACACTATAAACATCTGCTGTTTGTTACAAGCGGTATGCAGAGGTACATTATTCCAACAGTGGTATCGTTTACAGGTACATCTTATGAGATACACAATGATACATACCACAGTGTTTGATGAACAGATAATGACACGGGTTTAAATCCGAAACGACCCCAGGGCCATCCGATTGGATTCGATACTAAGCCGATATCGAATTACATATACGAATTTCTACTTAACGCTTATAGTCACCATATAAGGTATAAGTCCATTTTGAGGGATGACGAGAGAGAGAGAGAGAGAGAGAGAGAGAGAGAGAGAGAGAGAGAGAGAGAGAGAGAGAGAGAGAGAGAGAGAGAAGAGAGGTGGAAAATGAGGTGGAATATCTAGGGATGGTATACGTGGGAACACACAGACAGCCACACAAACGCACACACACATACACAAACTTCTTTTTTTTTAATGAATAATTTTAAATAACGATTCATGCAAGGGTCAAATCCAAAAAGTTGTTGAAAGATTATAATTTCTGCAATATGATAGGGATTTCACTTTAATTTTAATAATAATAATAACAACAACAACAACAACAACAACAACAATAATAATAATAATTATGAAATCAGTTGAATAATAAGGAAAGGTTTGCAACAGGTGCAACAACAACGACAAAAATACACATAAAACTTAACCATGTCCATAGGTTCATAAAGGATTTTATTTCACTTTATTTTTTAATTTTTAAAAATGTTTATTTTATTTATTTATTTATTTATTTATTTATTTATTTATTTATTTATTTATTTATTATTATTATTATTATTATTATTATTAATTAATTAATTAATTTAAAGCATTTATTTATTTATTTATTTATTTTAGAGGTTTAGACATGTACATTAGTACTAGTTCAGTCAGTTGACTAGCCACTGTGTTTCGGGGCAAACATACACTCTTAATACGTCAGTGCCTGGGCCAAAGTCCTTCACGTAGCAAAATGTATTCTATCATTCCATTGGATAACAGCTCTCAGTCACTGCCTCTATTTAAGTAACAAACCAATAGCCGCATCCTACAGTCGTTTGTTCAAAACAAACTATTAGAGAAGTTATTATGTAAATAACAATATTATAATAGACACACATTTTTCACAGGATAAACTGAAACATTCTGTTGTATAGGAAATATACACAACCGTAAGACTAAACAAAAAACGTAAAGAAAGAAAGAAAGAAAGAAAGAAAAAGAAGAAGAAGAAGAAGCAAGAGGAGAAGAAGAAGAAAAGTTATAGGAGTAAATTAAAGAAGATAACGAAAAAAAGAAGAAGAAGAAAAAGGAAGAGAATAACGCAGAGTTGACTAGATCTAACACAATGCTGTCTTTCTGTTTGGTGTCTGTTTTTTGTACATCGTTCTTTTCGTTGGTGGACGGAGAAGCAGGTAATTACACTATTTTTATTTTTATTCTGATTTGACAGGAATTAAAATCCTAATGTTAAAATTAGGCGTGAAAATGATGAGAAAGAAGAAAGCTACAAATAACGAATATTCTACGCTGATATGAAGCATTTACGTTCTACCATTACTAGTTTTCTTCTGTAACCTGTATAATGTAATGTAATATTATTTTAATGCATGTTATTCAATACTTAAATTTTACTCTTGTTTTCTTTTTTTTTTCTGTGTCTGTGGCTATTCTTTATCTACGGGTACTAACACTACTAGGACTGCAATAGATCTTAAAAGCGTATTTGAAGTGGCAGCTTAATTTTGAAGTTATGGTTTATAAATTTATTTTTATTACCGTTCTTTTCAAATTTATTTCATTTCATTTTATTTTTATTTTATTATTTATTTTTTAATGACATGCTTAATTCTTTAAATTGTTTAATTTTTATTTGTATTTTAATTTTAATTTTTGTTTAATTAAAAAAAAATATATATATATATGTTTTTATTTCCTTTTTTTTTTTTTTTTTTTTTACAAATTTGCATACATACGCTGAAAGGATTTTTTTTTTTTTTTGAAAAAAAAGATTTTCTTTAACATTTTTATTTTACGTTAGAACCATTACAATGCAGACTTGAATTTATTACAGTTACTGGGTTCTTGAAACGAACGAAACTGAGAAACAAAGAAAGTATATATTTATTTATTAGTTTTATTATATTTTATTTTTACATATTCGCACACTTACGCCAAAATGATTTTTAACAAAATAAATAAATAATAGTTCTTAACATTTTTATTATTTAATGTTTCTTTTGCGTTAGAAGTATTACAATGCAGACCTGAATTAATCATATTTTCTGGGTTCTTGAAACGAACGAAACTAAGAGACTAAGAAACTAGGAAATTATTATTATTATTATTATTATTATTATTATTATTTTACATATTTGCACACATTAAATAAATAAATGACTGTTTTTAACATTTTTATTATTTAATGTTTCTTTTGCGTTAGAAGTATTACAATGCAGACCTGAATTCATTGTAATTATCGGCTCCTTGAAACGAACGAAACTAAATAAGCAAACATAGGTGCGCACGCATGCACAGTTTACCGAGAATAACATTAATTTAAATTAAGAAAAATTAACAAATTATTTCATTACAAACTATCTGCTGTGCGTCTCAGAACTGTCACTTATGGAATATTTTAAACTGTTCTGGCAACCAATCATGTACGGAGTCATTGTCATTTATCTAGGGCATGTTAGAAATTCAAACCTACAAGAAAATCACGTGATGGCTGAATGCACCGCCAGTTCACAGTAAACTGACTTTTGGCCCAGATCTAGTCTGTCGTTCATAACCCCAAATGTTATACAGACTGACCTACTAGTTAGAACTAGTTATTTCAGGTGTTGATAATAGTTTACTAAATAACGTACTGACGTCAAATGAGTACAGTCTGAGCGCAAAAAAAGCAACAAAAATAATAATTATAAAAAAAACAAAAAAAAAACCTCCAAAAACATGTGACAGTAACAGCAACAACAACAACTACCAAATAATATTAATAATAATAATAATAATAATAATATTATTATTATTATAATTAGTATTATTATTATGATGTTGAAGATGATAATCATGATGATGATGATGATAACAATAATAATAATACTCCGCCCAAAAAATATAAAAATATAAATTAAAAACAGTTACAGATTAAGGCCGATCATTCTCCTATCGATCCAAACATCCATCCATCCATCGTGTTCTCTCTCTCTCTCTCTCTCTCTCTCTCTCTCTCTCTCTCTCTCTCTCTCTCTCTCTCTCTCTCTCTCTCTCTCTCTCTCTCTCTCTCTCTCTCTCTCTCTTCTTCTTCTTCTTCTTTCCTACTGAGTGTTGTCGTCATTTATTTTTTCAGGTAACAAGTGGTCATACAAAAGTGAAATGCGTAAGTGTTCAATCACACATAACAGATACACACATAC
The DNA here is from genome assembly GCA_012295275.1 of Chrysomallon squamiferum. Classification (NCBI taxonomy): domain Eukaryota; kingdom Metazoa; phylum Mollusca; class Gastropoda; order Neomphalida; family Peltospiridae; genus Chrysomallon; species Chrysomallon squamiferum. Next base: position 28,731,281 of record CM022671.1, read on the forward strand.
AAATACGTAATACTCAAATACAAAAACACAAAGATACACACATAAACACACATATACATACAAACCTGCCTCCATAGATATGTGCATATATATATATATGTGTGTGTGTGTGTGTTGCAGCATCGTACATTTGTCGGTGAATGACTAAACATTTAATGCAACTTTATTTTATCATATCAGTATTGTAATTATAATAACAGTAATCGTAAATTAAATGTAAACGTAACCGTAATATTACGTGATCGTCACTGTAAGAAGATCAAGGCACATTAAAATTAAAACATGATTCACAATATATAGATAGGCAGACAGACAGACAGACAGATAGACAGATAGACAGATATTTTATATTTCAGCTCCTGACAAATGGCACGAGAGTTTTCCATTATGTGGTGGAAAAAATCAATCACCAATCAATATCGATGTTTCAAAAGTGAAACTTGACGACACTTTGGAGGACTTTGATCTTTCCGACCTTCACAAAACCGAGGGTGTCAACATGACATTGGAAAATGAACAAGGTCATACAGGTGCGTATCAGGCTGAATTATAGTTTGATTGGTCATATATATATAGATTACGTTTTACTGAAGTTCTATTCTTGGTATTTCGTAAAATTATTTATCTTTAAATTAAATTTACCATTTTACAGTGATTTTGTATTCATCTTAAAATTCTCTCTCTCTCTCTCTCTCTCTCTCTCTCTCTCTCTCTCTCTCTCTCTCTCTCTCTCTCTCTCTCTCTCTCTATCTCTCTCTCTCTCTCTCTCTCTCTCTCTCTCTCTCTCTCTCTCTCTCTCTCTCTCTCTCTCTCTCTCTCTCTCTCTCTCTCTCTCTCTCTCTCTCACTCACTCAGCAATGCATGCTCTCTATGTATTGATTACTTCCTATTAATTTTACACTGATTCCATATTAATTTTAAAATTATTCTGTTGTAGTTGAGGTTATAATGTCAGGATCACCACAGTTTATCTCTGGTGGAAGTTTGCCAGGAAAGTACAAGCTGGCGCAGTTTCATTTTCATTGGGGTGCAGTCGATCAGCGTGGGTCAGAACACTCCATAAACAACGGGATGCACCCTGGGGAGGTAATCCAATAGAAAATTTCACCATTTTTAAATGCTGAGATAGTAAAACAAATGCTATTAGATTATGTATTAATTTCAAATAATAATTTAAAAAGCAGTACTAAATATATTTGCTTTTGTAATATCATTTTTACCTCTTTGATTTGTGACTACATTAAAAACAGCTGTCAAACACTTCTTGTTATTATGATGACAGAAAGTATTCACACCGTGACAGAGAGAAATATGTACATAGGAGTAAGTGTGTACGTACGTATTTGTGTGTACGTGAATGTGTCTGTGCATATTTTTATGTTTATTCAGGTACTTAGACAGACAAAAAAAACAACAACATACAGTAAATATTCGATTGATCAGACAGACATTTTTTGGATGTATTGTTTTCAGATGCATATAGTTTTCTTCTCTGAAAAGTATCCTGATCTGACTGCATCGCTGAACGAAACTAACGGTATAGCGGTTTTAGGACTGTTTCTAAAGGTAAAACATTTGTGTTTATGTTCTGATATGGCAGTAGTTTGTCAGATACTGATTGATAACGTCATGTAATTCATCATCTTGCTTCAACAGATGTTTTACTGTCCATACACAGAACTGACATAACGAACCAGTCATTGACTTGGAATTCTTCTTCTTCTTCTTCTAATTATTATTATCATCAGCATCATCATCATCATGATTACTGTTTTTGTTGTTATTGCTAGTGTTATTGATGTTTTTTTAATCATTATTTACTGTTAATAATGAATGTTTTCAGGTTGGAAAACACAATGCCAATTTTGAGCATATTCAAAATTATTTCGAAAATATATCTCACAGCGGTAAGTTTACTATTTAAATCTGTATATTATGATATTTTATGTTAATAAAAAAAAAAATATATATATATAAACAAATATAAACAAAAAATAAATAGAAAAACCCAGATATGCAGTTTTCTGTTCAATTACACACACACACACACACACACAAACACACACACACACACACACACACACACACACACACACACACACACACAATAAAATGTTAACATTCCTTGGTTTATTAGATTTATCTGCTAATAATGCATTGAAATGGAATTAAAAACATCATGTATATTTTCATGTATAATTCATTTTCAGTCGCCATTTTCAACTCACAAAAAGAAGATTGTGTGAATGCATTTTATTGAGACACCCTGTATTTATATATATATATATATTAAGTGCATACATTTAAACAGAATATAATTATATGTACGCATAATCTTTTATAATATATGTTATCATAATTTAGTTCTTCTTTTATTAAAAGAAATACATTTTTTTAACGTTTTGGGGTTTAACACACACATACACAGTGACACCTTCACTTACGAGTGCGCCAACTTACGAGCAGTCGCCCTGCCGAGGTTTTGCTTTGAGTTGCGAGTCCGAGTTACGAGCGAGCTTCAGATACGCCGTCGCTAGATGGCGCTACGAACAACACAACATCCGGCCAGCATCCCATGTCTTACTCGTTTACGTCACGCGGTTACCTCGCCGCGTCAGCATCTCTGTTGTGTTGTGTTCGCGTTTTGTGCAGTATTTTGCCAAAATATATATATATATATCTGACCATGGATCCCAAGAAAGTATGTGCAAAGGACAGTGCTGAGAAGAAGAAGCAGATGATGTCCATTGAATTAAAGCTTGTATTCATAGAAAAACATGAGCGAGGCGTGCATGTAGTCGACTTGGCTAGCCAGTACCAGCGTAGTACTTGCACGATATGTGCCATACTGAAACAGAAGGAGTCGTCAAAGGCTGTAACTCCAGTTAAAGGCGTTCAAATAATTTGTCTGATCTCCAAGATAAATACACTTTACAAAACCAATTCATTTGTTTAGATTCTCTTTTATTTTGTTTATAAATATTTGTCATTTATAAATACTTTTTTTCTTATTTAAAAACATGTTACAAAAAATCGATGTGCTTTTGGGGGGATGTTGGAACGGATTAATGATATTTCAATTAATTTCATTTGGGAAAATTGATTTGATATACAAGCAAATCGTATATTACGAGCTCGGTCACGGAACGAATTAAACTCGTAAGTCAAGGTACCACTGTATATATTTTTTTTATTTTTATTAATTTTTTTTTTTAATTATTTTACACGTTTTTCCTTTTTCTTATAATTACTATTTTATACAAAACGAGCAACTTAAAACACGGCAACAGAGACTAAAACCTTTTTAAATTCTGTTTTCGCCACCGCAGGCATGGAAACGGAGATAGAAACATTTTCGATCAGGTCTCTGCTGCCTCAGTCAGTGAAGGGCTATTTCAGATACCACGGTAGCCTGACAACTCCACCTTGCTCTGAGTCGGTCATCTGGACAATATTCCATGATGAGATCGAGTTATCAGAGGAGCAGGTGAGTTACACAATACTACATTGTGATTAGATTATGTCAGGTAGATAGTGGGATCCATTACAGGTAACATCTTCTAGTGTGTGTAAATTTTTTTAAATGTAATAAAAACAACAACAACAGCAACAATAACAACAACAACAACAGCAACAACAACAGCAGCAGCAACAACAGCAACAGCAACGACAACAACAACAATAATAATAATAATAATAATAATAATTATTATTATTATTATTATTATTATTATTATTATTATTATTATTATTATTATAACAAATAAATAAATAAATAAATAAATAAATAAATAGATCCAATAAAGCTCTAAAATATTTCTTGCAAACTTATTAATGAAGTATTAAGAAGTATGTACTTTTTTTATGCACCAGGTTATAGATAAGAGATTTTCAGTTCCTTCAGTTTTTGTTTTTTTACTTTTTAGCTGAACAAATTCCGGCACATTAAACTGAACCGACTCGGAGAACCGGATGTAGACTTAACAGACGACTTCCGGCCAATTCAAGATCTGAACGGAAGGACTGTAACGTCCAGTCGCAAACCTGAACTCGAAGGAAATTCAGTAGAGAAAATTAATTGCAGTTTAATGTTACTAACTACTATTTTTATATCTGTATTTTAAAAAATGAGTGAGCTGACCGTTCCTAATTGCGTAGTAATAGTATTAACAATGCTAAACAGACAAGAACAACAAATATGAATTAATTTTATTTTCAATCAATCTGTATAAACCATATCACACAAATACACACACACACACACACACACACACACACAGAACGGGACATATTAGCAATATTTTTTGTCATATAGCTGGTTTAGGACACACACAAACACACACACAGATTCTACTAACATTATTGTTCATTTCAGTAGAGTAGTATTTTGCTGTTTTGTTAAGCAATGGCTATATATTATCCTGATATAAACTATATGGAAAATGAATGTGATTAATATAATTACAGGTGTTTCTGGTTTTCTTTTCCCTGTTTTTCCTTTTATTATTTTTTTAAATTTCTCTCTCTCTCTCTCTCTCTCTCTCTCTCTCTCTCTCTCTCTCTCTCTCTCTCTCTCTCTCTCTCTCTCTCTCTCTCTCTCTCTCTCTCTCTCTCTCTCTCTCTCTCTCTCTCTCTCTCTCTCTCTCTCTCTCTCTGTCTCTCTCTCTCTCTCTCTCTCTCTCTCTCTCTCTCTCTCTCTCTCTCTCTCTCTCTCTCTCTCTCTCTCTCTCTCTCTCTCTCTCTCAGTTTAGATTCTATACAAAGTAACGTTTTGCTCTCAGACAAGGTCCTAGATCACCGTCACAGGTCAGTAGGTATGAAGTCACGTTTGTATATTCTGTGTGTATTTCTGGAATTTATAAAATACACCTTTCATATTTTATGTCCATTTATACATTTTTATCTTCCTCAGTCTTGTTTTTTGTGCGTCATCAAATGATGCAATGACGAAGCGCTTTTTTTGTTTTTCATCTGAATAATAATAATAATAATAATAACAACAACAACAACAACAATAACAATAACAAAAATAAAAATAGAAATGATAATAATAATAACAATAATACTGATACTTATTATGATGATGACGATGATAATGATAATATCATGACGATGACGATAATAATAATAATAATATTGATTATGATGATGATATCAACTTCATCTTCAGTAATAATTAGAACTAAGACGAAAACTAATCAAACGATAAAAATAGAAAAGAAAAAAGCGAACAAACAAACAAATAAATAAATAAACAAAGAAACAACCAATGAATAAACAAACAAATAAAAACAAACACACAAACAAACAAACAAACAAACAATAAATAAATAAATAAACAAACAAACAATAAATAAATAATATAGTCAAAATACTGTGTTAGACGGTTACGCTGCTGGTGTAGAACAGAGTAATAGAATACAGAACTGTTGACTGTTAACACGATACAAAACTGCAACGTAAAAACTATCTTTATTTTTTTAATAATTTATACCTTAGCGACTTCGAAGAAAAAATATCCCTTCGCTTTGACTGTAGCTCTTCTAGATAAATATCTTTCTTTCAAAATATTATTCTGTGTATCTGTAATTTATGTTTCCAGCAGATTGTCATCCGGTATAAATTACACACGAGCTTTCTTTGCAGCGATGAATTGATTCTTCCTCTTAAACAATTCTTGTTTTTTTTTAGAAAAAAAAAAAAAAAAAAAAAAAAATTGATTGATTGATTATTTATTTATTTATTTATTTATTTATTTATTTAATTTTTTTTTTTTTTTTTTGAAAAAAAAAGAAACAAGCTGGTTTTGTTAATATTTCAGCAGCGATTGTTGCAGTGACTTAACATTAGGAGTTATTCCTCTTCTTTTATTTTACGTTCGTTATTTCATGCAGATACGTAAAGAATGATTCTCAATGACTTTGTGCAATCAAAATAAATAAATAAATAATAAATAAATAAATAAACTTCTGACTGCATGTTAGTTCCTATTCCAGTCACTGCTCCTCGATTGACATACTTAACGTTTAAGCAGGCCAAGGTTCGAGATGACGAAATAAAAGTGTACCGGTTACACTAACTTCTGACCTGTTTGGACTTGGAACCTGTAAAAGCTTCTTTAAACAGAGAGGGCCATTAGTGTTGTAAATAACTCCATAAAAAAAATATATTATAAAAAAAAGAACAAAAAAAAAAAAGCTGAATCATGGAGACATTTGATGGATGGATGGATGTGAGACATCAGTAGATTCAAGAGAGATATATTTATATAATCCACGGTGAATGAGTATCAAGTGTACCGTGACGAACAAAGTGTAGTTAAATAATGTCTCGTCTTTCTTATTATTATGTAAAACTATTTCACCTTCTAGCAGTCTGCCTCTCCGTTTGTCACTTAATTTCTCTGTGTTTATGTGTGTATATATATGTGCATGTATGTACGTCTGTATGTATGGATCTATGTATCTGTGTATGTATATTTAGGATTTGAATATTCTGTGTCTTATGTACGTCTGAATAGACTCTGTACATAGACAATATTCGGGAACGCACTGGCGCAGGAGGACAAAGTCCAATCACGACCTCACAAACCCGTCAGATGCCGCTGACAAGACTCGAACGTATGGCGCCCATTCGCCCGGATTCATAATGCGGATGACGTTACCGTTCGTTCGTATGTATGTCTGTATGTCTGTATGTATGTATGTATGTCTGTATGTATGTCTGTATGTCTGTATGTATGTATGTATGTCTGTATGTATGTCTGTATGTCTGTATGTATGTCTGTATGTCTGTATGTATGTATGTATGTATGTATGTATGTATCTGTATGTATGTCTGTATGTATGTCTGTATGTATGTATGTATGTATGTATGTATGTAGGTAATATGTATGTATGTATGTATGTATGTATGCATGCATGTATTTATGTATATCTGTATGTATGTATTTATGCATGTGTGTATGTATGTATGTGTATGCATACACACACACACACACACACGCGCGCAGTCATATATATTGATGATAGTACTTCAGTGTGCACCATGGCTGTATGTGTGTTATTTTTGCGAGATGTAAAATTTATTCAGAAACATAAAGATGGACAGATGGAAAGAAAAAGAAATCTGGGATACAAACAAAATATATATAGACATGAAAAGATGCAGAGATCGATGGACAGTCAGCCGTTTATACTGTTTCAGTTACTCTCACACACTGTTTACTAATTTCATGAATAAATAAAGAAGACATTTCCCACTATAAATAAAAAATATTTTATATTTTCTGAAACTGTTCATTTGATGAAGACAGATCTAAAAGGTTGATATTACGAATGTCATAAATCTATATTAAGAAAAGGCATGATTCGAAATCAGCTTACTATCTAATGTTAATCCTATCCAAACCCATACTGTGGACCTAACTCTGATACTAACCTCAGATCTAACCGTGTCCCTAACCCTAACACTAAAACTATCGATAACCTGAATATATTCTTACTTTAACATTAACCTTAAAACTAACACACAAGCGAACACATAGTCTCTCTGTCTCTCTGTCTCTCTCTCTCTCTCTCTCTCTCTATCTATCTCTCACGCATTCTCTCTCTCATAATTATATCAGCGAGCTTTTAAAACTGATATTAACTGGAAACAGTTCAATTCGTTAGAAACATAATTATATCATCTAGTGTAAAGCAGACGTGATAACCACTACACCACGAAACTTACATGTAAATATCTGTAAAATGTAGATCTATGACAACATTGTTTTTTTCTAATCTCTCTCTCTCTCTCTCTCTCTCTCTCTCTCTCTCTCTCTCTCTCTCTCTCTCTCTCTCTCTCTCTCCCTCTCCCTCTCACACACACACACACACACACACACTAGGCTTTCTCAAAAGGGGAATAACTTCTGAATGAATATTTTAAATTGCAGTTACGTATCTTATTCTTAATATTATATGAATAAGAAAAATAATGAGGCTCTGTATGTATTTTTTGAAAGAAAAATATATATTGTTTTATCATTATAATAATAATAAATAATAATAAATTAATAAATTAACTAATTAATTAATAAAATAAAGTAAAATAAGACAGGGAAAAAACAAAAGAACAAGGGTTAAGTTTTATCTATTACTTTAACAAAATTTTAAACGAAAAAAAAAAAAATCAGACAAAAAAGAAGAAAAAACAAAACAAAATTAATGACTACTAATTCTATTTTAAATCACAGATTTGATTTACTTGTAAGGAATTACAAAAATCCAGCACGAATAAATAACAAATTTATTTCTTAAAGTAAAAAAAAAAAAAAAAAAAAAAAACCTATTCACAGATTTAACAACATTGTTTTTCTTTTCCCGAACTTTGATGACCAAGACATTTCAGAAGACGAAGAAACAATTTACCGAGCAAGTTCCTTGTAATAAATTGTCAAACCATCAGTTACCAAAAATAAATACGTCTGCTACTTTAACCCGCGTCAAACACTTTAATTCCTTTATTACTACGTATTACTACGTCACTTGTCATTAGCAAGGATTAAAGTAAAATATGATAGACACATTAAGATCCGCAGACTCCAAAAGAAAATTTCAGTCAGTTGTTACAATCGGTTATTCCATCAGAATTGCTCTTTGTTGCTTCCTGAAGTTTAAGAACTGACAGAGCATGAAAGAGGCGCTAACAGTTTGTGTTAATGTTCTCTTAATAAGACCTGAATGCTGGTCCTAAACGTGTTCAGATCTGTCCGAGATTTTCGTGAACATTTGTCTTGTTTTCTGAGTTTATGTTTAAGAGATATAGAAAGTTTAGAAATTGCGACATCCTTCCAAGAAGCTTCTGGTCCTGTTTTTTTTTTTTTGTTGTTATCGTTTGTTTTGTGTTGTTGTTTTGTGGTTTTTTTTTTTTTTGGGGGTTGACACAGATTAGTAATCATGATATTTTTTTCCGTTTGCTCAGATTTCTGTAGATATGTCCAAATTTTCAAAACAGTTCTTCAAGCAGATTAATAACTTTAAAAACGTTATTTTGTTTTTCTGACCATCAGCAAATGTCTGTGTTTTACTCTGTTAAAACATGTTGTTTTTTACCAGCAAAAAACTTCACTGACCACAGCCATGTTCACGAAATGTTGAGATTAATAAATGTTGAAGAAAAGATAAATTTAGTTTAGTAAATAAACATTAAAAAAAAAAAATATATAGAAACGTCAGTCTAGAAAATAAATATATAGATAAAAAATGCATTAATTATAATGCAGCGACTATAGCAGCAGTTAAAAAAAAAAAAAAAATATTTAAATTAAAAAAAAAAAAAAAAAAACAACAACAACAACACACAATCTACTCAAAATACACCGCATGAACGTTAACGACAACGACGAGGGTTTTATTGCGGTACGTGCAGGTAGCGAACGAGTCCGTTTCCGGATCCCACACGCATCTGCTCGCTATCCGCGTTCCTTGTCCAAGGTTCTCCATGATGACCACGTGACACACAAGCTTATATCTTGGGAAATCCATCGCTTTCACGCGAGATTTAATCACGGTAGACAACTCGGTACTCAGATGGCGACACTTTTCCGGGTCATAGCTGACGCTGTCTAACTTGGCCTCCAGAAGGTGCATCACGCACTTCTCGACTTTTTCACTCAAAAACTTTTTGTCCGGCTTCGTTTTGTACGTGTTTTCAGTTTTAACCGGCACGCGCTTCTCCTCCTTCTTGGAGCTGTTTCTCTTGGCTATGCGGTGCCAGGCGTGCGTTGCTGCGACGAACTTGAATATCGACATCCCCCTGGTCGTCGTTGCGTGAGAATTGCTCGAATCGCCGTCGCTTCTGAAGCTGGACAGACGACTTCGTTTTCTGACGAGGGGAGCATGTTCCTTGTTTTGTGCAGGTTCTTTAGAGGGTGCAGGTTCTTTAGAGGGAGCAGGTTCTGTAGAGGGCTGTTAGAAAAAATATAAATAAATAAATAAATAAATAAAAACTAACTAACTAACTGACAGCTAACTAACTAACTAAATAAATAAAACTAACTAACTAACTAACTGACAGCTAACTAACTAACTAAATAAATAAATAAAACTAACTAACTGACAGCTAACTAACTAACTAAATAAATAATATTAATAAAGATTATGGATGGTCAGTTCTGGTCGTTACATGATTTCGAGAGATTCTTGTAGTGTACAAGAACTCGATATTTAAACAAAACGGTTTATAATAATTAATAAATTATTTTAGCTAGGTTATTATCTGTTTGTTTGTTATTATCCGAGAAGGATTTCAAGTAAATAACACTTTTTTTTGGTAATGGAAAAGATTATTTTCGTTATCTCGAAAATTGCCGAAGGCCGCGAGATCAAAATCTTGTAACTATTGATTAGTCACCGTCTATTATTTTTATTTTGTTGTATGTATGTATGTATGTGTGTACATTTGTTTATTTATGTATTTATAACCCTGTAGATTACCTGGTGTCGTGAGAAAAGGATTTAACATGAACAAAGAAGAAAAAAAAAAAACATCCTTCAAAATCCTTCAAAATCCTTCATATTTGGTAATGAAATTTATGGAAATAAAATTCCATGGTTAAAAATGAATAAATAAGCAACAAAATTTAAACAACAACAAGTACTACACTACCATAAAATAATAAATAAATAAAATAATTAAAATAAAAAATTCTGATTAAAAAAATTATACATGTATTTATATATTTACGATGCAGTGAACAACAGTATTGTCTTTACACGTTTAGGTAACATACTGCATACATATTTATTTATCTTAATTAAAAACAGAAACAACTGAACTAGCTAATTATGTGTGAAATACCAGATATTTACTAGCCATTAAAACAGACTTAAATATACATACATATATATCCCACAGAAAATAAATAAACATAAACGTATACAAACCCAATACAAACAGCTATTCAAACACACATACAAACATACAATATATACATAAACAAACACGTGCGTGCCCGCACGCACGCCCACACACACATACACACACCAACGTACATACATGGACTCATACAAGTATACGTACACAAATACACACAATACACAAACTAAAGTAAAAAATCGGTGTAGAAAACAACAAATTTTAAAAGTATCTTACCTTCAAATAAGCCATGTCGTGATAAAATAACAAGTTTACCTGCCTGCCGAAAGTGTATCGTTTGAATCTCGCATTTTCTTTTATTATTAATTTCAAGTCCACTTGAAATGAACGTAGAGCATGCCCGAGTTTAGTGCACACTGCATTACTGAAGCAGTCTTTGTTCATTAACACAGAGTGACAGTTTTATTGTGCGACAAATCCCTTCTCTTTAATACGTTATTGTTTGGCGTTTTTTTTTGCCCCTATGTTTTTAACCAGTTCGGTTGAAGCTTTACACGAGAATGCATATATAATTGTGTATGTTTTGAACGTCAAAGTTAGGTAAAATTTAAAAAAAATAAAATTAAAAAAAATATTCAAAGGTAATACAAAATCGATTTTTATAATGTTCTAATTTATTTCTTTTCTAGACCTATACATACATAAACACATAGGTTCATGTATAAATACATACATACATACATATATATATATATAGTTGTCTATGTACGTACATATATAAATATATACATATATATGTAAATACAAAGCTACATACATACATTCACAAATACAGGGGACATAAAGATACATATCTGTTAATATATGTATGCAGAGAGAGAGAGAGAGAGAGAGAGAGAGAGAGAGAGAGAGAGAGGGGGGAGATATGCCATAATCCAGTAAAGAACTCTGATTTACGTGTTGCTGGTAATAAAAGGAAAAAACACCTCTTTTTCGTGTTTGTTCGACGTCATGGTTGTTGGCAGCGGCGCCTTCAAGGTAGGATGAATGTTGTCGTGTTGATGCAGTGCGTGCATCGTCAGTTTGTCCGTCGTCTCCATCCTTGATGTTCAAAATCGAATCAGAATAATTTTTAACATCAGTCTGGCAATAAAGATATAAAAATTTAATTAAATAAATATAGGACGGTTTGTGTATGTGTTTGTCAGTATATATGTAGATGGATAGATAGATAGAAAGATAGATAGACAAAGAGATAGACAGACAGACAGACAGACAGACAGACAGATAGATAGATAGATAGATAGATAGATAGATAGATAGATAGATAGATAGATAGATAGATAGATAGATAGATAGATATATAGATAGATAGATAGAGTCATAGATTTGAGTTATGCGAACCTCATGCACATTTTATAGAAAATTTCAAATCTTCAAATCGCCAATGAATAATAAAAAGTGTTTATAAATTAAGAAAGCATGTAGGTAAATATTACTGCTACTACTGCTACTATTACTACTACTACTACCACTAGTACTACTACTAATAATAATAAGAATCATAATAAATTTTGAATAAATATGTGTAAAGCATTATCTAATTCTGAGGACACTTAGATTATTAGATCGATACTACTCAGTACATTCTTTTGGTTGTTACTCATTCCAACCAGTGCCTCATACGGGATTATAAAAGTCACCTCTGGGAAGGTATATATAAATTACAATTTACCGCTAATCAATATGAGTAGCCTTTGAGGTGACGTTAATTTTTTTTTTCTCTCTCTCTCTTTCTTTTTCTAATCTGTCGTCAGGTTTTTTTGTTTGTTTGTTTGTTTGTTCATTGTTTTGTTTTTTGAGTAAAAAAAAAAATTAAAAAAGAAAATAGAAAAGTAACACTTTGGAGATTTAAAAACCCATTAATAACACTGAAAAATATCATTCGACGAATAAAGAACTGATTTATTTCTAAAGTAAATGTATTAAATTTCTTTTGCAAATACAGATTTGTTAGTTCTTTCTTCTTTTTTTTTTTTCTTTTTCTTTTTATATTTTTTTAATAATAAAAAAAAGTTTATTAATGTTTTATTTCATAATACTTTTTATATATATATAAATATCCTTAAAATTTATCAATATAAATTTTCTTGGTCTTTTGTGTACAATCATATTATAATTTATTTGAAATTTAATGATTAAGTGGCGAATGGTAAACAAAATTTAAATTAGCTATTTCAGCTTCTAACAGCAAAATGGAATATTCATCCCGTAGAATGTAAGAGTGTTGTGTCGTTATTGGAAACCATTAACTGACTCATCGGAATAAGATAGTCACATACTTTATCTACAGTTTGATTCTCTTCAAAACGTATAACCTCACATTTTTATTATTATTATTATTTTATTTTATTTTTTTTTTTATTTTTTTTTTTTTCAATTAATTTTTCAATCCGTAAATCTCAGGCTTTGTTAATGAATTAAAATAGAATATAACCCATTTAGATTATATGTATTTAGATTATATGTATTTAGGGGTTTTTAAAAAAAAAAAAAAAATTATTTTATGTTTATTTTACAGTTTGACTTAAATAATCGAAAATTATAAATGTATCATTTCAGAAGAGTTTCTGGTTCGAAAAACTGATAAAATTTATTACAATAAAATAAAGAAAATGGAGTCAAAAGAAACACTAATTCTAGTTAAATAAAATCACTGAAAACAAAACACGCAGACAGATATACGTACATACATACACACACACACCCACCCATCATACATATATACATACATAAACATACACATAAGTACTTTCATAAACACACACATACACATTTACACACACAAACATACATTCATCCGTTGATTATTATGTACAAAGAAACATAAAGATATATAAAATTAAAATTATGTTATTTTCAGATATATCTTTTGATCACGCCATAACATACTTAAAATCCACTTGTACAGTAGAACAAATTCTCCTGTTTCAAATGTACTTAAGTTGATGACGCGAACAAACATTAACCACTGATCTTTTTGATATCCCACTCATCTCGTAACTAGTATTTAGACACTATCAGGATTATGTTTTTCTAAGTTCATATGCATACTTTTTATTTTTTTTATTTTTCTTTAAAAAAAAAAAAAAAAAAATGACATACAGCGCCAGATAACCATAAAACGCATGCATTTTTAATTTTAAATTATTTCTTAATCACACGACACGAGAATTTTCGCAAATATTATAACGTAATAAAATGTTTAGGATTTATGAATGTATAATGTAATGAATAGTTAATTCAGATTATATGGTATGAGCAAATCTTTAGTATATTTTACCGTTATAATAATACATGGAATCATGTTTAAAATTTAGATTCAAATGTAATTGTTGATTTAGATTATGCTGAAGGACAATATATATATATATATATATATACACACACATGTATTTATAAATAGTGTCATTAGTATATTTCATCAGATCCAGTAGAAAACGCGAATAGGCAAAACCCTAAGCGCTAATTGCTATTGAAAAAAAAAAAAAAAAAAAAAAAAAAAAAAAAAAAAAAACTTAAAAACCAACCAAAAAAACCTTAAAAAACAACAACAAAAAACAAAAACAGTAACAAGAAGAAATGAACCAATTTTAGCAAGATGTAAACTGGACTTCAAGATTTAGAGTTGACTCGACATTCTGTGTGTGTATTTGCAGATATATACTTCTGTACGTGTATAATAAGTGTTAAAAAAACAACAACAAACAACTGAAGGTATTAATCATTTCATAGCTTCCTGTTTGATTAAAAAGTCTTCCATATCAGAAAGCACGATCTATTCAGCTGAGTTTTTACACGTATTTAAACTCGCACATTCATCTGCTCGAACGACACGTTACAGGTGTGAGATAGAATGAGAGCGAGCGCGAGCTGCATTGTTGCACACAAATGACAACACTCAGTGCTTTCTTGCGAGTGCTAGTTTACAGCAGGTATATTCATCCTGCTTATTACAGGTCAGGCCGGTATTATTTACATAGGTAAACATGCATAAAATCAACAGTTGAAGTTTTGTCCACTTTTAAAATAAACCACTCGGGTTTTTAATCAGGCATCAGTTCATCACGTAATAATTGTTGGGTTTAGGATTTAATGCCCGATGGAATCGTTATAACATGTCATACTGTATGAACAAGCCTTTAGTATATTTCATCGTAATATTATTTATTATGATAATAACAGTGATTAGAATTTAATCCAAATGGAATCGTTAACTTATATCATACTGCATGAACAATCCTTTAGTATATCTCAGGATTATAATAATAATTGTGTTTAGAATTTTATCCCAAATGGAATCGTAAATTCAGATTTCACTATAGGAAGAAACCTTTAGTGTAATTCACCTTTATAATAACAGTAATGTTTAGGATTTGATCCCAGATGAAATCTTTAATTCAGATTATTCTGCATGTAGAAACGTTTAGTGTATTTCATCATTATAATTAACAGTTATGTTTAGAATTTGGCCCCAGATGGAATCGTTAATATAATTATACTGTATGAAGAAACCTTTAGTGTATTTTACCATTACAATAACAGTTATGTTTAGAATTTAATCGCAAGTGAAATCGTTAATTCAGATTATACAGTATGAAGAAACCTTTGGCATATTTCACCGTTACAGTAACAACAGTTATTTTTAGAATTTTGTCCCGAATGGAATCGTTAATTCAGATTATGCCGTGTGAAGAAACCTTTGGCAGCTTTGTTAAAGCTTTTATTCCTATCACGAGCTGGGCGTGAATATCAGATAGAAGAGTTACGTCACTCGAGTAAACAGTGTAATGTAGATTTAATATTTACTTTGTACCTTCAAATGTTGTATTTTAATAACTTTCTCGTGTTCTCCAATGTAGATATTTAAAAAAAAAAAAGAATTCATGACGATCGAAAGGATAACAACGCTGACGATGATAGCGGCCACAGTAGTAGTGGTGATGGTAGTACTAGCAGAAGTATTAGTAACAGTAGTAGTAATAATAGAAGTAGTAATGGTAATAATAATAGTAGTGGTGGTAATAATAGAAGTAGTAATGGTAGTAATAGTAATGATGGTAATAGTAATAGTAGTGGTGGTAATAGTAATGATGTTGATGGCAGTACTAACAGACGTAATACCTAATAGCAATAGTGATAGAAGTGGTTGTTGTAGTAGAAGACGTGGTGGTAGTGGTAGTAGTAGTAGTAATAATATATATACATGAAGTAGTAATATAGCTTATAGTACTAGTACCTGTTGTCGTGGTTGTTGTAGTAGTAGTAATAATAGAGGTAACGGTAGTAGTACTAGAGGTGGTAGTAGTGATAGATGTAGTAGTAGTAGTAGTCATAGAAGTAGTAGTAGTAGTAGTAGTAGTAAAAGTATAATAATAGTCGTAGTAGCAGTACTGTAGTAGATTGGTGCGCTTATTTGAATCTGAAAAGGAAACTTTGAGAGTGTGTATGTGTGTGTATGTGTGTATGTGTGTATGTGTTTGTGTGTGTGTATGTGTGTGTATGTGTGTGTATGTGTGTATGTGTTTGCGTGAGTGTGTATGTGTTTGCGTGAGTGTGTATGTGTGTGTATGTGTGTATGTGTTTGCGTGAGTGTGTATGTGTGTGTGTGTGTATGTGTGTGTATGTGTGTGTGTATGTGTTTGCGTGAGTGTGTATGTGTTTGCGTGAGTGTGTATGTGTGTGTGTGTTTGTATGTGTTTGTGTGAGTGTTTGTATGTGTGTGTATGTGTTTGTATGTGTGTATGTGTGTATATGTTTGCGTGTGTGTGTGTATGTGTGTATGCGTTTGCGTGAGTGTGTATGTGTGTGTATGTGTTTGTATGTGTGTGTATGTGTTTGCGTGAGTGTGTATGTGTGTGTATGTGTGTGTATGTGTTTGCGTGAGTGTATGTATGTATGTATGAGAGAGAGAGAGTCAGACATAGACAGACAGACAGATAGAAAGATATATAGATAGTTACATAGACAGATAGAGAGAGAGAGAGAGAGAGAGAGAGAGAGAGAGAGAGAGAGAGAGAGAGAGAGAGAGAGAGAGAGAGAGAGAGAGAGAGAGAGAGAGAGAGAGAGAGAGAGAGAGAGAGAGAGAGAGAGAGGAAAAACAAAAGAAAGAGTTTTCTATTGTCACAAATGGTTTAACATAATCCATTACATTAGAAATATCTTACACACAAAGAGTACGAAGTAATTACATCCCAGCTACAAAGCGAAAGCTAGGTATAATAAATCGATATATGAAAAAAAACAAAAAAACAACAACACGTAGTTTTTTAGTGAGTTTCTCCCACAGTTGGCAATAACAGTCTAATCATTTATAGTCGATATCCGTCTCTTTTTTTATTTCTTCTCTCTACGGATGTGATAACTACTTTGTTAATTGTCAATTCCACGAAAAGCGCGCCATTTTGTTTAAACTTGTTTCGCGCCGAATAAGTGTGATATCGAATTACCGAAGGAAAAAAAAATATATATCACGGTTATATATCCCAAGTTTGTCAGTGGTTTATAATTTTCTTTAAACTGCACTAAGTGGATGTGTGTGTGTGTGTGTGTGTGTGTGTGTGTGTGTGTGTGTGTGTGTGTATATATTATTTTAATTTATGTTATGTTGTTTTATTTTGATTTTATTTTAATTGTGCGATGTACTTAACTCAAAATCACGTTTGTCTAAGAAAGCAAATGTAAAAGATGTCTTGCTGTTGATGAAAAATAAGAGAATAACTTATCTGGAATCGAAGAGTTAAGTAATTAATTTCTTTTATCTTTTGATGAAATATTCTGGAATTTAAAATTACTCGTAAATGTAGGACGAAAAAGAATTCTTGCTGTAAGTAAAAAGAGTATCATGTATTATCAGATTTGAGTTTAAAACAAAGAGGTTTATAGCTGTTTTACAATGATGAAGCAGAGCTGAATTAAACACTCGGAATAAATTAAATCTTGAGCAAGACAAAAGCATAACACATGCTGTAGAATAATAATTCAAAGTAACGTAGTTATTTACAGAACCGACAACTGAATAAAAGATGTTGATGATTATAATGTTTTAACAATAATGCAGGATTTAAAAATAATTGTTGCTGCAAGATAAAAGTATAACCCATGTTGTACGCTTAATTATTTATAAATAATTTATCCGTTTGCAGAAATTATAACTGAATGAAAGATGTTGATGATCGTAATATTATTACAATAATGTCGGATACAAAATAATTCTTGTTTTAGACTAAAAACATAACACATGTTGTACGCTTAATTTTCAGAAATGATAATTGAATGAAAAGGAATAACTATAGTAATATTAATGTTGTAATATCACATAATTATTTAACGTTTATTTATCAGTTAAAGAAGTCTGTGGACAGCAATATTATAACAATAACCGTTGAATGTAAAAAAAAACTCATGTTGCAGACTAAAAGCATTCGTTATGTCATAAACAATTTAATACAAACACAAGCAATTATCTATCTTTTGATACTAATTTTAAAAATGCCCGAGCAGGTTCTGCTAGTGTGAAAAAAGAAATCTTGCAGCACGTTAAAAGTAAAATATTTGCGCGCAGACAAAAGTCATATATCTGAAATTAAAAGAACCCTTGCTGCGTAGCAAAAGGTTAATTATGTTTTACAATTACAGTCGTCTTGACAGGGTGCAATTCGGATAAATAGCTACAAGGTTAATTTCAGGGTTGTTTTGTGGGTTTTTTTGGGGGGGTGTCTTCTTTTGTTGTTGTTCTTGTTGTTTTTTGTATTTTCTTATTAAAGTCTTCAGCGAAAAAAAAAAATGAAATCTGTGAGAACCAATATAAAACGAAACGAAAGAAAAAAAAGAAGAAAAAATTAAAGACAGAAGAAAAGAAAAGAGAATTTAAAGAAAAGAAACATGTTTAAACATGTAAATAGTAGGATATTTATCAAAATTAAACAAGTAAAAATAAAAATAAATAAATAAATAACAACTACAACAATAATAATGTTAATAAACAATACAAAACAATAAAATAATTTAAAAAAAAATTATTATATAAAAACAAAAATAAATTTTAAAAAGTATAAATCTCGGTATTTATTTATTTGTTTGTTTGTTTGCTTGCTTTTTTTTTATTTGTCTGTGTGTTTTTCTTTCTTTTCGTTCTTTATTGCTTATACAATCAAAATTAGACTTAGAAAATCTTCACTAATACTCGATATATATAAGAAGATTAGAAAAACAGAAGCAGATGGTAACGACAAACACGGGGAGGCATGCAGTCAGAAATTTACACACACACACATACACACACACACACACACACACACATACATACATACATACACATATATATATATAAAAGGAAGACATTAAGGGCGACAGTCGGACATAGAAACAGACAGACAGCCAAAACAATTTGAAGGA
Organism: Chrysomallon squamiferum; assembly: GCA_012295275.1. Lineage (NCBI taxonomy): Eukaryota > Metazoa > Mollusca > Gastropoda > Neomphalida > Peltospiridae > Chrysomallon > Chrysomallon squamiferum. The sequence goes on from CM022671.1 coordinate 28,750,601, forward strand.
AGCAATCAACACAAATACACAAAGAAGAAATGGATTTCTCATAAACATTTCCTGTAAATATCATTACTAATAGATTACATTACAAAACCTCAGTGAAGTATTAAAATGCCTACAAGCCAGGTAGATTTTGTAACTTTACAACGTACTTAAACGAACACTTTTACATGTAATGAGGCTGTTTCAAAGATACTTCAGCGTATTTGTCAACAACATAACTACGACAGCGTTCTGGGACATTATTAACTAATACTAGGATCGGTTTGATTATTTTGTTATTGACGTTGTTGGAAGTGATAATGCTGTAGTTTTCATGAGCTTGTTTATGTGTAAGAATACATAAAATGTGTAAATATTACTTAGCTTGATTATATACTTACTTGTTTCAACAAATTCGTATTCCGAAATGATGCGTACGTATATTTATGTATGTTTATATGAATGTTTGTATATATGTATATAAGTATGTAATTATTATGTGTGTGTGAATGTATGTAGGTGTGTATGTATGTGTATGTGTGTGTGTGTTTCTATGTTATATTATATTATATGTTATATTATATTATATTATATTATATTATTTTATATTATATTATATTATATTATATTATATTATATTATATTATATTATATTAACAACTAACACTTTCACTCATTTCTACTCTAGAGAACGCTGCGTTTATTATCTGGAAACTTTATATCTCAACCATTAATTGTCAATTTACCTAATTTGTAACGACTGACCAGTCTTATCACTGGCTTGACCCTTCGATGACCCTTGGACCACTCTCGAAATTACGAAGCTCACACATACACCCACCCCCCCATATACACACACACACACACACACACACACACACACATACATATACATATACACACATGTATATGTATATGTATATGATGTATGAATTTCAAGTTGCAAGCAAATACACGAAATGAAAAAGAAAAATATGACCAGTAAAGACAGCAATCTCAATGTCTTTCCCATTAGTAATGATCATAGAAATCTTTCCCAATCTTCTGTCTATCAGCCTATCTGTCCACTGTTATAACCAGGAAGGCCAAATGAACTAAATACCCAAACTGCTCAATCTGCCGATCCCCAGCTCCACGAAGCACCAATGGCCACTGTCCGCGAATTCGCCAAACTCAAGAAACTCCCAGAAATCTTCATCCTTTGTTTTTACCGAAATCTGAATGTTCGTTTGTAGCGGTCTGATAACTGTTTTTCAGGAAAGCTGTTTATTATTCATCATCACAGTTAGTAAACTACATATACGTCTTTCGCAATTGATTTATTCATTACCGCGTTAAATTGTGCGTTGCACTGATTTGACTAATGTTACTCGTGACCGTAATAAATAACAAACATCATGTATTGTAAACTGAACACAGGTAACCATGTAGACTGCAGTGAAGTGTAGTTTTGTCGTGATACGTCTGACGTTTATTAAGAAATATTTGCATACACTGAGAATCGGTTTTATGTAAAATATTTGTCGTATGTGTGCCTTAATGTGCATTTGTGACTTGTATAATCTTTTTGTGTTTGTATTGATCTGTCTATCTATCTCTCTATCTATCTGTCTGTCTGTCTGTCTGGTTTCTCTCTCTCTCTCCCTTTCTCCCTCCCTCTCTCTCTCCCTCTCCCTCCCTCCCTCCCTCCCTCCCTCCCTCCCTCTCTCTCTCCCTCTCCCTCCCTCCCTCCCTCCCTCCCTCCCTCCCTCCCTCCCTCCCTCTCTCTCTCTCTCTCTCTCTCTCTCTCTCTCTCTCTCTCTCTCTCTCTCTCTCTCTCTCTCTCTCTCTCTCTCTCTCTCTCTCTCTCTCTCTCTCTCTCTCTCTCTTTCTATCTCTCTCTCTCTCCGCATTCCAAGAAGACTAATAAAAAAACCAGTCTTAATTATTTATCTGAATACTACAGTTATCAAAGCCTGTTCATTTACAGAAACAGCGTTGCCATGGATCATTGTTTTTCTCACTCTCGTTTATCAGTGTATTGTATTGCATCTGTCATTTCATATCTCAAGTACTGTAATGTATTGTACTGTATTCAAAACACTGCTTTGAAAACTATACTGTATAACACAGTGTTGTACGTATTATATTGGATTGTATCATATTGTACTGCATTATATTTTACTGTATCATATTGTATCGTATTATATTGTACATATTTTATTACATTTGAAATATACAGTGTTATTTATAATAATTTTATAAACTGATTATTATGATATAAAAGATAATAATAATGATAAACATGACGATGATGACGATGATAATGGTAACAGTAATAATAATAATAATAATAATAATAATAATAGTTAATTTTCATAATAATAAATATAATGATAATGATGATGATGATGGTAATAATAATAACAACAAATAGCAACAACTACGACAACAATGACAACAACAAGAATAACAAACACTTACCTTTAATCACCGATCTTTCTCTCAGCTGTAATGCTATATACGACAACCACAAACTGCAAGTATCGATGTCTGACGCCAAACTCTTGTGATAAAAATAACAAAACCGGGGGACACTAGAAATACCGCGGTTTATCTCGACGTCCGCCGATACGACAAAGCGTCACAAGTGACAGACAAACCAAGCAAAGCCATCTAATCGCGAAAACAAGAGATACGACCGACCCGTGTTAACATTGGTTTCCTTTACCTTCTGACCAAATGAAACCGTGATGTCGAAGATGTAGCAGAACAGAGGGTAAGTATTACAGAGGAGAGAGGGGGGGGTGGGAAGGCTGGGACATGATTTAAGAATCGTTGAAAATATGTTTTTTAAAGGCGCTCTGACGCCCAAGGCACATTCGGACGGAAACTATTTAGTGAAGCAGATAAACTGCGACAAAGGGTTTTCTGAAAGTGTATTAATTTCGCGATCCATTAACGAACGAAAAGGAACAAGTCCTGCTGTTTCGAGGGTTGAAGCTCTGGCGGTGCTACGAGCGTCTGTTGCTTGGCAACGGCAGCGTTTGAGAAACACCGTGACCTTGACTTCTTAAAATTAATACAGGTGTTCTAATTAGATGTCACATTTTGAAACTCTCTGTCTAAGTCTGTTGATTTAAGATTTTAAAACTCTCTGTCTGTCTGTCACATAAACCCTACTCAGGCTTTTTCTTGTTTTTTCCCATTCCAGGCAGTGCTCCGTAAGAGATTAACAAAGCTTTGGCAATTAGTTATTATTATTATTATTATTATTATTATTATTATTATTATTATTATTATTATTATTATTACTATTATTATTATTATCGTAATGATGACAATAATAATAATAATAATCTATCATCATCATCATCATCATCATCAGTGTTATCATGGTCTTTATTATCACCGTCGTCATCATCATTATTATTTTTTAAAAAGCTAGAATCTTTATACATTATAAATACATGTGAATTAATTCTCTACATTTCACGAACCTGCAGCTGCTTGACAGAAGCTATAACCGAAATTATAATAATATAGATTACATAAATGGAGTGCCTTGATTTTGACCTTTTTTTCTTCATTTTTCTGGCAACAGCCCATCAAGATACGAACAACAAAGGAACAAAAAGTAATAAACATACAATATAAAATAAATAAATAAAAGCTCTGATATAATTAGCAGCTATAAACTCTGCAACAAAGCCTACCTTTAATTTATTTTTTTTTTTTTTTTTTTTTTTTTTTTCTTTTTTTTCAAACGTAACATTAGCATTATTTATGCATTGTGAGAAAGAAGAACTTCAAACACTCTGTTATAGTTAGTTCTAAACACGACACGTTAGAAGTGTCTGTTTTAAAATTAAAACTGGAAAGTCATTTGTATCATGCTTTGTGTCTCAAAGCAGAGGTAAATCGATAGAATTAAATGATTATATTAATGTTAAAACAACAACAACAACAGCTTCTATTACTACTACTACTACTACTACTACTACTACTACTATTAGTACTACTGCTACAACTTAAACTACAACAACAAGTACTACCGTTAGTGCTGCTATTAATACAGCTACCACTACTACTACAACAACAACAACTGCTTCTATTACTACTACTACTACTACTATTAGTACTACTGCTACAACTTCAACTACAACAACAAGTATTACTGTTAGTACTGCTATTAATACAGCTATCACTACTACAACAACAAGTACTACTACAGGTACTGCTATTAATACTACGACTACTACGACTACAACAACAACACGTACTACTACTAGTACTGCTATTAATACTAGTACTACAACTACTACTACTGCTACTACTATAACTACAACAAGTACTACTACTAGTACTTATTTAATTATACTACTACAACTATTAGTACTACTACAAGCCTAGTGCTGCTACTATTGCAGTACAATTATTACGACTGCAGTAGTAAAATAGGAAAGCATTTAAGAAAGTGGATGTTATATTATTAAACGAATTCTTCATGTAGTTGTAATAGTAGTAATAGTAGTAGTAGTAGTAGTAATAAAAATAACTGAAATAATAGTAGTTTTAGTAGCAGTAGTAAAAATAACTGTAGTAATAATAGTTCTCATAGCAGTAGTAGTAACTGTTTGTAAAAGTAGTGGTAATAGTAGTACTGTAGTAGTAGTACATGTGGATGTTGTTGCACTAGTAGTAATGCTGATAGCTGTAATAGTGGTATTAATATTAGTAGCAGTAGTAGTTGTTATAGTAGTAGTAAAAGTAGTGGTAGCAACTGTAGTAGTAATAGTTGTAGCAGTAGTAGTAAAAGTAATGGTAAATGTTGTTACTAATGTTGATGTTCTATTTGTAGAAGTAATATTAATATTACTCATAATTATACAGTAGTTTATATAATAGTATTAAAATTCTTACTAATTCTACTAATGCTAATCTTTGAATCAGTTATTGAAGGAGGTCTTCAGGGATTTGTAGTCTTATAATTATTACTTACATAATATCAGTGATAGTCTATTACCACCGGTCACCTTTGTGGTTGGGGGAAGAAGTCAAGGGAGATTACTCAAATCAATCTACCGAAATATTCTGTACTGAGTTATCTCTATTCATTTGGGAAAAATAACACCATAAAAGTGCGTTTATATGTTGAAATAAATAAATAAATATTTATCACTAAGAATTTATCATATATATGTATACATAAACACATATATATGGGTATGGTAGTTTGTACCTAAGATCAGTTACTCAGAAAAAAATTGTTTTCAAAACGTAGATCAAAGGTTCAAGCAGGTCTTTTAAAATTTATTTCTAAAACAGTATCAAGTTCGTGCTCCTTAATATAAAGAACCGATTCATATTTTATGACTTTTTTGTTGTTGTTGTTCTTCTTCTTCTCTATGCTTTAATTGGATGTATTCATCTAAAGATGGGTGGTTGCGTGAACGACATTCATCGTAATAACACTGTGAATATTTTACGAGGTGCTCTGATTATTACAGAGTTACTCACGAGTGCAGGTGATGCTGATAACAGTTCGAAGTAGTTCCGGCGACATTTTGTAATAAAAGAGAAAATGCACGCCTGTCGTGGGCCAGTAGTGTAAGAGCCTGGTCTTATTTTCTCCAGTTTTAGTGTTAATGTGTATGTATTTATGTGCGATTGTATTTGTGTTTGTGTATATAT
>CM022671.1:28758749-28763749 GCA_012295275.1 Chrysomallon squamiferum
CTCTCTCTCTCTCTCTCTCTCTCTCTCTCTCTCTCTCTCTCTCTCTCCACGTCGAATAAGGTAACACAGATTGAGAACGAGAGAGAAATTATTCCGTTAGAATAAATTTCTTGCACTGCGGATTTTTAGATTCAAACCTTTAACTGTGTATAATATTTTGCTATTATCATTTCCTAGAAACGCCAGAGAAGTAGCTACCTTTTTTTTCTAGCACGTTATGAAATGTGTTTAGAACTGCCAGTAGTTATCAGTGTATTGTTTGTTTTAGATATAGATAGACAAGGCCAAACACGTGCCTGCACCTGGGTTCTGATAAATATTTCCTGCCGCGAGAAACAAAGTAAAGTATGGTATCAGTTTAACAAAAGACCAGTAATACATTGGGAGATCGAGTTATTATGAAGAAAGAAAATAAAATAAAAACACGTATTCAAACGGAGAGAGAGAGAGAGAGAGAGAGAGAGAGAGAGAGAGAGAGAGAGAGAGAGAGAGAGAGAGAGAGAGAGAGAGAGAGAGAGAGAGAGAGAGAGAGAGAGAGAGAAAGAAAGAGAGAGAGAGACAGAACTTTGATAGGTAGGTAGGTAGGTAGGTAGATAGATAGATAGATAGATAGATAGATAGATAGAATGAATGATAGATAGATAGATAGATAGATAGATAGATAGATAGATAGATAGATAGATAGATAGATAGATAGATAGATAGATAGACAGACAGACAGACAGATAGATAGATAGACAGACAGACAGACAGACAGACAGAGAGGGGGTGAGTTAAACCAAACCAAATATCCATTGGTTTCGTTCTATTTGTTATTTATTTTATTTTGTTTTATTTTATTTTACTTTACCTTTTATTAAACAAAATATATATAATCTGAGCTGTAATTTGATCGATCCTCTCTTGCATATTTCATAGTTCATTTCCTACTATTTCTCTCTCTGTATGTCTGTCTGTCTGTCTGTCTGTATCTCTATCCGTCTCTCTCTGATAAAACATCTCTATCTGCTGATCTCTAAGATTGGCCAGTTGTGTCAGTACAGCGAATCTCAGATCATCAGTATATCCGACAGTCATTACAATACCTAATAAAGGTTAATATTAAAATATATCAATGTATCGTTAAGCACTCACTCATTCATTTATTTGTTCATTTATTGATTCGTTCCTATTATAACAAATTGTCCATGTACACCTATTATTTTTCTGTGACGTTCTTTTTTTTCCCTCAAGGAAATGATTTTCATTTATTTTTTAATAAATCTAGTGAGCGGCGGAAATGATTAAGGAGCGTCCTGCATCTGCAATCCACACCGAGTTGTCTAATCTTGCTCTGATATATCACTTCTAGGGTAAAGGTAATTCGCGTAATTAAAATAACGGTTTTTCAGGCCAACCTTGTTTATTTTATTTCTGGCAGGGTTCCGTTTTGAAATACGTATGTAATGGTATGAGGCTGTGTAAATGTAGCCGTCTGTGTCAGTTTAATAAAAATGGTAATCGTTGTTGTAGCAGGTTAGTGATAGCAATGAAGATGGCCATGATAGCAGCAGTACTGTTTGGAGAAATTGCTAGCAACTGGAGCAGTGGTTGCAGATGTTCGTCTAAGTAAAGATAAGTAGAAACAGTTCGATTAGTGTATAACCTCTGTAATAATAATAAAAAATAAGAAAAATAAGAAAAATCAAGGTTTCGGCGAGGCTCGAACTCGCGACCTTCTGCGTGTTAAGCAGACGTGATAACCACTACACCACGAAACCTGCTAAATTAATATCGTGTAAAAAATAAATAAAATACAAATAATATTACAAGTACCGGACCAATTATCCGTCGTCCTGAAATCTGGAAAGACCAGAAAACCGGAAGTTTCATTCCCGACACTATTTTCATAGTTCGCGCTGGTGTTGACCTCATCAGACCGGAACTACGCTTTCAAGCCGCGAGGCGTTCATTCACTCGCCGCATTGTTTACATGTCGAGTCGCCACAGTTGAGTATCGTCAATTTTCTTTATGTTTTTAATTTTAAAATGTTTATGCCGAATTTTTTACGTATTTAGATGTCTTGGTACAAGAAAACCGGAAAATCCAGAAATCCGGAATGATTTAGACTCCAAGGAGCCCGGATAATTGGTCCGGTACCTGTATAACAGTCACGTTAACAGGCGAATTAAAGTGAAGAAAGAAAAGTTTTATTTAATAAAGTAATGAACACATTTTAACTTACTGTTACGTAGTGCCACGGCAAAACATCACACAGATATTCAGAAAGAAAACCCAAGAAAAATGTAGATAATTTCGAATAACACCTAAATACCTTTATATGCGGCTTCTCATTGGGTCACTGGTTGGAACGGGATATCGTACTGTGAATGGTCTCAGGATTCTGCCTGGATCTATGAAAGTTCAATGACAATTAATAATCTGTTTACAGAAAGCAAAAATTCTGATTGTTGAAAACACCTTTTCTAATATGAATTATTAAATCTCACTAAATAATAATAATAATAATAATAATAATAATAATAAAAACAAGAACATTTTCATCTCTACACACATGGACTAACGCACGCATACCCACAAATATAAAAAAAAAAAATTAAGATTTGTCTCCCTTCCACAATTCAAGATGGCTACACTAATCATAATTATCGCGTGGGAGTTTCAAAATACGAAACAGCAACTACTGGTAAGATAGAAAACAAAATATTTATTTACAGAAAACTGTTCATTTCCAGACCTCAAAACTGGCCTCTCTTCAACAAATTATCTTAGTAAACACACAGGGAGACAGACAGATAGATCGATATGCTAAACGCTAAACCGAGTAAGTAAAAGTTATCACAAAGTTCAAATCGCCGATCTAGGAAAAGGCCAACATCGTCGGCTTCGCTCTGTCTTTGACAGACATTTTTATGATGATTTCTTGGATGTGGCGAGATATTTTTCGCTCTATTTTTCGTCAATAAAAAAAAAAAAAAAAAATTAATCAATAGCAACTTTTAACGGAGTATTAAATTGCCCGTTTTACTGTTTGCTCAAAACACCAGTGGATTGATTTATTTCGTGTAATGTCAATATCAGTCACAAGCGTTAATTTCATATCCGAGCGCGGAGCCGTTTGTCACTCGGCAGTTTGACAACACTTAGCAAAAACTGACATGCAAAAGTAATTTTCGAAACTCCTATTTAAAAAAGATAAATCCGTGCTTAAAATTGATTTTTTTTTTTTTTTTTTTTTTTTTCTCGCTTTATTGACAGGAAAATTAATGTGAAATGCATTGGTTAAGTAGAGGCTAATTTCACAAATATTTTCGCAAAGAAAAAGATGAAAGAAAAAACAGAAAAAAAAAAAGAATACGAAAAATGAACAAAGAATAGTAGTGGAAAATGAAACCATAAAGACATACGTGATTTTCAGACATGAACTGGTTGTGATGATGTAATGATGTTTATGAAGTAAAGTTGTTTTTTTTTACAAACTTCTGGTTGGTTTCATTTAGTAAACTCCACCAGATTAATCAAAATAAATGTCAAACTCTTCAATAACTAACTAATAACTAACTAAACTAACTACCTAACTATTTAACTAAAGAAAGAAAGAAAAGAGTTATAATAAAATCATACGTATTTAGAAATACAGTACAATAAATAAATACTGGATAGGTTAAAAAAAAAAAAAATTAACTGGGTTTAGATTAAATTAAATTAATATGTTATGTAAGAAAATAAACAAATAAATATAACATAACAAGGACAATATTATTATTATTATTATTATCATCATCATCATCATCATCATCATCATTATTATTATTATTATTATTATTATTATTATTTTATTATTATTATTATTATTATTATTATTATTATTATTAAGGACTACATCTAATTAAACAGGAGTGGTTCAGGCAGTTATTAATTATCAGTAATAATTTATATTACAATAAGATGACATTTAATTATCTCACTGGAAAAACATTAATGGACCGGAAATGATGTGATTTTGTTTCTAATTAATGGCGGAAAACAGAAGAAGAAGATGACGAAGAAGATAAAAGAGAAAACGAAGAAAAAAATGAGACTGAAGAAAACAAGCAATACAAGAACTGTTTTCATATTAAGAAGATTTATTTATTTATTTATTTATTTACTTTAATTTTTATTATTATTATTATTATTATTATTATTATTATTATTATTATTATTATTTCACTTATTTATTTAATTTACGTCTTAAAATCTTTGTGTCTCGTTTTCATTATGAGAACAATGGATTAATGCATTTTTTTTATCGGTCTAAATTTCAGGCGGTAAGAATTTCCCAGACTTTCTCTGTAAAAATCAGTCAGATAGGACAGTTCTTGTTACTCCCCTTACCTTTTTTATCTCCAGTTCCAGATTTGTCACACTTAGACAAATAATTCGTATAATCATTGTAAAAAGTAAAACTGTGCTGGGTGGCTCTTCTTCAGCTGAACCGGATCGAACCGGTTACATGCAGCACGCCAGGCATATTAGTTCTCTTAATTTTTATATTATATATTACATTATATTACATTATAGTATAGTATAGTATAGCATAATACAGTATAGTATAGTATAGTATAGTACAGTACAGTACAGTACAGTACAGTACAGTACAGTACAGTATAGAATAGTATAGAATAGTATAGTATAATATAGTGTAGTATAGTATAGTACAGATAGTATTTATTTATTTAATTATTTTTATTATTATTATTATCTTTTAAAGTTTTATTTCAAACTGAAAGCCGCTCAGTTTAACAACAAAAACTGAAAAATGGATTTCTCCCATTCTCTTCAATTTTTTTTTTTTTTTTTTTGTTTCTTCTTCTGACTTTCTCAATCACTGAAACTGATCCCCAGAAGAAATTTCCATTGCATGCCAGCGCAAAATTACCGTTAACGTGTAAATTTCAGATTCTGATCAAATGAAATCATTTACGCTGAACGTAAGGAAATCGAAGACATTGAGCTA
>CM022671.1:28768749-28783749 GCA_012295275.1 Chrysomallon squamiferum
TGTGTGTAATAGTTATAAGAAAGAGGAGGTAGTATTTTTTTCAGTACGTCAGTGGTTGTAGCCAGTTTCGGGGTTCGATCTCCAGCCACGCTGAGGTTAATAACTTGACCCGTTCTGCTGTTGTGAAGAAATGTGAAACCTGCGAGTTAATTAGATATATATATATACCATGAGTAACAGGACCAATCCTTTTTAACTGGGTTTTTCCCGTTCTTTGTATATGACAGATCCCTGCTCCATAATATTATCCGTAAGTTCACAATAACCTTTATATACATATATATATTTTCACACAATCATTACAAAACATTGTGAGCAATACCTTTCAGAGTGTAAACCAAAAAAAAAGTAGTTACTTTCTGCCTGTAATAACAAGTAATATAAAATTATGTTTAAAGTGTTAATTCACTTATACCGTAGTTTTATAGAAGTAACGGCAATTAACTCGCCATAATTTCTACCGTTCAACGCAGAGCCTTGACCTAAACGTCTATCGTTATCCTGCGATCTGTTGTTTGTTTCTGAGAGTGGAACGTAAAGGTGTGCGAGGGATAGGGCAACGTGCGTCAACACGTGAAAGGTATATCGTTTAGTGTGGTTAACGGCAGAGTTTCTATCAATGACTGAGTTTCTCGAGCACTGTTAGAAAGGTTGCGTTTAGTTGTAAAGGTTTAATGTGATTATATTTCTACGCTGTTGTCTGTTGTTTTGTTGGGAGATTTTTGTGGGGGGTTTTGGGGGAGAGGTTGTTTGTTTATTTGTTGTTATGGGTTTGTTTGTTTGGTGCTTTTTTTAAGTTTCTTTTTCAGGGTGTTTTTTTTTTTGTTTGTTTGTTTTTTTAAATTTATTTTTGTTTATTTTATTTTATTTTATTTTTTTTTTTTTGCACATGTAAATACGATTTTCATTATTATTTAACCAAGCTTTTTAAAGACACATCAACGTCATCGACATCGTCATCTTTATCATCACGATATCTATTTAAAATTCTACAGACTTAATTTAATTCAAGTTGTACGTGTGTTTTTGTACTCGAATATAAACCTTCACTCCTTTCATAAATATTTGTGAACCACTAATAAACTAGAGAACTTTTCACCACCAAAGCTGTTACAAACATCAATAGACGTGTTTGTAAGACAGAAAATAAACAGATCTATAGGTAAACTAACACGTAATTACGTGCAGTATGAAACAAAATGTGTATATGACTATTGATGGTGATAATAACTTGTTGTTTTCATAGCAGAATCCAATAGGAATACATGATTATATATGTGACGAGTGTGAGGTATACAATGTTTTGTATTTGTGTATCTGTATGTTTCTTCGACGCCAGTTGTTTGTGTGTCTGTCTCTCTGTGCGTGTATGTGTATTGATATCTGTATGTACGTGTGTATGTGTGTGTGTGTGTGTGTGTTAATATGCTTTTATTAACCGTTAATTACTTTGGGTTTTTTTGGGGGGGGTTCATTATTATTCCTGCACAAAAATAAATAATTAACTGTCATAAAATAATTATTTTCTTAAATAAATATTATCAGTCATAAAGTTTTTTTTTTTCTTCTAATAATCGATTATTCTTGAACGAAACAGAAAATAATAATAATAAAATAAAACGTATTAGTTACAAGTACGAATCGTCGAATTCACAAAGGGAAGGACGCTCTCATTGTTAATGATATATTACCTTCATGATTAAATGAAAATCGTTTTAGACAAATGCGTACATTTATTATTATACTTAAAATTCAAAAATGAAGAGAGCCCTGTGATTATCTCTCTGAATCGTCTGTTTTGGAATGCACATAGGAAAATTAAATTAAATTAAAAATAAAAACTCCGTGCTCGTTTCTTTCTGATGACCTTAGACTTTTGGTCAGACTCTACTGGCCGAATGTTGACTAGAAATTTAGACTCCGTGGAATTAATTCCTGTCCACTTCTAATTAAGCCTGGCTTAGCTAAACTGGTATTTAGAATAGCAGATAATGAAAGCTTGTGATAAATTCGATACTATGAATGCATGTCGTTTGAGGCCTGGTTATAATTATTATCATAAACGTCAAGGACTTCTGTACCCGGAGAGTTCAAACAAGGGAGATAAATCGAGAGACAGGAAGTTGTATACTTATTGTTTTTGTTGGCATAGTTATAATTATATTAGAGATGCGTTCTTTAAAATTAAATAATTCTACTGCAGATAAAATTATTAAAGCTTATTTTTGCAAAATCATTATAAAGGGCAGAGGAATCAGATACAGAGAAAGACGAGGAGAGAGAGGTGGAGTCAAAGTTATAGAAAAAGACCATGTCTTTATCTCCGACAAACTGAGAGAGAGAGAGAGAGAGAGAGAGAGAGAGAGAGAGAGAGAGAGAGAGAGAGAGAGAGAGTCTAAGACAGTGTGGGTGAAAGAGAGAATTAGAGAGATGTTGTAATGGGGTCTGTGAAAAGTCTTGTGTAATCGATGTTTCGGCGCTCCTCGTTATATCTCGTGATAATCTTGTTATCTTAGCTGTATTTTTTTTTTCCCAGTCGTTATCTCTTCCGTTTCTTTCTCTCTTTTTTTTCTCTTTTACTAATGTGACTATTTCAGCGCTAGAAAAACAGTGAACTATCAAGTAAAAATAAGGGAATTAGAACTGGCGTTTGTCACAGAGCCAAACGAATGATCAGCAACTGTTTCGCGTCTTTTTCGTCTGCTTCTTTTCAGTATTTATTTATTTTATTATTATTATTTATATAAATCTGTTTTCTTTTGAGTGAATAGAAACCGCTACTTGTTTTCAGTTGTTCGGATTTTTGAAGTCAATAAACCTTCAACAAGATAACAAATTTCGCTTTCCGTATGACATACACACTCTCTCTCTCTCTCTCTCTCTCTCTCTCTCTCTCTCTCTCTCTCTCTCTCTCTCTCTCTCTCTCTCTCTCTCTCTCTCTCTCTCTCTCTCTCTCTCTCTCTCTCTCTCTCTGGCTCATAGATTTTCGATGATGCTGTCTGTCTCTCTGTCTTTATCTATCTATGTAATTAATCTGCCTATCTATTTCTCTATGTATTTGTGCATACACATTTTTATATAATTATATTAACATTCATAGCGTTACTGAAAAACTATATCTATGTTTTTTTTTTTTTTACATCAGTCGAATCACTTTCTGACAATTTTCTCTTTCAGTAATTGTTATTGTCCTTTAATTTCTTATTCATGAATATTTTCTTTAGAAGGTGCTCCTACTCAGTTTTGTCGAAAATCACTGAACATTCTGGTATGAAAGCCGAAAAGTCTAAAACCCCACCATGATTGGATAACGTTTATGCTTTGCGTGTAATTTGTAATCTTAACAAATCTTCGAGTATTTACGTTTAACAAGAACCATTGCTATCCGCACACATCTAGAACGAAAGCTGCTGATAATTAACCACTACAACTGACAAGCGAAGTGGAAAAGAAACACGTAGTAACTTTCCTCATTAGTTTAATTGGACATGATATTTGTGAAAATAGCCGGGGAAAAACACTCATACATAAAAACCATTGTCGTAGAATGTAGACTAACTAACTTGGGCGGATCAAGCATTAAGAACGGAGAGAGGGGGTGCCTGCGCCAGGGTACCACTGATGAAACATTTTAAGATAGAAATAACAGTGAGCTTTGCAATAAAGACAGTAGTAGGATTGGGGATGCTAGGAATAACCTCCTAGATAAGCCTGTGGAATTTTGGGGTCGTCAGATTATTTACTTATAGATCATCTTCGCTAAACGTGTACGAGTTCAGTTTTAAGGTGTACTGTATGTGGTATATTTAGATTAGTTTTGATTGATGATGTTGTTCATGTTTCTGAAATCACTGGTAAAGAAATATTCCGAGATTTACGAACTAGCTTGGTTTGTGAACGATGTTAAGTTATTTTTAATATGTACACCAGCGAAACAAATTCTAATTCAGAACGTTGTGTAGCAACAGAACCAAAAACAAATAAACAAAATATATAGATAGTTTTTAAAACAGAAAAAAAATCTTTGTAATTGGATTTCTCTTTTTATACCGTACAATAACATAAATAAATATATTAGTAATAAAAATAAATGAACATAAATAATAATTATTATAACAATGGTAACGAAATGTGTGTTTTGTGTGTGTGTGTGATGTACGATATTTTCACCAAAGAATAATTCAAAATTTTTATTATTACTATCATCATGAACAAATTTGAATTATTTTTTGGTGAAAATATCGTACATCACACACACACATAAACACACACATAATAGAGTTTCGGATTTTGGGATAAAAGGAGATAGCATGAGAACAGAATCAAAGTCTAAACACGAAATAGCATAGGAATAGTTGACGTAGTAGTAGTAGTAGCTAGTAGAAGCAAATACTAACAGCTGCAGCAGCAGTAGCAGTAGTAAATAACATGAAAATATTAACAAACGAGAGTTCAGAAGTGATTAAGTTCTTAATTTATCTATGATATTCATCTTATTTAACTGCACATAAAGTAATTTCATGTTTATTAATGCTCGTTCACAAAATGCCAATATATATACTGAAATATGCTTAACAGACAACCACAGAATGTCCCCATTCCAGGGATTCCAATAGAAATCATTTTAATTAATCCGTCCCTTTGGGAAAATGATATCCGTTTTAATGGCCGTATTAATAACATAGTAATGCCGCTTTATTCCTAGCCTGGCCTCTTTACACACTCGAGCCAAGAGTATTCTAGCGGGGCGTTAATAACAGGCTGAATAATTGGCAGGCTAGAATGGAAAAGCATCTTGTCATAATTCACAGCCTAATAAGCCGTCTGCAGCCCTTGTGATTAACTCAAAGATTTTCTAATTCTGGATTTTCAGTAACGACCCGAACACAAATAAACCCCGTTATTTGTCGTTTTTGTTACCAGCCGTATGGAAATTATCGACTAATTGGTCCTGAGGAATGACCGCATGGAGTTTATCGACTAATTTGTCCTATGAAATGATTACCGAATGCATAAAGTGTTGAAAATTACTGCAGTTTCTTGATATTTTTTGTGTGTGTGTGTTAAATTTGACCTAGGGCTAAGGGAGTTTACTCGTGTCCGTACTGTATGGAAGATAGCGAGTGAAATTAATTTCTGAGGGAAAATGGCAACGTAAAATAAAATGCGTTAATGAAAATATAATTAATTATTAATTTTAGAAATAACGGAGTCCACTGAGAAAGAAAAGTTAGACAAAAAAAATGTAATAATAAATACGAAAATGGTGTAAATGATTTTTCCATTTAGTTTTTTATTTTTTTTTTTTTTTTAAAAATAGAAGAAAGTGATAATAATAATAATAATAATAATAATAATAATAATAACGATGATGATAACGATAATAATAATGATAAATAATAAGAAGAAGAAGAAGAAGAAAACGAAGAAGAAATCAAAAAAAAAAAATAATTCGATTATACACACACACAAAAAAACTTTTAAAAACTAAAAAAATATAAAATAGAATAAAATAAATTGCAATTTAAATGTTTTTATTTTTATGTTTTACACCGTTTTCAAAGATATTTCCATTTTACGTCAAAGTAACACTAAAATCGACATCTTTCTTTTTATCGTTCTATCAACTTCATTCGAGTAGCAAATCTCAAGAGAAAAATAAATAAAAAATAAAAAAATAAAAGAAAGAAATATTAAATCGCCAAATTCGAATTGAAAACGCTAAAAGAAAATTACCTTTCATCATCGAATACATTGTGCAATTTGTAGAATAAAACATAAAATGCATTTTCAATTTGAAAGATTTTCCGCTTGTCCATTACTGACTCTGTGTTCCTGCACAATTTCGGTGTAGCGCTTAAATGTTGCCTTCGGCTTTTTATCCCGAACGATTTATCGTCACTCAACATTCTGTGTGAAGCCTCGATATTTCAAATTTTTCTTTCCCACAAAAAGGTTCCAGAAAATAAACTTAAATCGACTGTTAAGAAAATTTACTTTATTTTCTGTTTTATTTCTTTGTTTTTTTGTTGTTGTTTTTTTTCTTTATTTCGTTTGTTTTTCTTGTTGATTTTTTATTTTTTGTTTGTTTGTTTTCTTGTGTTTGTTTTGTTTTTCTGGTTGCTTTTGATTTATTTTATATTTTATTTCGTTTTACATAGAATTTTGAATAAAAATTTTAATTGAATAAATTATTTTTGAAAAACAATAATAAATTTCCTTATAAAATATATATCAAATAAATAAATAAATAAATAAATAAATGATAATGATAATGACGACAGCAAAAATGAAATAGAAAAAGAAAAAATTAATAGTTCGAATAATAAAAGGAAAAAGAAAAGAAAAAGGAACGAAAAGGAAACAAATTAACTAAATAGAAAACTGATAAGAAATCTTTTTATAAAAATGTCAAAACATTCAGTCATCATATAATCTGCAAATTGAAAAATGTTCATAATCTGATCGTTCAGCTCTGATATCGAATATAATTTTAAAAAAAAGTATCTGCCACTGCAACAAGAAAGGAAGATGTAAAACCACTGTCCAGTTCTCACTGCAATAAGAAAAGAAGATGTAAAACCACTGTCCAGTTCTCATTGGAGTAAGAAAAGAAGATGTAAAACCACTGTCCAGTTCTCACCTTTTTTTTTTTTTTTTTTTTTGTCTCACGAAGTCCGCAATCCATCACAGCCACGAAAGAACGAGAGTAATTTTCGAGACCCTAAATATAATTTCATCTGCATCATTTGTTCCAGTACGTGACAGAAGGGTCGTGTGAAGATATTCCGGGATCGCAGACGGTGATGGAAGGGTGATGGAAGTGTGACGGGAGGGTGACAGAAGTATGACGGATCAGTCCCTTAGAAAAGACTTTCTGATTTTCCGAGTCTTCATCAGGAATTCAGAGCACATCGCCCGCTAAGGTCATGGACAATTACAGGAGGGCGGCCATTCCCTTGTTTGTACCTGATTACTTAATTTTTCATTTGACAGATCTGATTTCCCTGGTCTATCATATTTGATTTACTGCTGCCGTTATTTAACTCGTTTTTGGAGTCGTGATTTTTGCTCGCATCCAAATCACGCGCCGGAGTTAATGGAAAAGACGACGCAAGCTGTTTTAGCGTTGTGCAGAAGATTGTTTTGAAGATAAGAGCCGCACGAATAAAAACAAATCCATAATTTTGGTACTGAAAATGCCCGTTAGGATCTGAAGCAAAGATTTATTTAAAGTTTGATGTTTTTGTAATATAAGCATCAGATTTTATTATCTAAATCCGGGCGTTTTTTCTCGATGATGTCTGCAGATTTTTTATGAAATGTTTCTGATTCTGCTGGGGTTTTTTTTTTTTTTTTTCTTTGTTTCGTACAATGCTCTAATGCTCTCTCTCTCTCTCTCTCTCTCTCTCTCTCTCTCTCTCTCTCTCTCTCTCTCTCTCTCTCTCTCTCTCTCTCTCTCTCTCTCTCTCTCTCAGTCAGCTCTTCACTGTAACACTTAACAACGTTTGAACCAATCTAAATTTAATCATTTTATTAATAACCTCCAGTCAGTGAAATATCGGATGACAAACCGAATGTGAAGTATTTAACTTGGTTATCGATTCCTAATTCTTCATAACCAAACAGTCATAACTTCGTGTTTGTATTGAGGATCATCAGGTCTTATTTCATTGGCGGTTTTCATTAATTCAATTTATCATTAACCATCGATTTTCCTCTTAATTCATCGTTGAACCTTTTGATTACCCTAGGAATAATTAATCATATTAATACAATAAGCTATTGAAATAAGAACATTATAATATCATTTTTATATTACTACCTGTAATGATTTTAATTAAAGACGTTTTTTATTGATTAACTCAATGCAAATACGGCATTAAAGGCGTTTAAATGCGTCGTTAGATTTTGTATTTATTTTGTGCAGATAAGCTTTAAGCGGTGAAGTTAATTAGGTGCGTTCTTTTCTTTGCTTCGATTTGTGATGACTATTTGTAACGAGGGGTTTGACTGGTTGAGTTGTTGACAATTAGTTTAAGCTAAAGTGGATGTGTTTTAATCCTATTAGTCTTGATCGCAAGGTCTCGTAATATTTCAATATAAATATTGTACAAATCTTTAATTAGCATTAGTCGTAATATTTACAGTGCTTTCTAGATGAGTATCATTTTCAAAAGGAATGTATTATGTATAGGTACTTACGTACGTATACATATGTGCATATACGTACGTGTATATGTAGGAATGTACGAATATATGTATGTGCATATGTGTGTGTATATATATATATATATATATATTATATGTGTGTTTGTGTGTGTGTGTGTGTGTGAGTGTGTTTGTATGTATGTACATATGTACATATGTGTGTGTATATATATATATATATATATATATGTGTTGTGTGTGTGTGTGTGTGTGTGTGTGTGTGTTTGTATGTACGTACATATGTATGTATATATGTATGTATATATATATATATATATATTATATGTGTTTGTGTGTGTGTGTGTGTGTGTGTGTGTGTGTTTGTATGTACGAATATATGTATGTATATATATATATATATATATATATATATGTGTGTGTGTGTGTGTGAGTGTGTGTGTTTGTATGTACGTACATATATACATATATGTGTATATATATATATATATATATATATATGTGTGTGTGTGTGTGTGTGTGTGTGTGTTTTGTATGTATGTACATATGTACATATGTGTGTATATATATATATATATATATTATATGTGTTTGTGTGTGTGTGTGTGTGTGAGTGTGTTTGTATGTACGTACATATGTACATATGTGTGTATATATATATATATATATTATATGTGTTTTGTGTGTGTGTGTGTGTGAGTGTGTGTTTGTATGTACGTACATATGTACATATGTATGTATATATATATATATATATATATATTATATGTGTGTGTGTGTGTGTGTGTGTGTGTGTTTGTATGTACGTACATATGTATATTGTATATATATATATATATATATATTATATGTGTTTGTGTGTGTGTGTGTGTGAGTGTGTTTGTATGTACGTACATATGTATGTGTATATATATATATATATATTATATGTGTGTGTGTGTGTGTGTGTGTGAGTGTGTTTGTATGTACGTACATATGTATGTATATATATATATATATATTATATGTGTGTGTGTGTGTGTGTGTGTGTGTTTGTATGTACGTACATATGTACATATGTGTGTAAGCTTGCGCGTCAGTGTTAATATGTCTTTTTTCATTTTGTCAAGTATCACTTGACATTTTCCCGCGGTTTGACAGGGACACTTCTGCGCCAGTTTGAAAGCACTTGCTGATGTCAGTAACACCAGACGAATCTCATCAGTCTGGTGTCATGCTGGTTTGAGAAAATAAATTTGCGTGTGTACAATATTCAAGAGGGTTACATTCCATCTTCTTTCACATCCCATTCATTACAAACTCTACAACACAAACACGTCGTTGATATTGTAGCTTTTTCCTTAAAACGTGTTTGAATGTTAGATGTGTGTGTGTGAGAGAAAGAGAGAGAGAGAGAGAGAGAGAGAGAGAGAGAGAGAGAGAGAGAGAGAGAGAGAGAGAGAGAGAGAGAGAGAGAGAGAGAGAGAGAGAGAGAGAGAGAGAGAGAGAGAGAGGGGGGGAGTGAGCGGGAGGGCGAGACAGAGTGATAAAGAGAGAATCAGAGAGAGGACAGAGAGGAAAAGAGAAAGGAAGAGAAAGATGGGGATTAAAGTACAGTTGTATGTGAGCATGGTGTTATTCATTCATTTTATTTTATGATTTTTTATTTTTTTAAATTACCTTTTCAATTAAGTCTAGTATATCTGTACATCATATATTTTATAATTTATTATAACTTCTGAGTTTACATATATATATGCATTAACAAAGTAATAATGAAAGAAAAATAAAGCCCATCTTGAGTCAAACATTGTATTTCCAGAATACCAGAACTTTGTATTAAAAAAACCTAACAATCTTATAGCTTCTTTCTGTCTTTATCCTCGTAACAATTTTCTGTTTATAGTCAAGTATCTCAAACCTCTATTTACAACTGTATCACCTTTCATTTGAATGTATTGACAATAACACGGCTTATTTGTTAATCGTCTGCATAAAAACCCTGAGTTATTTGACGGGACATCTCTCTTTCTCTCTACAGTCATCCGATCCGACAGCACAATTATCCCATCTCTCACGTTCTCCGATAAGTAGGAAATACAACCGTAACAGATGTCTCGATCTCGCTTTAATGCGCCGAGTGCGTGACTTTGCGAGACTTCAGAATCACAAAATTCAAAAGCGCCGCCTGTCTCTCCACGGGGCGACAATTGGGGATATTCAATCGACTCGATTCTTCACTCGAACAATGTGACTTGGTTTCTAATCAACTAAGCGAATCAAAGGATACTGCCGGCGCGTGTAACGTACGAGAAAAGAATGCTTAACTAATAAAAGGGAGAATATTTCTCATCTGATTATGACGGTCCAGAACACCATTTTCATTATTCCCGTAGCGACTGACGTAGATTGTTAGGTGTTCTATGGAATTTGTGTGAACCGGTTGAAAAGGTAAAAAATTCGTAGTAATCAAATGACTGGCACGCGAACTGGTCAGCAGTTCTTGTAATACGGAACAATCATTCTTCTGAAATATCGCGCCAAGATGTCAGAAGTCGACGAGAGAGCGTGAACGAGTGAAAGATTAAAAAAAAAAAAAAAAAAAAAAAGAAAAAAAAGAAAAAAAAAAAAAAAAAGAAGAAGAAGAAGACGGAAAGAAAGAAAAAAAAGTTTAAAAGCAATTTTCGAAACGCACGCAACATTAGAACCAGCGCGTTTGAAAGGTATCGCCGTACAGGGTCAATCTGAAGAGTTAAAGCAATTTTCGAACCGGCACGCAATGTTCGGACCACCACGGCGGAACGGTGTCGGATTACAGGGTCAATTTAATTAATTGACGCTGGCATGTTGGCGTGCGGTAGAACTTGTGATCTTTCAAAACAAAAGGTGTGATGATTGACGTGAAAGTAAACGCTGACGTCTCCCAAGCAATGAAATATTCAGCTGATGAAGCGGAAGCTGACGTGGTGGATTTCTTTTTTTTAAATTTTTTATCACGGATCAGAGCTGAAAGGAAGTGAAACGTAAAACTGTGATTTGAAACAAGAATCTTTCCTTTTTCGAGGTATTTTGTATTAGTTTTATTACTATTATTACCACTACAGCTCTACTACTGCTGCTACTTATACTACTACTACCACACTACTGTTGTAATTACTACTGTTACTTTCACTGCTACTACCATTTCTGCTGTTCTTGCTGCTACCACTACATACATACAATGACACATATATACGTTTTGTTTGTTCATACTAAGATTGATACATAACATATACACTTGCTACATACATACATACATTCATACATACATGCATACATTACATACACACAAGCACTAAAAAAGGACAACTATTTCATTTAAAGATAATTTGATAACACACGTATTATTGAATTTTACTTACTTCGTGTTTGACAATTTTTTACTCTCTCGAGGTTAGGGAGAAGATTAAAATCAAATAAACTTTGTCTGATATTCGCCTAAGTGTATTAACTGTAGACATACTTCGTTGTATGTTATGTCTGGCATCTATGAAATGGTCTTCACATATAACGTTTGATCGATACGAAAGTTAGTACACAGAGGTTTATATCAGTCGTATTTTGACATCTCGAACTGAGACAAGAATACAGTCGCGCCGGAAAATTAGATCGATTCTTTTTCTAACTCTACTGATAAACACACACACACACACACACACACACACACACACACACACACACACATGCCTATACATACCCACACACACTCAGGCGCACGCAGACACACAGACACACATACAGAGACATAAACACACACACACATACACACACACACACACACACAAACACACACATATATATATAAACGAATAATTTTTAAGAGTTACTTTTTCAGTCAGTTTGAATGCTGGTGCCCCTGTATTAATTTTATACTAGTGAAACAAACATGATATATTTCTTGTGTTATAAATATATAGATTTTTAATGCTGCTTTGTGTGTTCAGAGCGCCGCAAGGAGGCTATACCGTTCAGATTTAGAATCACTGATATAGACATACATTCAGACACACGCACGCACACAAACATATTCTACGTACGTACGTACCTATATAAAAAAAATAAAAAATGCCCTACTTGGATTCGTTACCTGTCAGTCCTTAGCTTATTATTTAATGGACGGGTATGGAGACATAATGAAATGAAATTCAGAAGTCGGGCGAAGAATTTTATTTTGTTGAAAGATTTTAATCTTCTCTCGTATTTATAAAGATGGTTTTCAGGAAAAAAAACACTTTTTGTTATGAGACACAAAATAGTAATACGAGATGGCAAAAGGAACTGAAAATAAAAAAGATATTCTTAAGAAAAATAGCTTTTAGTTTCTTTTCAAAGCACTAATCCATTGCTAGTAAAGGTTAAATATATAATGTTCGTTCCTCTCTAAGGAAATCTGGCTTTTAATAAAAAGATTTAAAAAGAAAATAAACAAATCAGTTTTTAATAACGGATTAATCGGGGGGGTGCGGGTGGGGAAGAAGAATCCTTGCATCTTTTTATTATCAATCTTCTTTGTTTTGTTTTTCTGAGAACCTATGATTAATACTAATAATGCACTGTGCTCTATTAAACAAATGTTCATTTTTTATTCATCAGACCCCTCATTAAACGTATCTTGTAATTAGTGATATTAATACGGTGGCATTTGCCATTACCATTACAAAACAGTTTCTGACTTTTTGTCACACGTTGCAGCTGTAACCTGTGCAGGCAAATGGCGTTATTATTCTCAGACTGTTAGACACACGAACACGTTAAAACACTTAAAGAAACTGCAGAAATCTCTTTAATATTCGTTATCGACAAACTGGAGTTACTCACCCATGATAAATAATTATAGATTAACTATAACGTCTTACTCGCCACAAATGCGCTATCAGCTTTTGTTATTACGTCATTAGCGAGACAAAACATTAATCTGTAGCGTCAAAGATCTGTAGTCTCATTTGCATTTGTTACCTTTAACGATTAATTTCACAGAATTAAATTATTACAAAATAACGACCGAGCGTCCGTTGTCTTGATGGGAATGAATAAAAGTTTCTTGTGTAATCGAGGTTTCGGTAAACTTCGCTTTGTCTCGTGATAATCTCGATAATTATTAGTGGGCGAAGCTTCAAAAAGTCAAAAGAGCCTCATTATTCTATAACAAAACAGGAACATATGGAAACCAATCCATTAATTAATATATATATATATATATCCACACTTATATATACATAATTTTATGGAATAAATAAATACAATATTATTTATAAATGAATTTTATTTACTTTGTCCTAAATTTCGCATTTCTATGTATATGTAATAATAACAACATTATTATGATGGTAATTTCATGACATTTTATTTAAATGGATTCCTATAACTTTGTTACTGATGGTAATGTCGGCGACTGATCATTATTTTAACTCATTTCTGATAATATAATTTATCTTGGCTCTGTTTCAAAGGGAGATATATTTACTTTTATACATACATGAATGAAATAAAGGCGAGTGTGTGTTGGTGAGTGTGTGTGTGTGTGTGTGTGTGTGTGTGTGAGAGAGAGAGAGAGAGAGAGAGAGAGAGAGAGAGAGAGAGAGAGAGAGAGAGAGAGAGAGAGAGAGAGAGAGAGAGAGAGAGAGAGAGAGAGCAGATACACATACATTAAAAATAGTTTTACAAGCTGAACTATTTTCGGAGTGTTTATATAGCTATCATTTCATTCCAGTGATAACTCAAACATAAAAGTTTCTCTGTCATGAAATACGTTACTGTTTTCATAAAACGAAATTTTAATCAAGGAATGTAATGATATCAGAAAATAATTCCGTTAATGGGGAGAGATGACTGATACAGACTATATAATTATAGTGTTTATCAATCGCTTAATGGATGAATACCATGTCTGACAAGAACACAGAGGCTATGTATTTATTATATCAATCTAAAGATAACACATCACACACTATTAGACATCAGAATACTCGAACAGCACGCTAAACCTTCGTAGGCCAGCAAACAAATCCTACAAGACTTCATCACAAGAATACCCGACCCAAGTAGTAAAACGTTTAGTCATTGGTCCAAGGAGATAATACTTTCTAAACGACTAATTATGAGTGCACGTCTCGGAGCCAAATGAATGAATCTTTGGCATTACGACCGCTAAATCCACGTAATTCTGTGACGGTTTTAACGAAATTATTACCAGACCACTTATTGAATTATTACATCGTTGGCTTTCAGTTCTTTTTACCCACAGGGATTTTTAGTTTGAAAATACGGAAGTTTTGGTTCCAAGCAATATACGGTAATGAAGCCTAGAGACGGTGTCGGGAAGTGTTGTTTAGCTGTGCATGTTCAGCTTTAGGCCTGTTAATAAATGTGTTTAAGAATAACTATATTAGTGTGTCATGGTTTTTAGATGGAAGACAACGTCTGTTGATGTCGTGATGCCTGCTTCAAGGAATAGATTAGTTATTTAAGAAATAATGTTCTCATTTAATAGACATTTTGTTTAAATTGTGCCAAACACTAGCTCTTTTAAAAATCTTTAAAATGATCGTAATAATTATAACTAACACAACAACAATACTACTATTACTACTACTACTACTACTACTACTACTACTATTACCACTACTACTACAACTATTACTACTACTATTACTAGTAAGAATAATAATAATAAAAGGAATAACAACAACAACGATGATGATGATGATGATAATAATAATAATAGCCCATTTAAAAAATGAAAAATTACCTTCTTTTTTATTTTTAGTAATATATATATATTAAATGCTTTTGTGTGTGTGTGTTCTTTTAAAG
>CM022671.1:28788749-28811249 GCA_012295275.1 Chrysomallon squamiferum
ACCAAGTAACTTGAATACAGTAATGTCTTGTTTTCTTGAATTAAAATGAAAGATAATTTAATTTCTTGTAGATAGTCATCGTTCTTTTCTGTCTGAAATTTCTTGAAGATATCTATCGTCTGTCTTGTCAAATTATTTCTGAAAATAATCCATTATTGTACACACACTGTCGTTATGTAATTTCTTTCTTATCAGTAAAAATAAATAGAAAAAGAAAAGAAAATGATTAATGATTAATGTTTTGTTTAAATTACTTATTTTATGTTTTTTTTTTTAAGTTAATAAAAGAATAAATGAAATCTTATCGCTCTTACAGTTTTACATTTAAATAAGTTACATCTTACAAAATTATTATTGCTATTATTATTTAATTTTATAAAAGAATGAAACGAAATCTTTTTTATTATTACCATTATTTCCTGCATGTAATACTGAGATAAATCTACTGTCTTTCCATAGCGTAATTCATAGTAATAAAAAAAAAAAAAAACTTTAAATAAATAAAAAAAAAAAAAAAAAATTCAAAGAAAAACGACAGACACAGACAGACAGACAGACAGAAAGAAGGAAAGTAAGAAAAGAAAAAGAGAAAAAGTAGACGAAAATTCCAGATAAGACGAAGAAATCCACTTAACATTGTCGGACCGCATTCCGTCCAGCTGAAACAAATTCAGTCCTATTGTTATCGTAAATGTCTGAAACCATCGCCACATAAACTTCTGTCTTTATCTTCCTCCTCTTTGTGAAGAGAACCACAGCCTTTCTTTCATGTTCGTATAATAGTCTGAAGACTCTTTAATTGCAAGCTGGTACTCGAGTTCCCAGAGACTCTGGGGAAGTTAAAGTGTTAGTTATAGGAACCAGGAGGTTTCTCTCTTGGCTGTAGGAACCGGGGAGTGTGTGTTAGACAAGCTGGTTTATCTTGTACCTGTCTCGTGCGACGTAATTAATGACCGCGGCAAGAGTAAGAAAATTAACATGTAGCACGTTGCTGGAATAGAGTCACATTCCCGAAGTTCTGATGGTCGTAGGTAGGTAGGTAGCTTGTTTTGTCTTTATTCTCGTAAGGTGTCATGCTTAGATATAGCTTATTTATCAAATGGAATCAGTATAGTGGGATATAGGTGTATTATTTTCAAATGGAATTGGTAAGGTTTATTGTGGACAATTTTCAGCGAAATTAGCTAATTGATATTCATTTTACGTCATCATCTAGCTGTTCTGTTGAAATGACGTAATTTACGATAAAATACCGCCAAAATGTGACCGAATAAAAAAATCACTTTTGGTGAAAAAAATTTGGAAATAGTAAAGTATATAATGGTTTTGGAGACGGTATTAATTCTTTAGTAACAGTTACAAAGGACTGGTATGTGTTAACTTGAAATGATATCAGTTTAGTAAACGTTTCATATTAACAAAATGACTGGCAGGTGCCCGTCGGCTTTTAAAACATGCTTATAATATTAATTACCCACAAAAATTAAACACAAAATTATTTGTCGACTGCATTGTAATAGTACTAGTAGTAAAATAGTAGTAGTAGTAGTAGTAGTAGTGTGGTGGTAGTAGTAGTAGTAGTAGTAGTAGTAGTAGCAGCAGCAGCAGAAATATTAATAATCTTAATAATCACTATTATTATCATCAGATTCATCTTCACTATTGTTACTACTACTACTACTACTACTACTACTACTACTACTACTTCTGCTGCTGCTGCTGTTGCTGCAGTTACTATTACTAGTATTATTACCACTATTATTACACGACATAATCTGAATACAATTATGGGCACAGTTTTGGAAGAGCTAAATGAATTCATGGGCAAATCAAACCATCGGATAATGTCATTTCGGCGATGCGAAATAGGAAATCTGCAATTCCGGACAGCGCAGAACAATAACCGAGTTTCTCAGGTCGCTGACGTTTTTGTTGTCAGTACCAGGAGGTCATTTCGCGAAATACACCATGTCGATTTGTGTACCGTTACCTACAACTGAGTTGTCGATTTCGATAAACACGTGAAGAGTTTGTTTGACGTGTCGATTACGACAGTATGCTGTCAGTATCAGAACTGCGCTGTGTTACTGCTGATGGATTCTGAAAGGTGTTCGTCTGCTCGATCCACAGTTCTGTGATCTGCAATCGATTTTTCTTATTCTTATTTCCATTGTAAGATGTTTATACTCGTGTATTCAATGGGTTTAGTAAGAAGGGGGTGTTTGGAATTATGACTCAATTAATTAATATTTAAACAGCTTTTTATTCTATTCTATTCTATTCTATTTTTATTTTTTATTATGTAAATATATTTTTATTGTGTTTGATTTTCTTGTTCTTTATCTTTCTTTATTATCTTTCTTTCTTTCTTTTTCTTCTTCTTCTTCTTCTTCTTCTTCTTCTTCTTCTTCTTCTTATTATTATTATTATTATTATTATTATTATTATTATTAGCGTTGTTTTCATTCATTCATTTCTTTGAATTTCGCTCATTGTTCATTCTGTTTTGTCGTGGATTTTGTTCAGTTTTCTTTTTATTATTATTATTATTAATTTAGTAACTTAAAATCATCACTATGTTTATCGTCTTGCATTTTTCCAGTTATGTACGTATTTATTTATTTGTTTATTTATTTGTTTCTAGGTTGACGTAAAGTTTCCACGTCAAACACATGTACCATGACGAGCACAACAGGCAGCGCTGGGGTGCTCTTCTTGCTGTGGTGTTTCGTTCGAGCCTGTAACTTCCCCGACTACCTACAGACCCTGGGGGAGTCCCAGCCCTGGCAGACGCAGATCAAACACAACCGCACCAAGACAGTGAAGATATATTTCAGACACGGAGTCATGGAGATTTTGCCCAGCATCAAGACTGGAGAACCAGTGTCGGAACGCTGGAACTGCACGATGGAATTCAAAGGAAACTACCTTCTTCATCTGGAATCGAACCAACAGCCTCTGAGATTCGTGTGCATAAAAGTTTACAAACGAAACAGGTCTATACTTCAGATAGCTTGGTCTAAATTCAGTTACACTCTAGATCCCACCATTTGCGAAAACGAGCCTTTGACTTTAGATCCTTGGCCACTTGTGGCATACCACCTGTTAGAACAGGACTTCATGCCGTGTCCTTTCTCGGGTGGATTCGACATTAAAATCACCGACTCAAAAGGAAGGCCGAACCCTTGTAATTACATGGATTTACCGATGAGGATGGAGAGTGACTGCATAGGCGGAGAGGGTATGATATTTAACTTCAGAGCGAACAACTGTAGACCAAAGGTCTCTATGCGTGTTCGAGAGAGAACCCTGTGCGTGGCCAGTTGGAAGGACGACACTAATTACTTCGCTGTGATTCGCAGACACAGCAGCAAGCGGTTGTGGTGTGTCAGGTTTCCTGTGAGAGAAAAACGCAATGAGCCTGCGTATTTTTTCAACGATCTGTCGTGTGTGTCCACGGATTTACAAAACGAGACGATCGACTACTTTCGTTTGGATCTGGAGATAAGTGTGGTGAACAATCTGTGCCAGGACGAGTACGAGGAGTGTGCTGAGATGCCGTGTAACATGTACACGGAACAGGAGTGTCAGAAGACGTGCAAACTGTGTAGCTTGTCCAACCCCCCGGCAATCTGCTCCTACCCTCGCAGGTTCCGAGGTATATGGTACCAAAGAGACACCAGCGGCGTCAAATACATTGAATTTCACGAGTCAGATTTGATTATAGAAAACGTAGGAAATTTTAGTTGTGTAGCCTTCGACGACAGTCCGCCCAGACGAGAAAGGACGTACACCGTTGTGTCTATGTTTAAAAACGGCTGTCGTCCTAGATACTCGTGTATTCGGCTCAAGCGTCTTGGTCCGTCTGTTTTGAAATACAGTCTTAGTAAAAGTTACATCTGGCCAATGAACGCTGAGAACCAGGGCGCGAAAATATGCGAGGCCAATCGGTTTGCAGCAGATCCGGACCCAGTAGCTGATCGCTACAGATCGTATCGCGGTACGGGTAAACCAATCGTAATGCATTATCCTTCGCCAAAATGGATAGACTGTAATCTCACCACATCTTATACAATTCGTGCCTCGTTCGCTAATGGCAATTCTTGCATGGGCAGCATTTACCAAGTGTGTGGCGAAAACTCGCGACTTAGAATAGATTTTACCAACTGCAGCCACGAACCCCTTCAGAATGAATACGGCTGCGTGGCGCAGTACGAAGGTCATTACTGGGAGACGTTGCTGCTGCTGCAGAACGTAGCAGACAACACGGACACGAGGTGCATCATGTTTAACCAGCTCCACCCTTCAGACGCTCTCGTTCTTGTTGGGGGTTACTGCGACAAAAACAGTTGGGGATTCGTCAGAGGCGGGTTGAGAACGCCGCTGATGAAGCTGCATATCAGACCCGACATTTTTCCTTGTAAAAATTTACCTTTAGTGGAAAGGACGATGAAGAGCACGACGTCGACGTTGGTGAAGCCATACGACGACGCTCGGGTGCCAGTGACTGTTTACGTCAGCAGCGGCGATTCTGGTCAGAGGGATTCGTGGAATACACATAACATTCCTAACACGCGCGAAGCCTACGAGCCAGATAAAAATATTAGACAAGTGAATTCCCATCCTAGTTCAGCTTTGACAGTATATTCCAATTATACCAGTTTAAGTATAATGTTGACTTTTATTACCAGATTCGTATTGTTGATGTGCATACATTAGCTGTTTTAATTAACTAATGATGACGTTGTTGGGAGAATGGTGTAAAATTAATTCTCCCATTAATGACAAGTATAGAATTCCTTTAATTAACTAATAAGGAAAGGAAAACGATTTATTTATTTATTTATTTATTTATTCAATACTCTGTATATAATGGTTCTACTGCCTTTTTTATACTCGTTTTAATTACAGTGCAATTAAAAATCATAGGCCTATTTTAAAGACATAAATTAAAGTATTTGTTCCGTTAAAGCTATTTATTCATATTTTCAAATTGTTAATAGGTTAAATTATTAAATTATTTATTTTTGTTGTTAACAAGTTGGCAGTTGTTTAATTATAAAGATTTCAGCTCACATTTTACAAAGGACAAAGGATCGAAATAAACAAATTGTTAACATAACAGTTTTCGTTGCCTTTTTAAGACTGTCTTTTAACGTTTCGTTATAGATTTCAAACCAATCAAAAAGCACATTACAAATTAATTTTTACACTTCATCCAATAAAATTATGTTTGTAAATAATCATACATCATTGTACACTGGAGCTGTATATACTTTTAATGAATCAAAATTTATAGTCACAAATCAAGATAGAAAAATCTAGTTAGATATATCTCTCTTTTTTTATAACGAAATCGTTTTTGTACTGGCGATATGTTAACACTGGAAGATTTCTGGAAAGAGAGAAAAAAGAGGATACAATACTTTAGAAGGCCGAATGCTTGAGCGATAGAAGATTTTCTATGATATTTTCAATTATAGAAGTCAGTGATATTTTCGCAACTTTATTTTTTTCATCCCATTAAAAACCCTTTACTCATCATCTGTAATCTTTATCCAGCTTTGAAATTAATATAAATTTCATAATGGATAAAAATTAAGGTAAAAGTAAAGAAAGCAGATCAATTTTAATTTGGGACCAATTAATTAGGATAACATGTCTATGAAAAATTAATAAATTTAGACTATTTCGTGACTACCTGTAATATTCTCAGCTGTATTTAATTAAGCTTGGCGTAATATGTAACTAGAAACACTGATACGAACACCAGAAAGTTGGTTTATGAAAGAAAATTTGTGTTTTCGTCGTTTAGAAAAGATGACTTGAACGTAAGGAGCGCTCCTTATTTTCCATTCTAAAGATTACAAACAAATTATTTCAGGATTCACATCTATTAAACTTCTTCATTTTCATTAGAAAATGTGTGTTATTTATTTATTTACTGTTTAAATCATGTTCGATCTTGAAAATTTGGAGACTGTATATCTTGTTCTTAACTTGATAGAATTAAGGTGTTTCTATAAAGCAAACAAAGATAACTTATCCACCCAAGTTTTCATATTAACAATCCTATTACCATTACTACTGAAACCGGACTGAAGAGTATGCAGTTTTTAATATCCTTACGATTTAAACACGCCTTTCATGGGCCTGACTCCTAGTATTAGTGATACGATCTCTTTGACAGAGTAATGATATCGATATAGAAATCGTTACTTAAAATTAAGCTTTGTGAATACAGCTTAAGAGATATTATTGGAATTTTAGATTATTACAAATATTTACATATCCAAAGATTTTTATAGCCGTCCCTTTGTATTTTGTTTAACTATTTCTGTATCTGTTTTTTTCTTCTTCTTCTTCTTATTATTATTTTTTTTTTTTTTTTTTTTTTAGATTGTGTTATACATATTGTACAGTATTGCTGTGACATATTCATTTTCAGTTTTGAGGTAACTTTTATTACACATAATTTATTAACGTATATGTATTATGCTTGTGTGAATAATCCTATGAGGACCATATGTTTGTTGTGCGTATATAAAGACCAAAAAGAACTGCTAATTACAAATCAATAAATTTTTATATTAAAATATCAGTTTGTTTTCGTTTTCTGTCACACGCATGTATAAATTTAATAGTCATTTTAGAACTGCATATCTGTTATTTAGACATATATATGTTGTAATGTATAGCTTTGTTCTTTCATGTTCATAGATATAAATTTATAATATAAAACAAGTGGATGCTGGAGAATTAAAAATGTTACAAATGCAATAACAGTTACACAAATTTATAAATAAATGAGCTTGTTCATTTTAGACTAGATAATTAATAAAGCGAACTGATAAATCAAGCAATTAAAAGAAATAATTCAAATACCATGAATCATGTTAGTAAAATTAGTAATACGTACGTGTTTTAAAGTATATGTATTTACGTATACATGTGTGTGTGTACCTACGTATATGTGTATGTATGTATATATATGTATGTATGTATGTATGTGTAAATGTACGTGTTTGTGTGATTGTGTGTCTGTGTCTATGTTTGTGAGTCTGTTGTTTGTTAGTATGTGTCTATGTTTGTGTGTTTGTGTCTGTGTTTGAGAGTCTGTATACAGCTCACTGACCAGGAAACTCAGCAAATTTACAAAACCATTCTCAATCTGGAATAGCTGTTTTGACCTTGCACGAGAAAGGTGAACGGTCTGCAGTGCCAAAAAATTGATTTTTGTGTCAAACGCTTGTGTACGAGATCGGAATTAGGCGTCCTTGACTTCATGCTGCTTGGTTCAGCTTTCGTCAGACTCTGAGCGTGTAAGAGTACTGAGAATGTGCGCGCTCGAATGAGCTTGTTTGTCAGTTCCGGACGTGTTTGAGGTTTTGAAAGTAAATGTGTATGTGTGTCTCTGTGTGCGCGCGTGGGTGTGACTTTAGGCCGAGGTTCACAGCCAAAAAGAACTTCGAGCTAGAGTTAGTGTATATTGTGTTTGTTTGTGCGTGTTTGGGGGGGGGGTGTTGTTTAGGAAGGAGGACAGGGTTAATTCGCTAAACAGGAAATATGTATTTGTTCGATTTCTGATGTTATTTATGAAGGAAATGTTTAATTTGCATGAATCATAAAGAAAACCACACAAACCAGAAACTAGCAGAACCCATCAACACATACGTTTGTTTTTAAATTGAAATAATTAAAGATCGTTCATTTTTTAATATCGTTTTCCTTGGGGTAAAATAAGGAAATGGGGGAATTAAAAAAAAAAAAAAAAAAAAAAAAATTAATAGGAATTAAGCATAATATTAATACTTAAACATATAGGTTTTGAATAGCTGAGCCAAATACTAAAGTGAAGTACTTTTCATATCATTATCTTCATCATCATCATCATCATCATCATCATCATTATTATTATTATTATTATTATTATTATTATTATTATTATTATTATTATTATTATTATTAAAG
Organism: Chrysomallon squamiferum; assembly: GCA_012295275.1. Classification (NCBI taxonomy): domain Eukaryota; kingdom Metazoa; phylum Mollusca; class Gastropoda; order Neomphalida; family Peltospiridae; genus Chrysomallon; species Chrysomallon squamiferum. Next base: position 28,796,721 of record CM022671.1, read on the forward strand.
GTATGGAATGAAAATTAATACAGATTTGAAATTCAAAACTCTATTTTATGTCTTAAAATAACAACAGACATACTGTCTGAAAATATTTGAAACCAATCATACTTTTAAATTCGACTGAAATAAAAATATATTTCTAAATGACATGAAAATATTTAAGTATATAATTTCAGTGTTAAGTCTGACTTGAGGTGGTATTTATTTCTATATACAAAACTGAATTTCAGTGAAATCAGAAAGCAGGTAGCAGAATGGGCTTCAAAAGTGCATCAGTATATATCTGTCAAATACATTTTCGTTGTTTACTGATTGTTTATTTTATAACGTAAATATATATTACTTAAACCAGAGAAAATCCAGAAATCCGCATTACAGTCTTGTCGGATGAGTTATTCACTACCTGTATATTATTTCTGTTTCGAAAATGTTTTAAACGTCAAAAACTCGAAATGAAATATGTTCCTACTGGTTTTTATCAGTTTGAAACGTCAATTAATCAAAATTAAATTTGACTCCAAGTCCATTGTCATCGACAATTAAAAAGACAATGCTTCACAAAGACGACATTTAACCTTTGAAACGAAACTGACAGCGGGTCACGAACCCCGGTACCTTCTGGCCCGAAATTCATTTCCCCTGAAAACAATTACGACGCCAAGACCTGCATAGCAACTTGAGAAAAGTTAATGCCTGTATTGGCGGCTGCGTTTCCCAAATGAAGTGTTTCGAATAACGGTAATAATAACGCTTAATACTCAAACGTATTAAAATGAACAAAATAATCCATAAGCGGCTGTCACACTTGTCCAGCACTATTAACGGTTATATTACCCAGTCTGGCAGAGTTAACTGTTATTGTTAACGATGATTCAACAGTTTTGGCATTCATTTGTTACGTAGTATTCACTTCTTCACTGACCTTGAATATTAAAACTTATCGGTACAAACATTTCATTTATTTATTTATTTATTTATTTATTTATGTATTTATGTATTTATTTAGTATTATTATATTATTGTTGTAGATTATTAATATTTTTTTTAAGAAGGATTATATATTATGTAGCAGTCCATAAGAAAATATAAATAAATACATTTGAATCGTCACAAAAGAACAAAATAAATAAATAAATAAGATTAAATCAAATAAACAAACATAAAACCCTAACACACGTGCACACACAGGCACCCACACGCACGCACACACACATACGATCACTCACACGCATAAGTACTCATTCAGTCACATAGACACATAGTCTCAAACACAATAACACGTATATACATGCACGTACACACACATACACACAAATACACACACACACACACACACACACACACACACACACACACACACACACACAGAGACTGCTACATTTAATACCACGATACACAGTCTTTGAATTATTTCGTTTGATTCCCTGAGTCATCAGTCAGTTTTGACAGAAAAACTTTCGTAATACTTCATTCTGCTAATCAGATAAAGAACGACTGTCCTCTGGCGGTTTGTCTCTTCAAGTGACGTCTTTAACGTCGTAACAATAACAACCACACTAAGTATGTTACCGCTTATAATACATGAGATGACGCTAGAGCGATACAGTAGGTTGCGGGATCGTTTTCTATTATCGGGGTCGGGAATATTGTTATTTATTTAATGTATTATTGTTTTATTGTTTTATTGTTTTATTTATTTATTATAAAAAAAATTATTATTATTATTTTTTTTTTTTTTATAGCTGAGTTAATTGTAATAATAAAATTTATGTCACATATTTTGCATTACTGGGATGTGCTGACTAAAGATTTATCTGTTGATGACCTTGAATTTGTAATCTGATTGTTTACAATTATATTTTCATTTATTAATTACTTATTTACGTAATTACAGAGTAGCTTCATTAGTTACTTACTTACTTAAAGTTACTTGTGTTTCATTATTTTATTTATTTTATTTTATTTGTCTATTTGTTTGTTTATCTTATTTTATTTTATTTCATCTTTTTTATTATTATTATATATATATTTTGCACTTCATTTCTACGTGGGGTTTTTTGTGTTTTTTGTGTGTTTTTTTTTTTGTTTTGTTTTTTAATTATTTTATTTGTTTATTTATTTATTTTTTTTAATTATTATTCATTATTTTATTTTAATTATTTTTATCGATCTTTCTCCCCGACAACGATGGATAATAATCAATAATTACGTAATGAGTTAAGAATTTTTTTATCTACGTATTTTTTTAAATGCAGCTGTTCATGCAACTATATATTGATTTATCTGCCTTTGACTCAGATTAAAAATTTATACGCTTAGACTATTTAATTTAGAAAATTATTTTAATTACACATCTTAACATTTATAGGGGATTTAGACAAGAAGGAGGGCATCTTCTTTTATTGTCTTTGCTGGTTTTATCACCATCATCAACACCATCACCATCATCATCATCATTATTATTATCACTGTTATTATTATTATCACCATCATCATCATCATTATCACCATCATCATCATTATCATCATCATCATCATCATCATCATCATCATCATCATCATCATCATCGTCATCATCATCATCATCATTATCATTATTATTATTATTATTATTATTATTATTATTATTATTATTATTTTAATGTTGTTGTTGTTCTTGATCTTGTTATTTTTTTTAGCCGAATTTTCTTTTTAATTAAACAGAATCTCCTGAACTTAATAACTTAATGTCCAGCACTTCCGAATTTTATCTACAACAATATTTTCTTTCTTCAGCTCACCTCAACAAGTGTTATTTATGTCTGCACTAGCTGTAAGGCCGTAATAAATCCACTGCGTTCCTAAGTCCGCAGTAAAACGCGTAATCAAATTTCATTTAGCCGAGACGGTCCTTGCCGAGTACATTTGGATTTATTAGTCAGTTTGTCGGCAAGCGAAATCCTAATTAAAGTATAAAACCAGTCTTTCCAAGACAGTAAGTGCTTCCGTCTGAACGATAATCATTGTCGCTTTTCAGCTAAAATACTGTCACTTAAATAAAAAGTTTTTAGACAAATTTCCTTTAAAGAAAAAGCATTCGAATTAAAAAAAAAAAAAAAAAAAAAAATCATCATTAAAAAACCAATCAATTAAATAAATAATTAAAATATATATATATTAGTATATCAGGAAAAGCATTTGATTTTTTTTTTTTTAAATCAAATGCTTTTTCTTTAAAGGAAATATATCGTAAAACTATATGTCTATATATATATATATATGCTGTAAGATCTCAAATTATTTTATGTCTATTGTAGATCGTCCCCAGGGGCTAATAGATTTGTCATAATTATTGATGACTATTGGTTCGGTGGCTGAATGGCAAAAGGTTCAGTTCTCGATCTCATCCATAATCTCTCAGTGTCAGACATTCTTCTTCGATCTTTGATATTCTTTCTTTTCAGCAATTACTTTTTATAAATAAATAAAATAAACTTTAAAAGAAATAACTATACTACAACAACAACAACAAACAATCGCTGCTACTAGTACTTCTATTACTACTACCACTACTAGTATTATGATTACGACTACAACTGATACTACGTTTAATAATAGTAATTACGATGGTGATGGTGATTACGATGATGATGTTGATTATAAAACAACAAAGCAGAAATATATATATATATCAGAATGTGAACGTGTGTGTATATCTGTTTGTGTTTTATGTATGTCTTGGGCTTAAAAACCAAAAAACTCGAGTCCTGTGTGCAAGACAGACATGAAGAACAGCATTTCAAACAGTTGAAGAAATACTGATCATTACATTTTCTTCTGTGTACATGATGCAACTGTCAAATTAGAACTGGTCGTTGAATTTAAGCCTCTGCGTCCCGAAACGGCGCAGTTTCAATTAATGTCAGATGTAAATTGCGCTATTCAGATTTACACAAATAACTTAATCACCCAATTGAGTCACTTCTTATTAAATATTGAACCTGTCACTTACGAGGAGGCATCCTGTTAGTATCGACCTAAAGTTTTTTATTTCAAATACGACCTGGAAGGCTGGAAGAAGAATTACGTAACAAACTCTTAAAGGAACATTCCTGTATGGTGTTAGAGTTACTGTGTGTTAGAAAAGTGCTCCAATTTAACATGTAAAATAGGCGTAATTTCAGAACCTGTGATCACTAACTTTTCGTGCAGTCGTGTAATTATTATGCGTCAGTGAAAGTGCAATGCTTGAATGATATATATATATATATTTATATATTAATAAAATGTACGTCATATACAAAAAATTTTTTTTTTTTTTTTATTTTTTTTTTATTTATATATAACCACACCACATGGATATATAAAAAAATAAATAAATGAATGAAATAAAGAAAGATTACTATCAAAAGTAAATTAGTTCAGAAGTATCATTACCCCTTTTGCACCTTGTAACTGTTGTCCATTAAAGGGAGTGATTTTGTACACATAATATTTTCTAATCGAATGCCTCTGTAGTCTGTTTATAAATGTGCAAAAATATATATATATGTATATGTAGATATGTAACAAATATATACATGCATGCCAAAACAGTATACTTGGCCAAAAAAAAAAAAAAATTCGAAAATATCTTAATTTTCAAATCATTCGTTGGTAATAATAGTTTTCATTACCGATATTTTTAAACTTTTTTCTTTTTCTTTCTTTCCTTTTTTTTTTTTTTTTTTTTTTTTTTTTTTTTTTTTTTTTTTTTTTTTTTTTTTTTTTTTTTTTTTTTTTTGTTTCAGTGGGAAATCACCAATTTCTAATTATGGCAACAAGATTTTCAACTCGATAATCTAATTCACGTTATTTTAGAGCCAGCCAGAGCGAACCAGATTACAAGATAATTTCTTTTCTATGGCATCTGTCGATTAGTAATAAGAATAAAATTACATTAACTTAATACGCCAGAAATGATGGGGCCGGCGGTAATTTTTTAGTTTTCCTAAGTGAATTATTTTCTTAACATTAATTATATCTGTTTGGTAGATCGCAACGAATGAAATGCATTAGATGTATATCGGCTTTTTAGTACGTTGTAACAGAACCATAATGGATTCATGGATACAATTTTGTCTTCTTCTTTCTGTTTTTGTATTTTGTTTTTTTTTTTTTTTTTTATGTTGTTATATTTCTGGAACTTTTTTTTGGGGGATTTCTTATTTTTATTTTTGTCTTTTTTTTTTTTTTTTTTTAATCAAAAATATTGTCTGTTTAATTGTTCTTTTTGAAATAAAGAAAATAGATTTATGCATATATTTTATTATTATTATTGTTTTGTTTTTGTTTATTTTGTATGTTTGTTCTTTACACTAATAAATATTATATTTATTTTGTTTCTCTCAGAAAAAGAAATTTACATTTAAACAGCGTTATCCGATTATCTATGTTTGATATATCCAGTCATCAGTCAAGCCATCGTTTAAATATACATATATATAATTTATGATAATGAATTTACATCTTCTGGATATGTGAATTATTAGTTATTAATGTTGAGCTGTTTTGGGGTTGTTGGTTTTTTTTTTTTTTTTTTATTATTATTATTATTATTTTTTTTTTTTTTTTTTTTTTTTTTTTTGTTGTTGTTGTTTACATTTTCCTTTTTATTTATTTACTTATTTGTTGTTGTTTTGGTTTTTTTTAAATTTATTTTCCTTTTAATTGTTTTTAATCTATCACACACACACACACACACACACACACACACACACACACACGAGAAAATCATGTTTAGATCGATCAAAGGGCCAATGGCATACCAATAATTCAATCTAACGTGAACCAATTTTAATTAATTGACCTAGAAAGGAAAACAATTAATCACATCGTGACATACAGATTTTTTTTTTCTTTTTTTTTTTTCCTTCTGACCCTCTTCTTCTTTTTTTTTTTTTTTTTTTTTTTTCTTTTTTAACCTTCCCCAACCTGTTGTTATAATTTACGACATCCGTTATTCTTTGCGGGTCAAGATGCAGCACCATCTATCGGCGAGAAAGTGAAATATCGTCTTGGTCAGCTTTGAAACGAATTCTGGCGTTAAATTCGCATACATAATCTGAATGTGATAAATTGCTTTTATAGCTGCCTGAACTAAGAGCATTAGACGTCAAACTAATTAGATGATTCCAATAATTCATAAACTGTCGAAACCAAAAATCAAACGTCGAATATCAGTAGATCTTGACCATCTCTAACCACGAAGTGGAAAAACTGAATAAGCTTCATTTTTGATAAATTAGAAAAAAAAAAAATAATTTCCTGCCAAAATTGTCTAGGGCCATGTTTCACTGCTTTGCTTTAGCTGTCTTATTAGCCGAGAAATAATTTTAAAACGTGTTATCACGATCCATCTACATGCGCAGGTAATACCCATATGTAGAAGCATTTTTATGTAACTAAAGAAGATTAATAAATAACTGATAATTATGTCAAAGCATGTTTACATGCGTATGCAACATAACATATTAAAATTAAAATATGGTGGATATATAATGTTAAGCATAACACACATACATACATACACATTTCTAATTAGAATCAGACTTAATATATATACACACACACACACACACACACACACACACATTAAATTGTCATGTTTATATTAATTATATTATATTTCAGTTTTGGAGTTTCTTTCTTCTTTTTTTAAATTAATATTTATATATATATATATTTTTTTTTTTTTTTTAACACTTTTGTTTTCGTTTTAAAGTGTCTGATTCTATATTCGTCGATAATGTTTCGCTTTAATTTATTAACAGTAAATTCCCTCATATATCATTAATTATCCAAACTGAATGACTCTCGTTGAAATCTATTATTCTGAAATAAACTGTATTATATAATTTTATTATATTTGTAATTGTTCACGAGTAGAGTTTATATCTTACTCCATTTTATCTGCAGCCATTTTAGCACTGGTATCTTAAACATTTCCCAATAAGCAGAAATTCCAAATTAGCGTAGCAAAATTTTCAGAGCAGACAGTCTATTTTGGAAATGATTGATTGAACCGATTTTTCTTTAACCCAATGCATATTTCGCATTGAGATGACATTTACTGCATCTATTAAAATAAACTTATTCATCAGAAGAGCATCTTCCAATATGTCACAGAAATTCAGATTACTGATGTAAGTATGTGGTGCATTTATGTGTTTTTGTACCTGTTACCGTATTTTTGTAAGAGTTGTCTATAGATTTTTCCGTTTTATACCTAATTCCGTATAATTTTTATTTTACTTTTGTTTTATTTGGAAGTCGAAGTAAGTTATACAATTGTGTGTGTGCGTTTTAGACTTCAGAAGTACTGTCTAACATGATTCCATAAATACAGTTATTTAAATTTTAAATTAAGAAATAAATATATATTTATACCATTTTCTGCTTTTATTTTAGGGAACCAGTACAAGTGACTATTAAAAGCATATAAGGCAGTAGATGTGTTTACCTGCAGAATCAAACAGATAATGTTATTTCAAAGGATATTTGAATGACAATTCATCAGAAGAAAGAGATTTAATAGCTACAAAATCTGTTGAATTGATTGGTGAGTTGTTTAATTTCATAAAGTTAACATTATTATATTAATTTATTTTGTCAGTAAGACAACACTGATTAAATTCTGTTGATACGTGTTTGATTGTTATTTTATTTTTATGAATATGAATATGTTTCTGAAGAGGAATGTTACATTTTTACACTATCAGATAATATGGTTATTTTATTACATACATATTTATAATTTTCAGATAGACAAGATAACCAGACATATTTCAAAACCAGCTGTAACATACTGACAGAAATGGATGCGTTACAGACGACAGAACCAGCCAACTGATATTCCAACCAGTCTGTAGTCTTAGCCAGCATTTTGTTTTACATAATATAATGGTTAAATCATGTTACTTTCGAGTGTATATATATGTGTGTCCATACTTGTTAATATGTCAGATGTCAGTTGTCAGGTTCAAAGACGGTGAAATCTCTAAATCATCAGTATACTGATATTAGTATGTTGTATAATAAACTATTATTGTAAACCTATACTTTCAGAAGAAATTTCAGTACTTGTGTAAAATTGTCCTGCTTTCTTGTTAGTAATAAATAATACTGAAAATCAAAATATTAGTGTTAAGTATACAGAAAATGTTTATGATGTATTTTTTTTTAATGTATACCACTTCTGATAAAGTCAGGAACAAATTTTTTTATTTTGACATATATTGATAATGTTTGTAAATAAACAGTACATGCATTTATGTTTTCAGAAAACAACTGAAACTGAAGATGGAGTAACATTATTAAGAAATCAGTATTGTTATCCTACATCTGATTTTACAAGTTGAAGAATAAAAAAACCTATTAATTCCTTAACGAAATATTGTTATTGTTGATTATTCTAAGGATATTTAACTATATTTGCATTTGTTGTGAAGAACAAAATGGTTGTTTGTGAAGTTTGTGGGAAGCCTTTTCCTCGAGGTGATTACCTCAAGAGACACATGAAGATTCACACAGGTGAAAATCCTTTTAAGTGTGAAATCTGCATGAAATTCTTTTCTGAAGAGAGTTACCTGAAAAGTCACATGAGAATTCATGCTGGCGAGAGACCTTTCAAATGCGAGATGTGTGCAAAATCTTTTATGCAAGAAGAACGCTTGGAACATCACATGAGAACTCATACCGATAAGAAAACGTTCAAATGTGAGATTTGTGAAAAATCTTTTGCACGGAATCAGGATCTTCACTGTCACATGAGCATTCACACGAACACTAAATCTTACGAATGCGAAGTTTGTGCAAAGTGTTTTGCACAAAGTCGATACCTCAGGAACCACATGAAAATTCACAACAGCGAGAAAGCTTTTACGTGCGAGATCTGTGCAGCACGACTTTTCACACCGGTGCAGTCTGAAAAATCACATGAGGATTCACACTGGAGAAAAACCTTTTGAATGCGAGGTGTGTGCAAAATGTTTCTCACGCCTGGACAGCCTGAAGCTTCATCTTAGAACTCACACAGGAGAGAAGCCGTTTAAATGTGAGGTGTGTGAAAAATCGTTTCTTCAAATGAATTCTCTTAAAGTTCACATGAAAAGTCATAATACAGAGCAACCTGATGTTGCCACATTATAATGTTTTTAATGAATGGTTTAATCTTCTGCATATACAGTTCTAGCAAACTCTAGTCAGTGTTAGTAGAGAAATCACATATAGAAGAAAACTTATCATTGATAAATCTGATGTTAACACAATTTTATTTTATTTTTGAAAAGATACATAGTGAAAACATTTTAAGTGACTTTTTCTTTCTTTATTTGATATTTTTAAAGAAAGAAGAATAATTCTGACATCAACATACTAAGGAAATTATTAGTGAGTTGCCATAATCTAAATCCTTTCTCCTTGGGATTTTTAAAAAAATATGTTTTAAAGCTACATTACCATAAAATGTGAAATACCAGCATCCATTCATTCTCATATTGTTGTTCTGTTAGAGCATGCAATGGTCATAAGAGGAACAAAATCATTACAAAGTTCATAAAACCATAAATATATAAAAAATTACAACATTTTCCAGACATTAATAATCTGAACAGAGATAAATAGGTTCATGCCATTTTATAACATTTTTACTTCTCTTGTACTTTCTGAAAACGTTTATTTTTAATAGTTATATTTAAAATAATATTTATTTATATATGTAAACAGAAAGGGTTGTTAAACAAGTTTTTACAAATACACATATTATGTAGTCAAACAATTATAGAAGAAAAGATACTTTGAAAAACGGAAAAAATACAGAATGAATCGGGTAAGAATATTTTGTTTATATGTGTTTGACTAATGTCTGGTCAGCACTTTGAAGAATGTTTTACATGATATATGTAAACTGATATATTATTTGTTATGTTAAAGAGTTTTAAATCTTAACTTTCAACCAATATAATTATGTCACAGATTCATTTACACAAATAAAAATGTATACATTTTATCATATTTCTGTTTTACTTCCAAAAAAGCATCAAGTTGATGCCATTGTTATAGATGTTGGCATAATTTTTATTTGATTCTTGATAATTTAATAATATGTAATATAAACAGTAATGATATATAGAGAGAGAAAGAGATGCATGCACGCATGCACACACGCATACACACACACACACACACACACACACAAAAGGAACATCTTGGAGGTAATATTTTAAACCTGAATATTTTGTTGTTTTATATAGATAAAAGATTAAAACACAGACCCCCCCCCAAAAAAAAAGAAGCAGTATCATGGATTAATCAAGGACAAGACATGTAACTTGAACATAAATTATATTTTGACACACAAACTTAATGTGCAGATGAATTCATCTATACTATCTATAATTTAATTAATTAAAAATTAAAGAAGGAAATACAGATACATTGTCAAATTCCTCATCTTCATATTTAATCCAGTGGTACCTTAGAAGTAATACTGCTTAAAAAAATGTTTACTAATTATACCCAAATATGTAAATGTGCCAAGTATCAGTTAAATGATTTGACTGATATCCTCTCTGTAAAAATCTCTACAAAAACTGTATTCAACAAGGATGGTTAAGTTTCTTGAAAACATTATTTATCATTTTATCATCTCTCTCTTTAAATCCTTTATTTAAATTTTCTGATATAGATCCCAAGGGAAAGGCAACAATGAAGACTATCCATTAATTATAATTAAAAATATTTAAAACATTAAAGGAATTATTAAAGCCAAATGTCTAAAGTGTTAAGCATATTAACCAATGTTAAATTCACATTATTGTTTAGTATGGCTAATGATGATGATATATTTGATTCATATAATTGGTAAAAATTCTATTTGAAAAAGATGAAAGAAAGAAATTTAAAAAAAAAAAAAAAAAAAAACAACAATTATAATTATATAAATTATACATAACTGACAGTATGTGATAACAATAATAATATTAATTAATTGGTAGTTCTTATAATAAATAATATATAGAAGTTATAAAAATTAAAAATGCAATCGAGGTTTCGGCGAGGCTCGAACTCGCGACCTTCTGCGTGTTAAGCAGACGTGATAACCACTACACCACGAAACCCACAACTACAAACTCATGTTTCTATAGTTAAGTAATATCCGAACGAACGACTTTTAACGTGGGTTGAAGAATGCAGAATAAATAAATAACTAAATAAAATTTGTGAACGTCATTTGGGTAATAGCAATACAACGCACACGTCTACTGCATATTCTGATGCGCGTGACTTAAACGTCAACTTAAAAACAACAAACACAGCAGCAGATACCCATAACTAAAATTTAATTTACCTCCTATTCCTAATTATTCAACAAATAAACAAACAATGAAGCAAGCATACAAACAGGCAAACATATAAAAAAAAAAAAAATAAATAAAAAATAAATAAAATAAATAAAATTTTATAGTGCAGAAAAATAAATAATATGATACGATGGAATAAATGAATGATACGATGTTTGATAAAAACACTAATAATTTTAGGAGCATTATGCAATGAGTAGAGTTTAAAAAAATATTCAAGCTAGAATAAATCTTAGTGGTGACCCCTAACAAAATTAATTATTCGATATAACTATCATGATTTGAATAATCACCCAATAAAACAAAACAAAACAACACCAGTAGTAAATCATTTAATATCTAAAATAATAATAATAATAATAATAATAATAATAATAATAATAATAATAATAATAATAAATAAATAAATAAATAAATAAATAAAATTAAATGTAGCCTCTTTTTCATGTGAGAAACAGGCTCCGAAATTCAACCTCGCTATCGACCAGATTTAAGTGACAGTGACAGCCTTAACCTTCAGGTCATCGAGGACGTTACGAATTCTGACAGGCCTCAAGTGCTTACATAATAGTAGTAACAGCCCGTAATCCTGGAGAGACCTTTGAGGCAATCAAAAATCAATGTACATCGTGCATGCTTAATCGATACTCGTACTTTGCATCAATAGGCAACTAAAGAGGACTCTGAAGAATAGAATCAAACGAAGTCTTGTGTTTGCACACAAATACTACTCTTTAAGTTACTGGCCATAATCGAAGGAAATGTTTTTTTACACGAAAATTTCCCAGAGCTCTTAATTTTCTTTCCAACATTTTGGAATTTTATATTTTATATTTTTTTATTTCGGTTTTTCTTTTTTCTATTTTTTTTTTTTCTTCTTCTTCTTTATATTTATTTATTTGTTTTTATTTTTATTTTATTTATTTTATTTTTTATCGTTTTTGTTGTTTGTTCTTTCTTATTTTTAAATTTTTGTTATTAATATTTATTTATATATTTATATATTTATTTATTTATTTTCTTATTTATTTATTTATTTATTTTACACTGTTTATTCTTATGCTTTTAAAATTGCCTTTATTGACTGGACCACCTGGCATAATTAACTACTTTTAAAATTTGATTAGTAAGATTCTAAATTAAGCGCTATTATTTTTCTTTTCTTTCATTCTTTCTCAGTTTTCTTCGAATTTTTCCATGGTTATGTTTAACGGTTTGTATGTTTGTTTATTACGTTATTAAATGTTTTTAAATACATGCACTGAGCTTTTGTTTGTTTTTTTTTTTTTTTTTTTTTTTTTTTTTTTTTTTTTTGTTGATTTTTTTAATTAGATTTCTTTTTTAATACATAATAAGTGTCCACTGCCTAATATATAGTGTTAGTAATTGCGTTTGAATTCAGCCTGTCTGTCCTTTCTGTAACTAATCTTCAAGCCTAGTCACAACTTGATCCTTAATCTTTAGGAAGTATTTTGAAATGCGTTAATTTACTTAACGTCTTCTTCCATAACTGTTCTTCCCTTTTAGAAATATTCCTCAACAATAATTCTATCGATTGGACTTTCCTAAGTCAAGTAAGGAAAAATACTGATAAAAAAAAAAAAAAAAAAAAAATTTTTTATTAAAACGGGATGTCACGAAATCTTAATTGAGGTGAAAATGTTGATAATTAGTGCGAACTTCTTAACACCAACTCCACCAGAAGATCGTTCGATAATTTTTTTTTTTTTTTTTTTTTTTTTAGGGGTTTATTAGAGATAGAAAAAAAAACCGTCGATTTTTTGTTGATAAAGGAATCCATTTTGGATTGTGTACATACTGAAATGAAGTAATTTAAGGATGAGATCAGATATAAAATAGCAGTACACGAATGTTTAGATATAGGAAACGAAGAAAGATGAGAGATTTTCTTAATTCGACAAGTCAATGGGTTTGCGAACAGCACTATCTTACTCAAAATCTTACAGTCTTAATGTGAGTGTTTACAACAACAAAAAAAAGCTAGATCGTTAGAAAAGAATTAAAAAAGAAAAAGAAGAAAATAAAAAGAAAGAAAGAAAAAAGGAAAGAAAGAGAAAACAAAACAAAACAATCAGAATTAGATTAGAAACGAGGGAAGAAAAAAGAACAAAGTATTGAGAAATTTCAAAATCTGTTTATTTATTTATGAATCTAAATAAATAAATAAATAAATAAACAAACAATGGCACAAATAATAATAAATATAAATTAATTTAAAAAAATTAATAATAATAATAGTAATAAATAAAATAATGATAAATAAAAATAGTAGTATTTCTTGTGGCAATAGCAGTAGCAGCAGCAGTAAAGAAATAAAATAAAATAAAATCACAAACAGCTGTATAAAATAAATTTAATAACTTTCGTCAAAATTTTTATTTTGTCTTAAAAACATAGTTGAGAAATTACTGAAATAATTTCTTCAAACAATAATATTAACTTAACTCATCGCCTCCAAACATTCCTCGACACATTTTATGCAACAATGAACATCATTTTCATAGCAGAAGCGCTAATGAACAAAGCGATGAAGTGAAAGAATTGCCAAGTCTTCTGAAAAAATGTCAACGCTGAAGTGGAATCTTTAGTGCAGTTTTATCACCAACATAATTCACTGATCCAAGTGTCCTGACTGGTCTTTTACTGGGCTGCGCATCATTCATTCTGGGTCGCGTTCTAGCGACTTCAACCTTAATCCGGTTGCATCCAGTAACAGAGGTCTTGTAAAATGATTACAGATGTTGACAGAAAACATAAGTCTAAGAATTTTTTAATTATTATTTTCTGTGGAAAATGAAAAGCAGTTAAAACGAAATCGTGCAATATTTTAACACTAAATTAGGAACGGATAAATCTTGAGGACAAGAGCACAGCACAGAGGTTTTGGAAAATATTTCATTTCGTAAAAATAAAATCTTGAACACGTTTTCAACGTGTAATTCCTTTTTTTATTTTATTTTATTTTATTTTATTTATTTATTTATTTTTTTTTTTTTTTTTTTAGTACATGGATGCGCATTACTTGCAGTAGTTATTAATTTTTATACAGCTTTTTAGTACGAATGTAAAAGTGAATAAATGTTATCGAGATCTGGATATTTTCATAACTGATTTCTAAATTTTGGCGTTTAAT
>CM022671.1:28813749-28828749 GCA_012295275.1 Chrysomallon squamiferum
GTAAGAAGGAGATTACATTTATTCTTTCAATCGTCAGCATCTAGTAGAACTACCTTTATATTGTAAGTACACTTTATTGAATTTGATATTAATTTGTTGCCTATAAATCAATGTTAATTTTACAAAATAGTAGATTATAGAGAATAAGAGAGAATTAAGGTTTTGTAAATTACGTTGTCGGAAAGTGCTCGTATGTGTGTGTGTGTAAATAGTATTGCTAGTATCATTTCAGAATAATTATATTATTTTATATTAACAATATGTTAATAAATGTTAATCAACTTTGAATGGAGGATGCCCTTTCTGTAATAGAATATGGAAACACACACACACACACACACACACACACACACACACATTTACTGGAAATAGTATATGACAAAAATAAGAAGTTTATATCTATTATGTATTATTCAGTTATGAACCACCTAATTTTCCTTATGAACAGCATTTGTTTTTAAAATCCACAGTAGGTAAAATACCTTATCAAGGATGGGGCTATAAAATTAAATATCTGTATTTCTGTTGGTCAGAATGAATACAATATCAAGTCAGATTGCAGTAAAATTTAAATTACATTTAAAGATTATTATTATTATTTTTTTTTTTTTTTTTTTTTTTTTTTTTTTTTTTTTTACAGAAGATGGAATTAAGCTAGACTATTTGAATTTAAGTAGTAATTATTGATTTTGTAATTTCATATCTCCTATTATGATTCTGTCTCTTTAATTTTGATCACAATAATGTTAATGTTAAGAACCTGGTCATCTGATAAATGGCGTTTGATCACAGTGGCCTTGAACTTCAGTTTGATGTAAATACTGAAATAATCTGATAATAGTGTTACACAACCAGATTAGGAAATGGATACAAAAACGTCTCAAAATAAGTGCAGTTGTTCCTCAGTCTTTTTGATTTGTTATTTATTAAATTAAAATCCACTTTTGACAAATACAACCCCACCTACCCAAAACCCCAGCATGGATATCTGTTTTTTTTAATGTTTTTTGTTTTTGTTAACAAAAATTAGTAATAATTATTTATTCAAGATTCATTAGTTTAGCGTGTATATATATATATACACAGAGAAAGAGAGAGATTATAATATAGAGAGAAAATAACTCAAAAATATTTAAACTGACTCTGTTACAGTCTGTATCAATGAATCATGATAAGAAGTAATGTAACACTCATTTTAAAATACTGCAACAATGTAACTCAAGCATTTCAAAATCAAGTTTAAATTGTATTTTATAGTTTTTACTTCAAACCTAATATTATGTCCAATGTGACTAATAAAATAAAAATAAAAATAAGTAAGACATTTTTTTACTGTTGAGTACAAGGAATTTCTTTATTGCTTTCCACACAAATGAATGGAATTTTTAAATACACGAACAAAAACATTGTTTACTAAGCCAGGTGAGATATTTGTTCTCTGTAGGGGTGGATTACTAGTGTATTTTTAACATACCACAAGAGTATTAGATTACATCTTTAGAAGGAGACACAGTGTTTATTTTATTTATCTGCCTGACTGGGTATCTGTCTATTTCTCTCTCTGTCTAACTGTCCATCTGTCTGTCTATATGTTTTCTGTCTAGCTATTTTCATGCATACCTGCTTTTGGATTTTTATTTGTTCACACACACATATACCACTTAAACGTAGAACCATATGTATGCAGAAATATACACATGCCGACATGTGCATACATATACACACATATCCATATATATATATTTGTATACAGTAATATACACACATATCCATACATATATAGTAAAACACACACATACACACACACACACACACATGCAGAAATAAACACACTCAAGTCAAATACAATAAATAAACTAATTTTGTAACTGACTACACCACATGAGAGATATTTATCACTGGGTGTTTATATTTTATCCTTCAAACCCAGTTAAGTGGCACTAACTACATTTATATAACAATGACTTGTAAATATTTATAAAAACAAGTATGATAACAAGACCAGTATGTATACAGGCATGTTTTCATTTTATAAATATTTTCTTTTTTTCATCATTATTATTATTTTGATTTATTTTTAGTATATGTTTTGGTTTTGTTAACAACGTAAATTTAAATGTTTTTTTTTTTAAATATGTTTCATCTTCGTCTTTGTTTTTTCGTCTTCTTCTTCTTCTTCTACTTTGTCTCTGTCTTTCTTTTTTTCTATTCCACATATAATTCTTCTCTTTCACTTAGTCTACAAATAGATACATAGAAATATATTACTTTACCTTTTCTCACTCTGCACCTCACTTAACAATACATTTTTCGTGTCTAGCATTTTTATTTTTATTTTTTTATAATAATAGAACAAGCACATTCCAAAGAGAGAGAGAGAAAAAAAAAAAAAAAATATTATAAATTAATCAAACAAGGAAAATTTAACAACAACTAAACAAACAAACAAACAAGTTTCCACAAAAAACCCAAAGCAAAAAGAAGAAGAAGAAAGAAAGAAAAATATAAACATATAAATTAATCATATGTGTTTCTTTGATAAATATTATATACCGCATATATAATATATTATATAATATATGGGGAAAATTGCTTTATTATCAAGCTGTTATTAACTGTTCAGTTTGCTATTCAAACCAATTACCTAATACTGAGAAGTTCTATGAGTGCATCTCATGGCACCATTTGTTATCATTTCATTACAGCAAGCATTTCCGTGGCAGACTGCCCATTGTTTCACTTCCCTTACTGACCTGCTTGCCTGTTAGTATTGTTATTTAGCCAGTTGTAGTAGGTTGATCTAACTCTTTACACACAGACAGTTCACATTCCAGCTCTGTTTTCCAGATTTACTAGATTTACATCTGGATAAAAGGATATTGCTTGTATGTTCAAATGATTGATTAATGACCCCCGTTTACAAAGTATTTGTTGAATCCAGAAGTTTTGGTATTCTGGTTGAATGTAGAGCACTTTTGGTGTTAAAGCAAAGATATTTGTTTTGATATTGTGTATTTTATTTATTTTAGTATGTCTTTTAGAATTTATATTGGATATTTATTCTTTGGAAGGGTCTCAGAAATTTACTGTATAAAAAATATCCCCATGATGAAGGTCTGCATACCTTGCTATTATATATTTTATCTAATGTCAAGCTTTTTATTTTTTCAATATAATAATAATAATAATAATAATAATAATAATGGATATATATTCATTGGAAGGACTGTAGAAATCTGTTGTATAGAAATATCCCAAAGATGGTTGTGCATACCAAGAATTTTTATTGAAGCTTAATACTACAAGATGTGCTAAATGTTAATGGTTGGTATCATGCTTCTGATTCTGTTTATATAGCCAAAAAATAAAAAACCGGAGGAAGAAATGTCACACATATGTTTGTACTGTTGTCTATGTTGTGTCCAGAAATTGTACGCCAAACTTGGAAAGGCTATACTACTGAAAAGAATAAAGTGTAGACTAATAAATATACAGTTTTGCCATGCAAATAATTTTCCATAGCCAAGAAAGATGCAGGGGTTCTATGTAAATTCATATATTATTATTTACTATTATTATTAGTTTTTCTTATTGCTGTCAACACAAACAAATGGGCAAGTTTATGTATGATGGCTATTTGGTGAAGGTTGTCGTTTTATTAAATTTGTTTTTATCAATATTCAAGATTATTATTGTTGTTGTTGTTGTTAAAATATGAATATATGCCAGCAGGAGTTTCCATTTTCTATCATTTCATGATTTGCTTTTGTTCAGAGAAATATTAAAAATATCGAATAAACTGGGCAATTAGTTAATGATTTAACTTTTGTTTAAACCACTGCATAATTTCTGTATACAAAATGTGCAAGAATTGATCACATTTCTTTCGTTTGTGTTTTCCACCATATTTTTGGAGCACCATGCAACATCAGCAAAAGAAAATTACCCAGTGCATCTGTAGAGATTTTTCATACTGCTGTCAAAGCTGATCATATCTACACTAACAAAGGTTGGCTGGCATCTGAAAACAAATGAAAACAATGACAATGAAGTATGTAAAAGTGTAATTGGGTTGTTTGTTCCCACTTAGACAGCTAGACTTTCAAGACTTGAGTTTCTATACTGTCTGCTTTGAAGGATTCTTTGTAAAGATCAAATCAAAACCAAATCAGAAATATCTTCCAGATTGTAGTAATGTACTGCAGAATGAGTATATTCTGTATATTTGTATTTGACACTTAGGGAAAAAAAAAAAAAAAAAACCCAAAGAAAATGTTCTGCAAAGGATCTAAGATAAAGAATGTGAGAATTTTTCTTTACCAAACTCTTTATACTTTTTTATTTCTCGGAATACAAGGAAAGAGTGTAAAAAGGAAGAAAGTATTTGACTGAAACTGTTGGTAATTTTTTATTGTTGTTTTCTTAGAAAGTCTAAATGATGATGAAATCACAAAGACCTAATGATATTAGCTTAATTTTATACAACTAGAGAGAGTAGGCAGAAAAAGAAGTTTTTAAGCATAATGAAAATATATAATTCTGTTCTTCAGAAGAGCTAAAAAAAATAACATCTGTGAATTTATTTACAACTTTAAATGGTTCAGAATATAAACTATAAACATCTTTACAAAATTAATTATTTAATTTTGTATTAATATGACTATTCAAGAAAAGTTTAATAATAACATTTAAAACATTCTTTTTTTTTCTGTTTTCATAAATTCCTTTGGAAAATTTAGGAAATACAAATTATTAAATATATTGCAGATGTTAAAAAACTGCATATTAAAATAATAATTTCTAATTTTTCTCAGCAGCACAAACATGTGTTTACTCTTATATATATGAGAGATAAGCATTTGAAATTTGTTTAGTGTCTGTGATAATGACTGGCTTATTTAATATATTATATACAATCTCTCTGTGTTTACTTTTCCTTTCAAAATTAAAGAAATCCATGTAATAAAATATATTACAGATGTTAAAAACAAAACCATAAAAAACCCGCATGAAACCAGGCCTCCATTAAAAAAAAAAAAAAAAAAAAAAAAAACCATCAATAAAAATCAATAAAAATCCCAGCCTTCTTATAATAATAATAATAATAATAAATTAAATTATTAAAATAAAAATTGAACATGGTACAGAGCCCTATGCAAGTCTGCCTTTTATCTCATAATTATGATGAGCACAGAAGGAAGTGCTCAAAGTTGGTAAGCTTTGTTTTGATGTTCTCGTTATGTAACAGGAAGGTCATATTAAAACTAAACCCTTGTAAATCTTCATTTAGTGATATCACATTTCAGCTAGTTAATACTTAATTATCTCAGATTATCATTATTTATTACATTATATAAACATGTTCCTTGTATGCATGATGAACCAAATTGTATATTTTGATATAATACTAATTTTTGAAATATAACACACACACACACACACACACACACACACACACACACATATACAGAAAGACATTTTTTTTATTTTTCAAAACAAAAATTCATTGTTATTATTATTATTATTGTTATTGTTATTGTTATTGTTGTTGTTATTATTATTATTATTATTATTATTTTGTTCTCTGTTTTTTGCTTCAGAAAGCCAACCTACATAAACATTGTTGATTGTCATAAAAATAATATTTATTCTGTAGACATATTTCTGTTTGTTTGTTGTCAGAGAATGAAAATAATATTTATTCTGATGACATATTTGAGTTTGTTTAACTGCCAGAAAATGAAAACGGTTCTAAATAACGTTTTGTTTATTTTACTCATACACAACAAATTCAGAATTATCTGAATTACAAAAATACTGCTCAAATGGTACAATAAATACTCTGTTGTATTTGTTATAGAAGGGTTGTTTTCGATCAGTGGATATGATCAGTATTTCACTATTGATATAACTATATGCTGTCTGTGTACACAATATGTTTTCAAAGTTCAGAGATATGATCCATGTACAGTAAATGTTGATTAATATGAGTGAGGGGTAAAAAAAAAATCTTTATTTTGATCTATGAATAGTTTTTGTGTAGGAAGAAAAACTTGTCATTTATAATCACTGTGATATAGTTGTTCACGAAATACAAGGAAATGGTTGTAGTTTCTGTTGTAAGCCATTTATCTTTGGAGTAGTGGGTTAGAATGTGAATGACTGAATCAGTAAATGAACAAATGAGTGAGTCAGTGATTGAATTAATATTAGTGAATATGTGAGGTAATGAATGAATGAATGAATTAATTATGAATGAATGAATGAATATTTTTATAACAGCATAAAATTACTTCAGCTACAAATGTATGAATTTTCCTCGTTATGATTATTGGGTTATTATTTCCCAATCCAGCCACAGTCCACTTGGTACCAGATTTATAATGTGTTTTACCAATCATCTCAATTCCAGTTCAACAGTTGCTAGGATTTTTACTAATTATTCCAGCCTAGCAATATAAAAATCTAGTAAAATCTCATAATAGTGTTATAAGCTTGAAATGAATAAACTGATTAAATATTGCCAAAATATCTACCTTTTGTATATTATAATAAATTTATAATGGCAACACATTTTTTTTATCTAAAAGCCTTATTTTAAAAGAAAAAAAGAAAAAGAAAAGTCCTTTCAGAAACAGAAAATTACAACCAATAACCCAGATTCAGTTTAAGTTAAACATTAATAATGAAATTCAGTAGCACTTTCAATAATACAAAAAAAAAAAATACATATGTGTATACATACAGATTCATATGTAAAATATGCAGGTATTCAGTGTACACTACATTATGCTGCATGTTGCTAATGTACTTGTATGAACATGTAGCACATGAAAACAGTGAAAGTAGTCGGCAGTGCAGTGTATTCATCTGATACTAAACAAGACTGGGTGTAATACAAATGTGTAAAATGAATGATTTAGAATGTCTAAAGTGAGTTTAAATTACTAAGTACAATGTGCATTTATTATTGTGTTATTTGTTGCTGTTTGGATCTCTTTAGGTATGTTTTGTTACATAAAAAAAATATTTTTACTAGTATCTATTTCTGTTTCATACAGCATTCTTTTGTTCGCTTTCTCTCCTTTTTGTTTTCTCTAACTGTTTCCTCTCTCTCTCTCTCTCTCTCTCTCTCTCTCTCTCTCTCTCTCTCTCTCTCTCTCTCTCCCTCCCTACCCTACATTCCCTCTCTCTCTCTCCTCTATATTTCTTTCTTTCTTGTTCTAGAATGAGTTAACACTAAAATAAAACTTTTTTTCTTTTCCATTTTCCTATTTCTATACTAGTATATTTTTTCTTCAGACCATCTCCCTCTTTTCCTTCTTTCCTCATTGCCTCATAATCTTTCTTTCCATGACATTAATAATTAATGCAGAAACTTTAATAATCACAGCTACGCATACTCTGTACACACTTAATGTATTCCCTTGTTTTCCCATGATGCCATTAATAATTTCATTTCTTGCCAATTATGCTGATATTGAGAACATTTTGTCAAGTTGAAGCCACATACCAGATTAGGAACACAAGCTTATTACCTCCAGCCTTGAGAGAGAGAAATCAATAAATTAAGATCAATATCTTTAGAGATAATAATTACAGAATTAGCTTCTCTGTATTAAGCTGGCTTTATTGATTATGGCTGCTTCATTAATGACTCTTTGCTAAATTTGAAAAGTGTGATGTTGTAAAATTCTCTCAACTAGTGAAGAATATTTGAATGTGAAAAATGAAATGTCATTTGATCAACCATTAGCGGTACATGTATCGTTAAATCTTCTGAAGATTCAACCACATCAGGCTTGGACATAATTAGGATTCCAAGTTGTTTGAGCAAAACTGCAGTGGCATTATAGGATTAGTTCAGAGTGAAAATAAACTTTAGATGGTTTGTATCTGCCAAGTATCTCTGACAAGTCTGATAAAAATTCTTACTAAGAATAGAAAAATTGAAAAAAAACCCACCTGTTTGGTTGTAAATTTTTTTTTTTGCTGTCATTAATCATGTTATTATTTAAAAAAAAAAATTGCATTTACTATAAAAGAATGATAAATGAAAAAAGAAGGAAATTATTTTTGGAGCTGATGTTATCACATGAACATATGCATGTTCTTACATTATCATTCTCTCACACATACATAAACATAAAATCATAAAGTCATAACAAAGAGAAACACCCATATATTCAGACACACAAAACACTCATTTAGTTATTATCACGTACAGATTAATATTTTATTTTATTTTTTACTAAGGTCACAACCAACATGAGAAGAGATTTACAGAAACTCTGTTAGTAAAGAAGCCATTAGATTACACAGTTTCTGCAATGGCTGAAGCTGTGCATGTACAACACTCCAAACCAGAGGCCTACGCCAGGCCTTCAAAAGAACTACCATCTGCCATGAGGAAAGTTCCATCAGAATCTACAATGCCTCAGGAGGCCAATGACCAGATCCCTACAAGTTCTTGTTCCAGAAATGACCCTTACAAGGCTCTGGAGCGTTCTCAGTCTGCTGCAGTTTTACATTCGCCTCAGGACTCCCCCAACCCAGATGTGAGCAATTTGGAAAGACTCCACGATGACTGCAGTGGAAATGTTTCAGAGTGCTCCAAGGTGTACATGGACTTGTCAAAGGCTGAAGCTTATGCCAAAGTGGAGCTGGAGTCTGGCAGTGGCAGCATGATGAGAATGTCATCCGGAAGATTCCTGGAAACCATAGTGCAAGATGAAGAACTCAGTACTGGTGATTTGTCTCATGTTTATGCCAGTCAGAGATCTCTCTCTGATGACAGCACGCCTAATCTGGGTGGCAGCAGTGAGGATCTTACTGGGAATGAATATTCATCCGAGTCCTCAACCTCTGTGGTCTTTGTGGACAGTTCGGTGGCTCAGCTTCAAAAGAAGAAGGACAAAACTAACCTGAAGTCTTCATTTCAGATCTATTCCCATTCTCTGAAGCAGAAGATCAAACAGCTGCAGATAGGATCAGTTCCTGAGCAAGTGGTTGCTCTGCAGGAGTTGAATGTGCTGCTGGAACAAGCCTGGTCACTGCCTGTTTATGGCCGCGACCTGGCATACAGCTTGTGTGACATAATAAGAAATGAAAAAGCATTTGACATAATCATAAATAACTGTGCCTCTTCTAACAGGGACTTGCTCAAGGTTTCTGCCAATCTCCTCGAACAGACCTTAACCACTGAGAATCGCAAACAGCTAGCTAACAATGGACTTGAAATTGTTGTCAGGATGATATGTGAGGCAAAGGGTAACTGTGAACTGGCTCGCCCAACAACTGGAATCCTGGTTAGTCTCTTTAAGATCTCAGAGGAAACGTGCACAAAAGTTATTCACCTTGGTGGTTTGGATGTTGTCATCTACTGGTGCCGGTGCAATGACCGCTTGACTCTAAGACACTGTGCCATGGCTCTGGCAAACCTTGCTTTATATGGAGGCCCAGAAAACCAACATGCCATGGCCAAAAGCAAAGTCCCCGAATGGCTGTTTCCACTGGCTTTCATAGATGATGACAGCGTGAGATACTATGCCTGTCTTGCCATTGCTGTGCTTGTTGCTAACAAAGAGATAGAGACTGCAGTGGAAAGCTCTGGAACACTTGATCTTGTTATGCCCTTTCTTATTAATCACAACCCGGCTGATTTCGCAAAGATGGATCAGTCACATCAGCATGGACGGTCAGCTGGATGGCTGAAGAGGCTGGTTCCTGTGCTGTCCAGCAAGCGCGAGGCTGCCCAAGCTTTAGCTGCCTTCCACTTTGTCATGGAGGCTGGCATCAAATCCGAACAAAACAGAAAAGAGGTTTGCTTCAGTGTTATATATATTTTTTTATCAGTAATTTTTTTTTTTAATTAATTTTTAAAATTTGCTAATTTTTAATTTTTAAATATTTTTAATTATTTTTTAAATAATAATATTTATTATGATGCTATAGTATAATAATAATAATTTTAATAAAATAATTTAAAATTTTGTTCATTTTCCAAAATTCTGGAAAATTTACTAAATTTGTTCATTTAGACTGTATAAAATGGAGGAATTTTAAACTATAAAATTGGAGATAATTGTTCATTTCTGTATAAAAATGTTCAATAATAGTAATATTTGTTCATTTAATAATAAAATAGGGTGTGTTAATAATAATAATAATTTAATAATAAAATAATAATAATAATAGTAACATTTGTTCATTTAGGAGCTGTATAAAATAGGGTGTGTTAATAATAATAATAATAATTGTTCATTTAAATATAAAATTGGATGTGGTGTGTTCATTTTAATGAAATTGGATGTGTTAATAATAATAATAACATTTGTTCATTTAGGAGCTGTATAAAATTGGGTGTGTTAATAATAATAATAATAATTGTTCATTTAGGAGCTATATAAAATTGGATGTGTTAATAATAATAATAATATTTGTTCATTTTGTTCATTTAGGATTTGTTCATTTAGGAGCTGTATAAAATTGGGTGTGTTAATAATAATAATAATAATTGTTCTTGTTTGTTTAGTAATAATAGGATTCATTTGTTCATTTAGGAGCTGTATAAAAATAGGGTGTGTTATAAAAATTTTGGATGTGTTAATAATAATAATAACATTTGTTCACTTAGGAGCTGTATAAAATTGGGTGTGTTAATAATAATAATAACATTTGTTCATTTAGGAGCTGTATAAAATTGGGTGCGTTGAGCCATTAAAAAGACTCGCTGGGGCACCTAACACTGTCGCATCCAAGCTGGCTGGAGAAGCCCTTCACATCATTGGTGAAGAAATCCCTCACAGACTGAGCACACAGGTGCCTCTCTGGACCATAGAGGATGTGACATACTGGGTTTCACAGGTAACAACATAGTCTGTAGGTTTATCTAGAAGATGCACCCCGTTATTTTTGTTCAGTTTATATTTTTTCTCTTAATAACTGAATTCATCATTTCTTCTTGACTGTTAAATTCATCATCATCATCATCATAATTCAAGGAGCTATCCTTAGGCAGTAAATATATTTTTTGTATTGTGCATGAAAATTGTTTTTCTAAAGTATATAGGTTTATACAGATTTATATTAAATTTACAGTATATCTTCTTTTTTTTACAACCTTTTTAATATTTGGTTTTGAATTTATTTATTTATGTATAGTTGTTTATTTGTTATAGCAGTTTGTTTTTTGCGTATGAATGAATGTTTTATTTAAGTATCCTCATGTAGTTAAATATTTAATGTAGTTACATATATATTTTTTGTTTTTAGGGAATTATCTCAGATGACTGCAAAGTAAGAATATATTTCATATCTACTTTGTATATATCTGGGCTGTGGTTCATCTCCAGGTTTTTATTTATCCTGCAGTAAATTCACACAATGCAACACCTGCAAGTTAGCTAATACTATATCATTCAGAGTACTGTCAAAAAACAAATAAATCTGATCTCCTTTTTCAGTGTGGTTGTTGTTGTTGATTAGATTCAATTTTTTATTTGTTATTTTTAATATCATACAAGTGCATAATAATGGTAAAATTGTCAGATCAATAAAGATCTATTTTTAATGGTAATTTTTGATTGTATTTCTTTTCTTTTCTTGTTTCCATAATCAATTACTGCAGTCAAATACACACTTCATCACACTCTGTCTATTAAAGCCTGATTAAATCACATGCCCACTGATCTGTAGTTATTTGTACATGATATTAATGCCAATAAAATAATGATAAAGGAGATAAAAAAAATCTAACAACAACATAAAATGTTCAGATGTATTTTAGTTGGTATGGGCAGGTAAAATTAAAAAAAAAAATAAAAAATAAAAAATAAAATTTTATTTGAAAAAAAGTGAGAGAAATAGAACAAAAATCAACTTTCTTTCTCTTTCATGACCTAATTTTAACTCACTCCATGGTCTCTATACATTGATGAACTGGATAAAGTCAAAAAAATAAAAATAATAAAATGGTTAATTTCAATTATTTAGTTTAGTGTGTGAAACTGCAGGTTAAATAAAACAGCTAGTTACTGTCATAAGATATCCTTTTAAATCTTCCTCTGGTTTGACTGGTAAATATTTTTAACAGAGTTTTATGCAGTATTTACCATTCTAATCAGGGCTGGATGAAACCAGTATCTTAAGATAATAACTTAATGTCTTTATTTCTGTATATATACATATATTCACATATGTGCTAATCAATTTTTGATTATTTTGTGTAGTTTTATTTATTTATTTATTTATTTATTTATTTACGTACTTTGGTGTTGTTGTTGTTGTTGTTGTTGGTGGTGGTGGTGGTGGTGGTAGTGGTATTGGTGGTGTTGGTGATAAATATTAAGCACTTCAGATAAAGAGGTAACCACATTATGGCAAAACTTTATATTTTGCAGTAGTTTTGTAAAATTATTAATTTTTTATTACAATGAACATTTTTGCAGATGCTTTACAGATGTTGTTCTCAAAACATTTCATTATCATGACTTCAAATATATAATGTCATCATCATCATTATCATCATCATCATCCTTTTTTAAATTTCTGCTTGCTATTAGTATTACTATTATCTTCTTCTGTTTCTTAAAATATTTATTATTATAATTTATTATTATTTTGCATGTATATTTTATTTTCTCATAAAATTACTGGTAATGTTAATTTGTTTGTAAATATATCATATTAATGCAACACATGAAAAAATATTTATGTTTATCTCATAAAAGTTAATTGTGCATATATTTGATCTAATTTGCATTATACAATACAAATTATTACTTTTATGTCATTTAAATTTGTTTATACTAAATTATAGTTTTAATATCTAATTTAATATAATTACAAATTAATTAATTTAAAAATATTGTTAACATTTGATATTGTTGCTGTTGTAGTTGTTATTTGTATATATATATATATATATATATATATATATATATTATTATTATTATTATTATTAGCAAAAGTATCATCATCATCATCATCATTATTATTATTACTATTATTAACATCATTATCATCATCATCAATATTATTATTATTATTATCATCATTGTTATCCTTTTCATCATCACCATTATCATCATTATTATCATTAACAGGCAGGATTTGAAGACTATGCTGCAGATTTTGAGAACTGTCAGGTAGATGGGGACCTCTTGCTGAGACTAACTGAAGAAGAACTCTCAGAAAGTTTACACATGAATTGTAGAATTTCTAGAAAAAGGTACAACAACTACTTCACAGTCTCTTAACAATTTTTAGAAAACATTTACAGAAAGTTAATTTTTATCTTAGGCTGTGCAAAATTTCTAGAAAAAGGTACTGAAATTTTAGTTTTCTACCTTAGGCTCTGGGAAGTTTCGAGGAAAAGGTACTGAAATTTTAATTTTTTATCTTAGGCCGTGCAAAATTTCTAGAACTAAGTAAAAAAAAGTATTTCTTAGTCTCTTCAAAATTAGTCTAGAAAACTGGTGGAGAAAATTTGAATTCTTATCTTACTATCTGCAAAATATCTTGAAAAACGTACATAAATTTTCACCTTTTATCTTAAGTTATGTAGAAGATGTTGAAAATTATATGTCATTTTGGAAAAATATAAATATAATTTATGTAACAGTTTTGTAGAAGCTGTAATAAAATAAATGCATTTCTTCCAGATTTCTCAGGGAACTTAAAGACCTGAAGGTCACAGCCAACTATACATCATGTGATCCAAGCAAGCTTTCTGATTGGCTGCTGGAGCTTGGACCAGATTTCCCCCAGTATACTTACCAGCTGATAATGAATGGAGTAGATAAAGCAGTTATGTCTTCAATGACAGATGAACTGCTCAGAGAATGTGGAATATTAAGTGGTGTTCACAGAATGTTAATATTACAAAAAATAAATGGTAAATGAATTTTTTTTTTTTTTTTTTTTTTTTTTAATATGTTAGTATTTGTGTATGGTATTCCACATATTCATGATTTCAGTTAAGATTTTGATTGGTACATTAGAATATTTCTTGCATACAAATATCTTTTGTACAGAGTGGGTCATTTGATCATTCATCATACTTTATCCTATTTTAAAAAAAAAAAAAAATCCAAAATCCTTTTTTTCCAACAAATGCTTATATAACACTTTTCCTATTACTTTTCAAAACTGATCCTTTTTTTTTTCTTTTTTCTTTCAGGTGTCAGACAATCAGATGGACAGATTTCCTTGCCGCTAGACAGTCCTGATGTTGCTACTCAGAATAAAACTATTGATGCTTTCATCAGCTACAGAAGATCAAACGGTTCTCAGCTGGCAAGGTGAGTGGCTGTAATGACCCACCACTAACTACAGTAGTCAGTGTCTTCCCTTGACTCCCCACACATCCCTGAAGTCTTTTGTTTCATTGCAGGACATATCATCAACATGGTTTTTCTGATACTCAACTCTTTGTCCATATTGGTTTAGCATTTTACTATAAGCCAAAGTTTGTTACCAGCCACTTTTGACTGAAACTGTTTTATCTGAAGCAAGTGTTTAAATAATTTGATTCATCTTTCATTAAGGAGTACAGTTAAATAATATGTAAAGTTATGCTGTTGTGTAAGTTATTCATATTGTCAAGAATATAAATTAAATAGTGTTGTCACTTTGTCCATGAAGTCAATATATAGGCTTCATATTGGCTAGAAATTTTAAAAGGAAATGTTAACAAAATGTTTGTTACTGATGTTATTATTTTTATATATAGAAATGCACACACACACACACACACACATTGTATACATATACAGTCATACATTCTAAAACACAGGCACATACATATAAACATATCTATTATTTTTATTTATTTTTTATTTTATTTTATTTTATTTATTATTTATTTATTTATTTATTTATTTATTTATTTATTTATTTATTATTATTTTTTATTTTTATTTTAATTATTTTTCAGTTTATTAAAAGTGCATCTTCAGCTGAGGGGATTTTCTGTGTTTATTGACATTGAGCGACTGC
>CM022671.1:28831249-28843749 GCA_012295275.1 Chrysomallon squamiferum
AACAGTCTGGGTATGATTTGAGAAAAACACTTGTCCTTGCTGCAAAATATCATAAATCATACCATACTGTTAGTTTATTACTAGGGGTGTATGCTTGTGTTCAGTGACTGATGACTAACATTTGTGCTACCCGATGTGTCTCACATATCACAAAATAATTTAGAAAACACTGGTAGATTTTACCAAACCAGCTCATTTATGCCCTTTGAAATATTTTCAGAAATCCATCCACCCAATAACTTGAACTTTTAGAAAAATGTATTTGCAGGTTTATATAATTTCTTTTTTTATAGTAATTTTTTATTTTTTTTTTTATTTTATTTTATTTTATTTTATTTTTATTTTTTTTTTTTTTTGAGATTTTTGTGAAGCATAATCATAATTGTTTTGATACTTATTTACAGCACTTGTTATGAGTGGCTTGGACTTCAGTAAAACTTACTTTTGTTTAATCTTTAAGCTGTCAAATTAAAGATAATTGTTTGTTATTTTTTTATTATTATTATGTTTTTTTAATTGTTTATTTTTTGTTTTCGTTTGTTTGTTGATTTTTTAAATTTTTGTACAATGTATATTTAAGAATAGTTAAAAATACAATGATGTGTATATTACTCAAATCATGCTTGTTTTAATTGTTTTGACTTCAAACCGTATTTTAATCATGCAAACCCCATTGTCTTGTCCAATGTTTAAGTGGAAATTGCTGAATTTCAGCCTAAATGAATATTTGTCTAAAATCTTTGATGTAAGGACATTTTTTTTTTATTTTTTTTTTTTTATTTTTACACTTTTTTTTTTTTATTATTTTTTTTTTTTTTTTTTTTTTTTTTTTTAAAGTTATAATAAGAACCTATATATCAGGTATATACAAGAATCTGAAATGTCTGTCAAAAATGAAACAAAATCATCCATTTTTAAATTTATAAAATGTTGCAGATCAGTTCCAAATGAAGGAAACAAAAATAGCAATAAATGGGGTGTTTTTGCACACCACTGCAATCTTGTTGACTGAAAAAAAAAAAAAAAAAATTAACAAAAAAACATTTCCAAGGAAATCCTAAATATGCACCTTTCTGCTGATTGGTATTTTCCTCTTTTTTCCTCAAAGCCTCTTCATTTATGTGTGTATATGAAAGTGACTTTAATACAATTAATATTACACACATACCCACATGAACAGTGTCATGTGGATAATTTTTAATATTTTTTCATTTATTGTTATTATGTTCTCATACTTAAAAATACTTACTACCACTGTAAGAATTACTTAAATCATTAAATAAAATATTTATAGTGCCAATGAGTTAGACATACTCAAAAAAGTAAGTAGCAGTAAATGTTACAGTTTGCAGCCATGTTTATATTGGAGAATCCTAAATTATACTCTTTTTTTATCTCACCTTTTAGGCTTTTTTCTCATTCCAACCATAACCCTTGTTACTGAACACTGAGTATTTGTGTCCTGTCTTGTTAACCTGATGTGAGTGTGTAATAGTCATCTGAAAACCAATAATATGCAGTATACTGAGATACTGTTAAATATTTATTTTTCATTTTATTTATTCATTCATTTTATTCATTTATTCATTATTTATATGTCCATTTATTTATTAATTTGTTTGTTCAGTTTTCTTTATTCATTTATCAGTTCATATCCAAAACATTTTTTTTTTTTTTTTTGTATGGCTCAGAAACCCATTAAAATGCATTTGATAACAATGGAAAAATAATAAAATTATAAATGTATCAGCATTATTTTATTTTATTTTATTTTATTTACACACCCAATATGTATCACTGTCTCAGATCTTTCTTATTTTTATTTTATTTTTATTAAATATAACACAATCACTTAATATTGAAAATAAAGGATATACATTGAATTTTATTTTATTTATTTTATTAATTTTATTTTATTTAGTCTTACATAAACCTGTATGCTTGAGATATTCTTTAAAACAGAACAAAATGAAATAACAGTGTAGAGATAAATATTTAAAAGTTATAATTAATTTTATTTACTTTTTACTTAATTATAATCTTGATGCCATTCTTTCAGAATACATAAATTTACATGATAGTAACCCCAACAATTATGATTTTAACAAAAAAAATCCTTTACACAGCTAAATGAAATAAAAATAAAAATTAATCTTAAATGTTTCAAACAGATAATGAAACAGTTTTATTTATGACTTCAACAATCATATCTCAGACATTTTTTAAAATTGAACAAAATTATATAAAAATTAGTCTTAAACTTACCAAATAAATAAATTATTTTGATTAGATTTACTGTTATTGTTTCAACAATCATGTCTCAGAAATTCCTTTAACTAGATCAAAATGAAATAAGAATTATTCATACATTTATCAGATAATTAAAGAAACAAATTATTATGTTTAGTTTTAATTGTTTTATTTTAAACAGTTAAATCTCAGAAATTTCTTAAACAATCTCAGAAATTTTGCAGCA
This sequence comes from Chrysomallon squamiferum, assembly GCA_012295275.1. Taxonomy (NCBI): domain Eukaryota; kingdom Metazoa; phylum Mollusca; class Gastropoda; order Neomphalida; family Peltospiridae; genus Chrysomallon; species Chrysomallon squamiferum. The sequence continues at coordinate 28,833,726 of CM022671.1, forward strand.
TAAGACAAAAATTAGTTTTAAAAATTTATCAAATAATGAAGCAATTTTTCTTTATTTTACTGTTAAGGTTTCAGCAATAACGTCTCAGAAATTCCTTATAAACTACAGCAAGCAACAATGAAGCTGATCATAATACTCGAATATTTAATCTTTGCACACACACACACACACACACACACACACACATGCACACACATACACACAGTCCCACATACTCAGCAATCACTAAGTAAAAAGAAAAAACAGAGGCCATAAATACAGTAGAAATTCAATAACAATAAATGTGATAGAAAGGTGTTTATATCCACACATTAATTTGCCTCTATCACTTTTATGTGAAGGTTACACACCTATAAGGATTACATCAATGGGATGTGTATAAATTATAGTTATTCCTCTCACGTGGTTATGGTTATTTATGGCTCCTCCCTTGCCCACATGAAAGGGGGAAATAACTGGTGTATGAAGAGATAAATCAGTAGAGTGATTTTTATGTAATTTTTATAGATGATTTTTTTTTTGTTAATGTGTCATTGAGTAAATTTAATCGCAGCTTCGGTAACTTTTTGATATATTTTGCTTCTTTTCTTTATTTGATCCCGTCCGTTCCTGTTTCAGCCTCTCAGTCCATCCACTGTTAAATTCACTTTCTTAAATGTTGCTGAGTTAGTTTGTATTTATTTATTTATATATTTATTTATTTTTATATTTATTTATTTTTTATTTTTTATTTTATTTTTTTATTTATTTATTTATTTATTTATTTATTTGAATTTTTTTATTTATTTATTTATTTATTTATTATTATTATTTTTATTTTACTTTATTTATTTATTTTTATTTATTTATTTAAACCAACTACTGAAGTAGTTTTGACTAGTGGCATGTAGAGAAGTATTGCATTTACAAATTGTTTATATATTTATTTTTTGAAAAGAAAGATCTTTACATATAAAATACAAATATTTATACAAAGCATAAGGAAAAGGTAAATCCAGAATTAAAAAACATTTATTTTTCATTTCTGCTTCCATTGTTATTAGTCCTTGTACTATTATTTTTTTATATATTTTTTATTATGAGTATTATTATTGTTTTTTTTTAAATCTGTAAGGAAACAAAATGTATTATATGTAAATTTTGTACAGACACAATCAGTCGGTGTTAAGTAAATTTTTAACAAGTTTTACTTTTCATAAAATACTTTTCTTTTTATATATATATATATTAATAGAGATTGGGATGATCATTTTTTCTTAAACTTGTAATGGAAATTATCCATCTGGGCTAGCCAGATATTATTATATCTCTTTAACTGTTTAAATTCAGTTCATGCTTTTGCTTCTACTTACATCAAATACAATGATTATGATTTGTTATTTTCACTGTGTCTTTAAGTTTATATATAATGTGTATGTGTCTGTGAGTATGTTTGTATGTCTGGCTGGGTGTTTGTATGTCTGTGTCTGTGTTTATATAATGTTTATTTATTTATTTGTGTGTATGTTTATAGGTGTATGTGTGTTTATGTGTGTGTGCGTGCGTGTGTGTGTGTATGGGTGTGGGAGTGATAAAGTAATTTATATTATTTTATACCAAGCCTTGATTGGTTTTGTTTTGTTCTTTCACCGTGTCAGCATTATTTTAATATTTTACATGTAGAAATAAGTTCACTGTTACTTTATATACCACTCACTGTAATGAACCAACATAGATAGAGATATAATAACAAATTATTATTACACCTGTTTTATACATTTTATTTAATTTAATACCTGTCACATAATCATTTTTAAAAATAAACACAATTCTAGTAATTCTGTAAAACCTGTATTATTATTTTATTAATGAAAGATATTTTCACACTGTCCCAGATACAAGCCTGGAAACAGATGAGATAACTCTTTCAGTTTGACTTACTTTTTCTGTCACTCTAGCCTGAGGCCCATAAAAACCTGTATCATACCTTTACAAAACCTGTAACACAGACAAATCACGTTTAACAACAGTTTTAATAATTATCACTGGTCGTCTGTTTTAGTGATGAAAGGTCTGTTAACACAGAAAAATTACGTTATTAATTTTAATGATGAACAGTTTTAATAATGATGTTCATTTTAATTATGAGATTATAATTATTTTCTGATATTTTAATTATGAAATTATAATTATATTCTGATGTTCATTTTAATAATGAAATTATAATTATTTTCTGATATTAATTTTAATAATGGAATTTCAATTATCATCATTTTGTTAAATAATGTTATCATACAAAACATACAGTGGTCAGTTATGATAATAATTAAGTTAATTATCATATACTATTTAATGCTTACTTTTGGTTCAGTTTATTTCAAAATTTGACAAAACAAAAATAATAATTATATAATATTTTCTTCTTCTTCTTCTTCTTCTTCTTCTTCTTCTTCTTCTTCTTATTATTATTATTATTATTATTATTATTATTATTATTATTATTATGATTATTATTATTATTTAATTAATTAATTAATTAATTATCTTTTTATTATAACACCTATAATATAGAAAATTATCATACCAATTGATAAAAACATTATCTCTTTTTATTGTGTCATCCAACTAAAAATACATGTCACCTCAGGCCCTAGAACTGCCCACATGTTTTTGTACTGAAAAGTCTGTTGTGATGTAAAAATATACAATACATCATATTACATAAAGTCCATTAACTGTAAACTCACACTAACTAAAATTAACCATGCATCTTGGATATCTGGCTTGAACACAAACCACCATGTGAAGTACAGAATCTTACTAAATGTAGTTGACAATAAACTGCTCTATTTCTTGCTTGTTGTTGAGTTGTTGTGTTTGGAGTCAAGCCTTTAAGACACTTCCTATATGTTAACTCTTAGCTGGATCTAGATTGTGCGGCTTAAACCTTCTTACAGTCGAGTAAACAAATAAGTTACAAAATGTTTATGAATTTGGGCTCTTAAAAAAAAAATATCTGTGTCAGACCAGCAAGGATTCTAAGTCACTGTTTAAAGAGTGTTTATGAATTTGGGCTCTTAAAAAAAAAAAAAAACAACTGTGTCAGACCAGCAAGTCACTGTTTAAAGAGTGTTTATGAATTTGGGCTTTTAAAACAATAATCAGGGAAAGCTTTTTAGTTATTGCATAAAAAAGTGTTTATTGATCTGGGCTGTAAAAAAGATTATGTTAGAAGATGATTGAATTACTCAGATAGGTTCTAAGTCATTGTTTAAATGTTTGCATTAAACAGTAGATATTAAACATGTATTAAAACTGTATTAGTTGAAACCACAGATGTATTAAACACATACTTAAGTGGCTAAAGATATCCTGATGTTTAAATATTTATGAAATTAAAGTATTATAATATATTAATGTCAGAGTATTTGATGTATTTGTGTTCTATATATTTTAGATGTTAGTATGTTGTACAGTTTTGGTGTATTTATGTTAGTATGTTAGGTATTTTATGTGTAATGTTAGTATGTTGTACAGTTTTAGTGTATTTATGTTAGTATGTTATGTATTTTATTGTATGATGTTAGTATCTTGTTCAATTTTAGTGTATTTATGTTAGTATGTTATGTATTTTATTGTATGATGTTAGTATCTTGTTCAATTTTAGTGTATTTATGTTAGTATGTTATGTATTTTATTGTATCACATTAGTATGTTGTACAGTTTCAGTGTATTTTATGTTAGTTTTTAAAATATTTTCTTCTAAGCTTTTAATATGTTGTATAATTTGAGTGTGTTAGTATGTTATGTATTTTGGTGTATTTTGTATGATATTTTATTTAATGCCATTAATGTTCTGTACCCTTTCAGCATGTTTTATGTTATTTTAAGCTTTCAGTGTGTTGTACAGTTTTATTGTATTTTATATCAGTTTTTTATGTCCATTTTTTTATGCTGTTAAAATGGTGTACAGTTTTAGAGTATTTGTAGCTAGTATGTTAGATATATTTTTGTATACTGTTAGTATTATGTACAATTTTAGAGTATTTTATGTTAGTATGTTATGTGTTTTATTGTATGATGTTGGTATGTTGTATAATTTTATTGTGTTTTAGGTTAGTATGTTATGTATTTTACTGTATTCTGTTATTATGTTGTATAATTTTAGTTATATTTTATGTTAGTATGACATATTATGTGTTTCACTGTATATTTTCAGTGTGTTGTACAAATACTGCTTAAAGTCAAACTTTCATAATTTTTATTTATTAAAAAATACTGGGGTATGTTCTCTCTGCTGTTAGGAACATTCAGAAGAGAGATATCAGCAATAAAATAAACAAGAACAGTATTATAGAATGTTCCAACTGGTAGTTTAGGATCACAGATTTTGGGACAAAGTAATACAGGATCGTGACTACTTTAACTTTTTTAAATTTATTTATTATTTACTTCTTTTATCTTCCAAGTGTCTTCAGGTGATATGATAAATAAATAAATATTAAACTATTGATCACTTCCATCAATAATTGTCATTATCACTGTTGGTGAATTGACTAGTACCATTTTGCATTGAACTGGGTTGGAACAAAAGTTCATAGTATTTTGGTTTTCTCAATAGATGGCATTTTAATACATGATTACATTTCACATGTTTATACATTTTCTTAAAGGTTAACACATATTGTTGAATAAATAAATCAATGTACAAATATCTAAATATTATCTTTGAATTTCACACTAAAAAGCATTATAAAAAAACACTGACAAACACTACATACCAATCTGAAATGTTCGTTTACACTGTATCTGTGTATGGCCTGTTCTGAATTAAACTAGACCACAGCCAAATTGATTGGTAAATCCATTTGTTTCTAAAGCTGTAAAGTTTCAGTCAGTCTGTATACTGGCTAAATGAATATTTCTGTTTTTAAATGCACACAACTAATTGCATTTATTTTAAATATCTTATTACGATGATGATGAGTGTAATAATACAGTTATCTCTATTCTCTGATAGTCTGTTTTATGAGCTGTCATGTTATACTGAGTTTTATGTTATGTGGCCTATATTTATCTCCTCAGTGAAATAAAAAATAAAACTGCCCTGCAACAGAAAGGAAATTAGATATTTTTTCAATACATTTTTTTTATTCTAAACTGATATATTTTTATATCTGAAATCTGCTCATTACTTTAAGCATTTATGTTGTGTTGTTTTATGTTCATTGATAATATGTTTATGTTGGATGATGTTATCAAATTTATGTATTTTATGTGTGACATGTAAATATTAGTTTTTATATTTTTGTTCATTTTATGTTTATTTTTTTTTTGTTTTTTTTTGTTTTTGTTTTATTAGTATTATGTAATGTTTTATTTTATTATATTTAGTACTAATTTATGTTCAGTGTCATTAGTTTAACATAAATTTTATGTTTAATTTATTTTAAGTAAGTTGTATTTAGTATTAATTTATGTTTAGTATAATTAGTTTTATGTTTGATATTACTAGCTTTATGTTTAAATTTAGTAATTTAACATTTAGTGGTATTTGGATTATGTTCAGCATTAATTAATATTTAGTATTAATGGGTTTTTTGTCTAATTTTTTTTATCATTAATGTTTAGAATTAATGGTTTATCTTCAGTATTATTAATTTTATGTGAAGTATTAATTTATGTTTTAAGTTTAGTATTTAATATTATTGTTTTATATTTTATGTTTAATATTATTATTTTTATTTTAGAAATAAAAAGTTCTAATTTTAATACTAATCAGTTTTGTATTTAGTAATTAATGTTCATGCTTACTCATAAAATATTTTTAATGAGTTTTATGCCTCTGTTTTGATTTTGTTTTATACCTATCTGTATGTTTATTTTTATTTTTATTTTATTTTAAAACAATTAATAAAATTTTTTTTTTTATTTGCTTTCTTTTACATATTTTCATTTACACAAAATGTTTTGCTTGTTAATTATTAACTCTTCTTTATTAACATCAGTCTGATGAAGTAGTGCAGTGAATATATTTATATTAATTAGTTCTGGAAACACACACCACACAGACATAAATACAGTAACCAAATGATATCTTTATCTGAAATAATATAATGATATTATATGGAATTGGAATTTTGGTAGCAAGTAATATCAGTGAAAATGTTGAACAGACTTTTTTTAAAGTTCACAGTGAATGTTTTAATGAAAAGAATAAAATACTTTACAAAACAAATGTATCACTTTCTACAAAATTCTTGTACTTTCTACAAAGTAAATACATGGCTGGTATTTTTATATGAAATGATTTTGCATACTGATCAATATTTCAATGCAAACTTTTTGCTATATATACATAATAAATAAAGAAAGAAAAAAAAAAAATCTTTAGAAGTTTATTAAACTGTTTCAGTAAAAAAACATTTTCTCTGTATTTGTCATTGTTTGTATTTTAAGTATTGGTCGAGAGTTAAACTAGAAAATTGAGAAATCCAGATTGGCTCAAATCCCAAGCTTGCCAGATAAATGATCTGGTTCCTGTTTTAATGTTTCTGCTTGACATGTAGAATTTTGTTTTTAATACATTCAAATTCCCCATATCTCATGTTTGGTTTTAATATTTGTTTTCTATTGATTTTTAAACATAAAATAACTGATGTTTATCACATGGTAAATAGTTCAGTAGATTTTAAAACAATTTCCCTGTGCAGAATTTCCAGCAGTGCTTCATTATTTTTATACAGTGTCATTCAGCTTTCTGTCTTTTTAACAAGATTCCATTCATCTGAGACTGAATTTCTTAATTCCACCATTATTTTTATTTTAGTCTCCCTCCAGCTTTTTCTTCACTAACCTCAAAATAATTCCAGTTTTAAAAGCACAACATTTTATTTATTTAATGATAATATTTTTATTGTGAGCATATCACTGCTCTTTCCATATCATGTTTTTACCTTGATTGCCTTCTTATCATATGTTAAAAAAAAAAAAAAAAAAAAAAGTTTTCCATGAAGTTCAAAACCAGATTTACTTTAGTATAATTTTTGTAATGTAGTGTATGTGGATTGGTTTCCCCATATTATTATCATGTGTTTTGCTTTATTTAATATTATCAGTACTTTTATTTTGTTTTAAGAACATATGATTGTTTTTTCTTTTACATTCAGAATTAACTAATAAAATAAATACATACTTTTTGCTATATTTTTGTAAACTTACTTTAATTTTTATTTTTTATTTTTTTATTTTTTTTATTTATTTGTTAGATTTTTATTGTATGGTTATTTAATTTTTTTTTTTGTGTTTTTGAGTATTAGATTTTTATATGTTATTATATAGTTATTATATAGTTATTATATGTTATATATACAAAGCTATTGTCCCCATACCTTATTATCAGCAAATGTAATGGGTTGCCATTTTTTAAATATTTTTTTGATGATTATTTATAATGTAGTAAATGTGGCTGATTTTCCCATTTGCTTTATCATTTTGTTTACTATATGATAATACTGTGCAGTAATGTGGCTGGTTTTCCCATTTCTCATATTCACATTAATAATAACTCAACCTTTATGTGATAAAACTGATGTGGCTCTTTTCCCTATACAAGGGATTTTTAGCTTATCATAATCATAATCATTATTATCAGCAGCATTATCATCATTACTGTTATTATTTTTATCACTATTATTATTATTTTAGTTCTTTATTTAGTTATTTATTTATTCATCTATTTATTATTATTATTATTATTATTATTATTATTATTATTATTATTATTATTATTATTATTATTTATTTAAAAAAATTCATTTATTATTTTATTTATTTATTTATTATTACTTTTATTATTTTTATTTAAATATTTATTTACTTTTTTAATTAATTTATTTCTATATTTTTGATTATTATTATTATTATACCTTGATATGTAATTCTTATATATTTTTGAATACCCTAAACACACATAAAACCTTTCTTGTGCTTTAGATATTTTGACACGTTTTTTGCAATAATTTTACAATTTTAGATAACCATTCCCTAGTTTATGTATCTTTATTTTTGCTGTTTTTGAAAATTTAGTTTTTATCAATTAATCACTTAGTATTTTCTAAAATAAAATTTTAATAAAAGAATTAAAGAAAGAGAGTTGTTTTTGTATTTACTGCTTTACATTTTTTATTTAATGATTTTTTTTTGGTTTTTTTTTTTTTTTTTTTTTTTTTTTTTCTTTCTTTCTCAGATCTGTATATCATCATGTTTCATTAGTTTGTTTTTGGTTATTATTTATATTTATTTATTTATTGTTACTGAAATGTAGTTGGTACATTTTTTATTTATTTATTTATTATTATTATTACTGTTATTATTACTATTATTATTATTATTATTGTTATAATTATTATTATTATTATTAGTTTTTTATTGTTAATTAAGTATTTATTTGTAATAATAATAATAATAATTATAATAATTATTTTTTTATTTATTTATTTATTTATTTATTTATTTATTTATTACTGTTATGTCATATCTAATATCTTGTTTCAAAACACCAACAAAAATAAATTGAAAAATAAATATATTAGAAGTAAAGTAAATTAAAACTAACATGAAATAAAGTGACAAATGATAAAAATAATAAAAAATTAAATAATGTAAACTAGTAAAATAAAATAAAATTGAAATAATATAATAGAAAAAAGATAAAATAAAATATAAAACAGTAAAATTAATCAAATAAAACTGAAAAAGTAAAATAATATAACAAATACATAAAATGGAAAATTAATTTAATAACATTTTGTTATATTAAAATAAAATAAATAATAAAATAGAAATGAAATAAATTTAAATTAACATTGAACTAAAATAATATACTTTAGTTAAATAGTAGGAATTAAAAAAATATCTATTTTATAAATAAAATAAAATAAAATAATAAATAAAATAAAATAATATAATAAATAAGTGAAATGAAGTGAATAACAAATAATACATTTTAAATATAAAATCTAAAATAAAATAAAATTTAATAAAATAATAAAGGAAATAAATTAAAATGAAGGAATAAAATGTTGAATAAAATATAAAATGGAATAAAGATAACAAAATATGAAAATAAATTTAAATGAAATGAAATAATGAAATAAAAATAAAACTGAATGGATGGAAAATAAAAATGAAAATATAAATAAAATAAAAATACATTTTAGAAATGATATTAAAATGAATTACTAAAATTTACTAAAATTAAAATTAATGAAAAGAATTTAAAAATAATGCAATAGATTAAAATAATATGTAATAATAGAAAGTGAAATGAAACAATTAAAATTATGAAAAGAAAAGAAATAAAACTGAATTGAACTGAAATGAAATAAAAAATAAATAAAATTGAATTGAAAAGAAATAATGAAACGAAACAATAAATTTAATTAAATTAAAATAAAACAAAAAATCAAATAATGAAATAAATGAAAATTGAATCGAACTGGATTAACATAAATCAAATATAACCAAGTTAATATTAAATTTTGAAATAAAATAAAAATGAATTGAATTGAATAAAATAAAAAATAAAAAACAAATAAATAAATGAAATGAAATATTAATTAACATTAAAATATGAAATGAAGTAAAATTATAAAGAAAATTTTAAAATTAAAATTAAATTAAATTAAAACATTAAGATGAAATAATAAAATAAAACAATTGCAATGAATGTCAAAAAGTGATATAAATTTATATATTCAAATAAAATATGAAATGAAAAATATGAATAAAAGAAAATAAATTAATAAAAATTAATATTATAAAATAAATAAAATGACATTTAATCAATCAAATTAAAAGATTTAAATAAAAAAACAAATAAAAGTGAACTGAATAAAAAAAAAAATGGAATATGAAAAAATAATGAATATTTTTTTTATTTTGTTTTTTAAATATATAATAAATAGGGTTTTTTTAATTGAAATATATGATGAACTTTTATTTTTGAATTTTGATAAGATGTAGGTTAGATACCAATTTTACT
>CM022671.1:28846249-28853749 GCA_012295275.1 Chrysomallon squamiferum
AACTTCACAGACAATGATTTGATGTCACTTCCGATGACGCACTAAATGACCAAGGGTCATAAGAAAGATACATATTTATATTTATAACTGTCAGAATTTTTCACGTCAGCATAAACAATAACACGAAATTTTATACACTGGTACAAGACGGTTATTATATCTGCTTTGTAGACTACGTACATAGGTTGAAGACCTGATGTGTAATAAAGTTGAAATAAATATATATATGACGTCTTTATGTTAAGCAATACCCATGTCAGAATAAACGCAAGGCCGGTTGTTTGTTAATAGAAAATAAATAAAATTCTACGTCGAAATGAAGCAAAAACAACTTATAATGTTAAATAATAATAATAATAATAATAATAATAATAATAATAATAAAAACAATATCAGCACTATATACGATTAATAAAATCGTAAAATAATTTTTTTTTAAATTAAACAATAACCATGACAAAATAAAATAACGTCCTGAAACACAAATATCAAAATCGAATAAATGATTTTATTAAATATTAAATCAAGAAAGTTAATAGGTCAAATAATGACAGTCTCAAAATAAAATATTTAAGAAATATATATGTATATTAAATAAAAGTAATCCAGCTTTCATTTTTAATTACAATAAAATAATTTATTCGAAGACAATTTATCAAAAAAAAAAAATAATAATAATAATAGCCATAAAAGATCTCGTTGATGCAGAAAATATTTTCGTACTTTAATATTTTAAATTATTAAAATAGTCGTCATCGTAATAGTAATGACAAAAAAATAAATCTATTACTATCTTAAAATGAAGAAGAAGAAATGTAATCATTAAGGCGAAGAAGGAAAGAAAAGAAGCAACGATAGGTCATTTACTCTTTGATTTCAAACCGCAGATATTATTCAAAACGAGGAATTTTCCTAATTTAGCAAGTGCAAATTCTTAATTTATCTTCTTGCATTAACAGTATCGTATAAACGTTAATACAGCATACCATTAGTTATTAAAATCAAATCATTCATTCTCTATAACATCAATATCCTATCCTATATTTTTTTCTTATTTTTTTTTTTTTTTTTTCTTTCCTAAAATAGCAGTCATGATACGAATTGGTAACATAGCCCTCTGGCAGAAATATTTGTGTTTTTTTTTTTTTTTATAAAGTACACATTAGATGTAATATATTCTGACAAATACCACGACAAGCAAAAGAAATGTCAAGAAACGCGAAAATCTGTAAGTCACGATAATAGATAAACACGTGACCAACTTTTTGAATGACGCAGGAAGCGCTAACACTATATATAAAGGAAAACGCGGAGATAATGTGTACTAACAGGATTTGCATCTTCGAAAACGATATTCTTTTTGAGACTTGAAGTTTTCAGCGCCTTTTTCTATCAGCTTTGGTAAGTAAATTTAATGTTACAAAAAATAATTAGAGGCTAAATTTTATCAAGACTTAACATGACTTTAGTATATTCCACGTATTATTATTATATATTTGTTTTTGATTATTTTTTTTGTTTTTCATTATTTTTAACATTTTGGCAATGTTACTTCACTGGCAATTTTACTTCACTGGCACTTCTACTAACGTCAGAGCAACCTATCAGAAAAAGGTTTTATTTAAAAACAATAGCAGAACACAGTGATTAGATTTTTAGTTTTCGACGGCTGATGCAAGTCACACAAATGCTCTTTCTCACTTAACAGCAGCAAGGAACATTTTCTATGCGCAAACAAGACAGTATATACCATTCTTTACTGTCAGCCGTTGAAGGAAACTGTTTGGGAAACGATACGAAAGGACATTCTGAAGTGAATTCAACAGCGTGATTCCTCATTCTAATTCACACCTTGACAAACGGCGATAAAAATATAATATTGCATCATACCTTGTTAACCATCAAAGTTCCCGTATTTTATTATATATGCGAAACTCAAACTAAAGACGTATTATTTTGTTTTATGTAGAAGTCATTTATTTATTTATTTTCAAGAATTTCATTTTTTTTTTTTTTTTTTTTCTTTTTTAACAGTTCTTTTGTTAATGACTAGCTTTGGCAATCTGCTGTCAGTTTTATGAGGTGGTAGTCTCGGAAATATCGAGAAATTAATGAATATTTCTCTTATTACTTTTATAAAACGAAGGATGTAGTTTTAATATATTTAAATGCCTTAGAGAATATATTCAAAACTTAACATTTATTTAAATTCACTACAGAATCTATAAACTATTACAAAGCATTTGTATAATAAAAAAAAAAAAAAATATGTTCTAATTACCTTACAAAATAATATATATTTTTTAAATTTAAATCTTGCAATATAAATATGTTTATCACAATTTTTAACATGATGTTGTTCTTCTTCTTTTCAGACATCAACATGATAGCATCAAATCTGCTGTTGACCGTTTTACTTGTCATTTTCATCTCCCATCTCTCGGCGTATGTCATTGGTGAGTACCATTTTGTTTCTGAAGCTATAGCAATTGCCTCGTTTCCGTACTAGCTCTACTCGTAGTAGTAGCAGTAGTAGCAGCAGTAACAGCAGTGGCCGTGATGATAAAAAATGGTAGTGTTAGTAGTAGTTGAAGACCATAGCAGAAACAATGCTTTTAATAATAGCTGTAGTACTAGTGATAACAGTAGTAGTAATAGTAATAGTAGTAGTATTTAATTGTTTTTTCTTATGTTTTTCTAAATACACTGCACAAAATAAATAAATAAACAAATTAATAAATAAAGAAAAGAAAAAACAGAAAAGAAATAAGTAATTAAGTAAATAAAGAAAGAAAAAAAGAAAGATTAAATAAAAGAACAAATAGTAAATAAATAAAACAAAATAAATAAATCTAATTATATACATATATATAATAAAAGAAAAAAAAAGAAGAAAAAAAAAGAAAACAAATAAATAAATAAAAATAAAATAAAATAATTAATTAAATAACAACTGAACAAAACAGAGCTATGTAAGGGAAAGTATGAACACAAAACAAATGTACAGTATATTCGTTTTTTTTGCAACAGTGTCTACCACTAGCGCACAAATTCCTCAAGAAAACATATCAACTGAAGGTATTTGAAGCATGCCAGTTCATACTGATAATTAGCTTGTATTCATATAGCATGCTTAAATAAGCAATATATGGTTTATTTAAAATAAGGAATGCATATAATTATTATCGCCTTTATATATATTCAGAATGTATGTTTATGAATTAGTTTTGAAAGCATGTTTTATTTTATTTTATTTTATTTATTTATTTAATCTATTTACAAGTTTATTAAGTTGCACGATATATCTTGTAGATATATTTTACTTAAAATGTATTTATTTATTGTTTATTTACAAGTTTATTAAGTTGCACGATGTATCTTGAAAATATATTTTATTTAAAATCTATTCATTTACTTTTATTTAACAAATACTGTATACTTAATAAAATAACACATTTATTTTTGACATGTACCTTTTGTGGCTATTAAAAAACAAAATAGTCATATCCGAACGTCGAGTTCCTCATCATATATGTAGACGATAAAATACGAGATACCGATATTCGAGTAAATGTGTAATTATGTGCGAGCTATCATACATTTATAAAGTTTCATTTGCATTATATAAAGTATGTGTATCCGTCTGTATATGTGTCAGTGCGTTCTTTTGTTTCATGAAATATAATTATGATATGTTTTTAGTTCCAGTTGCCTCGCAACCACAGACAACATCATACACGTCTGCATGGGTCAACCCAACTTCAGTTAACCAGATGCCGCAGACTAACTTCAACAACAACAGGTACTACTACCCACAACAACCACGACGTCGGGTCATTCAAAGAAGCCAGTTCGGTCAGAGATTTTTCTCTCCCTATTATCAAAGATGGATGAATCCTTTCGCCAACAAGCGATCGTTTCTGACGTCACTGCTAGGAACCAATCCCTACATGGGTTACTACAGAGGGCAGATGGTTAAGAACAGTCCAATTTCACCAGGAGGGGGCATGTTTGTGCACGCAGATGGCACAGACGGAACCATTATCAACGCTGACGGAAGCAGAACGAGCATCGACGGAAGTGACGTGTCGATTGATCATGGTTTCTAAACTGCTAATTATGCTTGCACGAACTCGCTATATATGACCGCCGTTATAATTACAGGCGAGCGAAAATAAGCGTTTTGCAAATCCAGATGGACTTGTTTGATTGTGATGTTCTGTTATGGGTTCACAAACTCTGCAAAGACTGAAGAGAAATGGGCTAAGATTTAGTTGAAATGAAAATGAGGTTTATAAGGAAAAAAAAAAATGGGGGAGTAAAAATTCGGGTCGCGAAACTACCAGGCAGCTGAACACTGTTGATTGTTTTTTAAAAATGTTATTATTATTATTATTATTATTATTATTAAATTAAATTAAATTTCGATAAATTATTTCCTTTTTTCTTTCTCTATTTTTTAAAGCATTCGTGCTGCTTTCTCATACTATATTTCACAGAAGATATTCTTTTAATTTAAGTACAAATTAGCATAAATTCAAAACCACAGAATAATCATTCTAATGAATAGGTTTCTTTTGCCAAAGATCATGTTAGGCAAATGTAACCTTTTAATCTGTAATAAACAGGAACATATTTTCTAAAGTATTTCCGTTATTTTTGTAGATTTTAGATGATAATGAAAATAATTACAATAATAGAGAGACTTTTGTGTATATATAATGCGAACTGTATTGATAAAACAATTTTTATAAAGGCAGTATATATAAATATAGGTTCTGTCTTATACAATGGTGCTAAATTTAGTCATTACTTTTTACTTTAAAATTATCTTTAATATTTTACTTTAAAATTATATATATAATATATATATATATATATATATATATATATATATATATATATATATATATATATATATATATAAAGATAATTTTCGTTTTCATTTCTGAGTAAACTATATATTATTTTTATGAATTTGTTATATTAATTTTTCTTTTCTTTTCTTTTCTTTTCTTTCGTTGAATTTTTCTTTGATTTTCTTTTATTTTATTTCATATTTTATTTTGTTTTTTGTTTTATTTAATTTATTATAATTATTTTACTTCAAAAAATTTCTATTTTATTTCGTTTCTTCTTTCATTTTTAATTTTTTAATTTTAATTTTATTATCTTTTCATTCTCCGATCCCTTTAACACCATTGTTGTAAATGTGTTCATCATTTAATCATAAATACCAAATTGTAATGTTATTATTTAATGTGCTATTTTATATCTTTTATTTATTATTGTATCCTTATAGTTAATTTATAAAAATGAATAAATTAATATATGTACATAAACTCTTCTCGATACTTTCGTTATTATTTCAAATTTTATTTGAAAATATCATTCATTCATTCATTCATTCATTAATTCATTATTATTATTATTATTATTATTATTATTATTATTATTATTATTATTATTTAGTTATCTCTCTCTATTTAAACCAAAAATTTTAAAAAAAAATTAAAAAAAAAACAAAAAAAACAAGGGAAATGAAGTTCCTAGAGATATTTATATTTCAAAAATTATTAGAAAATTATTTTTATTATCGTTCTAAAATATGATGGAACACACACAAAACAGACATATACCCACACACAACACACACACTTACACATTCACAAACACAAACACAAACACAAACATACATACGCATATACATACATACACTCATAAATACATACATAATACATACATACATACATACAAACATTCATACATACATACATACATACATACATAAATACATACATACATACATGCATACTTACATACATAACACATACATACACACATAAATACATAGCACATACATACACACATACATACATACACACATATATAGAAGTGTTTAAAATTCATAAATATTTGTAAGTAAAACGAAAGAATGAATGATTTAGACTACTGGTTTTCAACCTTTTTCATACCGCGACCCTTTATGAGCAACTCAATATGACCGATGACGCCCTTTAAAATGCTTGATTCAATAATATATAGGGTTACCATATTTTCATCAACAAAAGACAGTACAAAAGGAATCTATATTTACTATGACGGGTCCCAAACCTTTCTACACGTTTTTATTTATAGAGAGAGAGAGAAAGAGAGAGAGAGAGAGAGAGAGAGAGAGAGAGAGAGAGAGAGAGAGAGAGAGAGAGAGAGAGAGAGAGAGAGAGAGAGAGAGAGAGAGAGAGAGAGAGAACAAAGAAACCGACGAGTTAAACACAGAATGATTCATTTCATTATTATAATTACTTTTGGTAACATTTTTTCCACTCTTCTATTCATCACTCAGCTACTGAATAATCCTTTGTTGTACCCAATATTAAAAAATATGCCAGACAAATATGATTAAGCTGTCAGCTCATTTACAAGTTATCAAATTGGCTATGTGATGACGTCACGGTGTATAAGTTTTTATAATGGTGTATTTGCTAACCCGCAGTGTATGACTGAATTGCCATTGATAAAATTAGAGTTTTTATTACATACCTCACATTTAAAAAAAAAAAAAAATGACATCTCTACAAGGTTTGACTGATTACCTAGTTTTTTGTTTGATAGCAAAGGTCAAATGTTAAACGTATTATACGTGAATTTTTTAAGAAAAACAATTTACTTCGCGGTGAAAAAATGCTTAAGTTCTGTTCTCAAAATAATAATAATAACAATAATAATAATAAAAAGAAGAAGAAAGAAAGAAAAAAATAAGAAAAGAAGTTATATTGAGAAAAGAATAAAAAGAGCGATATATGGATACATGTAGGGATTAATGGATATTTAGACAGTTAGACAAAGAAAAAGAATGGGAGGTAGGCAGTCTAGTAGAGAGACAGACAGACAGACAGGCAGGCAGTTAAACAGACAGCTGGATGGACGAACGGACAGATAAACAGATAAATGTATAGACAGATGGATTGATAGATAGATAGAGACTGGTTTTCTGACTTTATACTAGGTACAAAAACCGTTTTTTCATTGGTTCATTGACCAGCAAGAAAATATATCTTAAACGTTTGAACAAGCGTGTGTTGAAATCATTGCATAATATTAAGTGAGTCAATTTGCTAATAACTAATGTAAGTTAATGTTGAAACACACACACACGCACACACACAGAGAGAGAGAGAGAGAGAGAGAGAGAGAGAGAGAGAGAGAGAGAGAGAGAGAGAGAGAGAGAGAGAGAGAGAGAGATAACTGCGTTCTGTATTTGAATGCAGTGACACCTGTTTTGTACGGATACTCGTAGGACTGAGCAAAAGTGTCCCTACACTGCAGGTGTCCTCTCATCAGAGAATCACAGCTTTCTCCTAAAATACAATTCCAAATACAGTGAGTTCATTGATGGAAGTTATTTTGCACGTCATAAAAGTCATAATAAATATAAGCTGTATTACGTTTTAAAAAGGATACTACTTCGATTTGTGCCACATGCACCAGCTTTTTTACCTT
>CM022671.1:28856249-28878749 GCA_012295275.1 Chrysomallon squamiferum
TGTATGTAGCTATGTATCTATGTATATGTATATGTATGTTTGTGTGTAGATATATATATATATAGATAGATAGAAATAGAAAGATAGATAGATATATGTGTGCATGTATGAGTGTTTATATATGTTTGTTGTGTGTGCATGAGTTTGTGTGTGTGTGTGTGTGTGTGTGTGTGTGTGTGTGTGTGTGTGTGTCTGTTAAATAAACTTTATATATAAATATTCTTTAAACAAGCCACTTTGTATATCATATATTCCCTAAACTTGCCACAAATGTTATGAAAGAGCACGACAGATTTTATCTATGTTACATTATATAACCTTAAACATGACCAGACAGTGTTGTCAGCATATAACAATTTACTACTTATACGCTAGTATAAAAATTATATAACTCCCATGGTATTCTGTCTATGTACATAATATAGATAGATATTACGGGGGGGAGTATGGAAATATTTCCACGATTCGTGGTTTTAGATTAGCACATATTTTTTAATGAAATTATATTAAAAGAATTAAATAATTAAATAATTACCTTATCTAATACTAACATCTAATTTACTTTTCACAAACATCTGTTTATATTATTTTATCAGCCAATCTTTAATATTAATAAAGTAGGCCTCTTTATTTATTATTATTATTATTATTATTATTATTATTATTATTATTATTATTATTATTATTATTATTATTTTTTTTTTTTTTTTTTTTTTTTTTTTTTTTTTTTTCATTATGTGTGTGAATGTGTTACGTTTTAATATTCTACTATCCAGGTCAGTATTCGGTGGTCCAAAATGGACATTATCACGAAATTCGTCAGAACGGTCAGTTGCCAGATCTACAAAACCCTGTACTAGGAACATACATGTATCCAGCACACAGTTATAGAAGACCTTTCCAGATTCTTCCTCCACACAACAGACATAAACTGGATTCCAGTCGTCATTCCCGTTTCAGCACTAAAGCCAGATCTGCACATGTGGCTAGAAATACTGGAAGTGCAGCAGAAAGACCCAAATACGGAATGTTATTAATCTATCCTGAAAACTGGATGTCTTCTAACCAGATGTCCAAAACCAGAGACCGGACTCAACAGACGTCTAGAATTTCTTCTTCTCAGTCCAGTTCAATGAGAAATGAAGCTCATCCTCTTGACCAGCCCAGGGAAAGAACCAGATTGTTTCTATCTCGATACGTTGCTCGGTTAGGAAGACCAGAGGCTTTGATACGAATACTGAAATCTCCAGCAACTCGATCTGCCCTTAATAACAGTCCCATACAGAGAGTTGATAGTAGGATTCAGAACAGTCCTAGAAGAGGTAAAAGTGCGATACTTGTATGAGTTAACCTTCCATTGTTGTATATCCATGTTTTATTAAGATTGTGTCTGTGTGTATATGTGTGTGTGTGTGTGCATTTTTTCTTCTTCTTTTAACGTATTTTCAAATAATTAAACTCTATGAGAATAATAGAAAATAAAATAGTGACATGATCAACTACAACTACAGTTTTATTGTTATAGAAGTAGATCTGGTAGTAGAAGAAGTAGTGGATGCAGTAGTAGTAGCAGCATCTGTAGTAGTAGTAGCAGTAGTAGTTTAGTCGTAGCAACTGTAAAAGTAATATTTTCATAATATTCAGAATAATGCTTGTGATATAAATGATATTTTAATGAAGGATGATGATGATGATAATCATTATAATGATGTAATTATAAATAAATTTTATTTTACAGAAAAGCTAAGTCGTATATATCGTCACAGACAGCCGTTTAGGACAGAAAGACGTAGTCATCGTACCCCACTTCGTTCTCGCAATATTGAAATAATACCATTGCGACGTCGTGTTCTGCGACGAAAACATTTAAAGCCGTTTTCGGGTGACGTCAACGTAGCCCATCTCCTTCTTGTTTCTCCGTCTCATAAACCACTGAACCTAAGACGAATGTTTCAGTCTTCAAACCCTCAACGCGCAGGACAGGATATACAACGTCACGACATTCAGAGGTCGCCACACTCTGCTAGGCGGCTAGATTCCAAATCTGATTCCATGATGACGAGCATTAAGCATATCGCACGTCTCAACAGTAGATCCAACAGTTACTTGAGTATGTATCCAAACCAGGCCATACCAGTCTCGTTTCTTTACTCAAACACGTCCAAAGCCTCCAGTCCTTGGATTCCCGTGAAGAAAGAAAAATCAGAGACTAACAAACAACCGATCACACGTGCAGCAGTCTCTTCTCGGAGTCCTCTGGCGAACCAGAAGGTCTCGATTGTTCCATCGCTCGGTATAAACTCTCGCTTACCATCAGCCTCTCTGAGAAAGGGCAATTTAATAACAAACAGTATTCCCAGAACAGGTTTAGGAAAAGACTTAGCTGCAAGGGTTCAGAATGCTGGATTGGGAAATAAACTAACCGCTGGAACTTCGAGTGCTGGTTTGCATCATAGTTTACATTCCGGTAATCAAAATACGGGTTTCCGAAACCGCTTAGAAATAGGTACTCAGAGGATAAATAACGCAATGACTGTACCATCTGAGTCTCAGTGGCTAGGAACTGGAAATAATTTAGCAAACAGGCCTAAGGGATCGTTTGAAAATTCAATGTCAACATTTTTTAATTCTAGAAAACCAGGAAGAAGAAATCCACTGATGTCGTTTTCACAACCATCAGTATCAAGACCAGTTCTCCCTTTATCGGCAGCCTTTAGTACGAACATTAATTCTAATCAACCAACTGCTAACTCTAGAACATCGCAAAGTATTTTAATACCGGGGCTAGCTCATTTTCCACAAATTGGTTCAAATATAAACCACGACATTCAAATGTATCCAAGTGGATTATCCAGTAAGGCCAATCCACTGAATATTGCTAAAAGCGTAAATCTTGGTGTACAGACTGTTCCGGGAAGCGTGGATCTGAATAAAGTTATTACACAACATTACATGTCTAACAGCGTGCCTCTGTTTGCACCACGAGTTGGGACAATGATCAAACCAAATCTACTGATGCCCAAAGGAGGGGTTGTGTCAAAGGCTTCTGGAGGAGAAACGGAAATGATCACTCGCGACGGACGAAGCGCCAAACTTGAAGGTGGACAAATAAAATTTGAATAGATAAGATAATTTTTTTAAGAAAAATAAAAAAGAGGAGTGAAAGTTTTCTTTTTAAATAAAAGCAAGAGACAAAATAATCTTCTATCAATAATAATAATAATAATAATAATAATAATAATAAAAAAAAAAGCAACAAACATCCGTGGATAAAAGTTGTATATATAATTATTACTAAAATGACATTTTACGATTCACGTTAAAAATAATTTCAAGATATTTCCTTCTCTCTCATCTTCACTGTTCATGTATATAAGTAATAGTTTTATTATATAGATTATGCATATATATCTAAAACAATGTCAATTAAATGCATTAGAATTTAGGAATTATTATTCTCTTTATTATCTTTTCACTAGTGCTTTACCAAAATAGCTATTAACTGTTATACTCTGACAGACACAGAGATAGAAAATGCTGAAATGGTAAAGTAGTAGAAGCTGTAGCTGTTGTGATGGTGATAATAATAATAATAATAATAATAATAATAATAATAATATCGGCTTACTGAAGATAAAGGTTTTGAGGTACTGCTATCACTCACGTAACAGATGCAATTTACGCTTAAAGTAATATTACGTATCCAGTAAGTGCAAACGCTATGCTAGACTGAGTTATTATTCCCATTTAAATGACGTTGTCAGCTGACATTATAATAGAAAATATTGTGTTAAAACTGTAACAATAAGATACAGTGTGTATATAAATTTGATATTTCTGAAAAATAAAGATAAGAAATAGACTTACAACATTATTCTTTGTGTATCATTTTATTTAGAATATTAAATATTATTTGTTATAAATGAAGGCTGTTTTTCTTCTTGTTTTATTTTTGTTGTTGTTGTTGTTGGGTGATTTTTAATTTAATTTTATTTATTATTTTTGTTATTTTTGTTTTTGGTGGGGTTAATGTTTTTAATTTAATTTAATTTAATTTATTTATTTATTTATTTATTTATTTATTTATATTTCTAAAATTTATTATGCAAAAGATAATAAAAATTGTGTGCGTTTGGACAAAAACAGGCGCAACGTTTTAATCAGACTGATTTCCCAATAACAATTATAGCAAAAAGTCACGTTAGACTGAGTAATGGACGATTATTTGAAAACACTAATGAGTGAAATCGTCATTTCAGACTTTATCGTTATCTGCTAATATTATTTATCAAAAGACCGGCAGATAATGGATTAATCAGTTCTGTGAAGCATAATTCAGATATATTCTATTAAATTTGTAAATGTTATGCTTTTTATTGTATATTTTGCTTTCAAGTACATTAGTAGGTTATTTATGGCCTGCTACCTGTGGAGTGTTATTCAGTAATTCATTTGACTCTATATTATTATTCTTATTATTATTGTTTTTGTTGTTGTTGTTACTGTTTTTGTTGTTGTTTGTTGTTGTTGTTGTTGTTGTTGTTGTTGTTGTTATTATTATTATTATTGATTACTGTTATGTTTTTTTTTTCGTTGAACTTGTTACTCTAAGAATATAAGAACCTAGTTATGCATATTAACTGTTTAAAATTACAGTATATATGGGGGAAATAAAACATTATTGTCATACTTTGTCTTTGTTATTTATATTTTGAAACATTTATTAGATATTATTTTTAATTATTTGATTGTCTTGTTCAGTTCTTTGTTTGATTGTTTGTTTATTTAAATAGAGTTAAATTTTGAGGCAGTTATTTTAATTTTTCTTAGTGCTTCTTCTTCTTCTTCTTCTTCTTCTTCTTATTATTATTATTATTATTATTATTATTATTATTATTATTGCTATTGCTATTGTTATCATTATCATCATTATTATCATTATTGTTATTGTTATCAACATCAGCAGCAACACCATCATTGTCATAATCATCATCTTTTTTCCCTATGTTATCATTATTATTCATCAGGATATTTAAAACCATTAATAACTAGATGGATATAACACTTCATTTTATAACACGAACATAAAATGAAATATTAATTACTACTACTACTACTACTACTACTACTACTACTACTACTACTACTACTACAACTACAAATACTAATGCTATAATTAAATAAATAAATAAATAAATTATTTATTTATTTATTTATTTATTTATTTATTTATTTATTGTAACGTCCCCAAAACTGAAAGTTTACTCCGGCACTTAAATATGACAATATATCATTTGTGAACCTTGAATAGCCACACCACGTTATAAATGACAGTACATGTTAAGTAAGAGAAACGCTTTGTTGTTGACAGCTGTCCTTCCTAGCAGAGCTAAAGGTCCTTTCATCTGACCTTGGATCAAACAGAACTATAAAGGCGATTGCTTTGGCAGTTAATGTCAACGTGTACGAGTGACTTACTTTTCAGTCAAGTTTCAACAACCAGGCAAGATAATGTCATGGGACAGAAGCGACTGATTGCAAACCTTCTGACAGACACACTGACGGAAAGACAGATGTACGGGCGGAAGGTGTAAACATGTTTATAAATAACGCGGCAGCTCTTTGGTAACTATGTCCAGTGTGGGAATATGTCAGAAGAACTTAAATCATTTGTCGATGTAGATGTATGCGCATATATTAGCACATACGCTCACACGTGCTTAAACGCACAGATAATGTCTGTGTCTGTTGGTCTTTCTGTTTCTTGCATTCGCTACACTGAGAAATTTCACCTTGAAAAATCTTTGCACGTGCAAGGATCCAAAAATATGATTTACAGTTTTCTTTTTTTTTTTTTTTTTTTTCTCTTCAGATCTTTGTCAAAAAAATGATATTATTATACTGAACTGAAGTGTCATCGAAACAGTAAAATTTCACTTTTTCTTTCTCTCTTTCATGTTTTTGCTTTCTTAGCCTACAATTATCATCAGACTTGAGAATAACATAAACAGATGAACAACAGCAAGAAGAACAAATAATAATAATAAAGCTGTATCACGAAGAAGCTACAACTGACTGTTATAATGAGAAATACGGAGATCAAGTAGTGAGAGAGTGATTATCATTGAAAATTATGCTGTTGATAATCGTATAAACAGACAGATTAAAAAACAAAAAACCCAACAGAATCAGAGAATTGTTAAAACAACCAAATGGTTAAATAAATGGAACAACAAACGGACAAACAAACAAACAGATAAATAAATAAATAAATAAATAAATACATACATTTTTATATAGAAAATATTATAAATTCCTTTACATCACGTAATATTATCTGGTATAACATTTCGTGTGTTAGCTGACAGCAGTCACGTCATGTTTTGAGACAAGACTTTGTAACACGATATTTACACAATATCATCATACTCAGAATGAGATTTATTGTTCACATACACGTGTGATAAACTTATCTCAGTTAACTAATATAATATATACATATATATACACACACGCACACGCACACACATACACATACACACACACACACACACACACACACACATACACACATACAGACACACACCTACACACACACACATACACACGCATACACACACACACACACACACACACACACACACACACACACACACACACACACACACACATATATATATATTAGTTCTCAGAATATATATTACCGGTATACATGTAAAGAATATATATCTGTACATAAATATATCTGACAATCATAACATGATTTTTAAGTATCACTATCTAAATATGGAAACGGCGGAGTTAAAAATAATAAAAACAAAAATAATAATAATAATAATAATAATGAGAAGAAGAAGATGATGAAGATGATGATGGTGATGATGACGGTGATGACGATGATGATGAAAGAAAGAAAGAAAGAAAGAAAGAAAGAAAGAAAGAAAGAAAATTAACAGAAAAAAAATATTGTCAAGCGAAAGATACGTCACCATCAACCTTTCACCCAGATTAACGATTAATTTTACAAACCCTCAACTTTTTCACCAGACAGTTAGTCCTTGTACACAACGACAAAACATGACGTTATTCAGCATCAAAAAAATATAATCACTTTTCACGTATAAAAGAATCACATCCGTCAAGCTTTTGTTTTAACCTTTTCACCATTGCGATGAAAACAACCACCCTGCCTGCATGCTGCGGAGTTGCTCTCATTATTTTTGTGTATAGCTGTTCTGGATATTATGTGGGTACGTCAGGTATATGTTTATTATATGGCTATCTTTTAATTTACTGTGTGGGTACACCTTTAATTTGTGTCTGTTTAGGTTATGGCTACATGGACTATTTCTGTATTTGTATTTGCATGTAAATGTTCAGGTTATAATATAGGTTATGGTGAATGTTTGTTAATCGTGTATTTGTGGTTTGTTGATCGGGTTATGTCGATTATCTTTTTGTTTGTATTTGTATGTAAATGTTCGAGCATTATCTTTGTATGTCTAATATCTGTAAATCTCTATTTGAGGCTTATTTTAGAGTTACTGAAAGGATTACACGCACACATACACACACACACGTACGCATATATTCATATACACATATACACATTTACACATCAAGCTATTGATATATCTGTTGCCTGTCTATATATCTATGCATTTGCCCGTTTTAATACTTCTCTGATTCTGTTTTTTCAGGAAGAGGAAGTCTTCTGCCTGTACGTATTATGAGAGTTCAGTCGATTTACAGTAGTAACTGGCCGTCAGTAAGATATGGACAACAAGGTAAATGATAACACATAATTAACATTTATAGTATTTACTCTTATTGAATTATATACGGATAATTTAATCCGAATAATAATAATAAGAAGAAGAAGAAGAAGAAGAAGAAGAAGAAGAAATTCTTTTTTCCTAAATTATTAACGCAAAAATAGAATTTAAAAATAAATAAATAAATAAAATATTATTAAAAAAAAAAAAAAAAAAAAAAAAACAACAACAACAAATAAATAAATAAATAAATAAAATAAAATAAAATAAATTTAAAAACTGCCGTGTATCATATAATTATTATTATTATTATTATTATTATTATATTATGATTATTATTGTTGTTGTTGTTGTTGTTGTTGTTGTTGTTGTTATTATTATTATGATTTTATGTGGCATACTCAGTCTTTTAAGAGGTGAAATAGAGATAAAATACCACCAACATGCATATTCTGCTTCATTTCATCGTCATCGTTGTTCTTATTATCATCATCATCATTGTCGTTGTTATTGTTGTTCTTGTTTCTGTTATTATTTATTTATTTATTTATGTACTTATTAGTTTGTTTATATATATTTTGTATTGTTTATTACTAGAAAAATCAATTCTTTATAGTCTTTAATAAAGCCCTAATTAGGTAGGACGGGGTGCCTTTATGCTGCATTTACACTTAATTTGATTTAAATTTCAAATGTGTTTTGTTTGAAATCAGTTTGTTAAAACAGCTATATTATCTGCTTTAGGGTGTAAATGTGTACGGGGAAAACAACCAACATACACTTATATATATATATTATATGACTCGACCGGTTTAGTAACTTGTGTAGATTATCTTCTATTACTGTGTTATCTTATTATTTAATTACATCTTACTTCTCGTTTTATTCTGATTCAGCATACTATCAAGTAATGCCACGTGTTCCTGTAAGACGGACTCTACTTGTAAGACAAAGACCAGCTTTCCAGTTACCAGCTGCCTCCAAAACCTTTTCTCAGCTCAGCGTACGACCACGACGACCACAACGACCACAAACGATGCTGCCGAAGGCGCCACGAAGAATGATCAGCAATCATCAGTTTAGAAACGGTTTTCGCAGCGTAAAAAGAAAAGGCCTTATTAAGCGGCCAATCGTACGTGGAGGACTTATTAGGAAAAAGAAAATCCCGTCTTTTGTAAGGCGTCCCAGGATTGGTCAGTTTAAACCGCAGATAGCCAATAGGAAAAGAGTTCGTCCACAAATTCGTCTTCCTGATGATTATACTGTAGTACTGGGGGGTGGACGCGGGGGAACAAAGAGAATTGTGGAAAGGGATGGATCTGACATTATTATTCATAGTGTGGACGGAAAGCTAAATTTTGATGGCTAATCGTCGCTGCTATTAGTGGTAGTATTTTTTTTTTAATCAGATCACTAGTTAGTCCCATTAGGTACATTATTAAAAATAAATGTGTAATTTTTCAGAAATCTTTGTTGTTGTTTTTGTAATAGTATTAATAACGAGTAAATTAGCCACCTTATTTTTTTTTTTTTTTTTTTTTTTCAAGGGCAAAAGAATTATTATTATTATTATTATTGACTCAAATTTTCCTAAATTATTAACGCAAACCAAAAAGAATAAAAGAATGAATGAATAAATAAATAAATAAAACCCACTAAAATTTGGTAACACTGTAATATTATTTATTTATTTATTTATTTATTTATTTATTTATTGTCATAACTGAAAAACATCTATTTTGAGTTATTAAAGTCTCAAAAGAATTCAGCCAATCAATTCCCATTTCAAGGGGAAAATACTCTAACATAATCATGGCCATTTTGTATTATATAATAATTAAAAGGAACTTGTATCTTCTGGAAAATGTAACACTTAACACTCTCGTTATACTGAATTGTTCCAGTTTTATTTTATTTTTATTTTATTTATTTTTTATTTTTGTATTTATTATTATTATTATTATTTTATTTTATTTTATTCCCCACCCTCCGGTCTTATAACAACCAAAGAATTCAGTTCATAAATATCTAGACGTTTTATTTTGCGTCATCGCGTACAAGGCGAAAGGATTTGCTCTAAAGTGTCTTCTAAGTTCTACTTGTCAGCTGTCAATCTGTCATGTACGCTGTGACGTAGATAAAATGGCGGCGTTCCAACGTTTTCTAACAGTATTTTGATTTATTTATTTATAAACGATGCTAGTCTTTAAAATAACGACATATAAATATCATCATTATCACTATCATCACCATCATCATCATTTTATTTTATTTATTTTAGAAAATTAATTCTTCATACAATTACAATTTTAGATGGTAATATTAAAAAATACACTTCTAAGCAAATCCTTGAGAAGATATTTATCATTAGCAGCTTGTAAATGTAAAGGACATTTTATTTATTGTTTTCAACAATTGTTAAAACTAATTTTAAAAAAATGATGTAATATAAAGATGATTCTGATCATACGTTACGAATCTTAGGCCCAACAAGATAAAAACATAAAATAAAAATATAAGTAAAAATATGTTTGGATGGACAGACAGATAAATAAATAAACAGACAAAACTACGTAAAAATATAAACATAAACAAAAAAAGTAATTAATTAATGTTTCTGAAACTGAAATAAAGAGATTTAAAACAGAGTGTGATAATAATTTTTATTATTTTCCCATCATCACCGGTAATTTAGAAATAAAATAACAAAAACTGGTTTCTCGACTTCACAAGTTACCTGACCTATACAAAGACGAAACTAAATGAAATATATATTTGTATATGTGAAGTTAACGATACATTCTAAGAACATACATATATTCAGTGAGTACACTGTTTTAAAATACTTGTAGTTTCTTTCATTTACATTCGTAAATACAAACGTACTGAAATTATAAAAATAAATTCGATACATTTTATTCACATATAAAAATAATCCATTGTCCCAGAATTAGTTAAATATTAGAACTTATTTTTATATGACAAACGAAACCATAAATACTTCCCTTTTTCTTTTGGGTGAGTGTAACATTAAATTATGCTTTTCGAATTCACATTTAATAATTAATTTTAAAATTAAAATGAGTAAACGCTAGTATCATTGTCATAATTCACTTTTAAATAAATACTGCAAACATTATTTTTTGTTTGTTTTGAGGGTTTTACAGACTACAGCATTTTTGTTATCTTTCTTCTCAATTTTTTATCTTTATTTTTTGTTCTTAATTACTGTTCATTGTGATATAAATACTGAAGTATTGTGTCAATATACATAATAGTATAGAATACATTAGACTTCAAAAATAACTAAAGTAGTCATCTAGCAAGATTCCAGCAATTTATTCATTTCACAAAAGGATTTTCGATTATAACGGTAGGTCTTCTGCTAATAAATACAATGAAAATTAAGCAAGACTAAAATTCGTTTTTGTTTCAAATGTAAGTAACTAAATATCCTAACTTAAACGAACAATTATTTAGCACTTGCCAGCCTGGAAATATAAACGTGGATTTGTAAAATGAAAGGTTTTATTATATACATTTTATTCATTTCAAAACTAAAAAAATACTACTGTCTTGTCAAAAACGTTGTGGCTGTGGTTGTTGTTTATGTCGTTGTTGATGTTGTTGTTGTTGCTATTATTATCAACATCATCATTATCATAATCATCATCATAATAATTTTGATGATTATGATTAATATTATGATTATCATCATCATCATCATCACTATTATTATTATTATTATTATTATTATTATTATTATTATTATTATTATTATTATTATTATTATTATTATATCGATTTATTACTATTATTACTACCGTAACAATAAATATTTACAGAAAATAAATATGAAAATAAAAAAAAAAAAAAAAAAAAAAAAAAAATAAAATAAAATAAAAGAAAAGAAAAGAAGTTGGAAACTGAACTGATATTATCGAACAAGATCTAAAAATACCAAAATATTGTATGACAAATATTGCCAAACTGACAGTGTTTTAATTTCGGATCAAACTTTAATAATGCTGATATGATTTTTATCTTCTTTTTTTCTTTTCTTTTCTTCCTCTTTCATTGCCTCTGCTGAATCCACTAACGATCTAAAAATTAATGTTTTGAACGTTGCATAACACCATAAATATTTCTAGCAACAATACCAGTTCCTGATTTAAAGGGTTTTTTTGTGTTTTTTTGAACGATTGTTTTGTATGTTAATGTTTGATGTGTGATGAAGAATAAAATGTGTGTGTGTGCAGTTACACATTTTGGTTTTGTAACTGAAAATGGCTTGCCAGACTTTGTTCTGGATTTGAGAAAATTTGTGGAAATGTTTGTTGCTGGCTGGCATTGGCGTTTCTCATTAACTGCATCAGCATTTGATTTTGTGAATTTGACTGTCGCTGTGTGGAGTTGTTCCTCGTCCGACTGGACGTCTGCTGTTTTGAAGACGACGACGACTCCGACGTGTTTATGCCTTGACTCAGGAGAGAGGAAAGAGAAACATTTTTCATTGTCGGATTCTTCTGCCGCCCGTCGGAATTTCCCATTCTTGTCGGGTTGTTTCCAGCCTGTGGCCATCTGTTGGCGTTTATTCCCATCAAAGCATTCGCCAGCTGAGAAGACATTTCATTGGGGTTCAGCATGTTCATTTGTTTCTGCAACATGTTATTTTGCATCTGAGGTACTTGGTTGAAGTTATTCATTGTCAGTATATTATTTTGTTTTGGTAAGCGTTGGTTCATACCGTTTTGCATTGCTGGTTGCTGATCGCTGGGTTTGTGCATTCCGAACATATTATTCTGCATTTCGGGCTGCTTGTTGAAATTATTCATTCCCATCAACAGATTCGGCGCCTGCCTTTGGGAGTTGTTTATTATCAATCTGTTATTTTGCATTTGTGATCTCTCGTTATTTTCTCTCTGCTGGACACTGTTTGCTGTTAAAGGATTCGTCTGCTCGTTTTGTGATCTCTTGACTTTGTTCTGTGAATTGCCGTTCAGAACTGCCTGCAGATCGAACGATGGATCACGAGCGAGTCCCAGATGATTCACGTCTTTTTTCTGGTTTTGTGATGATGAAGTCTGAGAGCCGGGTTCTGGCAGAGGAAGTCTTGACGGCACATCTTGAGCCGAGGGTCGGAACTCGTTTATTCGTCGTATTTCTGCTTGAGGAACAACAGCCGCCAAAGCGAGCAACCCTCCCTGCGGCTGAAACTGTTGTCGCTGAAACTGCTGTTGCTGCTGCTGTTGCTGCTGCTGCTGTTGCTGCTGCTGCTGCTGCTGCTGCCGAAAAGATGTAAACTGTTGTACATGTTGCTGAGCTGGCATGTGAAAAGCTATCTGCCGTTGCTGAAAGCCGCCGTTGTTGGCGTCTTGCATGGGTGAAATAAACTGGTTGGACGGTTGTTGGGTAACGTACGGATACTGAACAGGCGATCCAAAGCGAGAATTCTGTACGTTTTGCTGAAACCGAGAATTCCGTGGGTCCATCCACGTGTTCGTCCTGTACATATTACCACCTGGAACAGGATTAGCAATTGCCATGGTGTTTTGCACGGCTTGTGCAAAAGCAGACATTGGTTCTCTCTGCGAAAATGGCGGCGAGCGCTGACGGTTAACTGTGAAGAATGAAAATAAAAAGCTGAAAATGCTGTTCGTATCAAACTGTGACAAGTAGAATTATTTTTAAAATATACATATAAATATAAACTTAATTACTGCTGTTGATGCTGTTTTGTTTGCGGTTTATTTATTTTTATTATTATATAGTTTTTGGGTTTTTTTTTT
This sequence comes from Chrysomallon squamiferum, assembly GCA_012295275.1. NCBI lineage: Eukaryota > Metazoa > Mollusca > Gastropoda > Neomphalida > Peltospiridae > Chrysomallon > Chrysomallon squamiferum. The sequence goes on from CM022671.1 coordinate 28,869,814, forward strand.
CCTTCGGCATATAGTTTTTTGCATCATTATATTACGAAAAGTATATATAGCTATGTTAATAAAGGGCCAAGCTGTTAATATAGCAGTGCAAAGCATTAAAGTGTTAATAAAGCAAAACTAATTAATCAGTTAACGTTTTATACAAAAAGCTAATATTTGTGCATTTCTTCACAGTTTTCGCATCAGTCCAAGAATCACCTTTCTTTGGTTAATCACTTTTAAGATATTATTATTATTAGTAGTAGGTGTCATAAATTTGTTTTCAAATCTGGATTTAAAAAAAAATCTAAACTTCTGCAATCGATTCATAGATCTATTTGGTATTATCTTAAAATGTTTACTACAGTCAAAGGTTATTATTGTTTGTTTGTTTTTTGTTATAAAACATTTATGAGTAGCTGAACTATTATCCCACTGTGGTAATGACAGTACATTTTTTCTTCTTGTTAAAGGCGTTATAGAAGCGATAAAAACGTTTCCAAATTTCAAATTAAATCGAACAAATATTTAAAATGTTTTATCCGAAATTCCATCAAAAGCAGTTAATTTTAAATATATTTAGCAACTGTTATTGCAAGGCTACTATAAATGTTTAATTAAGAAGCTATACTAAAAATGTTAACTAAAAAGCGACTAAAATGATGTTAATTTAAAAGCGATTAATATGCTGTTAATTTGAAAGCTATCGCTTTGCTGTTAATGAAAAACGAAAAGCTATGACAAGGTTAGTGTTAAGAAAGCTGTATAAAAGCTGTTAATAATGCAAAAGCAGTTAAACAAAGCAATTTCTAATCTACAACATGCGAATGTAATAATTCTTTATTTGCACAAAATATATCATATTCAATAGTAAAATGCCTGATTTACATGTGAATTTGTAAATATCAATTCAGAACAGAAAATACTGGATAAAAAAAAGACATTACATCAAAAACGTGAGACTAAATAACTGAAGAAACTGCTTACATAACAAGATAGATAGATATATAAAGCAAATGTTAAATTGTACATTTTTCAGACAGTAAATTGTAAGTGTATGTCTGTATGTCTGTGTGTGGCTGTGTGTGTACAAATAGCAAAAACAAAAATCATTGAAATTTTGCATCTAGTCATATATGATGGCGGGCTTAAAAAAAAAGTATAGATATAAATCTGTTCTAATCTAGTTATTAACATTCAGATATTTTTATAACAATAATAATACCATAATAGTTTGTTTGAACAAGATGCATTAATTTGTTTAAAAAAAAAATTCTTCATTTTTCATCTGCAGTCACAAAATTCCTCCATAATTTTTTTATTCCTTGAATCTGAGATCAGGTTTTTTTAATTGATGACCAGAAAAAAGAAAACTTTTTTTAGTATCATCTATAAATAAATCATCATGACTGCTTAATATACGTCAAGTTTAGCCTTGTCTGTCGATCGATATATCACTTCCATCCTGAGTTATAGTGTAGCCGTTCCTGTCAATAAATGTCCTGTCAAACAAGCCGTCTCCCTGAATTAATCTTGCTCCAGATCCTCCTCGACCTAACAGTTGCTTGGCGAAACTAACACCGCCTCGGCCGCTCAAGTTATTTAATCTGGGCAAAGGATTTCCTGGGCTGTGCTGGACAATGTGGATGATCGTAGGCTCCTGATTTCTTACGTTTGTCTGACGCGAACCCACACCCATTGAGTCGGACAGTTTCTGGTTCTGGACGTTAGCTACTTCTACTTGCAACGTCTGCTCGACCATACCCAGTCCACCGCGCTGCTGCTGCTGCTGCTGCTGATGCTGATGAAATCCTGCTGCTTGGTTAATGTTCATCATATTCTTGCGATCGGTTTGTCGCAGTCTCGCCAGCTGTCTCTGCTTGGCTGCAGTCTGTCGGCTTTGTTGAATCTGTCCAGTGTTTGGTTCGTTTGCTGGCATCATTTGTTGCCGATTTTGGTCAATCCCACGTCGTCTGTTTGAGATGTATTCTTGTTGTCTGTTAATATCACCTCCCGGTGCACCACTTTGCTGATTTGTCTGTGGTGATTGCTTTTGATTTCTAAATCCTGTATTGCTTTCTTGATTTTGTGCCTGTGGCACAGATGTCTGTGGGTAATGATGAACCATTTCTCTCTCTTGTGGGTGTGACATACCTGATGGACCGTAATTTTGTTGTTGTTGTTGTTGTTGTTGCTGCTGCTGCTGCTGCTGTTGTTGTTGTTGAGGCTGTTGTTGCTGTGGTAGCTGCTCTTGTGGATAATGCATAAGTTGTTGCTGTTGATCTGGGTAATACGGCTGCTGTTGCTGGAAATGCTGTGGTTGTTGATGAGTTATTTCGGTTTTTCTGTTCCACTGATTAAGGCTAGCTTGCTGCGATGGCTCGTTAATATTCCCCAGAGGTCTTTGTTCGTAATTATTCTGTCTCTGCGCGGGTTCGCTGTGAGATAACAAAGGTTCCGGAGCCCACTGATCGAGTTTGCTGCTGCTGCTGCTGCTGTCCCTGCTGTGGAGGCAGTTCTTGATGATACTGAGGCTGAGTCTGTAAATTGTTAGAAAACTGTTGCTGTTCATAATTCTGGCGTGTAGCCGGATCGGTCAAAACCTGCGACTGTTGTAAAGTATCTCCCGGTATCTGTCCGTTGTTTTGATAGTTCTGTGGGTGCGACATGGCCTGCATCTGGTTCTTTTGATTAGCTTGGTCGATTCTCGCATTCTGCTGAGGGTGAAAAAGCTGCTCATTAATAAATGCCTGTGTTGGGTCTTGGTTCAAGAATTGTGTTACTTGCCCATGATATAGAAGCGGTTGGTTTCTAATCGGATACTGTTGCAATTTTTTGTCAGCCAGCTCGTAATGACGAAGATCCACCGAACCAGGGGCGTACAACTCTTCAGCTTGATCTAGAGTTAAGGTTGGCTTTTTCGGTTTCTTTTTTGAAGCGGCCTTGTTTGGTTTTTGAGTTTGACGGGTAGTTTTGGTTTTAGTGCTGGCGACTTTGTGATGATGTCTCACTTGATTCCTGGGAAATCCTGGTGGTCCTAGCGGCTGGTTTCTAGTGTATGTGTTATTGCCACGTGGATCGTAACGTCCTCCAATACCAGGCAAGTAAGGAGAGCCAGGAAATTCGCGCTCAGCCTGAGCCTCTCTCATACCATTTGCTGGCTTTTTATTAGCTGCAGCTTGTGAAGGTGACTTCTTTTGGGGCTGCATTTGTCTCACGCGATGTTTACTGGAAAACGGGCCTTGCTGCGGCTGGAAATTTGTCTCTGGGGCGTGCATGATTGGATTGGGACCTGATGGATTACCGAAATGCTGTTTGCTGTTTGCATATCTCTGCTGATTCTGGCCACCTCCAAGCTGACTGGGATCGATCATGTGGTCTGGACGAACCGCCTCCTGTGAACGGACATCTTGTACACTCTGACTGCCTGAGGCGGGTATCCCGTGAGGTGGGTATCCCATGTGAGATCCACTCGCTCCAGCGTGTTCATGATTCACTGGACTGCCGTTAATTGGATGTCTCTGTGACATCTGCCGGCCTTCCTGTGGGTGAGAGGGGCTATTAGGTGGATATCTGCTGTTCTGGCTGTATTCTTGAGGTGCGGGGTATCTCTCAGCTTGAAACTCTCTGGTTTCAGCAGCAGTACCGCGACCTCTGCTGTCACCTCTCTCCGCCTCTTTTGTTCTGTGATTTGTGTGTGGATTATTCGCGTTGGGAATGTTTTGGACTGTTTCGGGGTTAGTCGCGTACTGCTGGTATCCTGCCTGGGAATCGGGTCTCTTTTCCTGATTACTTGGATGCTGTGCTTGTCGAAAATTAATATTCTTCGAAGCAGCATAATCTCCCTGTCTGACTTGACTCTGTTCTGCTTTGTTCATGTTCGTCTGCTGTTGGTTACTTGGGTACAAACTACGTTGCTGCAGCTGTTCCTTGTTAGCAGCATATGGCAGCCGTTTCTCTTGTCCACGTTGACGTCTCTGTTGCTGCTGTTGTTGGGTTTTTCTTTGTTGGGCTTGTTGTGGTGATGGGTACGGTTGTTGTCGTGGTTCCTGTTGTAGACGCTGTTGTTGTTTTGGCTGTACTTTAAATAGTTCCTGCTGTGAAAGTTGTAGTCGTTGTTTTTGTTTCTTTACCTGTTGAGCTTTTTGTTCTAGGACTGATTTTTGTTCCTGCTGCTGTAGACGCTGTTGTTGTAATTTTTGTTTCTGCAACAACTGCAGTCGTTTTTGCTGCTGCTGAAGTAGCTGCTGCTGTTTGGTTAACGCTGACTGCGAGACTTGGACAACAGCAGCATTCGGGGCTTGCTGAAAAGAAGAATCTGCATTAAGAATATAAACAGTTTTCGACTGTTGACCTTTACCATTGTTAAACACGGGCTGCTGTTGAATTCCTCCTCCTGGGCTGTAGATGCCCTGGCTTGCCTGAGTCGGGAAATTCCGTATCATCTTTTGCTGCTGGTTTTGGAATGCCGCTGGGTACATATTCTGTTGTTGCTGCTGTTGCTGGCGTCGTTGTTGCTGCTGTAATAAAAGGTGGTTCTGAAGCACTGAAGATCTAGGTAACGGGGAATTTGAGAGGATTCTACCAGATCCTGGGACTGGATTGGCGATGGCGAATGTGCTTTGGACAGAGCCTGCTGGCATTGGAAAGTTGGCTGGTCTGGCAAATCCTCTCTGCTGCGCGCCTACTGGGTTTTGTATGGCGTAAGAAGATTGGCTCTGAGCTATGAAAGAAAACAAGCATTTCCGAATTTATGAAAGTGAAATAATCTTCCGATTTGTAAAACAGTTTTTGAATCTCAGTACTAAACTGAACAATATAAACAGCTGTTATATTTTCTGTTATTTCAATGCATGTAAGTTTATAATTTTTGTGGTTTTTAGTATTTGTAAGTTTTGGATTTTCTCTTAGTTCAGAATTTGTAGGTTCATAATTTGTAGATGTTTCTGCATTTGTATTGTAAGTTTACAGCTGGACATTGTTTCACAGTTTGTAAGTTAGTAATTGTTTTTCAGCATTTGTAAGTTTAAAATTTGAAGTTGCTTCAATATCTATTAATTTATAGTTTTTATCTAGAACTAGGGACATTGAACTGAAAGAAAAAATTAAATAATGAATTCATTAACAAAAAAATCAAGATTTCTACAAATGATTACGTTTTCAGACATCTTTCGATATCCGAATTTTCCGATGTTAATAAAGTTTATTTCACCAAGAATTAAATCTTCTACAAGGATCGAGTCAAGAATTCTTTGTTTCACTTCAAAAACAGTAACAATAAAGCATCTATGATAAAATATTACATTTCTTTATCTATTTAAAAACGTACCCAGTGATCCAAATCGCTGATTGAAACCACCGGCAGCTCGCCTCTGTCCTGTAATAGTAAGAGTTGTTATTATTGTTATTATCATCATCATCATCATCATCCTTATTGGTGTTGTTGATGATTGTACTGATGGTGATGGTGATGTTGAAGACACAAATTTAGACATATACAAAATAAATAAATAAATAAATTAAATAAAATTCCAGTAACGATGATTATGATGATAATGTTGATTATTCATTCATTCATTCATTTTATTTATATGTATACTTATTTATTGAAAATCATATTCCTTTTTATTACAGAGGGAAAGGTACTACCACAAAGTGAGTAGAGTTTATTTCTGATACGTGTTTAATCACTGGATCAAACTACCTTGATGAGTCGATTTATTTCCTGTTTCAGTCACTGTCTACAACAGGTCTATCAAAAACACTGATGTGTGTCCATAATTTATAAAAATAAAGATCACTATTTGCTTATTAGTGAAAGTAGTCCACAGAGAAAAGATTTCCTATCACGGCGTTATTTATTTATTTATTTATAATCGCTAACCACTTTGCTGTAGTACCATTTCTCTCTAATAAAGAAGGAATGAATTAATGAATGAATAAATCATCATCATCATCATTACTGGAATTATAATTATTTATTTATTTATTTATTTATTTATTTATTTATTTTTTTAGGAACCTGCTTTAGATAGCTACGAACATACCTAATAAACAAGCATATTAATGTCTCTTATTAATATTATCAAATTAATTTTTATCTCCAAGTTAACAATTAATTTTAATAACGACAACGTTTAATAGAACGCATTTTTTTTTAAATATTTATTTTTACATGTAGTGTTATTACTGTCAATGATTATCTTTTTCATTATTATTTTTGCGAAATTTGTGTTCATTTTAGTCTTACAATCATCGTTTTAAATAACAATGTAATTATTTATCAAAATATTCTTTTTGAGTATATGTACTGATATGTTGTAGTAAGGCTAGATGATAATATAATTTTTGTGTAAATCTTTATTGTCACGCGACACTGTAATATAAACAGTACAATTCCTTCATTCATTCCTAATAAACCTATTTTTGAATACTGACCAGAAAAAGACATGACTAAATATTACCAATGGAGAAAACAAGACAATATTACAATTCTTCGTCTACCAATTAATAAAACTGTGGAATTGACGGAAGCTCTAGTCATGTATGTCTACATGCGTACGTGCGTTTTCTTATGCTTATTATTGTTATTATTACTATTATTATTATTATTATTATTATTATTATTATTATTATTATTAAAGGTTCAACTCACCATGTACAGAGAGCATCACAAAAGACGAAACGAGAAAGAAAAAAAGCGACATTTTTCAATTCTAATGTCAAGCTGCAAAAAAAGAGAGATTTCAGTTAACAATCTGTTTATACTCGATATATATTGTGCTTGATTGTTTTTAATGTACGTGCGTATATGTATATTTGCATGTAAGTATGTATTATGTTCGTAAGTACGTACGTACAAGTGTGCATATATATTTTAGTATATAAGTCTGTCTGTATGTTACGTATGTGTATGTATTTATGTACGTATTTGTGTATGCAGATATATTTACGTAAATTAACAAATATAAATACATACAAAAATACACGCGCGCATACACATAGATACATATATACATACATACATACAGCCACAAAATATATCTGTTACTCGCGCGCAAACAAAACCAATTTTACAACTCAATGATATATACAAAAACAAAATAATATTTATCTATTTACCGTATAACTGTATACCGCCAATTTTGAAATCGTGGAGAACTAAAATTACACTTGGTTCAATGCACGATGCGCTGTTCACTGAAAGCACGTCGTACCTAAAGCACGTTGTCACTGTTAGAACCTATTCTGTGATGTATGGAGCGACGTCAGTCACATGTGACAACATGATCTGACGAGGCCTTCCACCATCTCATTCGTTTCTCCGCTCTATTTTTAATCCACCTTTCCACAAATTATTGCTCTGTAAGGCCGCCTATTTGTATATACGATTATATGAGGTTCCGTGTCTGTCTGTCTATCTGCCTGTCTGTGTGTGTGTGCGGAGTGTCTGTGTGTTAACGTAGTGTTATGAATGAATATATGTATGTATAGATGGATGGATGAATGAATGAATGAAATGTATGTATGTATGTATGTATGTAGGTATGTCTGCATGTAAGCATGCTTGATTTGTGTAAGCATTCGTGTAAGTATATGCATGCATATATGTAAATGTATACGTATATGCATGTATGTTTGTATGCATAAATGTGTGTATGTGTGTGTGCACACATATATATATATATATATATATATATATATATATATGCACATATGTATGCATCTACGAACTAATGTTTAAATCAGAACTGTATTTGAAATCTTTATCGAAATGTTTTTTAGAAAAAAGAACAGAAACGTCTTTTGATCAAAGTCTATTAATGTGATTGATGTCTCCAATAAAAGCGTTTTAACGGCCACATGAACGCTGCTGAAAATAGACCATCGCACATCGAGCGTCTACAGGTGCTACGACCACAGCGTATCAGCAGCTTCACGTGGGTGTAAATCACGACGACGTCGGAAACGACAGCCCATCCGTCATCGTACCATCATAATGCTGATTTGAACAAGAATTCACCTTTGTACGGATTATGCAACTGTGTTTAAAACGATCAACTACTTAATGGCGTTTGTCACCTTCTGTCATTATTACGTTTGTTTAGCAAGAATGATAGTGCGCCTCCGTTGTCATAATTTTACTTGGTGATTTAACATAGCTGCTTTAAAAAAAAAAAAAAAAAAAATTTAAGCTGTGCACTGTTGAATATTTTAGGTATATTAGAACATGAAACAAAGTAAATATTAATCTTATGTAATGCATTTTAGAAATATATTTGAATAGCAAGTCTGAAATTCACCGGATGCCTGCTTACGAGAATATATTTTAAAATAATTTGGATTAACGTTATTCATAAAAAAAAATTATATTTCCTTGTAATTTTGAATACAGTACAACTCCATTCATTTGGTAATAAAAGTAACTATTATTTAGAAAACAATATTCTTAATAATTATTTCTGTAATTTTTTTATTTATTTATTTTTTTATTTTTTTTTTCAAGTAGGATGAAAAAAGACGCCAACTCGCAATCAGTAACCAATCCGCTAAACGCCAGAGATCACGTGACGCACGGTAGCTTCCATTTGAATTTTTTATTTTTTCCGCCACAGGAGAAGCGATGGACTTCCTAGATCTGTTTTATTGTTTTCGTTATTATTTTAGTAAAATTCATACTTCTATTTATTTAATGTCATCTTTTATAGATTAAATGAAACAAAATGTGTTTGCTTTTTTCAGTAAAAGAAATATCTGAAGTTGATTCATATAGAAAGATGTGAATGATTTTCTTTGTTTTTCCCAAGAAAATGTATTGATGGATGATCATCAGAATGTGGAATGACACCAATCTTGGCACTGGGCATTTGTCCGTTATTTGATAACTTGTTCCATTGACTTGTGCAAGATTTAGTACATGTATTATCTTCCTTTCGTAAGCTGTGCTGGTTAATGAT
>CM022671.1:28881249-28891249 GCA_012295275.1 Chrysomallon squamiferum
GATGAAAAAAGTTAAAGATGTTTACATTCTATTTCCTTATTTATTAATTTATACGATTTACCGTTTACATTTTATTTTATAAAGTCAGCTAATGTAAAACAGTGTATTTTCAAATCAAAGACCACATATGTGCTCAATTTGAACATTCGTACATGAACCAGTAAATTATTAACTCATATATGAGAACATACATATATACATGGATACATACATACATACATACATACATACATACATATATACATACAAAAGTACATACATCACAGTACATTTGCACTCGTTTTATTTAATAAATAGTGTTTATTCGTGTGTTTTTTGCCGCGTTATCTGTGAAAAATGTCATTTAAGAAGATCGATAAGTGTAGTTCAAGAGCCTCAGTTGGTTTCCTCCCTCAAAAACAAAAACAAAAACATAATGAATTGGTGTGTCGTCACAAAAAATATTGCTTCAATCATTATTTGAAAAACACACACACACATACACGTACACAAACACACACAGGTTCTTGACTGTTAGAACAATGAATGCCTGTTTTTGCTTTGTATTGACATGTGCAAACGATGTTGAAATGTACATCATTGAAGTCTGCCTTTGGCTAGACAATGGGTTCATTGTACTGCGAAAGTGCATAAAACTACAGTTCAAGACGGTATCATTATTCTATAAGGCGAACATAAAGATCTGAAATAATCCTTCCTTTATGAGAAACTGGTTTGTTTTATTAAAGACTAAGACCTCTCTGAAGTATAATTAATAACAGGAGGAGGGATTTTCAGATCGACTTTTATGGTTAACATACGTCATTTCCTCCTTCTAGCAATGGAAAGAACACTTTGATAGTAGTAGCTTTAGCAGTAGTAGAAGTAGTAGCAGCAGCAGCATAGTAATAACAGTAGTAGTAGTAGCAGCAGTAGCAGTGGTAGAGACAGTAGTGGCAGTGTTTTGTATGTCATTTATGTATTCTTTTATGTATTTATTCATTATCGTTTTTAATTTTATATTATTTATTTTTTTATTTTGACTTCATTCTTCCCAGAAGCTGCCACGATGTTGCATCACGTCAGAGACAGCACAAAGCCGTTGTGCTGGCCGTTGTGTTGAAAGCTGACCCCTGATTAACAGTCTGCTAGGATCTGTTGGCTTATGACTCTGGTCAGCGATCGCTCATCCAGGCCAGCCGTGAAGGTCGAAAGATTTAGACGAAAAATAATTATTTTCATTATTCGTTAATTATTTCCAGTTCCAGCCACGATCGTACCAATGATTTATCTACAACTGATTTTTTTTTTTTCCTGTTTCTGGGAAGACTTAGATAAAAGATTTCCTACTGTTAATGAAAAAGAATATCTCAAATAACGTGTTTGTTGTACAACACAACATTGAACATCTAAAATGTACTGAGATTACGTCAAATGTATCTATTACATAATGTAGTATATATATATTTATTTTAGTGTGTATATGTGTGTATGTTATGTAAATAAATAAATTAAAATGGATGGACCGCACCATTGAGTCTACTCTCAATTTAGAATGATGGATACGAGAATATATAATCTTGTCATGATGGTCGTAGAAATATACTGGTGGATGGTAACTGATGTTCACATTCCGATAACATGAAATATATACAGTTTTCCTTATATGCCTAATATTTCCTAATATATATATATATATATATATATATATATATGCCCCGAGACAACGGTACATCATTACATATTGTCAAAGTATATTTTTCACCTCTCTTCTGTCAGAGCCTCGAGGCTCTGTGTTCAGTGTTATATTACGATCTGAGTGACCCAGTAAATCCACGAAGGTTCTCATATATCATTTCAGTCCTTTGTATTCTGGACGGGCGAAAACTTCTGGCGTAATGGTGCAATGAATATGACAACGTATCTGAAGTGATATTTGATAAACGTGTGGACGGCGAGATTGACGAGGGAGGATGGTCCGAGTGACGAGGGGATCGTAATTATTTTTAGAATTAGCTGTACAGTACCACATCTGAGGTGAAAAATAAACTATATGTTACTGACTGTTCGTTCTCTCTCTCTCTCTCTCTCTCTCTCTCTCTCTCTCTCTCTCTCTCTCTCTCTCTCTCTCTCTCTCTCTCTCTCTCTCTCTCTCTCTCTCTCTCTCTCTCTCTCTTTCAACTCTTTCTTTTCAGACTTAAGATATCTCTTTCTGTCTCGCTTCTCCCTTTTTCTCCATGCACACACACACACACACACACACACAAACACACATACAGACATACATGCAGAAGTATATTGGTCCTCTCCTCTTTCTTTTTGAATATATAATAAATGAAGTGGAGTTTCGTAACAATAAATGTTGGAAACAAATAGTTTAACACGCGACTTTGACAAATGAATGACAGTGATAAATCTCTTAACGATATTAATAACTGATGACTCAGTCAGCATAGTTTAAGACACAAGTGTTATTACTGTATTCATACATACATAAAGTACACTCTTACACACACACACACACACACACACACACATATACACACATACATATATATAAACAAACAAAAAATATGAACAGAATTAACAACACTTGATATTTCAGAAAAACAAGAAAGACAAAAGATGATGTTTGTGTTTGCTGATGGTGTAATGACCGTTTGAGAGAAAAATAATATTTTTCAAAATTCTTGTAACTGACATACATTCAAACACACAACAAATATGAATGAGAGTATGTATGTATGTATGTGTATTTGAATGTATGTGTATACATGAGAGTATGTTTGAATATGTGTCGTTAAGTAGGTATGTCTGTATGTATCTTCAGATCGGTGCAAATGTCGTTGGTTTTATTTGTTGGTTGGTTTTTCCACAGCAATTATCTCGTCAATGAAAAAAGATTAAAAAAAAATAATAAGAATAAAATTTAAAGAAAAAAGAACTTGTGATATATAATCTAACTTGTCACCTTGTTTTGCATCTACGCATTGCATGAATGACAGCGACGTCGGAAGATTCTAAAATACCGAGAGATTTATGGACGTGCGAATATATAACTGAGCCGTATAAAAAGAAATATGAATGAATTTTGAAGGAAGTTAAGTACAAGATTGTGGCTTATTGGCTTATTAGAGCATGGCCTGGGGCTTGTTAAATGGTTCGCTGAATCACTTCTTCTAACTGGGTTCATTCCTGTTCTAGCTAGGACCATATGACAGAATGTGCTTGTAAAATAAACCTTGCTGCTAACTATATATATATTTTTTTTAATTTAAAAAAGAAGAGAAAGAAAATAGCGTCGTATTTCCAGTATTATTTCCAGTTTAGTCCTAAAATATTTTCAACAAAATATCGTTCATGTTATACTAATTATATTAATAATGCCTTGAAATCTACCGAAAACAAAGAAGCAAAAACATAGAAATACACCCCATCTCACTTAAAAAAATGACAATCCCAAAACTACATAATAAGAATTCAAAAACAAGAAACAAATAGGGCAACAAAAATCCAAAATGGCGAAGCGAAAACAATTAATAAGGACTGTGAGTAAATCTTCAGTTAAGATGTAAACCAAATGATTTACTGAAAATATTTCCATCGTTTTACTGTTCTGATTCTAGTGCAAATACAAAAAGTTTGTATAAAATTTTCTACGTTCACTATGGATGTTGAAATCAACCGCCATTACTTGCACATCGGTGTCGCCATTATGATTATTATTATTATTATTATTATTATTATTATTATTCGTGCTTTTTAACTCAAGGGAGATAAGTAGAATGCATTGTTATAGAACAACAAATTACCGCAAAAGCTTCAGTAAGTTCTGCTGATAAATTCTAAATCTGAATTGGAGGTTTATTGAATTTTCTTTCCATTTTAATGTTTAATTCATTTTTACTTTTTACTTGTAGTAGTTGTTGTTCCTTTCTTTCTTCGTTTTTTATTTTATTACGTATGCGATAATAACTACACAGGCTGAGTCATGAGTTAATAGTTACTAGAGAGTCACGATCCTTGGTAAGAATAAATAAATCAATAAATAAATAAATTGCACCAACGACGGCGACGATGACGATTTAGTGATGATGATAATAATAATGTATGTATGCTGGTGTATGTATAATGTATGGTTACATGCGTATAATAACTGCAGGCTCACACTTTGAAAAGAGTTACCCTCTTTGGATACATAAAACGATTTGATTTCATAAAAGTATTTCTACATTTGATTCAGTTTGATGTTAAACTACGGCAGTATTAAAATAATATTAAAAATTCAATCTTACATTTGCGCAGAATTCAGCACTTTACCCACTATAAATAAATGTAAATTTTAAAGTAAATTAATACTGTCAAAATTATACGTTTGTGTATTTCTATAATATTCTTCTAGGTACATCTGAATGTGTGTGGGTCTTTGAAATGTGTATATATGTGTGAAAGCTGTGTAAATTTATATACAAAGTTTGGTAGAATGTGTGTTTCCATTAAATTATATGTCAACGTGTGTTTCCATTAAAGTATGTGTTTGAATGTGTTTTTATTAAATGATGTGTAAATGTATGTTTGAATGTGTGTTTTTTTGTGTTTTTATAAATTATTATTATTAAGGTACGTGTGCTATTTAAGTTTATGTGAAAGCGTTTCCATTAAAGTATGTGTGAATGTATGTTTTTATTAAAGTATGCGTGAATATAATGTTTTTATTAAAGTATGTGTGAATGTGTGTTTTTATTAAAGTATGTGTGAATATATGTTTTTATTAAAGTATGCATGAATGTGTGTTTTTATTAAAGTATGCGTGAATGTGTGTTTTTATTAAAGTATGTGTGAATGTGTGTTTTTATTAAAGTATGCGTGAATGTGTGTTTTTATTAAAAGTATGCGTTAATATATGTTTTTATTAAAATATGTGAAAAGTGTGTTTTTATTAAAGTATGCGTGAATGTGTGTTTTTATTAAGTATATGTGAATGTGTGTATGCGAAAAAGTTGTGTTTTTATTAAAGTATGCGTGAATGTGTGTTTTTATTAAAGTATGCGTGAATGTGTGTTTTTATTAAAGTATGCGTGAATGTGTGTTTTTATTAAAGTATGCGAAAATGTGTGTTTTTATTAAAGTATGCGTGAATGTGTGTTTTTATTACAGTATATGTGAATATGTGTTTTTATTAGAATATATGTGAAAGTGTGTTTTTATTACAGTATATGTGAATATGTGTTTTTATTAGAATATGTGTGAATGAATGTTTTCATTACAGTATGTGTGAATGTGTGTTTCCATTGAATATAGGTTTTTATTAAAAGAATGTGTGAATGTGTGTTTTTATTAATATATGCGTGAATGTGTGTTTTTATTAATATATGCGTGAATGTGTGTTTTTATTAATATATGGGTAAATATGTGTTTTTATTAAAGTATGTGAATGTGTATTTTTATTAAAGTATGCGTGAATGTGTGTTTTTATTACAGTATTTGTGAATGTGTGTTTTTATTACAGTATATGTGAATGTGTGTTTTTATTACAGTATATGTGAATATGTATTTTTTATTAAAGTATATGTGAATGTGTGTTTTTTTATATGTGAATGTGTGTTTTTATTACAGTATATGTGAATGTGTTTTTATTAGAATATGTGTGAATGAATGTTTTCATTAAAGTATTTGTGAATGTGTGTTTTTATTAAAAGTATATGTGAATATGTTTTTATTAAACTATGTGTGAATGAATGTTTTTTCATTACAGTGTGAATGTGTTTTTATTTTGCGTGAATGTGTGTTTTCATTACAGTATTTGTGAATGTGTGTTTTTATTAAAAGTATGCGTTAATGTATGTTTTTATTACACTATGTGTGAATATGTGTTTTTATTAATATATGCGTGAATGTGTGTTTTTATTAATATATGCGAAAATGTGTGTTTTTATTAATATATGCGTGAATGTGTGTTTTTATTAAACGTATGCGAAAATGTATGTTTTTATTAAAGTATATGTGAAAGTGTGTTTTTATTACAGTATATGTGAATGTGTGTTTTTATTAGAATATGTGTGAATTAGTGTTTCCATTACAGTATGTGTGAATGTTTTATTATAGTATGCTTGAATGGGCGATTTCCTAAAAGTGTGTTTGAATGTAAATGCACGTGTCAGTCTCTGCTTTTCATCGGTTGAATTTACACATGCAATAACGAACATAAGCCAGACATAACTAACACTGAACGTCATCATAAACTTTATTACCGAGCAAAAGCACAAGTTAACAGTCTCTACTTCACAAAATTCTCTCCTTCTTCTAACTGTCCCGGTGTACAGGAATATCTGTCACCACATCTCTAACATTGTAGTTCTAATGTACAACCGCGGCTGTAAAACAGATATAAAAAGTAAATTAATTAACAGGTTGTTGACATTTATAAGATACAGTTTTATTATATTATTGCTGTAAAAAGTGCATTTTAGGATTTCGCGACGTATAAGTGATAATACATTCATACTTACACACATACGTACATATGTATGTACATACATATATACATACATACATTCATACATAATACACATACCCGAACATATAAATACACACATACACACACACATACATGTATATATATATAGATATATACACAGACAGACAGACGATAATCAGAAGTATATGTACGCACGCAAAATTTGCTCACGCACTGACAAACGTATTGTTACTTTTCGATTACCTGTTTGTTTTTTCGGTGTCGTACCTGTCGAAAGGGGAAATAAAAATTTTAAACCGATGTTTAGTATCTGTATGTAGCTACGTGTTTCTATATATCTGTCTTTGTTAAAAACTATATCCCTGCCTACATACAGCTAAATAATTGAGTGTATAACTTTCTGTATGTATTTATTGTATGTATTTTTTGTATGTGTGTGCGTATGTGCAGGTTTGTATTTGTCTGTCAAGGTGTCTTGTGTATTTATTTACAGATGTATTTTTTTTTTGTATGTACGTACGTACGTTAGTGTTTACTTACCCGATTTTTTGAAGAAGAAGAAGAAAAAAAAATGATGAAGATTATTTCATAGTCCAGTCAATACTTTCAGCGATTAAGATTAAGATAATTTATATT
Source organism: Chrysomallon squamiferum (assembly GCA_012295275.1). NCBI lineage: Eukaryota > Metazoa > Mollusca > Gastropoda > Neomphalida > Peltospiridae > Chrysomallon > Chrysomallon squamiferum. The sequence continues at coordinate 28,888,343 of CM022671.1, forward strand.
TTCATAGTTTTCAATATATCAGCGATTAAGATTAAGATAATTTATATTTTCTTTTTCATATATGTAAGAAAGAGAGAGTTACAGAGAGAGAGAGAGAGAGAGAGAGAGAGAGAGAGAGAGAGAGAGAGAGAGAGAGAGAGAGAGAGAGAGAGAGAGAGAGAGAGAGAGAGAGAGAGAGAGAGAGAGAGAGAGAGAGAAAAGAACAGTTAGTAACATATAGTTTATTTTCACCTCAGATGTGGTACTCTACAGCTAATTCTAAAAATAATTACGATCCTCTCGTCACTCGTCAATCTCGTCGAGAGAGTGGGGGGAGAGAGAGGGGGAGAGAGAGGGGGAGAGAGGGAGGTAAGAAAAATTTGGTATCTTAATGGGTATAAGATACAAAAGAGACAATCATGGTTCCGTTTCATTTGATTTGTTCCGAGATTAATTACATGATTCTGCTCTGATTTAGAGTTCTTATTTTCTTTTCTTTTGTAATATCTCATTCCAATAGTTTAATAACTTACTAATTCCTGGGGCATTCCCTGATTGCTTCGTGTTATGTCCTGAAAAGATACGAAGTTTAAGAATTGAGGATTAGTTAGAAATCTAAACAGATCACTGAAAATTTATTTATTTATTTATTTATTTATTTATTTATTTATTTATTTATTTATTTATTTATTTATTTATTTATTATTTATTTATTTAATTATGTGTTTATTTTGTTTGTTGGTTGGTTTATTGGTTGGTTCATTCGTTCGTTTCAGTCGTCAGAGTTTAAACAGCCATTTTAACAACAGTTGTAGATTTTTAAACAAAACGGAAGTATTATGATCACATATACATACACATACGTATAACTGTACTTTATATATTCACCTGCAGAGGCTGTGTTTGATACACCATGCTGCTGGGTTCCTGACTTATTTGCCTGGATGACAGTTTGAGAGGTAGGCGCTTTATGAGCAGCTATTCTGTACATCACTGGAGGAGAGTGGTAAACGCCCCCAGCTCTGTAAGGATAATCATAGTTAACCTTTCCGTAATCTCCTTGAACGAAAATATACTGGTTTCCAGGCCAGAGCCCATTGTACGGATTGCCGTAAGCAGCACCTCCAGCACCTGCACCTGCACCTGCACCTGCACCTGCTCCTGAACCACCACCTGCAGCACCGGCCCCAGCACCGTGTCCTGCTCCACCCAGACCCGGTCCTGTACCAGCACCAGCTCCAGCTCCTGCACCAGCGTCGATTCCAATCAGAATAGGACCTCCAGCTCCTGCACCTGCTCCTACACCTGCTCCTGCTCCAGCACCTGCCCCTGAACCCGCTCCTGCACCTGCACCTGCTCCTGCTCCAGCTCCTGGAGGTCCGACAAGGTAAACAGGAGATCCGGCACCTCCTGGAGTAGGTCCTACAAGAAATATAGGACCACTCATACCTGGTCCTCCAGGACCTCCAGCGCCTGCCCCACCTGCACCAGCGCCTGCCCCACCTGAACCAGCCACCTCCTACACCGATTCCTGGACCTGCAGCACCTGGACCAACACCAGCTCCAGGACCTGCACCTGCACCACCTCCCATGCCTATTCCAGGCCCACTGGCACCTATTCCAAGACCTGGACCTCCAGCACCTGCACCACCCGTTCCTATACCGCCTCCTGGACTAGGTCCTACAAGAAGTATAGGACCACCGATACCTGATGCTCCTGGACCACCAATTACATATCCAGGACCTGAACCAGCTGAACCACCACTGCCAGCCGGAACACCTATAACCGGTGCCGTTCCAAAACCAGGCCCTCCCATTCCTGCTCCTGGACCAGTAGCGCCAGTTCCTATCACAGTTCCAGGACCCCAAGTTCCTGATCCAGCAGCCCCTGACCCTACGCTTATAACAGGAAGAGCTCCAACACCAGGTTGTCCGATTCCAACACCTGCTCCAGCAGCACCTGCACCTGTCCCAGTTCCAGGACCCCAAGCTCCTGAACCAGCAGCCCCTGACCCTACGCTTATAACAGGAAGAGCTCCAACACCAGGTTGTCCGATTCCAACACCAGCTCCAGCAGCACCTGCACCTGTTCCAGTTCCAGGACCCCAAACTCCCGAACCAGCAGTCCCGGCCCCAACACTTATAACAGGAAGAACTCTAATTCCAGGTCTTCCAATTCCAGCACCAGCACCAGGAGCACCTGCACCTACTCCAGTTCCAGGACCCCAGGCTCCTGAACCAGCAGTCCCAGGTCCTACACTTACTAACAGGAACACCTCTAACTCCAGGTCTACCCATTCCAACACCAGCTCCAGAAGCACCTGCACCTACTCCAGTTCCAGGACCCCAGCCTCCAGCTCCAGGTCTTCCTGCACTTGGACGAACTCTACTTGGTCCCATGCCGACAAAACGGATAAGTTCATAACCTGGACCTCCGATAGATATTGAACCTGGACCCATTCCACGTACAATTAATAATGGACCAGGTCCTGCACCAAGTCCTGGGACACCTGCTCCCGCACCGCCTGCTCCAGCTCCTACACCATATCCAGGTCCTCCTGCTCCCGCCCCACCTGCTCCAGCTCCTCCTGCACCAAATCCATGACCTCCTGGACCAAATCCTGGACCACCTGCTCCCGCCCCACCTGTTCCAGGTCCTGCACCAAATCCTGGACCAAATCCTGCTCCACGATGTCCAGGACCTCCTGCTCCTGCACCAAATCCAGGTCCTCCTGGACCAAATCCGTGACCACCTGCTCCTGCTCCACCTCCTGCACCATGTCCTGCTCCTGCCCCAGCTGCTCCAGGTCCTGCACCAAATCCAGGTCCACCTGGACCAAATCCATGACCACCTGCTCCAGCTCCGCCTGCTGCACCTCCTACACCATGTCCAGGACCTCCTGTTCCAGGTCCTGCACCAAATCCAGG
>CM022671.1:28896249-28933749 GCA_012295275.1 Chrysomallon squamiferum
AAGGATAGAAACACTTTATTTATTTATTTATTTATTTGTGTGTGTGTGTGTGTGTGTGTGTGTGTGTGTGTGTGTGTGTGTGTGTGTGTGTGTGTGTGTGTGTGTGTGTGTGTGTGCACTTTAAGTTCAAAGTGACGTATCGGCGCTTTTTTTGTAAATTTTTATGTTGGATGTGGTTCTTATTTATTTATTTATTTATTTATTATTCTACTTCATTTTTATTATTAGTTCATTTATTTATTTATTTTTATTTATTTGTGTTACTTAAAAACGCTACAACTTTATAACTCTAACAGTTGCTCTCTCTCTCTCTCTCTCTCTCTCTCTCTCTCTCTCTCTCTCTCTCTCTCTCTCTCTCTCTCTCTCTCTCTCTCTCTCTGATGTGTATCAAAATCAGTTCTCCCTGCGTGAACCTTTTCCTGTTCTAACTATCACTTATATCTTGAATATCAAACAAGGTAGTATGTACTGCCCTACAGATTAAAAAAAAAAAAAACATTATTGATAAAAGTATAAATCAAACATTATCATTCAGTTTAATTTTTTTTTTTTTTCCATTATTTTCCAAGAAATTGACTAAATTTTGATATATATATTTCTTAGTTCTTTATTTTCTTTCAACTTGCTGTACAGATTCGAAATGTAATAAAATATTTGTTTAGAGAACACTATCTGACTGTTTGACGTACAAAATACATCTGGGCTACTGGCGTTTTCATAGTTTGGCATTTGTATAGACGTGTTGTTTTTTTGTTGTTGTTGTTTTTTTTGGTGTTTTTTTTTAACTGCGTTTACTAATAGTGGTATAAAGTATATTAAGTTTATAATAATAAAATAAATAAGTTTAAATAAATATAAAACAGTAGAACCAAATTTTACAGTTAAACAAAAGGGCGAAAAAAAAGCTCAGTTTGAATTTTTTTTTTTTTTTTTTTTTTTTTTGAATACAATTATTATCAGGGTTTTTATATATATATAAAGAAAATATTGTTAACCAGTGTTATAAAATTTAATAAGAATGTTTTAATTATAATTTTAATCTTTAAAATAAATAAATAAATATAAATTGTTGTTCTTGTTTTTTGCTTGTATTTGTTGGGTTTTTGTAGGTGTTTCTGTTGTTTTTTTTTTATTTTTTTTCAATTTGACGGGGGTTTTATTTTCCTTTTTTTACTTTTTTTTTATTTTGTTTTAAAAGTTTGAAAATTATGAATATTCAATGAGGTTGTTTTTATATATAACCGTTCAACAAACGCAATTGTTTCAAAACCAGGATCTTTTCATTTTGTTTGTTTTGTTAGAAATGATTTTGAATAATACCATGATATTTTTTTGAAAACTTATTAGATTAAACTGTAATGAATCAAATTAATTTTTCCCTACATTATAAATTAAATCCTTTTGATGTTTTCGTTGCAATCTTGTCATAACGTAACGTCTAGATATTTTAAACCACTATACAAACAAAATAACGCAGCTAACTACAAATACTGTTTATTTTAAAAATGAAAAGGCAAAGATACAGCGAGTGACAAAAACAAAGGAAAAAGACAACATTGCTGGATTCTTGCTGATGGCGATGTTATAATCCGGATCTGAAGAAGACAAAACAAAAAATGAGAATATAAAAATTAATTTACAAATCTATCAACTCAGGGAAAATTTTCTTCTCGAACACCTGAAGATACTCATTCAAAAAAAAAAAAAAACAGAAAAATCAGACAAAAACCAGACATACAAACCACTTAGTTTGGTAACCTATTTACTTTATTTTATTAGTTTTGAAATAATAATAATAATAATAATAAATCCTCGCATTATTGAACTAAATTATTTATTTATCTACAGATTCAGCTTCCAAATATAGAAGTTTTGTAGAAAGGTTTGAACAGAGTTAACCTTGCTATTTTATAAATTGTTAAACATTTCAATACCTCTCGATTTATACTTGTTAAAGATGTGTTGCTGGATGGTGTTGGACAATGTTGGTGCCCCCTGCGAAACCATTATTATAAAACGGGTTTGGATTTCCAGGAAACTGCATCATTCCATACCCTGTACCTCCCATACCAACTCCTGCACCAGCAGCACCCGGCTCCTGCACCAAATCCTGGACCTCCCATTCCGACTCCTGCACCAGCAGACCCAGCTCCTGCACCAAATCCTGGACCTCCCATACCTAGTCCTGCACCAGCAGACCCAGCTCCAGCACCAAATCCGGGACCTCCCATGCCTAGTCCTGCACCAGCAGCACCGGCTCCTGCACCAAATCCTGGACTTCCCATTCCGACTCCTGCACCAGCAGACCCAGCTCCTACACCAAATCCTGGACCTCCCATACCGAGTCCTGAACCAGCTGAACCAGCTCCTACACCAAATCCTGGACCTCCCATGCCTAGTCCTGCACCAGCAGACCCAGCTCCTATACCAAATCCGGGACCTCCCATTCCGACTCCTGAACCAGCTGCTCCCGAACCAACATTAAATCCTGGACCTCCCATTCCGATTCCTGATCCAGCTGCGCCTGAGCCTATACCAAATCCAGAACCTCCCATTCCTCCTGATGGTCCAGTACCAAAAACAAATCCCGGAGCTCCCGCTCCTGCACCACCTATTCCTGTACCTATGCCAAATCCAGTACCACCTAAACCTGATCCTAATCCTGTTGAACCAAAACCAAATCCAGGTCCACCGAAACCTAATCCAGATCCTGATGAACCCATACCAAATCCAGGAAGACCGAAACCTGGTCCAGTTCCAGTTGAACCCATACCAAATCCAGGAAGACCGAAACCTGGTCCAGTTCCAGTTGAACCCATACCAAATCCAGGACCACCTAAACCTGATCCAGCACCAGGACCAAATCCAGGACCAGAGGGTGTTCCAGGACCACCAGTGACTATAACAATACCAGGGCCTCCTGCCCCTGGTCTGCCTCCTGCGGGCCCAGTTCCCATCCCTGGCCCCATACCTCCAGCACCGACTCCTGCACCAGTTGAACCAGGTCCCATACCAAATCCTGGACCGCCGCTTCCAATACCGGCAGGTCCTGCACCAACACCAGTACCAGGACCAAGGCCAGCACCACCTGCTCCTGGTCCTAAGCCTGAACCTCCCATACCCATTCCCATGCCGGGTCGACCATTTCTTCCACCTGGACGTTGACCTGGGCCTACTGCTCCTAAACCACTTCCTGGTCCTACTCCAGTGTTTATTATAATTTTTGTTCCTTCCATCACCATACCGATGTCTCCCCCTCTGGCTAATCTGGATGTTGCTGTCATTGGTGAACCACCCCAGACTGGTCTACGTCGAGGGCCAAATCCAGGACCAGGCGCTCCTGGTCCTACCATAGGACCAGCCATACCACCAACAGGTCCTGGTCCTACCATAGGACCAACCGGCCTAGGTCCTACCACAGGACCAACCATTCTACCCACCGGCCTAGATCCTACCACAGGACCAATAATCCTACCAACCGGTCCTGGTCTTACTAGAGGTCTAGGGATGCCAGCGACTGTTCCAACAGCAACAGCGCCGCCAGTTACTCCAAACACAGGACGTCGTCTAATACCAAGCACTGGTCCGGCTCTTATGCCAAATATGGGGCGTCGTCCTGGCGGAAGCCCGCCTGGCATACTGACTCCAGGGCGTGCTATTCCCATTCCAACCCCGACTGCCACGGGTCCTACTCCGAATCGTGGGCGTCCCGGACCTACAGCGACTCCTACTGGCACAGGTCCCACTCTCACTGCTGGGCGGCCAACGCCTGATGGCCCTACTACGGGTCCTGCGACAAATCCTGGACCGCCGATTACAGGGCGTCGAGGTGAAGTGGCACCCCAGACTGGTCTGATCGGTTTGATCCCGCCACGCGTAAACCACCATTTGTGGAAATGAAAAAATGAAGGACCTGAAAATATATTACTGTTACCATCAACAACAAAAAAACGAAGGACCTCAAAATGCATTACTGTTACCATCAACGTCATTATCATCAAGAAGAATAACAAAGGAGTCAATAGAAAGCACAAAATCAGAATAAAAATAGATGAAAAAAATGTTACCTAATTTTAAAAAAGGTAATTAACTGTTAAAAAGGTTATCTGTCAGCTGTCCATTAAAAATTAATTAAAAACAAATGAGTTGATTTTGACAAGACTACAAGATCATTAGAAGCAGTAAAAACACTGAAACACGTACTTAAAACAAGTAAAATATTATATTCGTAACAAACGGTAATATCAAAATCTCTCTCTCTCTCTCTCTCTCTCTCTCTCTCTCTCTCTCTCTCTCTCTCTCTCTCTCTCTCTCTCTCTCTCTCTCTCTCTCTCTCTCTCTCTCTCTCTCTTCTTACTTATGCTTATATACATACATACACTCACATATCTACATTATAACAACTGATTTTAAGTATAGAAGACAGTTAATCAGATAGATTAAGAGGTAAAGTTTTAAAGTTACAAATCGTACTTCAGTATAAATAAATAAATATCTTACGTGGAACTGCCGCGGCACGTGTGGCAATTTGAGCTCTCGGTAGACGTAGTCCAAGTATCCCTCGTCTCACAAATGGTACTGAAATAAAAATTTTATAAATAATCGTAACAACGACATTTTATATGTGTTCTGTGTTCTGATATAAAATGTCAGTATCTTCCACTACTCTTACATTATAACTGCTTGTCTTACCATTACTAAACTTAATAATTTATTGTGATTACTGTTTACTGTAATTATTATTGTTGTTGTTGTTGTTGTTGTTGTTGTTGTTGTTGTTGTTGCTGCTGTTGTTTGTGTTGTTACTGTACCTGGAACAGGGGGACGGACAACTCCCATGGTACCTGTAGGTAAAAGAAGTTCAAATGTTTTTAATTCGAGAAAGATAAACGCAACTCTATACACTCTACCAACTCTCTCTATCTCTCTCTGTCTCTCTCTCTGTCCCTCTCTCTATCTCTCTCCCCATCTCTCTCGCTCTCTCTCTCTCTCTCTCTTTCTCTCTCTCTAACTTATACACACATACATACAGAGACACACACACATATGTATACATCATAACAATGATTTTTTAAAATTTTAATGGAATCAGAGAGAATAAGAGAAAGTTTATAAATTATAAATCATTCTTACCTAGAAATTAATGAATGAACGAACTATCATACATTTAAATTCATTTCAGTTTAAACTTATTATTATTATTATTATTATTATTATTATTATTATTATTATTATTATTATTATTATTATTATTATTATTATTATTATTATTTTATTATTGTTATTTTTTTTTTTTTTTTTGTAACAACAATTTAAAAAAAATTAAACAAAACTCCCCCAAAACCCAAACAAACCAAAACCATGACATGAACTGATTTTGCCAAGACTAGAAGATCATGAGAAACAGCAAAAAACACTGACATATGAAAATAAACACATAACTATATTCCTAATAAATGTTAATAACAAAATGTGTCAGCATATGTCCTTAATTAAACAATCATTCATTGATAAACGTGTGTGGATGAAATAACACGTAAAATGAATAAATAAATGAATCTTTGTCTTACGCGGGACTGGTGCTGTGAGGGTCGCAATCTGGGGTCTTGGAAGAGGTAGACCACGAACCCCTCCTCTCATTAATGGACCTGAAAATGTTTGATGTACATAACGTAGTTGCTATGGTTATATGTATTTTTGTGTTCTGATATCAAATTTCAGTAATTTCCATTACTCTTAATAAAATAACTGCAGGCGTTTACAACTTTTATGACATTATTGCTACACTTTATAATTTATTTTGGTTACTGATTATTATTGCTGACATTATGATTATGATTATTATTATTATTATTATTATTATTATTATTATTATTATTATTATTGTTGTTGTTGTTGTTGTTGTTGTTGTTGTTGTTGTTGTACCTGAAATTGCGGTACGGAAACCTCCAAAGGCACCTGCAAGCAAAAGGAAGAAGTTCAATGTTCTTTTGTTGTTTTTGTTTAAGTTAAACGCAATACAATACTCTCTCTCTCTCTCTCTCTCTCTCTCTCTCTCTCTCTCTCTCTCTCTCTCTCTCTCTCTCTCTCTCTCTCTCTCTCTCTCTCTCTCTCTCTCTCTCTCTCTCTCTCTCTCTCTCAGCCTGACTCATATACAGATATATAAATTATAACAATGAATGATTTTTGTTTCTTTTAAATACAGAACTCATATCATAAGTTTTTATTTTATAAATCTTTCTTCAGTGTAAATAAATAAATAAAATAAAAAATTTGTCTTACGTGGAACTGCAGCTGTAAGTGTGGCAATTCGAGCTCTCGGTAGACGTAGTCCACGTAATCCTCCTCTCATAAATGGACCTGAAATATTATTTCTTTATACGTAATTGTCATAAAGACATGTTACACGTATTTCGTATTCCTATAAAACGATTTTCAGTAACTTCCATTACTCTTTTATAAATAACTACTAGTATAATTTATTGCTGTTGTTGTTGTTGTTGTGGTGGTGGTGGTGGTTGTGGTGGTTGCTGTAGTTGCTGTACCTGGAATTCGGGCACGGAAACCTCCCATAGCACCTGCAAATGCACCTACCCCTCCTCTCATGAATGGACCTGAAAGATTTTTGTAAACATGAATAATAAAGACATGTTATGCATATTTCGTGTGTCTAAAAAACAATTTAAGTAACTTTCATTAAGCTGTTATAAATAACTACTCGTATAATTTATTATTATTATCATTATTATTATCATTATTATTATTATTATTATCATTATTATTATTATTATTATTATTATTATTATTATTATTATTATTATTACTATTATTATTATAGTTGTTGTTGTTGTTGCTGCTGTTGTTGTACCTGGAATTCTGCCACGGAAACCTCCCATAGCACCTGCAAATGCACCTACCCCTCCTCTCATGAATGGACCTGAAATTTGTTTAAGCATAATTGTAATAAAGACATGATTCATATATTTCGTATTCCTATAAAAAATTTCAAAAACTTTATTAAGTTTTTATAAATAACTGCTAATATAATTTATTGTAATTATTATTATTATTGTTGTTGTTGTTGTTGTTGTTGTTGTTTAACGTGGAGTTCAGCCACGGAAACCTTCCAAGACACCCGCAATAAAAGGTAAAAGTCTACATTTTTTAAATTTTTATAAAGATAAACGCAGTACTGACAGTTTTTATTTATTTATTTTTTTATTTATTTGTTTATTTATTTTCTTAATTTACCTCGGAATGAACGGAATCCTCCCATTGGAGGACGAAATCCCATCATTCTGCGGTTCATAAATGACCGGGCAATCATCGGATCTGCGAAAGAAGAAGACTGATATTGAAGAACGTATTCTTATGTTTTTAAAATGCTGAATGGAAATAAAACGTAAGATTTGTCTGGGTCAGTATATTTCAGGTGAAGTCTTAGAATAATTCAGTTATCACAATATAATGGGGGTTAAAAAATTCAGAATTTCACGTACCATCAATGAAATGTGTTGGTTTAAAAAACTGAGAGTGTGTAGGGGGTGGGGGTGGGGTGTGGATGGGGTGGGTGTGTAATGGTTAGTTGTTGGTTCAGATTTTGTTTTTGACTCTTTCTGGTGTAATTATTATTGTTATTCTGTTTTGTGATAGAAATGGTAGTATTGGTAAAAATGGTAGTGTAATATCGGATATGGTTGTGACAGTAGTTGTGGTAGTGATAGTAGGAGGAAAGTTACTAACAGTAGTAGTAGTAGTAGAAGAAGAAGTGGTATACTAGTAGTAGTAGTAGTAGTAGTAGTAGTAGTAGTAGTAGTAGTAGTAGTAGTAGTAGTAATAGCAGTAGTAGTTGGAAGAATAGTAGGAATAGTAACAGTAATAATAGTTGTAGCAGTAGTAGGAATAATAACAGCAGTAGAATTTGTAGTAATAGTAGTAGTAGATGTTCATGGTAGTAGAAGTAGAAGTAGTGACAGTAGTTGTAGTAGATGTAGTAGTGTAGTAGTAGATGTTCGTGGTAGTAGAAGTAGAAGTAGTGACAGTAGTTGTAGTAGAATTTGTAGTAATAGTAGTTGTAGATGTTCATGGTAGTAGTAGAAGTAGTGACAGTAGTTGTAGTAGAATTTGTAGTAATAGTAGTAGATGTAACAGTGTTCGTGGTAGTAGAAGTAGTGACAGTAGTTGTAGTAGAATTTGTAGTAATAGTAGTAGTAGAAGATGTTCGTGGTAGTAGAAGTAGTGACAGTAGTTGTAGTAATGGTTGTTACTCACGTCTCATGAAACGGCACTCAGTTACAACAACGACGCCAGCCATGAAGACCACAAATATTCGGATCCAAGTCATTCTCATGCTGGCTGTTTAGATACAAACATTTTTATTTAAATAAATAATGAACCACAGGCAAATAACTAATATATATATAATGACGTACTAATGAAAGGTATCAGCATGTCTTCTACGAGTATTCGTTTCTAATATCTATTATTATTATTATTATTATTATTATTATTATTATTATTATTATTATTATTATTATTACTAACTAATTTCCTTTTTTTTTTTTTTTTAAGGCTTTGTGCCTTATTAATTTTGTTGTATAATATTTAATTACCGCAAACCGCATGAAATTATTCATTTTCCTTCAGATATATCGAGTGAAATAAATTACTGTCTCTCTTTTATTTAAAATGATAAATATTAAAATAATAACCAATATTAAATTATTAACAAAAACAATTACGATAAAATTTCTTTACGATCCTAAATACTCAGAATATTCAACATTCACTTTACCTGCCGAGCTGACTTGTAAAACAAAACTATGCAGAAGAAGGTCCAGATTTTTTCTAAAGAATGTTCAGGCTTTCTTATATCGTTGTAAAACATTTCTTTTAGACCAATCAAAAAACGGTAAAATAAGTACTGGCGACATAAATTGCTTTACCTTTGCCCTAAAGACTGATACCTCTGTTTCCAACATGAAACAAAAAAAAAAAAAAAAAAAAACCTACAAACCCATTACGTGATTAATGTCTGTAAGACAAATGACATATGACAAAGTGTTAAATATATAAAGTGTCATTCTCCCCTGAATGCATTCTCTGTAGTTTTTCTTTTATATATATATTTTTAATTGATCACTGTGTAACAAATAGAACATTAAATGTCACTCGTACCAAGTTCATCACGTTGAGTTCAGAAATAACCCCCGTCAAGTCTCTTATCCGTGCGAGAAGGTTTTTTTTTTTTTCGGTTATTATTGTTGTTGATTTGTATAACAACCGTAGCTGATTCATGACAGTGTAAAATCATGCTACATTATTTACAGTCAAGATATTCATATTATCAACATAATCATTTATTTCATCGTTATTATTACTATTAGGAGTTGGTAGAAGAGCGAGGTGATGGAAATGGGTTTTATGACCTAGGTGTACTCTAAGATCCGTGAGGATGAAGTTGGGAAAGAATGGGTTAGTAGTAAACGCTAGGTTTTTTATTATCATTTATTTCTTCATCGATCTGGCGACGCTGTCTTACAAAGCATCTTAGTCTGCTTGTCTTTACGTGGGTGCACCGGTCTGGAATTTTTAGATCTTTGATAATGATATGTAATAAAACATTTCCACTTGCGCTGTTGCTTTGTTAAATAAACGTCTCTGGCTCCATGCTAGTACACACACAAACTGGAAACTAAAATGCTGGGGAAATGATGTGTTTCTGCGTATCCGGCCATTTCTGTAACTATAACAGAGTAGTCCTACTCGTAGAAGCAGCATCAACAGTGAATTGAATGAGACATTTCGTATAATCGTGATGAACCCTTTTATAATGATAACGTTTGTACTCGTCTTGCTGTTGTTGTTGCTGATGTAGTTCCTCTATTTCTTCTTCTTCTTCTTATAATAATAATAATAATAATAATAATTACAGTAATAATAATAACAACAACAATAAATAAATAAATAAAAGTAGTAGTACTAATAGTAGTAGTAGAAAAAAATAGTACCGTAGTAGTAACAGTTGACAATAATTATTATAAAATATTCTTCCTTATTTCGGTTATCTTTTGTTCTTAAATAACAAAACAATTCATCATAATATTTTGTTCGTGTACACGCACATGTCACACGTATTCACGCACATATGGATATACAAATAGAGAGAAAGAGTGGCAGAGAGAGAAAGAGAGTTTTATTAATTCATCAGATATAAAATTGTACAAGCATTGAACCAAAATAACAGAGAAAAAAATAAAGCGCCAAATCTTTGATACAGTGTTTTAATATCTTACAACAACATGAAATATATAAAGATATAAATTAATGAAATCTGTGAATCAAATACGGATACAGGATCGATTTCCCGAACAATAACTTCTTTTAACTTCCTTAAAATTAAGACTGGGTATTTGAAATTCCTTAATTTACATGTAATATAATATTTTTAAAAATTAAATTAATAATCTGATTATATTGGTGCACACTGTACCAATAAACTTTTATTACACTAATGTATTTCATTTAATCATTTAAATTACATTTTTTAGTATTATTTATTTTACTTTTTAAATTAAAGTTTTAAGAAGAATATGGTTTTTAGATACCTGCCAGATATGTAATTTACATCTTCCGATATGTACTGTTAAATTATTATTATTATTATTACTACTACTATTATCTCTTTTATTTCGGAAAAACTTTAAATGCGGAAAGGTTTTGGAATAAACGGTTCCGGAAAATCGATGGCGTATATATATATAAAATACCTTAAAATACAATCATACGTTTGACAGAAATCTGTTTCAGTAAATATAAATGATTCATTCTAAATACAGGTGATCTGTTAATTTTACAGACTTGTCTTCGGCAAACTTCAGATACACTGACGAAAAACTTCGTCCATTAAACATAAGTACTCCGACCATCTTTATTGTTATCTGAAGGTAAAAAAAAAAAAACAAAAAATAATAATAATAATATTCTTGTTAAATGAAGTTTAAACTTTCTTAATTCATATAAGTGATATATATATATATATATATATATATATATATATATATTCGTTTAAAAGCTGACTTACGGAGATAACATTTTGAATATCTCCTCATAAACTATGGTTTAAAATTCATGTTTATTTTTCTGTTACAAATTCGCGAAATACGCCCTATTTCAAACAGTATGCTTTAAAAACAGACAAAAGGGATGATATGAGTCCCAAAGTTAATAATATTACCTAGCTAAAAATATGTTTAAGTATTATTTTTAGTACTTCGATATAAAAGAAGAAGAGGAGTAAAAAATTATATAGATATAGATATTAATATATTAATCATAAATAAGTAACTATAAAATGAAATATCATTTTTAACAACCACCACATTACTATAACATGCATACGTAGTATGTACAGGTAACAGACATGCATGTACAGGTCACACAGGTGTGCACAGGTATAGACAGGTAATTGCAGGTGGAGACAGGTACATGGAGGCACACGCAGGTATGTATTGGTACAGACAGGTGTGCACAGGTACATGCAGGTACAGGACACACATAAACAGATATGTATATATAGATGTATGTGAAGGTGATATATACAAAGAAATATCTGTACAAATAACCTGCACGTGCTTGTTGTGAATTTATAGCACGTGCTGGTTGTGAATGTGTCTCATGTTTTTATTTTTACCTTTAATCATAATATTCATATTCTTCTGAAGATGTTAGCGTTGTGGAATTCTGTTCTGGAATAATAATAATAATAATAATAATAATAATTTTTTGTCTTTATTTTTTTTTTATTTTTTTATTTATTTATTTATTTATTTATTTATTTATTTATTACCTAGTTCTTCCTCTTCTGGTGGTTCGTCAGTTGTAGTCGTGCTTTCTGAAAAAAATGTGTAAAACAAACTTTGAAAGAATAGCAAATACTATATTTTAAATTTATTATTTATGTATCTGTATTTATATACGAGCGAGAACACACAAACACACACACACACACACACACACACACACACACACACACACAGACACACACACACATATACATAAATAAAAACACACAAAATCACACAAACTAAATACTTTCTTTTCTAGTCTGTTCTCCTTAATAAAAGGGCCAAAAGTTTTAAATATTTACAAGTTATAGTTTTAACTGTTAAATTTTTTGTTGTTGGTTTTTTGTTCGGCTGATTCTTTTTTTTTTTTTTTTTTTTTTTTTTACACTCTTTCGTAAAATAAAAGGACAGAATGCGCAATTTTTCAGAATTTTAAAAGTTTCTGTAATACATTCAGATAATTTTTAAAATTATTTTCTGTTTCGTAAATATAATACGAATTCAACATGTCTGCCCAGGGATATAAGAAAGATTTTCTTCTTCTTTTCATTAATTTTATTTTATTTATATAATAAAATAAAAATATGTATTAATAACTAATTAATTAATAAAAGTTATAAAAATATATTCAGTCTTACGAGGAGATGTTGTTGTAGTTGTTGATTGTTCTTGTTGTCCGTTTGGAAATAGATGTTCTGAAACAAGACAAAGACAGATTTCAAACATTAGCCAACTCTGAGTTTATAATCCACAAAATGATATGTAAATCGTAGTTTGCTGTTCTTTCTTTAATACTGCATGGGAAAAACATCTGCTTAAAAGGTATTAACACGAGTAAATATTATTAATGATAAGTTTAATTTAAAATATATTCTTTTAAAAACAGTGTTTTTAAAATAAATGTGAAAAAAGAATTGCTGATTTTAGAATCTTGAGTCTTCTTCTTCTTCTTACTGTTATTGTTATTATTATTATTATTATTATTATTATTATTATTATTATTATTATTATTATTATTATTATTATTATTATTATTATTATTTTTATTATTAATTATTGTTATTATTATTATTATCAAACATTTATATTACTTTTAATTTAGATTTTTTTTTTGTTGTTTTTATTATTATTATGTATTCACTATTTATTTATTTATTTATTTATTTGTTTGGTTGTTAATACATTTATTCATTCATTCATTCGTGAGTTCATTCACTTATTTATTATGACGTAAAAAATTAAATAAAAACAAAGGAAATATCCAAATATATACATGTATATAATTATTTATAACATATTGACATATCGTGGAGGAACCTGCGAAGTAAATACACATCATTAAACAAATAAAAATAAGGAAGATGACATAAAATTAAAGTGACAAACCAGTGGCACGACAATCAGTCAGACAGCTGTAAAATGACAGTTTATTTCCTCAAAACGTAATAAACGACACTTCCACGATCATCGTTATCGGAATGAAGAATAAAATTATTAGTCATAGCATGAATAAAATTACATTAGAATTAACTTTTATTTGTGTCCTTTTGTGTCATTGTGTGTGTGTGTGTGTGTGTGTGTGTGTGTGTGTGTGTGTGTGTGACTCAGACAGAGAGAGTGTCTGTGTATGTATATCTGTTTGTGTATGTGTGTATGTCTGTGGGAGTCTGTATATCATTGTGTGTATATTTATTTAGCTACGACTGTTTTTTTCTGGTCTGTTTAACTTGCAAATCATTCCTTTCGTTCTGTTTCGCCATATTTCTGGATTATTATTATTATTATTATTATTATTATTATTATTATTATTATTATTATTATTATTATTTTAATTTTCTTTAGTCAAACTTATGAAGTGTTTCTAAAGAAAAGTATACTGTAATCAAGAAATTCTTTCTATTTACTTTTATTAATTAATTAATTTATTTATTTATTTATTTATTTGTTTATTTATTCATTTATTTGCAAATCAAATATCTTAACTTAAAGCTTGTTGACTTTTTTATTCATGGGCTGATTAAATTTAAACCACTGTATTAACCAATCCACCCACCAGATGAATTCAACAATCAACAAATCAAACAATCAAACACACCCAGTCTATTTATCAGTCACTTCCCCAGCTTCCTGGAATTCATTAACTGACCAAAGATAGAAATAACTATTAAACGTATACAAAAATTAAAATAAAGACCCAAATTTATCATAATGTCAGTATCAAAGTGAGATCAATAGTACAAAAAAATAACTTAGAGAAAAAAAAAGGAGGGGTTATTCTAAGATTAATATAAATTATAATTACTTGCAATGAAGTTTTTCAACCCTTCTATGGTCGGCATTTCCAGCATCTTTTTAAGGTACTGAAGAACGGTCATGGCTCCATTATCAGTTGGTGAAACTAAAGAGAAAAATAAATAAACAGGCTTGTTAGCAAATATAATCAGTAGGCTAAATAATTATGTGGGGATAATAATAATAGTAATAATAATAATAATAACAATAATAATAATAGTAAAAATAATCATAATAATAATAATGATAATAATAATGATGGTGATGATGGTGATGATGATAACTAATAATAACAATAACAACAACAATATTAATTATTGTTATAATCATTAATGATAATAAGAACAATAGTAATAATAATGATGAAGATGAGGACGATGATGAGAAATATAATATGCGTTTTGAAGATATATACATACATATACAAATACATATACACACAATATCACAGCATACATATACAATAATTAATATATTTTGTAACTATATATATATTGTTTAAATTACTCTTTATTTCTTAAAAAAAAAAAAAACTCTTAAAAACACCTGTATTTCTATAATAGGCAAAATCTTATATATCCATATAAAACATTTTATGTAACCATTTACCTTGTGTGGTTATGGTTGCTGTCCCTTCAGCTTGGCTAAAGTCATTTCTTAGAAAAGAAGGGTTTAGATCCATCAGATTTAAGTCGTCGTTTTTCTGTGAGGACGTTGTGGAGGACGTTGTAGTAACCACAGCTGCTGTTGGTCCAGCAATAACATTGTGTTCAGCAGGAACATTGACATTTCCGTTATTAATTCTATTAGACGTAGATGCAGATGAAACGGCAACCTTATTATCTGAAACCACGGCAGTGTTTGGACTGTGGAGTGCGACAGGTCCAGTCTTAGAATCTGGAATGTTTGACTTTCCATTATATTTACCGGCTACGCTGTTTTCTATGTTCACCGACAGATCATGTTCACTTCCAGAAACACCTTCTGTTTCTGACACTTGTTTGATTCCGTGGATTCCTTCGGACTGGTAGAAATTCGAAGACAAACCTTTGGTAATCGTGTTTTTCAACAAACTGGTTTTACCTATGGAATTCTTCGACGATATTCCAGCCTTATGAGAAGGTTTTTCAAGTGATATTTTGTTATCTGGTGCAAATCCCGCGGCCGATGATATCAGGTTGCGACCCCCGGATCCTGTTGCGTTTTGCTTAAGACTGCCGGTCTGAAAAGAACTTATTTTTCTCAGTGGTAGATCTAATGTTAGAAGATCTTGTGCCATTGCCTTTGGTGATGATCCTTTGGCCGAAAGCAGATGAGATTTGAGACTTATAGGTGATGACACTGCTGATTCCAAGACATGAGTATTTCCAGGAAACGAGTTTTTGCCAGATATACTTTCGCCAAAACTTCCTCCTCCTAGAGTAGACCTAAGAATTTCTAATTCTTTTTTAGAAAATGGAGATAATATCGAGTTGTCTGGATAAGCATACTGCATATTTAAGAAATTACCATCTAAAGGATGAAGACCAATACTGTTACTAGAATGGACAATATTAGGTTCGAAAGAAACGGCTTTGACTTTGTTATCAGTCTTAGTGTCCACTCTGAATGAGTTGACCTTATCCAAAGGCGTGTTGCTATTCAAAACCTCTGAATGCATCGAATTATGAATTGCATTTTCAGAAGCTTGCTTCGGGTTCGGGTCTTTACCAAGCAGCGCTGATTTAAGCATGTTTATCTCTAAATTTGAAAATCCTGATAAGTCGAGTCCATAATTAATTTTGTGAGATTCAGCAACTGAACTGATTTTTTCGTTAGGCATAAACAGTTCTTTCACAGATTTGACTTGACTGTCTGATATCATTCTTGGCAAATTCTTATGTCCTGCTGAAACCACAGTCGTTGTTTCTGCTACCAAACCTGGCACTATCGATTTCAATTCTTTTGGCAAATTAGCTTTTAGTAATTCCATTTCGAAGGGCGTCAGAGAGGACAGATCTAAAGCCAGGGGATGGTTTAGAATAACTTGAGGCTGATTTTCTATCTGCGTGGCACTTGATGATGTATTACTATTAACTGGTTCGGTTGTTACATTTGACGATGTGACTGTTGGAATATTTGTCAGTGAAACTCTAGGATTCGACATCTGTGCTTCAAATTTGGCGGAATGTTCGATTTTTTTAGATGGATAACTTGGCGATGTATTATTATTTAATTGAACAGATTTGGTATTTCCATTGTTTGAGTTCAGAAGTTTGTTAGATGATCCGGTGTTGTTAGTACTCAGTGGATGGTTGATTGCTTTCGTTTCAGCAAGATTTCTATTATTCTCAATTGGGATAAAAGTGTTAGGAATAAAAGTGTTCGATGTTTTTGTATTCACATTATTTTCTGGTTGTGAGATTCTGTCTTGCATTTGTGCGTTATTCGAAGTCATTTCCTCTGCCAAAGAAGATAATTTATTCATCTTTGTAGCCATGAACGATGACAAACGTAATCCTGAAGAATGACGTTGTCCAGGTTTAGGCAAAGGTTTTGCTGCACCTCTGCTAGGACTAACTGAAAAGGTGTTAGCTCTAGGTCTTTCATTGTTGTTCTGATTTTGATCTCCACGCAGAAGCTCAGAAGCTTCATACAAAGGCTCAAAACCATTGTTGTTTGAACTGTTGGCCTGCTGGGAGTTCTGCTGGTTATTCATCTCAGGAACGTTTATTTCAGACGTGTTATTGGAAGTCATCTCGTTTTCTCGAAGGCTTGCTCGCGACTTTTTTGCTGCAGAACTAAAATGAGTATAGGCCACTGCTAACGTCTGATCTACAGGTGCTGAAATTATGGCCGGGTCAGAAACATGACTGTTAGGTGGAGAGACAACGTCATTGACCTTGTTTCCAGTATCTTTGTTAAATCCTCCGCGTAAAACTGATACCAAAACTGAGAGTTCGTACGGAGTTAACGATAAGTTTTTAATCATTTGCTGAAGCTGTGTTTCCTTGTCGGTGACTGGTGTTTGGTTATTGATAGTTCCTGGATGTCTTTGACTAGTACTATCAGCTGTAAACAGAGGAACCTTATTAATATCTGAACTTAGGTTTGCGTCTTGGTAAACTGTTGGACTTCGGGGGTTCTGTTCTGTTTGTTTTGTTGGTATATGAAGCATTATGTTTTCTGCTTTATTTTGTGATAGATAATCCGCAGTTGTAGCAGAAGGAGTTGTATTAATTGGGGTCTGAACTGTGGTCTTTCCAACTGATGTACGTGTCCATCGTCCAAAATTGATATTTCGAATTCTGGTTCTTCGAAACGGAGAATTCTGGTTCTGATGATCAGCAGGAACATTTTTAACGGCAGCTCTTGTAACAAGATGTCTGTCTGGAGTTGTTACCATCTCTGGTTGTAAAGTATATAATTTCGGACTTAAAGGTGGAAGCTTGTTTCGGACTGGCTTATTTATAACTTGCGTATACGCCATATTCTGTTTATTTATTATGGATGGATGAACTCCAGTTGGTGAAGGATTAAACAGAATAGTTGGTGATTTTTGCTTTGTCTGTGGGGCACTTGTCGGTGTCTGCTGATTTGTCTTCTGAACCTGTGCTGCTGATCCTTGAGATACTCCTGCTAGAAGCGCCATCATCGATGTAAGCTGTTTGATGGCTGCAGGGTCTGTTATGTTCATTTTGAGAATATCTGGTCCTAACGAAGCCAAAGACTGGATCAGCAGTGAACTAAATTTGTGTACTACAGAATCCGTAGACGAAGCTGACTGTTTGAGTTCAGACTGCACTGGCGATGATTGAGAACTTACTGCAAAATACAAGTTAGAAGATTCCCACCGATTCAAATGTCATTACTGATGGTGTTAAATATTCCTATGTGATTTACCATGATGATTTCTGATGGATATGTATAGTGTGCATTCAGGGACAACAAACTGAATTTTGTTAGTGTTTTTTTTTTTTTTTTTTTTTTTTTTTTTTTTTTCTTAATTATTCAGTTATTCAGTTGTTGTTTTTATTTTATTATTTCCATTATTATTTTTTGTTGTTGTTGTAGTTGTTGTTTTTGGGGGTTACCTTTTTTGGCATTGCCTTGTTTTATTTTATTTTGTTATTTTATTTTATTTTTTTTGTGTGTGTGTGTTTTTTGTTGGTTTTTTGTTGTTATTTTATCTTTTGTTGTGGGCTTTTTTATTGTTGTTATTTTATTTTAAATGTCACTGATGTAAGAAAATTGTCTTAACATGCAGTAAAATGATAACGCCCCGAACTTACTGCTGATTTTCAGTTTCATTCATATCTTCATGTTGCTCTTTATTTTATGACCACATAAATAAATAGTGATTCACTTCTTTTGTTTTAGATATCTGCATTAATTTCCCTGCACTTACGTTGTTTTTCTTTACTGGTTTTTCAGTGAGTAAAATGGATGATAAATGGCCTTATATTATTTATGATTGTTGGTATTAGAAAATGATGTTATTAACATTAGCCTAAATATTGTTAAATAATTTCTCTCTCAGCTGATATTTGTAATTAAAATCAATGGATTTGTAATTAAAATCAATGGATTTCCATAAATAGGTACATTTTACGTATTTGTATTCTGAAATTTATCTTAATACAAAGTATTCTCTCAGTACTCCATATTTCTTCTCTAATCCTTAAAATCTGTTCTTAGTTTACGAAATGTTCAGTTATTTACCTTGAGATGATCCTAGTTGATTGCTTGACGGTTTAGTGGGACCTGAAACGTAATGCATTGCATTAATCATTATTTTTTTATGCAATCATGTCTACAGAAACACACTCTCTCTCTCTCTCTCTCTCTCTCTCTCTCTCTCTCTCTCTCTCTCTCTCTCTCTCTCTCTCTCTCTCTCTCTCTCTCTCTCTCTTTCTTTCAGTATCTCTCTTTTGTTTTCCTATTTTTCAGTCATTTTACTTTAAACACATCACCATCATCACCATCACAATAATAATAATACTAATAATAATAATAATAATAAAATAATAAACAACTAAAATATTAACAACAGCATATAACTAAGATTTTATTATTTTGATACCTGCAGTAGCTGCTGCATTGGTGATGCCGCTTGGTGAAGTTGACGATGGAGTTGGGGGTGGGGTAGGATCTACAATACAATACAAATTAAATATCATTAACATAAACTAGAATTAGATTTCAAAACGTTTCCAAAGTCTTATATAAACTTCGACAGTTTTCATCAATTTCAAAAGTTCTGTAACTTTCCAAGATTTCTGAAATTTTACATAAACAAATTTGAAAATTAACGTATTAAAAGTTGCTAGGAATTTAAACTTGTTTACTACTTAGACAATTTTCGTGTTGTTTTAGCACGTGAACTGTAGTCTAGACTGTACCTGGCGGGTCTGGCATGTCGAAGGGAGTGTCAATGCCCAGCTGATCCATGCGTCGAAACCAGGCAGTAAATTCCGGTGTTCCAAATGGTGGAGGTCGAACTAAAATATTTTAATTAAATAAAAAAAAAATTATATATATATATATATATATATAAAACGTAGGTCATTATATCCATTAATATCCATTTATAACTAAACAATGTACTGTACGTTTTTATTTATGGTTACGTAATATTAATAATAATCATAATCATAATAATAATAATAATAATAATAAATATTGAATTTTTAACATCCCATTTAATTATTCATTACAATTAAATGGAATATTCTGTTGATATAATTCTTATATTTATTTGTATATATTTATGCTTACACTAACAATATTACTGAACTTTTATTATATCGTTTAAGACAGTTTGTTGGAATGTGTCATATTAATTTTCTATTTATAGAGTTACATTTATCACTTTCTTCTTTTTAATGGTAATAATAATTTATATTAAGCAGTCAGAAACGACATGCAGTTTCTTATGTAAATTACCTTACTTATTCGTACTCATCTAGATATGTGTATGTGTGATTTGATATTTCTGGCATAACTAAATGTACCTGGATCAAACTTTGGTTGTCTGGGAAACTGTTGGCGTCTCATCATGTCGTATGGCGAAGAACCGAACCCAGGGATCATCTGACCCGACACGTGACTGTTGCTTAGCACGGACCCTTGTTGTCCAGAATACTGACGTAATGAATTCCGTCGCCCGTTGAGAATCTGCGGCAGTAGGCCTAACTGGTTATGTCTCAGCAGATTCCGCCCTGAACTGTCTGTGTGTATTATTATAGTTCGTGGCCCTTTTCGTCCACTTAAAGCGTTGAGCAACAACGCCTTCTTCTGGTTGAGATTCTGATTCCTTTGATTCGAATTAATCAGTCTAAGAACTGCGTTTATGATGCTGTCTTGGTGTTGTTGTTGTTGAGTGTTGAGTACATTAAGCAGTTTTGGCTGCTGGTTGTTTTCTCTGTATTCACGAGCGTTGAGATTACTACCTGTCATGCCGTTGTTGTTAATGGATGGAATTTGATTACTGGTACCAGAAAAGTCGTTGTTTTTGACTCCTCCAGTCCTTACGTTTAAAATAATCGGGCTAGTTTCTGCATTTCTGTTTAGGGGACGAATATTTTCTCTGATTCCAGAATTTCCATTTTTCTTGGGATGTGATAACATAGTTTCGGTTCTGAAAGAATCTGCTCTTGTTCTTGTAACACCATTTCTATTCAGATCAGCACTGACTGTGTCTGGTGCAGGTTTTTGCCACTGTGAACTTCTGCTAAGTAGTAAATCATTACGTCTTGCAGCTAATAATCTTTCAAGTTGTTTAGAAATGCTTTCTGTATTTAACAAACGTGTATTAACCACGTCATTGGCATTATTACTGCTGACTGCACTGCTTCTTTGGTTCGACTGCACAGGTCCGAGTTGTAGATTTGGATCTGTCATATGAGGCATTCCCCTTGCCACATAAATATCCCGATTTCCAGATATTCGTTCGTTCCTTTGTTCGGGTGCTCCAGTTCCTGCGTTTTGACGGGGAACGTTAGTTACTGAGGGGAAGTTAATGTTTCCATTTGCTCTCGGCATATGGAAAGATTCTCTGATTACTGGCTTGTTAAAATCTCTAGCAGACGTTGTTATATTTAGCCTTGTTAATATATCTCTTATGTTTAACGGTTCAGAACGTATCGCAGCTATGCGAGCATTGCTCCTGTCTATAGCTGTCTGATGTGGCTGTTCTGGTCTATGACGTGCGTTGATGTTTGTGGAGGCATCTTGCAGAGGAAATACGTTTCTGACAGGCGTCGGGCTGGTGTTTTCTACATTTCTAAATCCTGGTTTTCTTTCATTTAAAGGAAGAGGCGTCTCGCCTTGACTGAAGTGTCAGCTGGCGACTGTTCGGCCTGTTTTTAAGATGATCAAAATGTGCTGAGACTTTTGACCGATCAGGCGTATTTCTAACTTGCAAGACACCTGCATTTCGTAAATTCAAATCGTTGTTGGTATTCAGCCGTCCACGTTCTCCTATAAAAGTACCCGAATCTCTGGATGATATTGGGTTAATGACAGTTTCAACATTTCTGTTAAGTTGTGTCCTCGATCCCCGAGTTTGTGACAGATCAGCATTTTGCACAGTCGTAGGGCCTTTGTTACCTGTAATTGTTTTGATGCCACTAGATGTATTGAAAATAATGTTATTTTGCTGTGGGGTATTACTCATAGTATGCAACACGCCTATATCGGCGATGTCAGCTGAACCCCCATGTGCTGTATTAACTGAACCTGCATTTGCTGTATGAACTAAATCTATATTAGCAGTGTTAACTAAACCTACATTAGCAGTGTTAACTAAGCCAGCGTTTGCCGTATTAATTAAGCCAGCAGTTGCAGTATTAACCAACGCATTAGCCGTATTTGCTAAAACAGTACTACCTGTATTTGAAACAGCAGGACCAGCGCTAGAAAATAAAGCATTTTTCACAGATTCTTCAGCAGGATGATGACTGTTTGTTTGTATTACCTTGTTGTTGTTGAGCCTCACACCGCCAAACCGCGAAAAAAAGTTAGGCCCAACATTTACCTTTTTCTCTCCTACACGTACGTTTTGCTTATCTGAATTAACGAGGGCAGATATATTTGGCATCATATTTCCAGTTACGACGGTTGACTCTCGACCCATGTGCTGTGGTAGTCGTTGATAAAATGGTACTTGGGTGACTCTGTTGAACTGATTTTTCAGATCACTAATTTGCGACTTCAGTATATCAACTTTAGGAGGCTGGCTTGTTTGCTGATGTTGTTGAAGCTGAGAATTTAAAAACAGATGATAACGCTGCTGATGATTTCTGAAACTATTTTGCTGTTGCAAATAAAATGCGTCAGCTAGTTGTGGATGTCGTAGAGTCTGTAAGCCTGGTGGATGTTGCAGGATTAGCTGTCGCTGCTGTTGTACAGCGGGTTCGTGTTGTCCTGGTGCTGGCGCTGTTGTCAGTGACAACATGAACAGATTCTGCTGCGGCCAGTGGTATTGCTGTTTCATATTATTTTGTTGTATTCGCTTTGGCTGTTCCATTTGGTTTTGCTGTTTCTGCTGTTTTACAACATCAGATATATTTTGGTACTGGTTTACGTCAGATGACGGTAATCGTGTTAATTTGGGCCTTGCTTCAGCCGATAACTTCTGAATCCGATTCGCAATCTGTTGATTCTGCATCTTAAGCTGTTCATGCTGGAATTGTTCTTCTGAGGTCATCTGATGGGCATCGGTTTTTGGTACATATAATGGATTAACAGTTGATGGATTTGCAATGATCTGGGGTTGTTGGTGAAAATGAATGAACTTGTTTGGAATCTGGCCCGACGAATCTCCTAAAGATTGCCCGTTTCTCGGCTGCATATGCTGCTGAAAGTGCTGTTGTCTTTTCCCCAAAAAGGGAATATTTTGTTGACTCGCCACCTGCCTTTGTTGGCTCAGTTTGGATAACCCTTGCCTCTGAAAAGTGTTCTGCGATGGCGTATTGGGTTGTCTCTGTGGTAATTTCCCTTGCTGCAGTGGACTGTTAATGAATATATGTTGTTGCTGAGTCTGTCCCAGTGGCTGCTGCCCTGCCTGTTGAACATTTAATTTTAATGTTTGCTGGGGATTTATCTGTATCTTTGGTTTAAGATGTTGCCAATACTGTGGTATTTCTCTTTGCTGCTGCTGTTCCAAAGGACGCTGAGGTGCTATAAACTGTGATGTTTTAATCCTCGTGAGGTAATTTCCACCTGAAGGTTTCATTAAATTTAGAGGTAGTTGAAGGTTTGGATACATTTTATTTTGTGGCTGTTGTGCATTCATTATTTGTCCACTACGCATTAGACCTGGCTGTATTCCTGGTTGCATAAAGCGCCTTTCTGATGTTCTCACAAAACCAGAATTCCCTGGAGCCGTCACAGGATTTCCATTATTGAAATCTGTAATTGTCCGAGACCGTAATGGAATGCTGGCGAATGTTCCTTTTCTTTGTCCTCGTCTAAACGGAGAAGGGTTGAATGTTTCACCTAAATGTCCCTGTTTCTCTTGCTGGTGTTCCTTCTGCTCCTGCCGACTTTCAATCTGTTGCTGTTGCTGTTGATTTTGTTGTTGTTTTTGGTTTTCTTTCTGATACTGATTCTGTTGAAATGTTTGCCTAGGTCTTTGTTGCTGCTGAAGCATAGATTGTCGTTGTTCTAAAGGTCGCTTAGACTGTTGCAAAGGTTGTAGATATTGTTGTTGCATGATATGTTGCTGACGCTGTTGTTGCTGAGGCTGATGTTGTAATTGTTGGCCTCGCAATGTAATAGGCATCTGATGTGTTGGCGCTTGTTTCACATTTACTGGTGGGTTTTGACGATATCTTTCTATCTGCTGTTCTGTTTGTTTAAATGTTCCTTGGCTTTGTGGTTCATTTTGCTTTTGTTCGCCCAATATATGTTGTTTTCCTGGTTTGAACGGCTGTTGATTTTCCTGTCTGATTTTCCAGTTCTGCGACAACTGTCCAGTGTTCATCTGTGAAGGTTGAAGCTGCTGGCTACTCCAGTGCGGCATCCGGGTTGATTCATATCCAGT
Source organism: Chrysomallon squamiferum (assembly GCA_012295275.1). NCBI lineage: Eukaryota > Metazoa > Mollusca > Gastropoda > Neomphalida > Peltospiridae > Chrysomallon > Chrysomallon squamiferum. The sequence continues at coordinate 28,920,415 of CM022671.1, forward strand.
CGCTAGTTCCTTTTGCAAGGGTCCTCTGTGATTTCGTTTATTATTTCCTGGTAATGGTACCTGACCATTCTGAAATGATCTGCCGAGAGAAGACGGCAGTATTCTGTTGACTGGATAATTAAACAAAGGTGGTTGCGTAATACTTTGTGCGGTGGGGGTTTGCAAATATATTTGCACTGGGTCTTGTGGTGGGTTTCCTTTCATTCCACCAAAGTCTACCACAGAACCAGCTGCTCGCGATGGAAATCGTTGAAATGATCTTTGTAAATTATTATTTTGTCGCTGCTGTTGTTTGATTACATGTTTTGGTAGCTGTTGGCCTCGCTGATGTTTTTGTTTTTCTTGTTGTTGATTTTGCTGATGGCGTTGAAATTGATTTAAGCTGGTACTTGGCATAATCCCACGTTGATGCTGTCCATTTACTGCTACATGTCATACACATAAATGATAAAAAGAAAGAAAAGAAAAATATTATCCATGAAAAAGGTTAGAAATAATCTTAAAATGGTTTTATAATAGCCTGGTGTACACATATAAATACACATACACAAACACCCAGACACATGCATACATTCATACATACATACATGCATGCCTGCATTCAAACATACATTCATACATATATACATGTATACATTCATTCATATATGGATGCATGCATACATTCATAAAAACACGAGAATCACAAATAAAAAAACACATAATCATTGTGATATCTGAGATATATAAAATTTACCTTGATTACCAATTTGACCACGTAATCGCGATCTTTGATTAGGCCATGGACCCTTATTATTCATTTCATCTTGAATCGGCATTTGACTCTTTTCCGTTAAGATCCTGACATTCTGTTTTGGGCGTTGGAGACTTTGTAAACCGATTTGACTACCTGACGTCAGGGCAGGCACTCTTCTTTGATTAAACACTGGACTTTGTAAATGAAGTCCTCGATCTCCAGAAGGACGTCTTTGACCTTGTGATTGTTGTTGCCTGATTCTTAGTGTCTGGCCTAGCTGTTGTTGTCCCTGTTTTGTCTGCTGTATCCTACTTGGTTGTATCCTGCCACGTCGTATTTGACCCTGTTGTATCCGACTGGGTGGTAACCTTCTTTGTCGTAATTGACCCTGTTGTATCCGACTTGGTGCTATTCTACCTTGTCGTATCTGACCCTGTTGTACCTGACTTGGTGCTATTCTACCTTGTCGTATCTGACCCTGTTGTACCTGACTTGGTTGTATCCTACCTTGTCGTATCTGACCCTGTTGTATCTGACTTGGTTGTATCCTACCTTGTCGTATCTGACCCTGTTGTATCTTTTTCGGTGGTATAATGACTGGTAGTATCTGACGCGGCTGAATCCTGCCTTGTTGTGTATTAGCCTGTGAAGGAAGAGGAATTCTACGGAAAGCCTGACTCGGCTGAGGTAACCATTTGTTGCTGCCATGTTTTGGATTTGATAGTTGTTGTATGTTTGTGTTCCTTCCTTAAAACAATTCAAAAATATTGTATCGTCATCAACATTACTATACTCATCATTGTAATTATCACCATGATAATCTTCGTAATAATCATCATCATAACAATCATCTATAATCATGATCATCATGGTTATCACCAGTATTATATTCATAAATATATGATGGTCTATATTGTTATTATTGCTGTTGAGGTTGCTTACGATATTTAAATTGTCTTTAAGCAACAGTTTATTAAATTTCTTTTGTGGAAAAAATCAAACTGCTACTGTAATAGTAGTCTAGCTCATTAATTACTTAGATATAATTTTATTTCTTGCATATATAATTAAATTTCACAACTAATATTTTATATTTCATCATTTGTAAAATTATATTTACAATGAAATATTCTTCCTGCTTGAAAAAAAAAAAAAAAAAAAAAAAAAGAAAAAAAAGAAGAAGAAGAAGAAGAAAAAAGAACATGAAGTAGAAGATTTAAATGTGTGTGTAAATACATTATTATTATTATTATTATTATTATTATTATTATTATTATTATTATTATTATTATTATTATTAAACAGGTACATATATGTGGTAAATGATACATTGAAGGATAAAAGTAAGCAGGTTTATAATAATTTAATAGCCTCGTTATCCTGCATAACTGATATAAAATAAATAATAAATAAATAAAAAGAAGAAAAAAGCAACATTATTCCTGTTCCCTTTATAGTGGTACATAATATAACGAAATGTTTTTTTGGAAAATAAGACGTAAGAAAATAAGAAAATTATTATAAGCAAATATATTAATGCGATCAAGCGGATTATGTTTTATACAGCATGAAGCAGATATTGAAGCAAACAGAAGTAAATGAATAAGCATATTTACCAGCCTCTTTATGTTTTTTGGTTATAGGCTAAGGGTAAAAAGTCATGAAAATCTAAACCGATTCTCGCAGTCAGTCTCAACTATTTGAATTAACGTGTTTTTTTTTTTGTTTTTTTTGTTGTTTTTTTTAATTATTTTTTTAACATAAATTTATTTTATTTTATTTTATTTTATTTTCATTTTTATTATTATCTTAATTAATTAATTTTTTTTTTTTTTTTTATTCCATCCAACAGTGCGATAATACAAAATTCGGCATAAATTATTTGCTGGAATCGGTTTACTGATTCCCGTTAGAGTTGTGTCCCTTTTGCTCACTGATAATAAGCAATGAAGTTACCGTATTGTATCGTATAGACTAGATTTGGTTTTCCACGCCTCAAATACAGAATATATTGTGGACGCACTATAATATAAGTACCGATATTATGATTAAAATATGATGAAGCATACAACAAGAAAAAAAAAATTAATATAAAATCTCATTAATATCTATTACTTATTTCACCATGATTTTAATTTTCATAAATTTTAAACTCTTCTTAGTCATTTACATGAAATAAATGAAATGAAATTAAATAATAAAAATAATAATAATAATAATAATAAGAATAATAATAATAATAATTTTAAAAACATACAATTAGTTCTTACACAGTCTAACATTAAAGTACCTATAATACAAATTAAATCAGATCGATTTTCTAATTTTCTTACAGCACCAATTAATGAATTATGGCATATAGCGAGTTTAAAACACGTGACCATACGTCAAAATGTAGGTCACTAACTGGTGATCGGAGTTCGCCGAAACATTATGAAAAGATGTATTAATGAATTGGTGATGTGTAAGAGAATTTTTCTAATCAGCGAACTCGAAATAACAGTAATATCGAATACAGATACCGAAACTTTTATCCAGCTTCCAGAGATTCAGAAACAACAGAAAACCGGGGTTGTTTGGGTTTTTTTTAAATTGGTATATTTTGTATTTTGCGCCAGTTTCAGTGTATAGGTGATTATTTCACAATCACGTCATTATTTGTGGGAATTTATTACAATTTTCAGTTAGAACTACGTCCAAAAGTTATACAGAAATTCAACTTGCTAGAGTAAAAGGTAAAACGGAAAGATTTAGAGTTCAGTATTAAGCGGATTAATAAAGACCAAACAGACACTGCTTTAGAAGTGGAATAATTTGTATCTGTTAAATCAGCATCGTTCTTAAGTTTTTATTGTTTGTTTCTTAAAACCGGAAAAATCCAGAAATCCGGCTCACGTTTGGTCACAGCCTTGCCGGATAAATGGTCCGGTACCTATATTATTATTTTTGGAGGGAGGGTTGGTTCTTTCTTTCTTTAGTTGTTGTTTTTTTATTCGTTTTTGTTGTTGTTTGTTGGTTGCTGTTGTTGTTGTTATTCTTTTTGGGGGGAAATGACGAAATCTATAACAGCTGCCAAATTTTCAGGAATTACACGTTTTACGTATACAGTAATTGTGCCTTCAGTCAACAGTATAGATCGAGCTACAGTGAATTTACTAAGACACAAGTATTGTGTCGATTGTTACGTACCTGCTTTCCTCTGTTGACCAGTGAAACGTGAGCACGTGGCATGCTCGAAAACCACACAGAGCAGCAGAATCGCTTGCAGAACTCTAAACATCAGCGTTCTGAAAGTTAGAAAAGTTCAGGACAGTCACATGTTTTTTTAAAATAACAGACATACAGACACGCAGTAAAACGTAGATCAGTACATTTAATAATGTTTTAATACAAAGCAGTTGTGGAAGAATCATCTTCCTCGTCGTTGTCATCATCATCATATTGTTATCATTATTATAGTTGTTTCTGCTGTTGCTACTACTGCTACTGCTACTACTACTATTATTACTACTACTACTGTTACTACTACTACTACTACTATTACTACTTCAACTGCTACTACTATTATTACTACTACTACTATTACTACTTCTACTACTATTACAACTACTACTACAATGAGTGCTGTTCATTTTGTTTTGTTCTGATGTTTTTTGTTTGTTTGGGGAATTGTTTGTGTTTTGTTTGTTTGTTTTTCTTTTTGTTGTTGTTGTTGTTTTTGTTGTTTTTTGTGGGGTTGTACGTGGGAACTGTTTTGTGGTTTTGGGAGCTCTCTCTCTCTCTCTCTCTCTCTCTCTCTCTCTCTCTCTCTCTCTCTCTCTCTCTCTCTCTCTCTCTCTCTCTCTCTCTCTCTCTCTCTCTCTCTCTCTCTCTCTCTCACTTAATGGCCTTTTAACTTTTAAGAAAGAAAAAAATCAGATATTAACGGTATAAATTGTCTACTATTTCCTGTATTTGTTTGTTTGGATTTTTTTATTGCTTGTTGTTGTGTTGTTGTTTTTGTGTTTTGGTGGAATTTGCACGCAGAAATTGGTTTGTTTTGGGAAGTTTCTCTTAACTGCATCTCTCTCTCTCTCTCTCTGTCTGTCTGTCTGTCTGTCTGTCTGTCTGTCTGACTCGCACTTAATGGCCTTTTAACTTCAATCAGAAAAAAATCAGAAATTAACGATGTAAACTGTCTACAGTTTCCCATCTTTCAAAAGATTAATTTCCCTATCTGTTATTTATCATGAAGTCCCATAATGGAAAATGATGTACTTCAGCAATAAATGTGATATACTGATATTTAACAATATCCCCAAGGCATGAAAAACATTATCTTTTTTTTTTTTTTTTTTTTTTTCTGTTTCTTGATTTGCTTTTTTTCTTCTTTCTTACTTTCTTGTAAGTTTTTTGTTGTTGTTTTTTGTTGGGCTGTTTCTTTGTTTTGTTTTTAATGAGTTGTCCATTTTTACTTATTATTATTATTATTATTATTATTATTATTATTATTATTATTATTATTATTATTATTGTTATTGTTGTTGTTGTTGTTGATTTGTTTCTTTATTTGTATATAAGGTTTGGTACATATACCAGTGCATCGTTATTAAAAATCGTGACGTTGGAACGCACCTTTATAACCTCCGGGTCAATGAAAGACATTACAGGTGACTAAGTCAAAGAAGCTATTGGGTAAATGATCAATTATGATGATAAATAGAAACGGTACAAGATTAAAGTCACACTTTTTTAGTTAAGTGGCGAGACATATTAGACAGGGACTGACAATAACGTCTTTCTTTTTTTCTTTTCTTCTTTTCTTTTCTTTTTTTTTTTAAATCAAAAGATAGAGCATTACAAAGAAACAAGAATTTGATCTGTTAACATTAAGACGTTGTTAACTTAGGAAAAGACAGACCTTAAACCTGTGACTCTTGCTATAACTGGCTGGGTAACATAAAATGGAAGGTAATAAAATGTATGCATAATCAGGCACACATTGTCTGTTCGGAAACTGATACAATCTTTTGTATGAATTAAAATTATAACATTCACAGTCTTTTTAGGTATATTTAAATATTAAATGTACAAAAACATTTTGACTGAAACAAATATCTCTCTACCCCCGAAAAACAAATTGCCTACGCCCCTGTATTGCCATATTCCTCAATAAAAGCAGTTCTCCGCTTTTATCTCGCTTAAACTGTCTTTGAATTCCGGTGTTTTATTGGTGTTTTGTCGGTGAATTTACTTATTTATTTATTTCATTTCAAAGATATCCCGCCTACCATCGTAGTATTAGAGTTATAACTGCTGAAGTAAACTACTTTATAAATGTGAGTTTGCATATATAATTGGAAGACTGAAAATAAGGAACGACCAACTAAAACAAAAGTAACGTAGGAAAATAAGTAATAGCCTTGATAAACGGGAAATTGTTTGTATTTTTAACGATTAAACCTAGTCATCTCGTAATAATATTTAAAATAATTAATAATTAAAACATGTTAATGGTCAAATACGTTTTGGAATATTTAATAAATCCCATGTGATAAGTTATTACGTAAGCGATGACATCACATGACTGCTTAGACTTACGACTGTGGTGATAAAGAATTGCCAGGCAACACAGAATACCGTGTCCATATTCCAAGATTAATAAATTACAACAGGGTCGTGACACATGACACTGTGTGTTGATATATAACACCGGGCTCTTTTGAACATAGATGTCAGTATATCATTGATACACGTAATAACATGGTATATCTGTATGTGTGGGTTTATAAATGTCTAAGCTTAATACAATTTAGTATCCGCAAAAGAACTCAAATAAAGTATATGCTATTTATGAGAACGATATTAAAATGCCTGTTTACCTAGTCTTATAAATGTTATATTGAAAAAAAACAAGACTCTTCTGGTATTATTTTTCGGAATTTTCACGATGAAAAAAATGAATTTATATGCTTTATTGTTAACGGTTATTGGAAATAAACACAATTTTTCTTGTTCTTATTATTATTATTATTATTATTATTATTATTATTATTATTATTATTATTATTATTATTATTATTTTGCAATGATGATGTTCGAGAGATAAAACGCGCCGCCACCATTTCGAGCATTACTTTTATTAATTGCAGCAAAATATCTTTTATTTGCATGTTCTGCAAAAAAGGAAAGCATATCTTGTATCATTCGAAAATGTATTTAAAAACTTCTTTATATAATTTTAAGTTAATCAGTTTAATCATTACAAGTCAGAGATATTTAATAACTTTCCTTTCATTATCATTATCATTATTATATTTTTTCTTTATCATTATTATACTTTTATATCTATTACATTTATTATTATTATTATTATTGTTATTATTATTATTACATCTATTATTTTTATTATTATCATCATTATTATTATTATTACATCTGTTATTATTATTATTACTATTATTATCATCATAACCATCATCATTACATAAGTGATATCATTCTGTCTTCCCAATTCCATAACGAGTCATTTAAAGCAATATAATCATATATAACTAAAAACCAAACCTTTTAGCGGTATCCAAATCATGAATAGTCCAGACGTATAGCTTCCAGTTATAAGAAGGTTCCTGAAAAGCCAGGGAGACAATAAAACAAGCAGTCAAGATATTTGTCACAAGTGAACCGCGACGGATTTTTAATTTTGATAGTTAATCATTCGACTGTAGATGTCGCTACATCATTGTCTCGCGCCCTGGCTGACGTTAGTTGGCGGTCATCTCTGATGTAACAGTGGCAGTGTATACATGTGTATGTGTGTGTATGTATGTATGTATGTATGTATGTATGTATGTATATACAGGGCACATACTATAATAGATTGTGGACCTCCCAGACGCACTGGTGACGCACGGGAAAATACTAAATCCATGGTGACGTCTATTCGCTCTGAACTGTTCACCTACCACTTTCTGCGACTGAAGTTTACCAGGAAAAATACGTCCGATGGTTCCCAGGATCTCTCCTCTTTAATGCGCGCAAATAGACTAAATGTCTCAAACTTAGCTAATCGAAGATAGGAGTATATATTATTTTCGTTTCTAAATTTTATAAGTAAAAGTGTAAACAAAAGAATCTGGTAACATGCGAACGTGGAAACAGCGCTTCTTTTCCTATAATCTTAATTATAAAATAAAATAATAATAATAATAATACAACTTATTTGATCATTTGGTGTATTTCGCCATGTTTAGGGGTTTTGGTTGTTGTTTTCTTTGTTGAGTTTTTGTGCTATTGCCATACTGTTTTGCTAGATTCATTTATTTATTTACTATTATTATTATTATTATTTAATTATTTGTTTGTCAACTTTTTGTTTAATTTTTATTTTTAATTTTTTTCTTTGATTTTATTTCATTTATGTTTTTTAATTTTAATTGTTTTTTTTTTATTTCATTTATTTTTATTTATTTATTTATTTATTTATTTATTTATTTATAATACTTTCTTGGATTTAATCTTGTATGGCATTATTAACTAGCTGTTTTTATTATTATTATCATCATAATCATCATCATCATCAACATCAATTCATCATCATCATTGTTTTGGTGTACGCTATGTAATTGATGTTTATCCATCAGTTAAAATATTAATTATCTCTAATGTTTTGAAAACAAAACAAAACGAAAGAAATACTCCCAAAACCACCCAATAATAATTATAAAAAATTAACAAACATACTAAAAAAACCCACTGAATTAACAGAGGCCATTTATATATTATTATTATTATTATTATTATTATTATTATTATTATTATTATTATTATTTTCCATTAATATTTTTATTTTCAGCTACAACTGTTGGTTATAATGTATGGAATAAGATAAGTAAGTATTTTATCTTTTTAACTAAAGACGCCCGTTTTCGGGTTAAAATGTAATAAATTTACTGAACGAATATTTCCGGTCATTAGCCTATGGTTTCTTTTAAATAATGTTATGTGATTTTTATGATTGCTTTAAGGCAACATTGCTTGTAACAGACTAATAATTTTAGTTGTCCTAGACTTAATAAGGAATAGACATCTCACACTAGATTTTATTGTGCAGTTAGATATTTCTATAATTTTATTTTAGTAAAATGAAACCGTGTAAACTATAAAGACATTATTACGATGTCAGATTATACATATAACATTTACATGACGTCATCAACTAAGTAGAATTAATTTAGATTGTCTCCATCGAATTATTATTATTATTAGAATTCTTTTAAAAAAAATCAGATATGAGTTATTATTCATTTACAGATATGTTACCAACGAACTTGTAATGTAATGTTGTTGTTTTATATATATATATATATATATATATTATTTTTGATTATTATTTGTACAACTTCTTTTTCTTTATGTTTTGTTGACTTTCTTGTTGTTTTTGTTTTGTTTTGATTTTGGATTTTTAAGGTGCGTTACTTTTCATTTCCCATTACTCATACTTTAAATAGGACGAAGTAAATCCGGACATGATTAATTGGCTTGTTCGGGTACGATCGGGTATATCATAACACCAAAACAATGCATGTGCTTATTCCCTAAACCGATAGGCAGAGTACTCGCGAGTTTTCGGCTCGCATGGTCATAATGAAAATAGTGTAGATATATTTAGTAATGCAGAGGGGAAATCGGAACTTGTTATAGATTTACGAACAGATTAACTGAAAAGGAATCAAATGATTAATTCCAAAGCGAAAAAATACATCTCAGAGTGAGTTATTTCCTATACATTTCAGTTAGTGCCCTTGGAATGATCTGTCAAAGCTATGGTATGTGTATTCCTGTGAATAGTATATATATATATATATATATATATATATATATATATATGTATGTATGTATATATGTGTGGGTGGGTGTGTGTGTGTGTATGTATGTATATATATATATATATATATATATGTACTTATATATATATATATATATGTATATATATATATATATATATATATATATATATATGTATGTATGTATGTATATGTATGTATGTATATATATATATGTGTGTGTGTATAAATATATATGTAGAGAGAGACACACATACACAGTAAGCTTTTGTTGATTGATTTGGCTAATTTGGTGTTTATGTCATTTCAAAACATTACTTTTAACAGGAAAAAAAAAGGTGTAGGAAATGGCAGTCGAAATCTAATAAAGTTAAATAAAGCAACATAATTAATTCGTTTAGCATTGCCTTTTTGTATTAGCCTAATAATAATAATAATAACAACAACAACAATAAATAAATAAAACATTTGATATGATTCGTTTAAAGATCATATCAATGCTATCAGTCCATTATACAATGTGAAAATTTCGAAATCATCAACCCTTATTATTTTAAGAAATAAAACACTGGTAGTTTAAGACGTACACTTCTTTAATTTCTTTTAGATTCCCCTCTTCGCGCGACTTAAGAGGTATAATATGATATATGTATTTAATTCTTTCGCTGATAACAATACTTGAAGTGCGTGCTCGTTGCTTGCGTTAACAAACGGCACAATCGGCGAATACCGGTGTTAACAACAGTCATGAACAAAAGATATATCCTGTACAGTAGCCCGGATAATCTTGCTGCCATGGTGAGGGCGTCCCAAAATATCGGTGTACAGTTAAATAAGTTCCTTATCCAATAAATACCCCACTTAATGATTAGACTCATAAAACGATATAACATTTACATATCTCTGTTTAATTTCATTTAGTTACTGACAAATTATTTTTAAAATTACTATATATTTACTTTCTTTATATTGTTCCATTGTTGTAATTCGGTAGAAAATAAAACATGGTATTTACCAACAAAACTTATTTGGTGTTGATTCATTTTTTTTTAAATTATTTTTATTATCATATATGTATTTTTTATTATTATTATTATTCATATTTTACTTTATTTAACAACAACCACAATAATGCAACATTTACCATTTATACAGGTATCAGCTTAATATTAGATATAGTTATTTGTAATGATTTGTTGCTAAACGTAATAAGTCCCAATAACATAAAAGTATGCTAGACACTTTCCTTTTGTCTTGATGCCTTGTTTTGGTAACAAAAGTATTTGATATTAAAGATATTTCGTCTGTCAACAATATTACAGACAGTCTCTTTCCAGTCTTTACTTTCGCACCCACCATTGTAAGTGCACGTTCGGAGATAAGGAAATAATAATAATAATAATAATAATAATAATAATAATAATAATAATAATATATTGTTGTTGTAGTTAGCATGAATAGTAATTGGAGTAGTAATTCTAATAACAGCATTACTAGTAGTTAATCTGGATAGAGAAGGAAAGATATAAAGAATTAAAAGATCCACATTATAATGTATACATTTCAAAAATATTTTTAATATTAACAAATTAAAAGAACAGATATATATATATATATATTAATATTTTACATAGAAAAATAAACATATCATCTTATTTGATAAAGCGGTAAGAAAAATGCCTACTTGTTTAAAAATTTCCCTATGACGTATGCATATCCTCACGGGGTGAATGTTATCGGTAACAGAATGTAACTGCACCGGCTGTTGCAAACTGATAGGCAGACGACTTTTATCGAAGTTAGCCATGAAAATTTTATTTTTTCGTTAACAACACAGGTTTGTTGAAGTTTTAAAACAAACTTTACGATTCTCTTTCAGCGCCGCTGTGACACCTGTTGGATATAGTTCGATTTTTTATTTGCCTTTCTATTTCTAATCGACCGATCGATTCGCTTTCGGTTTAGTAAGGTACTGTAGTTCTGTAAAATGTTGATGCAACGGATCTACGCGTTAGTTTCTAAACAAGCTTAGGCTGTGTGATATATTACTGTTTATTGTTATTGTTAGTTGATCAAATGCAGTTACAGATTTAAAGCAAATGTAAAATATAAAAATAAACAAATATCGATGACACTAATTTTTTGAGATGAATCAACTTAAAACTTTGAATAGCCTATGTATCAATAATAATAATAATATCAACAAAAAGGATTAGAATAATTATATATTTTAAAATGTTTGTTCCACCTTACTAGGCAGATTATTTTAAAATTATATTTATTTATTTATTTATTTATTTAGTTATATTGTTTTTAAAAAAGGGTAAATTATTGTCTAATTTTATGAATTATGAATTATTTGAAATTTAGGTTTTGGTACAGCTTTCATTTACTTTTCACAGACTGACACAACACACACACACACACACACACACACACACACACAGCTCAGCACAGTGCATCGTATTTCTGTACATTATACATACTTTTTGTTTATTGGCAAGCTGATCTCATTTTATTCTTTGTAAATATTTGATTAAGATATATGATCATTTCTTGGACTCAATTTGTAATAATTTTTAAGTTCCACTTAAATGTTGTTTTTTTATTTTAGTATTTGATACCGTCATAATCCAATAATGTCAACCACAGTGTTCCACACTCCGGGGCTAAACCATCATTCTACGCCCTGCCCTCGGTCTGCCACCCCAGAAGATATTGACAAAGCATTTAGGCGGTATGTTATTTTATTACAATCTTTTTTTCAATTTTTCATTAATTTAAACTGTTTGCTTACTTTAAAAATTAAAAACTAATTTAAAAAAAAGAAAGTAAGAAAGAAAAACACAAGTAGATGACTGTTATTAATATTTCTCTGGCTGTATCTTTGTGAGTACAAATCTACAATGTCACCTTATTTGTCACTTTCATTATGATGGTGTTATTTTTTATTTTTGTGTTTTAAACAGGCTATATGGAATATGTCACCATTACACTATTATATTGTGATACCAGTGAATAACAAGCATTTATGAAGTGTGAACAAATGTAGAGTTCTAAAATTATCAAATTTGGAGACAAGTCTATGTAGAATTATAAATCTAAAATAATAATAAAAATAACAACAAAGACAACAACAATAATAATCAGTCATAACAATTTAAACTGTTGTGCAAACCTACATTTTACAATCATTATTAATATCGAGAACTTAAGATCCACTCCTGTCCAGATCAGCTAATGTTAATATCCACATGCATGACACAGACTATGCATCTCTTTGTGTTATGTGTTTTAATGTTTCATACATTTATCTGTTAAATGTAGTGTATGTATATTTATACATAATAGTATCCACATGTCTACATAACTGGGTAAATTTTAAAAATATCTTTGTAAATAAGTGACTTCTGTGATGATTGGTACACAAAAACTATTTAATTCAAAAGTTAATTTCTAATAATTTATTAAAAAATTTGTAATGTTTTTCCCTTATTTTTATTTATTTTTTATTAATTGTATTATTTTATGAAATATGTTTTATACATTTATTTATTTATAATTTGAAAGAGTGTAAATACTGAATATTACTTAACAGAGCATTCAGTCTGTACTTATCATGTAACATATTTTTAGACAGCATATCGATATGATCATTTTTGCACCACAGTGAGATCCATTGAAACTTGTTTTCTGTAATCTAATATTTCAAATATTGCATTTAGCATACAGTGAGACCTGTTTACTTAACACCAGTGAGAATCTATTGCATGT
>CM022671.1:28936249-28978749 GCA_012295275.1 Chrysomallon squamiferum
ATTTGACATGATAAGAGACTTTCATGTCATTAGCTACATGTTCATTTTAAAAGTACAGAACATTTTTCACTTGTTTATTGCCTGGTGACTAGGCAAACTTTGATTGTGTTTTGTAAACCAGTATGTACAACTATCTGTATACTGAAAAAGATTAGTATCTGTACCTTATCTATCCCACTCTTAACAGATATTTCATTTTTTATTTGAACATTTCTGTCTTTTAATACTAGTTACAGTCAGGAATTGCATATAGGCCATTCCTAAGGTGCATGATTCTCACTTAAATATAATTCATATATAATTATTAATAACCATAAACCAATATTTTTTTTTTTTTTTTTTTTTTTTTTTTAAATATTTATTTATTTATTTATTACTATTATTAATTTTGTTTATTTATTTATTTATTTATTTACTTCTTTTATAAAAAAAAAAAAAATTGTTGTGATTCTTTTCTTTTTTTTTGCTAGGTGTTGTTAATCATTAGTGCGGATGTTTATTTCTTTATTTTAATTTTAAAATGATCTATATCTTGCAGACCATCTTTCAATGGAACTGGGTGGCCAAAAGACAGCCCAATTGCCAAGACATATGATGTCAGCAACAGCACCACTCAAATGATCCTGCTCAACAATAAATTAAAGGTAGAGTCCATATGATATTTAAAATGCTAATGCAACATTTTCTCTAAAAGCAGTGGAAACACAACAAACAATAAATATGATGATGATAGTACATGTAATAATAATAATAATATTATTTAATAGATAATAACATTAAATATCAGATGCCAAATAGATCTTTGTATTTATTGGTGTACATTATATGATAAAATAAATATTATTATTTATTTATTTCTCACATTTTTGTTGTATATTTATGTATTTAATATGTTTAAATTTTGTTTTTAGAAGTGAATTGTTTTATTTATTTTTTATTCTTAAATAAATCAGTGTTGTTTTATTTTGTCTTTTATCTTTTTCTTTTTCTTAATTAATTTTGTATTTTTTATACTTATGGCTAATTTTTTAATTTAAAAAAAAATATATTTTTATTTTTCAGGCACCAAGACTGAGAGGTTATAAGAGCAGTTCTGGATCAATCAGGTAAAGATCATTTTAAAAACTCATGCATCACAGATATTTTCTTAAATCTTTGTATTTTGAATTTTGGTAATAAATGTTTCTAGGTATATTTTACTTAGATGACTTAAGGCATTATTGCAAGCTAATTAGCTCATTTCCCTTTACAAACAATGCTCCAATTTTAACAGTTAAAATGCATAAAGTTAAAAATATAACTTTATTATTATTATTATCAAGACTAAACAGAATAGTCCACCATCTTTTTTATTTTTTATTTTTTATTTTTTTTTTATTTTTTTGTATTTAAAAGCAGGTCATTCTTATAGGTTTTTGTGTGTGTGTGTGTGTGTGTGTGTGTGTGTGTGTGTGTGTGTGTTGTTTTGTTTTTTTTTCTTTTTAAGTATATTTCTATTCCATTTACACAGACAAACCTGCAAATTTTCTAAATTTTATATCCATATATATTTTTTTTTTTTGTACTTCCAAAAGGTTTTAAAATATTTCTTTTCCTTTTGAATCTGAAAATCTAAGAAATCATTTTTCTGAGGATATTTGTTTGCATTCTGTGTTAGTGAACAAAGATCTGCATTTTACTTTTAAAGTAAGCAGTTCTAAACACTGGCTTGTGTGATTAGCCTGCCTTGTGTAATTAGTTTATTAGAATGAGATTTTTGTTTTCAAACAGTATCACTAACAAGAAGATGCACTTGAATTTATCTGTTAATAAAAGGTTATCTGATATGAAATTTTTTTAAATGGAAAAATATTGGCCTGCAGAAAAGTACTCTTTATTCTGATTAGAATTTTATTTATTTATTTAAATATTTGTTATTTATTTTTTAAGTTATTTCTTTTGCAGAGTGCATGTAAAATGTTATAAAAATAAAAAATAAAAATAAAAGAAATGTTAGACAATTTAAATCTTGTTTAATTAAAGTACAGATGTTTATTATTTATAAGAAATGTATACCTGTGCTTTTTTTATACAATGGAACACTGTGATGCCTCTGAGCAGATATCATTAATGACAATGTATTAAAGTTATTTGTCTGAAATATGACTAGTCCCATTAATAGTGATATAAGATGCAATATTTTGAGATTTTTATAAAACAAATAATTTTTTTATTATTATTTTTTTTAATGTTATCTCAATTATTATTATTATTATTGTTATTAAAAACACACACACACACACACACACACACACACACACACAGTTTTCCCTCTAGCAAAACTGCTATATGTACATTTCCACTGTCACTGATACTCGTTACAGCTGAAAATAAGTACAATATACATTCATCAACCATGAAATAAAATGACAGACATGCCCTGCTTTTTTTCGCTATTAGTGTGCAGAGGTGCATTTTCTGGGCAACCAATCACAAACTTTGACCTTTTGTTTCAACATTTATCATTTGGAAGCTTTGTCAAATGACAGTTTGTTATTATTGAAACATTTTATCTCTTCTAAGATAATATCACATAATCATATCTTATTCAAGAATCTGATAAAATACAAAGCTTATCTGGTATTAAATTTATTGTGCATACCTAAATATGAAGATATTGTTCTCACAAACATATTTACATTATATTACATAATCTATAGTCATTTATTTATTTTATTTTTTATTTTTTTTAAGTGAATGTAGATTCATATCTATTCATTGTAACAGTTATACGAATTCCCAATGGAAATAGCACACAATGGCTTCTCATAAACCAGACATCAACCAGTGAATTATCAAAGTTTACATATTTGCTTTCCTGTCAGTGGGAAGACAAATATAAAGTATCCATTGGTGCTAACTGAAATAGTATTAAAGACACATGCACATCAATTATATTAAGGTTTTCTCTGTCTCATTATCTCTATGTCCTTAACCATATTTATGTATGATGTATTATGCCTGAAGATTAAAAATGTATTGACTGTGTTGATAAATAAAACAATTCTTCCTTGTAGACTGATCTGCAACTTAAAGGGCAATCTACCTCAAAAACAAAAACTAAAAAATCTAGAAAATTATTTATTCGAAAAGATATTATCAAAATGTTATGAGTGAATGCATTTAACATAATTAATTAATTTTATAAATAATCAGGACAGTTACAATATTGATTTATTTATTTATTATACATGTATTTTCGAGTTTTGGAAACATACCTGAGAAAAATGTATTCTAAATTATTGTCTAATTCATTTTAAACCAAATTCAGGATGACAAGGTTGCAGTTATGTTTGTTGCAATCACACCTTGATTATTTCTGTTGATGTTCACTCAATTCATTCATAAAATTATTCACATGTATAAAATAAAGAAAAAACAAAATAATGATTAAAATAAGCACAAAGATCACACACCAAAATAGGATCTAATAATTACCACTGTTAAGTTAATAGAAAATAGAAACAGACTATAGCCTTATCTTCTGTTATTTGAAACTGAAAGTGGGCACCTTGGGAATAAACAGATAAATCACCCATTTCTCATAATTGATTCATTTTGTTTTATTGCACATTTTGTATGGATAGATGTAATTACTAAATGATCAGTCACAGCATGTGAACATTGTGATATTTGTGATACTTACTGTTGGATTGTTAAATGTTTACAATAATTGGAGATACTTCGAGAATTTTTGTAAGTGAAGGGCATAGGTTCAAAACAGAGAACATTTCATAAAACGGTGTTTATACTCAGCAAGAAAAGAGTTTTTATTCAGAATTTAAAAAAAAATTAAACCTCAAAAAAAAAAGGGCATAGGTTCAAAACAGAGAACATTTCATAAAACGGTGTTTATACTCAGCAAGAAAAGAGTTTTTATTCAGAATTTAAAAAAAAATTAAACCTCAAAAAAAAAAAAAATGTCTTTCTATATTTAATACTGTTAATTGTGGCCTTTTGAACAATAAAATATACCCCATGTTAACCCCCTTAATCTGCAGTTGACTGTATTGATTCAAAATGACCAATTTCTGTAAATTAATTTTTAAATTTATTTCTATTAACCTTTCTTGTTGATTCTGGAAACAGACTTATTTTTGTATTAATATATGATTCTTATTTACTGATTTACATTTATAATTTTGTATGAAATGTTGTATTCTTGTAATATTTTTCAGTCATCCAGATCCTAACAGACATCTAGCAGGTATGAATTATAATATTTAATGCTCATTGGTTAATACATATTGATATTAGTTTAATCAGCTTTTTCTCTACTTGTGAATTAGTATACAATTTGATTATTATTATTATTATTATTATTATTATTATTATTATTATTATTATTACTACTACTCTTACTAAAACATCAAAAATATTTCAGATTTTACTTTAATGTAAAAATAATGTTTATTATTTTCTTTTCAAAATATCAGTAATAGCATTTAAATAAACTTTCTTATATGTGTGCACACCTGCACACACACACACACACACACACACACACACACACACACACACACACAACACACACACACGCACAATATATTATTGCAACTTCAAAGAAATTTTGATTGCAGATCGGATATATGTGTAAACCGTGATGCCCATCAGAAGTGTTTGAATTCTGAAAGTCCCGTTTTCACACCAGAACCTCCCATTGACCTTGGCTGGGTCAATGCTACAGAGAGACGACCACACATGTCTGGAAGTATGTTCTGTTGTAATAGTTAGAATCATCAGCTCATTCCTATATATATCTGCTGGTACCAAAAGAAATAAGCACATATTCAAACATTTATATATCCACATGTCTGAGGACTGTGTTGCATCCAGTGACACATCTCAAAACTGAATGCCACAAGAGGGAGGCTAGTAAAAAGTGTGGTTTGGAGGCATGTTTGATTAAGCAATTAGATATTTGATAAATTACAGCACTAGAGAAAATTATTCAATATTGTGAGAGTGATTATACTGAATGTTCTTTTTCTCTACCTTTTTTTATTTTTTTTTTATTTTTTTTAAATTTGTGTTTTTGTAAGTAATGAAAATTAAAAGTTCAGTGGTGTGAATTCTGGGTTTTAATGTTTCAATTAAACTTTTCTTTTGTTATTTTTTAGGTGGGTCTAGTGTGAACACCACAAGGCACATCTCTTGCAAACCTTTAGATGACAATGTGTTGCTATGGAAACGGCATCGAGCAAGAACCAGAGTATGCCGATCAGCAGAACTAGTTCGGGACACAGGGTTTATGAATGAGATAGAGAAGATCAGGGAGAAGAATTATTTACTGAGTATTGCCCGAGTCTACAGTGTCTACAACCTGAAGAAAATTAAACAGAAGCAGTATGCACAAATATTCAGACGTGAACAGAGCAAAGGTATAGATGTTTGATATATATACATACACAAATATCAAACACTGGAAAGTAATGACTACATGTCAGCTATTCTTACCTTTAAAGTATGTGTAAACAGATTTTGATAGCATTAAAGAAGCCAGTTCCATGCATACTAGATATTGAAAACAGTATATAATATGTATTTTAAGATTTCACCTGGTTACATACATACCACATTTTCATACAGATTTAAAACATTATGCAGAAGAAATATTTAAATAGTAAAATAAAAGTCTTCAAACTTTTATCAGTGTAATACAAAAATCCAAGTGCGTTTTTGTTTTGATAATCGTGTTGATGAATGGAAATTAAAATATATTTATATATCATTTTCACATGCCTGTTATTCTTTATAGGAATGGTTATTGGAGTGTAGAAATGTTTTGTTTGTTTGTTTTTTAGGTGTGTACAGACAAGAGCAGTGTGATAGATATGAACAGTATCTCTTTAGTTATCGGAGAACTCAGTCTGGACCGGGAGAATACCGCCGCGTACAATCAGCTTGTGCAGGAAGAGGCCAAGAATCGAGATATACGTAAGGAATGGATAAGAAAACAAAATGTTGACAAACAAGTGATCATGTTAAAAAGTGAAAAGCAAAATGGTTGGGGAGGGAATTAAATATATTTAATTTCTTCTTGAAATTGTCTGCAACTAGCAACTAATTTTTTGCAAAACATTATTTCAATAACTTTGTTAGGGTTTGTGTATTATCACTAATACATATTTATAAAGATATATATTATACATTTAAAAAAAAAAATTTCTCTAAGGAGTTATCTTGTTTTCTCCTTTTAAAGTTTTGTTACCAAATATTATATTTTCCAACATATGTATTATTAATCTATATATATATATATATATACATAAAAATCCCAGTTGTCACACTCTTAAGTAATTTTGTGACAAAAATCATTATGGCAGTTTTGTTGAAAATTATAATAAATTTAATGTTTAACACTAGCAGACTGAAGCACTATTTATAAATATTTATATTTTTGGCAGCAAGAGTAAGCACAGCAAATCTTCTGAGAGCTTGACCACATTATCAGTGACCAAGAAAAATGTTGAAAATGGATCAGAAAAAAGTCGACCTCAGTCTCGTAAAAGTGTGTCAAGTAAAACCAAGAAGCGCAGACAGGAGTCAGACGAGAAAGCATCAAAAACATCTAAGACGGGTAAAACTTCGGGAAAAGGTCGTTCCAAAACAGCCACAGACAAAAACAAGAATAGTTCAGAAGCACAAGTTGACCCCGCTGTTAAAATAACATATGGTTATGGCGAAGTGAAATCCGAGTCTGAAGAGGAGAAAACAAATGGTACTACAGAAGATTCTGAGCAGGATGGCCTTCCAGCTGCCTTACCTCCACAGCATTACACCTCACCAAGGGAAGGCCACGGACGACCTATGTCTCGATTAGGACGAGGTTCCATTGTCAGCAAGGAAGGTAACATCAGTGTGATATAAAAATGTGTATATTTTTTTGAATGGCCATATTGATGAAAAGAAATTAAAATTGATGTTGAAACAAAATATTTGAACATTTAATTTAATTATTGATTCATTTCTCTTAAACAATATTAACTATACCATCTATAAAGAAATGCAGGAATATTATTATACAAGTTGTTGGCCAGATAGCAGATTATTAACAGAATTTCCATATGTCAGATTTCTGATATATGTATGCATAAATCTGCATACAGAATTTTAATACTATTTTAATTTTAATTTTATTGATTTAAAAATTGTTTTTATTTGTTTCTTTCAGAAAATGAAGATGAAAATTATAATTCAGATTTTAGTGATGACAGTGAGTCAAGTAGAGGATCAGAAAAACATGAGAAAAAGTCGATGGACGTTGAAGTCAAGCCCAGGGAGAAGCCAAAAGGAGAAACCTCAAGTCTACAACACTTTGATGACAGAGGTGGTGAAGATCAGAAAAAGAGGACTGAAGAGAATGATGAAAAAACACAGAGTAAGAAATCAGATGATCAGAAAAAAGATGAATCATATTCAGATGATCAGAAAAAAGATAAATCCTATTCAGATGATCAGAAAAAAGATGAATCGTATTCAGATGATCAGAAAAAAAATGAATCGTATTCAGATGATCAGAAAAAAGATGAATCGTATTCAGATCATCAGAAAAAAGATGAATCGTATTCAGATGATCAGAAAAAAGATGGATCGTATTCATATGATCAGAAAAAAGATGGATCGTATTCAGATCATCAGAAAAAAGATGAATCGTATTCAGATCATCAGAAAAAAGATGAATCGTATTCAGATGATCAGAAAAAAGATGAATCATATTCAGATGATCAGAAAAAAGATGGATTATATTCAGATGATCAGAAAAAAGATAAATCATCTTCAGATGATTCCACAGATGATGATGATGATGATGACTACAAGACAAAAGGTAAGCATTCTGAATCCTCAAAATCCAGCATGTCTGAACTGTCATCAACACAGCAGTCTTCAACAAACCAGGAGAAATCCAATGTCACAGACACCAGCGAGCATACAACTACCATTGCATCAGCAAACCAAGAAAAAGCAGACATTAGCAAAAACACAACTGGTCCTGATGACCAGACGTCAAAGAAAAGCCCCTCAGATGAACTGGAGGAAGACTCCTCAGTCAAATCTAGTACCATTTCCAAGGTAACAGAGCAATCAACACCTAAAGCTGACAGAGAAGAAAACAGAAAGATTTCAAGAGAAGACTCTGTAGAACTGACAAATGGAAAAGCAAGAGATGTTAATCAGATTGAATATTAACTCACGGGTCAGTTATAGAGTTACACCAGGCTGGTGCTGTTCACTTAAATTTGTGATTGTCACACATTCAGAAAAAAATACACAAGAATCAACTATGTTTAGTCGTTACTATTTATTTATTTTTATTCTTTTGCATGTATGATGTATCTATGTAAGTACGTATGTCCATGTATACATGTGTATTAGTAAGTTATGTGAGTACAGTTCTGATTCAGTAGAATCAAATAAAAACAATCCAATCAGTAATTTTAGATTAAATTACACTTAAATTCAGTTCTGAACTGGTAGTATCTTTGTGCCACAAATGTTGATGATAATTTATAAGACACATTCCTGTTTGTGCCATGAAATAGGTAGTTAGGCTGTATATTGAATTCAAAACTTTAAGACTGTATTCAGAATACAGTATTAGAGAAAAAGATGGTGGCTTATTCTTTTTCTTTTTTTGTTTTCTCCTTTCTTTTTGCTTGTACACAAAAACTGAGCTTTTTGGAGACAAAAACAGAAATGTAAAGTGTTCAGCTTTGTATTTTAAATAAAATTTATTTTAATCATTCATGATAAAAATAACTGATTTAAATTCTAATAATTGTAGTAAAAGCAGTGCCATTTTTCAGAAATGATGTTTTGATCCAGCTATTTTGATCTTTTTTTTAATTTAATTTTTTGTTGTTGACACTATGAAGCTTAATTATACAGTATATAACTTCATTTTACATTTTGTATTAGCAAAGTACTTTATATTACAGGCTTAACATATTTGAAGAATCCTCAAAAATATATTCATTAATTCTTGAACATTTATTTATTTAGAGCTTATGTAATTAGTAGAATTACATAGAACAAAGCTATTAATTTTTACATAAATTATATAGTTTATTAAACCTGATCTGTGATATTGTTACAGTAAAACAATTTATGTTTATGACAAAAAGACTACCAAAAAAGTAGTTATTATAATTATGTATATTTTACACAATTGTTCTAATAAATTTTAAAAACACCGATTTGTTGACTTGTAATTCTTTTCCAAATACCTTAAAGATTAATAAAAATAAAACAAATTAAAATTCTGTTACATTATTGGAAGAATAGTTTTTTGATTCTTTCAAAAGAAAAATGAAATGGATGTTTGCATAATGTTCCTGAAATAAAATTATCCATATTTGCAGTGCAGTGTTAAAAACACCTAACAGTTAAACAGATTTTGTATATAGGTAGCATAAATAAAATTATTTTAAGTTTCTTTTAAATTTAAATGCTTCATTTTATTTGTATTTTCCCATAATGCAAAATCTGAGGATAATTAAAGCACTTTAGTACATTAATTTTTGCATACGTATAAATATTAATCAAAAGTTGTGAAAATTTAATTTATCCGTCAAATGAAAGAAATTTCTTTTGCAGTATTACTCCTATAAATATTACCAGTCACAAAAGTGGAAGAATTTTTTTTTTTTTACTAAATGATATTAATCTAAGGGAAATTTAACCACTATGTGGTTGTAACATTTGGCAATAACCACATCCTTGTATATTTTTAAATCACTAAAATATATACATATTCACATTAAAATTTGGTTGAAACATTCTTAACTTCACCCAAGACGTCTTTTTACTGATGCACAATAAATCAATTAAAAATAATAAATAACATTTTTTAGACTGTCATTTTAACTTTAATTGCATTTAGCTGAAGACCAAATCAACAAAAATTTAGTTCTATATGAATAGATTATTTACAATCTTTGCTTTTAACATGTTCAGTCATCACCTGTTGTCAGTTTGAACTTTATAAAATTTATATTTGTTGCAGCCATTGTATCATCATTATATCTGATTTTTGTGCTTTTGCATCAATTAATAAAATATCTGGCACCCATATTTTGTTTCTGAAAATATATCAGACTCCAATTTAGAAAATTAGAAGGATGAGCCACTGTATATTCTTAGAATATCATCATCACTGTTAGTTCTAGTCTGGAGCCAAAAGCAGGACATCCTGCTGTATCAAGTGTAGGATAAGATTCAGTACTCTCAGTTTAGTCAGTTACTGCAGTTTACTGTTTATAAGAAGGCCTAACTCCAACAGTGAGGAAGTATTTAATTCTGCATACACAAACAAAGCTCAATTAGTAAGAAAAATAGTTACCACCGTTATTTTTATCTGATGCTACAATTTTTTCATTTATTGTGCAGATAATAATGATTAAAGCAACAGAATGGATTTCACAGTGAATAACAAAATATAATAATAATAATTATTGATTACATGCGTTATGAGTCATTTAGTTTCAAACAAATTATAATACAAACAACAACATTCTGAAAATAATGCTCATAGAATAGCATAAAACATTACAACATTTAATACAAATAATGAATACAAATACAGAGAATAATGTCTTTAATTGTTACACATGAATTTATTAGTAGCCTTTTGATAATTTTACATATTGCTGATAACATTAAAATGAAATCTACATTTTTACAAAACAGTAAGTGAATAACTGAAATAAGGACATTAACAAGAATTTCATTTATGAATGTTTATGTATATGTCTATATTTGGGTGTGTATGGATGAGATGTTAGGTATGGTAATCTTTTCATTTGCAAATTAAAAATTTTATGTATAATTGATACAACATTATATATATATTATATATAAATATATATATATATATATATATATATATACCGTATATTGGATGTTTCTAAGTTAGTTTTTTCTCTTAATACTTGAAGAATAAAAAAGAATCTTAATAACAAATTCACTAACAGTGATAAACCACAAAACTTAGAATTTAAAATATTCCTTCAACAAACTTTTACAGTTTTGCACACTTCATCAGTGCTGTATATGCATGCATGTTTTCTTTTAAAACACCTGAATACTTAACACTGACAATTAAAAAAATAAAAATAATAATAAAAAAATAAACAAATTATTTAAAATATTAATGCATATAACAAATAATTACAACAAATATTAATAAAGAATCTAGAACTTATTTACAACCATTATGTAATCTTCTTTCAGTTTTATACAGCTTTCCTTTATTTACTTTTTGTTATTAAATTTCCAGCTGTAACGAATTGTAAACCTTCACTGACAATTTATACATGTATATTGTAATACATAATTAATATGCAAATGAATCTGGAGTTAATTGCACAATAAATAATACAATCGTTCATTCAAGATTTTCTGTACTCGATTCTCTCGACTTTCACATCATCATTAATGAGTTTATAAACGTAAGCTACAACCGTCGACTGCTGAATGTCAAGAATCACAAATGATGGTGTCACACTGCTGAAAGGAAAAGAAAGATATATTTATGCATATTACTTTTCATTACAATGGCACTGAAACCAAATAATGTTTAAATGGCAATGTGTATGCACCTGTGTGCTAGTCTGTATTTAATAACATAATAATTACAAAACTCCATGTTTAAAAAGCATTTCCAAGCAGTAATAATAATGAAATAAAGAAGTATTAATAAGAACAATAACAATAATTACATAATAATATTAATAATAATAACAACAATAATAAAATTAATATTACAATGATTATGATAATAATAATAATACCAATTATTAATAATATTAATAGCAATAATAACAACCATATTGAAAATGCCAACCTGTCGAGAGGATTATATGCTCCAGTGGCTGAGCCTGGGTTAATGAAAAATTTTCCTTCATGCTCAAATGCTTCAAACTTGTGTGTTTGTCCTGAGATCAGCAAATCAACATCAAGTTGACGCTGAACCATAGCTAAACTTTCTGTGTCACCCCAGGGCACTACCTGGTGTCCATGAGACAAGCCAATCCTAAACTGTCCAACTGTTACAACCTTCTGCTCAGGGTAATTCATATTCTGTGAAGTTAAGTTTTTAAAAACAGTTGCCTTAAGTCTTAACAGTAGCAGCATAGACATTTATCTATATCATTTTATACACACACATACTTACATGTATATTGATGAGAACATTAAAATTTAACAGACTTGTAATTGTTAATTAAACAGATTTGTTTTGAATGCAGATATCTAAGAAATAAAATATATGTACACATACATCTGTAATCTATGACATAAAAAAAATCTTTAAAGCATAATAAATTAATATCATTTAAATTTTATATTTTGTGAGCACATGTATAAAACTGAAAACAAATACAAGCCAAACAGACTAAGTGCATATGAATGCATCGATTAGTACTTTATCATGCTAGCTAATAGTTACATTTCTTAATAGCCATTTCCTAGTATATATATTAGTAAAATATATATGTTATGGACTTTTAACTACTATTAAAAGTATTATATCAATTAAATTATTCTTTACATGTTTATTCTTAATTTAAAAACAAAACAAAGTAGTTGTTATTTTACTTCTTCCCTTTATTTTGTCTAGTTAAAACAAATATTGTTACAAGCATTTTTTGATAACAAAGAAAAAATTTACCTCATCAAAATCTCCTCTAACTACATGGACATCACTTGCCAGTGTTTTCAGATAATCAAATGATTCTTTTGTGCACAAATTCCCTGTACAGAGAATGTGCTGAATCTTGCCTGGCACAAGGAGCTTTTTAAATTTATTTGGTAGACTATTACATCTGTGAGGAATGTGAAGATCTCCCAGAACTAAGACCAACTGAAATTAAATTTTAATTTGAATACTTAGCTAAATGAACAGAAAGCAAAACAAAAGTATACATCTATTATTCAAATAAAATCTAAATAAATAAATAAATCTAAGTTTAATGAGAAATTTATAAACGTGATAGATGGATTTTGGTCTGTTTTTTTGTTGATTCAGAGAGAGCAAGAAAACAAGAGAGAGAGAGAGAGAGAGAGAGAGAGAGAGAGAGAGAGAGAGAGAGAGAGAGAGAGAGAGAGAGAGAGAGAGAGAGAGAGAGAGAGAGAGAGAGAGAGAGAGAGAGAGAGAGAGAGATGCCAGTTTTATAATGTATTTGCATATATTGCAATAACTGTCACATAAGGTTTAATTAGTTAATACAATTATAGTTGCCCAAAAGAAATTTTAAATACCATAATTAAGTAAAAATTATTTGACAGGCCAACTCCCACTTTTAATAGACTGGCTTCAGGCTCCCTCCTACCAAAAATCGAATAGCGGATCGGACCAAAATGCGCAGCACTTTACAAAAAACGGTATTGTGTTGTGTCGGAAACATAATATTTTTGTAATCATAATATTAGATGATTATCTTTCATGAATTAACAAAATAAAATAAACATTATAATAAACAAATAAATATAATTTACAGTAATTTATAAGAAATATGAAATTATTCTACCATTTTTATGGAATATGTTGTTCAATCAGTCGCCTCCAAAGCACCTGACACAACCGGAAGAATTGTTGAACAGTTATGAGAATGTATTGGGTACTGCTGTCCAAGTCGACCAATGATGGTCATGGTTACAGAAAGATTAGACAATTTACCGTCATGGCGGCCAAATTGAAGTTTAGAAATGCCGGGATTATGTGATAACAAAAATATAATCAGTTAAATCATGAAGTGTATTATTCCTGGAATAAATGTTAAAGGTAATATTATAATATATTTCATCACTTTGGTCGTAATAAGTTAAAATTTAAATATTATATAAACTAAGCCAAAAAAATAATAATAAATTAATAATAATATTAATAATAAAAAATAAAAAATATCCGCCTTCAGTTTGTTTCAGGTTTTATCTAACTTATTATTATTTGTTCAGAAGAATTTGCAAACACAATAAATTAATTAACGACATAGTTAATATTATATATTGCACATAATATATTAATTATTATTCATTTTATTGTTATATACATATATACATGATATATCATATAAGATTATAATTTATATCTTTAATTTTACGAAATAGTTTACATTTTTACTTAACATCTTTATTAGCTTATGATATAAAACTATTTTTTCAGAAAAAGTCTTTGCAAGCACGCACTAGATCTTTAAGAATTGTTAGCATGGGCCATTCAAAGATACTAGTGCCAGGGAGACAAGTTGTGCTGTGACTGTCTGATTACCCTTTTAGGATTGGTATTACAATGGAAGAATTTGGTGATAATAGACAAACCGCTGGTTGTTGTTTCCCCAGAAAAGGACTTTGATTTGAATTCTATCCTGTCGAAGTTTAGGCAAAACTCCTGTCAAACTCCATTCACTAGCACGTTCCAGTAAATGAATGAAAGGACAGAAATAAACTAGCATCAGCTACAGAAACATAAAATGACATCTTATGTCTGAATCCTACCCCCAGAGTGTGCAAATCTTGATGTTGAACCATTGAAAGGTTATATGATTACTCACAAACAGTATTCTGTTATATTTTTGAAATTTATTTATTTATTTATTTATTTATTTATTTATTATCGTCATCATCAGTTATTATTATTATTATTTTTGTTATTATTATTATTATTATTATTATTATTATTATTATTATTATTATTAATTTTGATGTTTAATAATAATAATAATAATAATAAAGTAAATACCCTTCATTTCACTGGTAATTAACTTGTATTGCATTTTACTGATTTAATTTTAAACATAAAATTAACATTGAGTATTGTTTTGTTAATATTATTTGTAGTGTAATTATAAATGTTAACTTATATCATAATTGCATTTAAAATAATAAACCTTTTGCAGTTATTGTATAAACAATAATTACTGTGTTTTTAGCTGGCTTTAAGAACTGTCAACTCTTCACGTTCAGCTTTTGCTTGTTGTATCTTTGCACCTTCCTTCTTTCAACTTTATGATGATGGTTCTGAGAATATTATATTAGATGACAATGAAGATGAAGGATTTAGATGTAAACTTGCCATGAAGGTAAGATTAAAAAAAAAAAAAAAAAGAAGAAACAAAAAATAAGGTATTTATTTCACTTTTCAGACAAAGATTGCATTTTAGATAAATAAAATCTGTGAAGGTACATAATATTTTTTAATCAAAAAAAAAAAAAAAAATTAAAAAAATTAAGGATAATTATAACGTATTAATATTTAAAAATATATGTAGCTTTAAAATTTAAAGGTTATGAGTAGAAACGTACAAGATCCAGGATCGTGGACTAAAATATCGTACATTTAATTTTAATCAAAGATAAATGAGTATTAATAAAACATAGTATGGATAAAAACTCAGTTTTTCTATTTTTTGTATTTAGTCAATTTTGTCTGTCTTTCGATCCATGTCAAGCATTGAGAAGTCAGTAGAACGTGTCAAAATCACATTAAATAATGATGAAGCCAGACTGGTTTTCCAGCTTTATTGCAAACATGGTACAATCTTCTAACATTAATTTATTTTTATTGTTTTATATAATTTTTTTCTTATCTTTCATTTTTATTGATTTATTTATTATTATCATTAGCATCATCATTATTTATTTAATTATTTATTTAATTATTTGTTTGTTTATTTGTTTGTTTTTTTATTATTATTATTTTTATTTTTTCGTGTTATTTTTTAACTCTTATTTGTGTAATAATAGCATTTTAATGATGTAGATTTGTTGTCTATATTTTGATAAATAAAATGCTAAAAATAGAAAACCTTATAATCTGATAATTTAAAATTAAAGGAATATTTCTGAAATTGTCAATAATTCTTTTTTTTTATAGATGTAAGATATATCTGACATTTGTAAAAAGCATCACCATTAACAGCATTATGGATCAAAGTTTTTTTTTTTCCTTTTTTATTTTCATTTTTGCTGTTTAATATTGTAGGTATTGTGAAGACTCACAATCTTGCCTTTATAGAGTGTGAAACATTACAAGCCGTTTTCTCCAAAAATATGTCTCCAAACCTCTTGACTTCACCACCAAAGTAAGAAATTAAAACTTTTAAGTATTAAATAGTGAAACAGTATCCAGTTTATTTTCTTTTTTTTCTTTTCTTTTTCTTTTCTTTTATTTTGTTTCTTCTTTTTTTTAATGTGCATATATACTTATAAAATTTGTTGTAATTTTTATAAATGTTTGTAATAATTATTATTTTTTTAATTTAAGTTATTTTTTACTTCCCATTTTTTTAATCTTTATTTAGACTGCTGTGTGATGTAGTGGTAAACTTTCAGAACAACCAGGAGGAGATAACTCTGACTATGAAGCCAGATAAATTAACACTGAAGAACTATGTAGAAGATGAACCAGGTTAATATTAAATTTTAAAAATCTGTGTGCAGGAATGAATGTGTGTATGATAGAATGCTGTACATGACTGAAAGAGAGAGACAAATAGAAAATATTTATTTATTTATTTATTATACTTTGTGTTGATGTTGTTAAAATTTAAGCTACTTAGTTTTTGAAAAGAAATTTCTGGATTTATGATGATTATGATTTATTTTTATTATTATTTGTTTTTCCAAACAGATCCCTCCAAGGTTGTACACACAGAAATGAATTTAGTTCCAGAGGAATTTGATAATTACAGAGTTGGAGTGGATGCAGAGATAACCTTTTGCTTAAAAGAACTCAGAGTAAGAACTAGAATATTACTCAATGTTTTTTGTTGAAACAATAAATTATGGGGAAATAGTAAATTTTCTTATAAATTAATAGCTTTATACCCTGAATGATTTATTGAGTTAAGTGGAAATATTCCTGTTTACTGAAATTTTTATTAAATTAGTTCTCAAAAATGTTTCAGTAATAATATTTATCAACAGTTTATTATTTTATTTTCAGGCCATTCTTGCTTTTGCGGAAACCACCAACCTTCCTCTGAGTATGCACTTTGAAACTGCAGGAAGGTATTCATTAACATAATTGTTGGTTTTGCAATTCAGTATTTTATCGTTTTCTTTTTAGAAATTTCAATTTTTTTATATAGGCCTTGTAAGACTTTTCTAAAAATAAAGCAGTGTTGGAGATGAAGAACCAAATTAATAAAATTGGTTCATGACTATCAGTGAAAAAATATATTTACAGATAATTAAAAAATTAAAGAATTTTTTATCTAAATAATTCATTCAGATTCTTCTTTCTTTTTTTTCTTTTTTTTTTGAAGTACTGTTTCTTGTGCTTAATATAATTATTACACCTGATTATTAAATTTGTATATTCTTAACTAGTTCATTGATGTGAGCCATGACTGCTATATTCACAGAAGCCATATTCCTGGCTCTCAGCAAATATAAATATAACAAAAAGATTTCTCTTGTTTCCGATATCTCAGGTTGTATTTACCTTGATTTGACACCCAGTAACCAATGTTTTTCATGCTGGGATGTCATTAAGCAAACATTCATTCATTAATTCATTCAGATATCAACATAATTCAGGTTTATATTGTTGCCTCTTCCCACAGGCCGATAGTGTTCAGCATAGACAGTGATGCCACATTCGAAGCTAACTTTGTGTTGGCCACTTTGGCAGATCCAGATTCCATGTGTGGTTCACAACAACAGACACAAAACAAAATCAAACATCCAGATCAGAACAAAAACAAAAACAGGTGACTTTAACATTTTATTTATTTATTTGATTAGTTATATAACAATGATTTATCAGCTAAATCAGAAAAAAATCAATTATTATTATTTGTGTGTGTTGTGTTTCTTTTTGTAAATAATTATACTTCAGGAAGTGGATTAGGTTTTTTATATTTTTTTATATTTTTATATATATTTTTTTTTTATATTAATAGATATCTCACTTGCAAATTTACCTCATTTTATTTATTTTCTTATTTTATTTTTTTATTTTTATTATTTATTTTATTTATGTTTAATTGCTGGTGAAAAGCATATTTGTTTTATTTATTTTTCCTAAGATACATTTCAAAACAACAAAGAGTAAATGGTTGCATTAATAAGTCACATTTGAAAAGTCAAAATGACAGAGAGCTAAATAATGCCAATACCAGGTACAATTAAAGATATATAATAATTTTTTTATTTTTATTATTGTTGCCATTTTAAATTTTTTTATTTATTTCAGATGCGTTTAATAATATTTAAATTTTTGTGATAGATTTCTGCATTTGAAAATAATTTAAAAATTAATTAATGTAAAATAATTGCCATAATTAACTGTATATTAGAAAATATTGATAATAACAATATTGTTGTTTTTTTTCTTTATTTTTTTAAGAATTTAAATTAAAGAATATAAAACAGTTTTTGTGTTTAAAATAAATTTTTTCTGTTAATGTTACTTGTAAATCATTAAATAGACTTCCCATTATATGCGGTTATTTTAAGAAGCACTGACAAGAAGAAGAAAACGTACCAATTTTCTACAATTTCATGTTAATTCAGGAAACAAGAACCTTTAGGAGATGAAGTTCAGTTTAATGAAATGTTAGATGATGATGACATGACAATAGATGAACAGACAATAATGCAGCTGCATGCTGCAGAAATGGAAAGTCAGATGACCACCAAACCCAGCAAATCTAAACCAGGATCAAGGCCGTCTGAGGAATCTCCAGTTAGTCAAGTTATACCCATACAAAGTACAAATATGCAGGTTAGTTTGAAGAGCACCATCTTAAAATTTAAATCGATATAAAGTATAAAGTGTTTTGAGCACAATGTGATGTGTCCACAAATTTTAAATTTTAAGTGTGTCAGCCCGTGTCAAAAAATGGATATCCGATGCTTATGTTCTAAGCACTCATAAAATTAGCTATACACTGATAAATATTTATTGTTTAATTATAACTGTGTATTCCCACCCTGATCATCATGCATGGCTGGATTTAGATGTGACAGGTCTGTATGCTTTGGAAAACATTAAAGGCCCTGTTTAACAACTGCTAACAGAGAATAATGATAACTAACAATGAATTAATATGTAAAAACAAAACAAAGTTTCAAAATTGTCTTCTCTGTATAATAACTCATTCAATATAATATTAAAAAAAGACCAATAAAACAATGACATCAATGAAAAGGTTATTCACAGATATGCAAAATATTATATATATACATTATTTTATTTTCATTTTTTTACAGTTACAAACTATTTTAATATTTAATATGTCATACGTTTTTTTTTATTAAATTCTTTCTGAAAGATAATATTTTTGCAACAAATTCTGCAATACTGTAACTTTTAACTTGCTTTTCTCTGGATAATTAAGATAGATAATCAAATACATAATAAAGTCATACTTGTAATTATTTGTTAGACAACAGATTTGGCATCTGCAGCTGCAGCAGATGAATCAGTTATGCAAGATTTACAAGAGGAAGAAGAGGAAGAAGAGGTAGTGCCTGGCACCCCTCCCAGTAAAAAGGTCAGTAGTGTTTAGTTAATAAACATTTTATTATGTTTCATTCAGATATTTAACTTTTTCATTGTTTCATTACAGATTTTGTTATTGTTTTCACTACAGTTTTATTGTTATTATTATATGTAGAATTATATATTATTATTTTCTTTTTTTCTTATTTCATTTTTTTTTTTTTTTTTTTACTGTCACGGCTACTACTACAGCTACTACAATTATTGTTATTATTCTAATACCACAACTACGAAAATAGCAAAGCTGAAAATATTCTTGGTTTAAGAAAACACAACTTTTCAATCTTTTACCTATAATTAATGTTATTTATTTATTTATTGTTATTAAAAACATTTTTTGTGTGCATGTGTTTCCAGTTTCGATCCATGTTTTTTGGACTATCACAGAACAGCACGCAGGCCTCTGAGAAACCAACAACAGCTATACTTGCAGAAGATACTGATGATGAAGACTGATACAGTGATAACATTCTTAAAATGAACATTTGATACTAAATCATGAAAATGCTAGCAACAAAATCTCTGTCTTCTTACTCACCAGAGAAGAAAGAGTCTGGAGCAATCACTTTCTACACAAATGTGGACTGATCATCACATACATCAGTATTAATTGACCTTTTGAGTTAAGATTCATTTTAGACCACAAGTATATGAATGGATTGTAAAAAAGTGAAAGGCAATGTGAAATAGAACTGAACATACTAACTGACATTGTTTGCTCCGAAGGAAAGAATTGAAGCTGAAGAAATAAGAACTGATTTCTTCAGTTAAAGTTAATGATATATCAGTGGGTTCAGCACATGTCTGAAGTTTACTAGGTCACAGGATCAATCCTTAATGTAGACAATTTACAGATTACTTTCAAGTGTCTCATGGCTAGATGTCAGCATCATAATCTGCTGTCTGTGAGAAGGTACTTATGAAAATTATCTTGCTGCTGTTGAGTATGAGCGTTACCTTCAAATAGTAGAAGCATGTTTTCATTCTGATATATAGTAATTCAGATGCTGAAATAAAAATCATGCTAGAGAGACCAACAAGCAAAACATTTTGCTTTCTTCTGATAGTAATTATTGATTATGCATGTATCATGTAAAGGGTCAAGTTATAAATTACACTTTTATAACTTCTGATCTTTGGTCATGTTGAAATTTAAGAATCTCAACAATAAATATCTTTAGAAATCCAAAACTTCTTTTCTCTTATCCTTTTTACAGATCATTTCTGTCATACAAAGATCAGAAGTTGTAAAAAGGAATTTCTAATGATTCTGTTTTATATGTGCATTCTAACACCAAACAAATGTTATCAGTTTGTACCAAGTTATTTGCTTTTTTAACCAATCTCCTTGGATTTTGTTAGAATTTTATGCATCATTATGGTTTCAGTTAAAAAAAATAAGGCCCATTGGTCAAATGATTTCCAAGATCTGTTTCTCCCAAGTTTTATATCATTTGTCAAATGTTGCATTTACAATTTGCAAAATAGAAATTTCACTGATGATCATGGAAATATTATTCTAGAACTTTTAAATATAAGAATGCTATAAAGTTAATGTCTCACTTAAATACATAATCTTTGATTTTAGACTACAGGTTAATCACAAACTGTAGATGTATTTTGTTTATAAGTGTGTACAAGAGTTCCTATAAATGTATACATCCAGTTCATTGGATAAACTGCAGATGCAACTTACAAATTATTATAAACATAATGTCCTACAGAGGCTTCATGATTTAAATACTAAGTTTTATTAATGTCTATATTGTTATATTATTATTTTAAAATATATACATTTTTTTTTAAAGGAATTTTATCACTCTGATCAAGATAATTATCTAACAATGGACTGAAATTTAATATAATAATAATAATAATAATAATAATAATAATAATGTCCTGCTATAAAATATATTGGTTAATGTATAAGAAATTAATCATAAAAATAATTTGCCAATGCTTTTATTCTCATATCATGCTTAATATATTTTTAATAAAATAACCAAGCAGATGAACACTTTGAATTATATAAAGAGAGAAAAATAAAGGTGATTATTTATTTTATATATGATTTCATACTTGATGGACACTTTATAATTCAAAATTTATTTATTACATTTCTTCATGAAAGCAGTTACAGATAATTTTAAAGTGTTATGATGTATATAAAATTTACATAAACACATAATGTACTGGACATTCAGGCAGAGTTGATTTTTATAACTATTTTAAATAAATTATTTTAAAATGAATTTGCTTTTCTGTTGTTGTTTTGTGTGTGTGTGTGGTTTTCTATCATTATTATTTAATTTACATGAATTTGTTAAGTAGTGGGCTTAAAATAAATAAATAAATAAATATGAAATAAAATTACAAAATAAATTATTTTATTAATTTTAATTAATTTCATTTTATTTATTTTTGTATTTTATATTTGTTTATTTTATTTTTTATTTTTTATTATTATTATTTTTTTTTTTTTACACCTTATTTTCTACTCAAAATGCAATGACAGTTCATGGATTTTCTATTTAATACATCATTAATTATTATTAATGTTAACAGTTTTTTTTTTTTTTTTTTTTATTATTATTATTAATAACAACGATATTAACAATATCGGGTAATAATTATTTTATTATTACTATTTGTTTTGTTTTTTTTAATATTTATATTTACCTCGGTTATCACATGATACATCACGTGGTGTAAAATCATTGGTGTCTACTCCAAGTAGTAAACAGAGCCCGTATGTTTTAAAATGTTTCGCGCGAGGCATTTAAGGTTGCAGCAGATTGTCAACGTACTGTACAAAAGCACGGCTGCAGAAATACCGTCAGCAACGCAGGAACTAAACAATGCCGATTTCGAGATACCTTTTTCACGATCAAATATTGGTCCGTTTTTTCAAGACAAACCTCAGCTTGGCAACCAATTTACACAAGATACTACATTAAGAACGTATTTGAAACGCTTCATTCCTCAACAGGTTTGTTCATCTCACTCTTTATTATACGCATTTTATGTTGCCAGTTCTGGTTATATTCTGTTAATTTCGCGATCATGCAAAATTCCACTAGTTATCATTGACCTAAATCGTAAAATGGGTCCAAAGGTTATTACCGTATTTACTGTTAGGTTATTTCATGTTTATCGGTCTGCTTGGCGTACTAGTGCGTGCGTGTGTGTTTAGTAAGAATATTATTAATTAAATCAAACAATTTAATAATGTTAACATTCCACAACCGTAAGAACCTGTCAAAGATAAATAAACACTAAACTAAAAAGTAAAAATAAATAAATAAATAAATAATCATTTACAGGTAAAATGTACTAGTGTTCGCATTTGTAGAATTAAAAAATATAGAAAGATAAATAAAATAATGGCCTTTCTGAATAAATACTTTCCATAAGTTAAATCCATTAGTATAATATACTGTTTACTTAAACAGTATAATTTCTGATATATATATATATATATATATATATATATATATAATATATATATCTATTTTGTTGTTGTTGTTGTTATTGTTACTGTAGTTGTTATTATTACTGTTACTGTTCTTGTTATAATAATAATAATATTATTATTATTATTATTATTAATTATTATTATTAATTATTATAGATATTGCCAGAGATAGAAATAGATCTGGAAAAATTTGGTGATCGTGTAGCAACAGACATTTATGAACTTTCTCTGAAGTGTGAGAGAGACCCTCCTCAACTTCAGCAATATGACTCCTGGGGCAAAAGAGTTGATTGTCTAATTATGTCCCCTGCCTGGCAGAAGTTACATGACATCTCTGCAGAGGAAGGACTGATTGCTATTGCTTATGAAAGAAAACATGGAGAATGGAGGTAAAATAAAGAAATATAAAATAAAACAGAATTTAAAAAGAATACACTTTACAAAGTCAGTCAGATGGTATATGTTATAATGAGTATGTGGAAAGTGCATTCTGATTATTTACTTTATTTTAAAAAGTTATAGGATTTTAAAAAAGTAATAATAAATTATGATTTATTATTTTATATCAGATATTTCAAATTATTTTCTTAACTTATTTAATTTGAGTTAAAGAATTTATCAGTTTAATACTTTCATTTAAAAAAAAAAAAAATAAAAAAAATATTAAAGTTAAAATAATGTGGTTTTTATTTTGCAATAACCAACATGATAGATAAACAGAATATTCCAGGAGAATATATTTTTATGTCATGAAAAATAACCAGCTGTTTTATGTGATTATTTGTATCATTCTTGATTTTATTTTATTTTTAAAATTTTATTTAAATATATTTTATTTTACTTTATTTTATTTTTCAGTCGATTATATCAGATGTGTAAGTTGTATCTTTTCTCACCCTCTTCTGCTTACTATGGATGTCCTCTAGCAATGACTGATGGAGCAGCTAAAATAATTGAGGTATCACTTTGAAATACTTTGTATAACTGTTAGATATTTTGTAAAACTATAACTGTATAACTATGAGGTACTTTGTAAAACTATAAATCTGTAAGGTTTTTCCTATGACAAAATAAAGTATTTTGTATTTATGAGGTACTTTGTAAAACTATAAATCTGTAAGGTATTTGCTACCACAAAATAAAGTATTTTGTTTGTACGAGGTACTTTGTAAAACTATAAATCTATGAGGTTTTTCCTATGACAAAATTAAGTATTTTGTATTTATGAGGTACTTTGTAAAACTATAAATCTGTAAGGTATTTCCTATGACAAAATTAAGTATTTTGTGTGTACATGGTACTTTTTATTTTATACTTATTATGCAATACCATTATGTACTGTGAATAATTGTTTCTCAGTGTACTTTGTATAACAGATTCTGTTTTCTCTCTCTTTCTCTCACCCTTATCCTCCTTTTCACTGAATCCCTTCCTCTCTCTCTCTCTCTCTCTCTCTCTCTCTCTCTCTCTCTCTCTCTCTCTCTCTCTCTCTCTCTCTCTCTCTCTCTCTCTCTCTCTCTCTCTCTCTCTCAACAGCCTTCTGATTAACTTGGTTTTAATTCATTGATAAACAACAAATTCTAATATGTTTAATATTACTTTGTCTTTCTCCCAGTCAATTAAAGACCGGACACCATGGCTTGTGGAGAGAGCTTTTCGAAGATTAACATCCAGAGATCCAAATCAGTTCTGGACATCTGGTCAGTGGATGACCGAGAGAAAGGGTGGCTCAGATGTAGGTTAGTAGAACTGTTTATTAAAAGTTAATATTTCACATACAGTGTGTCTGGTCATATTACTGTAGCTTTTTCTGGTGATATGAAAACCATCACCAGTGTTTAACACAGACAAATACAAATTATACACAAGCATGCATATACACAGACATATCATTATGGATAAATAGAAATACATTTTTACATTCACAAATGTGAATGACATGTCAGTCAGTATCTCTGTGTTATATATGTTAATATTTTAACATTATGACCAGTATCTATTTATTATATATGTTAATATTTTAACATTATGACCAGTATCTCTGTATTGTATAAGTTAATATTTTAGCATTATGACCAGTATCTCTGTATTATATAAGTTAATATTTTAACATTATGACATGAGCTGTGACTGGTTACTGGACTGGTACTATAGGATTAACAAAATGTAATTATCATATTAAAAATTGTTATATAGACATTAGATATATGTGTTTCTATGGACACATACTTACGTTGACATAGATTATATTCACGTATCTTAAATGAACAAATATAAATCTCAAAATCTAAATGAGAAAAAAGTGTTATTACAGGAGTTGATGTGTTAATATTTAATATTGTTTGGAAAAATACAAATTACAGTAAATATTCATTAAATCCAATATTAAGAAAAAAAAAATTAAATAAGGTATATAATTATTGTACATTTGTACATACTAATATACAAACATATGCACAAACAGATTTAGACAGATATGCATATTCTGATGTTTCTTCACCATATTAGTTGGGAATCTTTTATATTCTCTTCATAATTTAATCTTTTTTTATTTTTAAGCTGGAGGAACTGAAACTGTTGCTAAGCAACAGAAAGATGGTAGTTACCATCTCTATGGTTACAAGTGGTTTTCCTCAGCAAATGATTCTAATATGTCATTCACTTTAGCTCGTCCTCTAGATAATAATGGAAACACAATAAAGGTGGGTTCACAGTGTTTAATTTTTAAATATCCTTAGTTTCACTGTGAATAGTTTTTATAGTTTATAGGTTTCAGATATCATTACCTGATTTTTACATGAGTTTAGATTTAAATTCTGATTATTTAACAACATAGTATTTGTTGCCTGTGGGATAATTATATTGTTAAATTTATATTAAAGTGTATAAAAATGTTATTGAATAATGTATATTATACATACATATATACATATATACATATATATATATATATATATATATATATATATATATATATATATATATATATATACATATATATATATAAATCTCTGTGTCATGCCTCTGTTTTCCTCTCTCTCTCCCTCACTCACACACACATACAGACATTTCTCTTTCATATGTTTACCCCTCTGTCACTCTGTCTAAATATACAAAAAAACACATACAAAAGGCAATGGTGGGATATGTAATTCCATACAATTTAAATTAACCTTATTCAAAATACAGGTGTATATTTTATATATATATATAATACCAGCTAGATCATGATTTATGACACAGGGAACAAAAGGTCTGTCTTTGTTTTATTTGGAAGTGTATGATGAGGATGGGAGGCTGAACAACATTGAAGTACAGAAACTGAAAAACAAACTGGGAACCAGACAGCTGCCCACTGCTGAGTTGTTACTTGATGGAACTAAAGCTTTCAAGGTAACATATAACATTGTTAAATTCTTATTTGTTAAAAGTTGCTCCCAAGATATTTTGCATTTTGCAGTTTTGCAAAAAAACATAGCATACAGAACACACACATACATACATATTGAGCTGTTCGAAATTTCACATACAATTTCAGTGCTTATTTATGAAAAGCTGTGGCATGTGTTTTTCTGCCTGTGGGAAAATGCATTTAAAATATTTCAAAGTTATTGATTAGATTAGTTCAGTGCATGTCACCTTCACCTATTTTAAACAAAGCAACAAAAACATTTTTTTACTTAACTTCTCACAGTCAGAAAAATATATATATTACCACAGCCTT
Organism: Chrysomallon squamiferum; assembly: GCA_012295275.1. Classification (NCBI taxonomy): domain Eukaryota; kingdom Metazoa; phylum Mollusca; class Gastropoda; order Neomphalida; family Peltospiridae; genus Chrysomallon; species Chrysomallon squamiferum. The sequence continues at coordinate 28,962,998 of CM022671.1, forward strand.
TATTTTATTAGACTGGGAATTAAAATCCACTATGATGTATTGTTGCCCATCCAGCAGTCCATTGTTCCTCAGACAGTTATTCTGAAACTACAGCATTCTTTCTGGTATTCTGTTATCATAAATTCTTGTCTTGCTGTTTGTTGAAAGGTGTTGCTGTTAAAACTGATTTCAACGTTGTAGGTGTGTAAACGCTGTTGTACAAAACATGTTTCTAAACAGGTGTCCGAGGACGGCCGTGGTGTTGCCTCCATTTCTGACATGTTGAAACTGACACGAATATACAATACAACATCAGCAGCAGCAGCAATGAGAAGGTGATGACTGAAGAATCAGACACAAATTTCCCTCTCTTTTTTTTCATCTTTTTTTTTCTTCTATATTTGAAATTGCTTTTGACTGGGATTACCCATTACTGCAGTACTACTCTGTGTTTCAAAATGAAGATACAGTGAGGCCTGTTGATTAAAAATATTTAAAAAAAAAATATTGTTCTTTCAGAATCTACTAGCATCTGGCCATAAAATACACTGGAGTGTCAGTGCCTAATGCAGTTCTGATATAGCAGCAAGAAAGAGTCTATAAAAGCACTCTTTCTGCTGATTAAATCAGTATGCAGTAAACACAGGTTAACTTATACTGAAGCAGAACTTTCAAGAACTGGGACAGGTGTATATAAAATAAGAAGTAGTTTTAGTAGTATGGTTTTTTAAGAATAGACAATTTTTGATTGTTAGGTGTCTGAGGATGGGAGGGGTGTGGCCTCTATCGCCAATATGTTGACCCTGACCAGAGTACATAACACAGTGTTTGCTTCATCTCACATGAGAAGGTTTGCAAATACTGATCTTTCTCATGTCTGTGAATTAATAAATAAATAAATAAATAAATAAATAAATATGTAAATAAATAAATAAATATGTGAATAAATAAGTAATTAAATAAACATGTAAATAACATTCTGAATGAATAAATATGTGAATAAAAAAATATTTAAATAAATAAGTGAATGAATAAATAAATAACAAATATGTGAATGAATAAATAATTAATAAATTAATAAGTGAATTTCTAAATAAATAAATAAATAAATATCTGAATAAATAAATAAGAAATAAGTAAGTAAATAAATAAGAAATAAGTAAGTAAATAAATAAGTAAATAAATGTAAATATATACATTAATAAATAAATAAGCATGGAATAATGAACTAAATAAATAAAACTGATAAATAAATATATTAATAAATATATAAATGAAGAAAACAGTTAATTAATAAGTATATGTATACTTTCAGGATGGTGAATTTAGCCAGAGATTACAGTACAAGGAGAAAAGCTTTTGGAAATGTGTTGAAAAACCATGCTCTTCATGTGCAGACACTGGCTAGAATGGAGGTCAGTTTATCAGGACAATGACCATTATTAGTAATGACCATTTACTTTTACATAATTTAATATTTAGTAAGTTATGATTGTATATCTCTCTCTCACACATACACAAAAATAAAATAAATAAAAGAAAATATTTTTTAAATTTTCTTTTGCCACCTGTGTGATATTTCTGTGAATTGGGAATGTGTGTCTGTGTGTATATGTGTGGGTGCATGTACATGTGCTTTTTTGGTGTATGAAAGAACATATACTAATTTTATAAAATACCTGAAACTGTTTGTCTATTGTATGTTCAGGTATTTTATTGATAAAATGTAATTACATTGCACTGCAGTGTTTGGGTTATATTACATTCCATGGATAATTATATCAGTGATACATGATATCTAAATCAATACAAATTTAAAACTGACAAATGTTTATTTAGTAAAATGATACTTTTATCTTTTAAAATAATACTGTTATTTTCATGTTAAATAATGTTTATGAAAATTTATTTAATTTTTTTTTTTTTAAATTAGGTTGAAACGCGGGCTGCCTCTCTGATAACGTTTGAAGTTTCACGACTTCTTGGAAGAGACGATGTCAATGTTGCCTCCGAGCACGAGAAACAGTTGTTACGATTGTTGACACCTGTAGCTAAACTGTACACAGGTAAACAGGTAATATTTGTAACAGATTTTCATTTATTCCTGGTTAATGGTTTCATATGTAGAAAAAAATTAATTAATTAATTAATAAACAATTGTGAGTTGATAAAATGTTAATACAAAATAATATATATATTTCTTTTTTTTTTAATAATATTTATCTTTATTCTGTTTTCTTTTTTTTTATTTACTTATTATTATTGTTATTATTATTACTATTTTACTATTATTATTTTTTATTTATTTATTTATTTATTTATTTATTTATTTATTTATTTATTTATTTATGTATTCATTCATTCATTTATTTATACAGTGTATGGAGGTAATGTCTGAAGGACTGGAATGTTTTGGAGGTCAAGGTTACATTGAGGACACTGATCTACCCAGAATGCTTAGAGATTCACAGGTAATTACACACCTGTGAAAATAATCAGATTATCTATAATATTTGGAATAATCTCTATTCAAATCCTGGGATAAAGGTTTCTGAAACTTAAAAGTTTAACTGTTAAGTAACATATAAGTTATATCTGTATTTTAAAATAGATTGGTTTTTTTTAAATTATTTATTATATATATATATAGATATAGATATAGATATAGATGTATATTTTATATTTTATATATTTAACTGCTGTGCATGTTTTACCTGTATCCTGAAGTCCAAATTATTATAAGGATATTATATAGTTAATCAATTAATTATATAGAAAATAATTCAACATTTAAATGCAAGCAGTTTTTGATTTTTATTATTAATATTAATTTATTTTATTTTATTTTATTTATTTATGGATTTATTTATTTATTTAATGTTTTTTCAGTTTGCTGTTATTTTTTTATTTCTTTATAAATTATTTGTAAAAAGTATTTTAAACAGAGATAATGACATTTATACAGGTCAATTAAATATTTAAAATAAATTTTCACTTTAATTTAATTTTAAGATTAAGCATAATAGAGTTAATTAACATAATTGCAAATAATTTTTATAATTATACTACATGGATTATATGGATTTTTTTTTTTTTTTTTTTGTTCTTGTTAATGTCATTTTGTTTTTCTTTTTTTTTTTTTTTTTTCTTCTGGTATTGCTGTTGTTATTGTTTGTTTGTTTGTTTTTACTGGGGTTTTTTTTAAATTATTTTTCAGGTGTTGACTATCTGGGAAGGTACAACTAACATCCTCTCTCTAGATGTTTTGCGAGCCATTATGAAATCTCAGGGAAAAGCTCTGCAGTCATTTCATCAGGAAATAGAAACTAAAGTAGCAACAGCTGCTGCTAAAAATGATCTTGAAAAGTCAGCAGAGAAAGTCAAACAGGCGTCTGAAACCATCTTGAAATTTGCTCAGAATAATTCTTCAAGTTTGGAGTTTGCTGCGAGAGATTTTGCATACAGCTTGTGTAGGACATATATGGGTAATTTTCTCTGCAATATTATAAAGTGTCATTATTTCTTTTTACCCTTTGACTGTCACATATTTATAAAGTAACTGAACAATAGTATGGTTGCATTACTCAAATTATTTATCATTACCAGTAACGTTAAATAATCATTGAAATACTAAAAACAATTATATATATTAAAACTGTTTTTTAAATTTTCTAAATGTATGGTAAAATTTGGTACATGACTTAGAAATTATTAAAAATCCTGTTAAGGAACTTTAATTTTAAATAAAAGTTTAAAAATTAAAATAACTTTAATTTTAAATATATATATATTTTTTTCCCAAGGTGCTTTGCTGCTAGAACATGCAGCCAGTGTACAGGCTACAGATAGTGATGTGTACACTGCTCAGAGGTCAGAAGTGTTTGATTATTTGTATCACTGTCTCCTTTCTGTACAAATTCTGTTTTATTTTATTTTTTATTATTATTATTTTTTTAATCCTTGAAAGCTCCACAGCAGTTTTATTTTAAAAATGTATTATTATTTATTAATTTATAATAAAATATGTAATAAATAATTTTTTGTTTTGAAGTAATTATTGGTTGTTTTTTTGTTATTTATTTTTTATCATTTATGTTCTTGAAAAAGGGTATTTTATTATTATTATTTTAATTTTAACTTTTTAAAAATTTAAATTATTTTATTTATTTATTTATTTATTTATTTGTTTGTTTATTTGTTTATTATTTTTTATTTATTTTTATTTATTTTTACATTTATTTTTATTTGACAAGAATATCACAGTATTAAACATTAATTTTTATCTTACATGCACATGGCATCCCTGCATTGATCATTGCTTTAATTAAAGTGTTTTAAAATTTATTTATTTATTTATTATTTTTATTTCAGATGGTGTCAAAAAGACTTGACTCCAATTTCATCCTGTTTCTCAGATGGTGCTTACACCTCAGCTTCCAGCGACTCAAATTTCAACTTAGTCTTTGATGGCTTTTTGCACCCAAACAGACTTTAAACTTTGGTATCCATCAGATCTTTCTTTTCTGTTCAGAGTTTTTGTTCACTTTACATGATAATTTACAGTTTAATTCACTTTAAAAATCAATTATAAATCTCAGGACTTGATACTTTTTAAAAACCTATAACAACCGTTTGACATAATTATTATGTGACTTTTTCCTTATGATAAGTAATATGTGATTATCTGTCAGGAATATATAATCTGGTCATTTTTTTCAAATGTTTATGCAGAATATTATAATGTTTGAAGCCTAAGTTTATGATTCTGCATAATCCAGTAATTCTTTACACATTTATATTCTAAATATAATTATTTTTCAGAGCCCATTATCAAACAGTTTTTGAGAAAGGGGCACCCAGGTTAAATTTTATATTATAATGAATAACAAGTGGTACAGCACTGTTTAAAGTTAACGAAATCCCATCACACTGTTTATAGATCATATTTGTAGTTATCCACTTAAATAAACTCTGCATATTGTACATTTTATTATACAAGTATTTTAAAAAAATAACAAATTTTATCAAAATGGAATATATTTAGGCTTATCCATGTTGTTCCAGAGAAGCCAAACAGTAGATGTATCCTTTCATATACAAGCAATATTGAGTGAGTTTTAAACAATGAGGAAAAACAACAAGAACAGAATCAGTTTAATTGTTTATTGATAGGTAAATAGTAAAAATTTAGGGTAAGAAAGTGCAGAAATATATTTCATGCATTAAACAGATCTTTACAAGTAACAAAAATATTACAAACAGTGTAAAAGTGAATTATCAGTAAAATCAAAACGACTTTCATTCTATCTAAAGAAATACTGATAAACAGCTGCTTCAGGTTAAGCTCATGCTTATAATTATTTTTTAAAATCAACAGTATTTTTTAATTTACAGTTTGACAAGAAAATATTTTTCTGTAACTCTTTCATACTGTTTCGAATAATGTATAAATTTATTTTATGTAATTAACAGTTTAAAATTTTGTGTAATTAATACAATATAAAAATTATTTTGAATATAATTTAATATGAATTATTAACATGTAAATTAACATATAATGTAAATTTTATGTAATGTAATTAAAACAATATAATTTTATTACTGTATAATTAACAGTTTATGTCATTCATTCTTTATCTCCAACACAATTTGAATAATAATGATACAATATTGGCTTTGGCAGTTTATCAGTTTGAGTAAGAACCAAATGGGGATGTAAAACAAATCATAACAAAGAATAATATTAAGTTGTGTAATAAATATTTTCTGACCAAATGTATATATATATACAGACAGACAGGCAGACACAGAGACATTCAAAGAACAGATCTTTAAAGAGATTCATAAAGTCTCCTATCAGTGTTGTTTTTATTGTCAGTCATTAACTGTTTTCTTTTTCTTTTTAAAATTTGATTTATTTATTTAATTTTTAATTTTTATTTTAGTTACCTATTTTTGTTTTACCTGAGTATTTGATTAATTTTTTTATTTCAATTTGCTTTATTTTTATATATTAAATTTTTTTTTATTATCTATTCATTTACTTTCTTAACAATATGTATTTTAAAGAATAGTTTTATTTATTTATTTATTATTTTTAAATGGAATTATATTATAATTTTCTCTATTTTGTTATTGAATTTTGAATATTTTATATGCATGTAAAAGTATAAATGACAGCTGATTTAAAATAATACTTAAAAATATATTCATAGATAGAATATATTTTTAATGTTTGACAACTAAAATATAAATAAGATTATATTTGAAACAAATAATAAAATGCTCTGCTGAAATTAATTTTTGCATTTGCTTTTATTGTTTTTTATAATTTTTTATTTAATTTATATTTATAATTATATTATCCATTTTAATTTTTCAAATGTGAAAACATCTTGTTTAAAATTTAAAGTATACATACACAAAAATTCAATATACATTTTATAAAAAATTCTTTCCAAACTACAGTATGATTTTAAGTAGGATAACAAGGTGTGTCAAAAAAAGAGAGAATTTTAATAATTAAGAGAGAATTATTTTTTAATTTAACCATTTATCATATGCTGATTCCTCAAAGTGAATTTATTCATTATGACTTGAAAACTTAAAAATAATGATGTCTGAATATTATACAATATATGTAAATTGTATATAATATATGAATTGTATATAATTTTTTTTAATTAAAAAAACAATTTTTTTGCCACACCTTGTAAACAAAAAAAATAACATCAAAGGCTTTGCAGGGATACTTTGTTGACAGGTAAAATACTTTTTGTTGAGAGACATAAACAACAAATTGGATGGAAAAAATCAAGTGCATATTTCAAGTTATTAATTTATGTGACAAACAGTGAAGATAATAAATGTATACAGTGATATAATTTTTAAAAAACAACAACATTTATTTATTTATTTATTTTAAATACGTGAGCTTTTAAAATTATTTCTTTCATCAAATTGGTCATACCATGTAAGAACACATTTGTTTACTTTCATTTTTATTATTATTATTTATTTATTTCTCCTTGAGTCCAAAGTCAAATATTAAATTTACAAAAATAAATAAATAAATGTTTTAATGAATTACTAATATCTATAATTTCTTGCAGAATTTTTACATATATTTTTAAAAGAAAAAATTTATATTTATTTATTTTAAAGTTTAGATGCATTAAATGATACTTTGACATTAATGAATTCTAAATTAGGCAAACACAAAATAATAATTTGAAAACAATAAAATAAAATAAAATACTTCAAGTAAATAAATAAATAAATAAACAAAGAAAAAAAGATTAAATATGAACAAAATAAAATTAAGTCAAATGCTAAAATTAAATTGTGTAATGAATACATAACACTACCCTGCTAATTTACACATTCAAAAAATTATACATATTTTAAAACATTTTAACAATTCAATAAAAAAGATTAACAGGTGAACAAAATACAACAAATGAATTATTTAAAAATTAACAAAACCCTCAGTGTCACATATATAAACAACATGGTAAATAAACATTTTTCAATGCAGATAACTGTGAAAAAAAAAAAATATATATATATATATACATACGTTTGTATCCAAAGTGTAAAAATATTGCATGAAAGGGACATGTACCTGTACATCATACTGGGGCAAATGTTTTGTTTTCTATTTACAAAATAAAGGTAATCAAATATCACATTTGGAACATCGGAATGGTTGCATGAAGGAAGTGTTTATATTATTCTTTTTTGCCATCATATCAGATTGTTTATGAATTTTAGTATTCTTGACATTTTTCTGTTTTCCATTACTCATTTATGTATTTTACAATATTGGTATCATTTTTATATATTATATATTATTCATATAATTTTTTTTTTTTTTTTTTTCCATTATTGATATATTTTTTAATACATTTTTGCATCATTAAAGATTTGAATGACCAAATTTAAAAGAAATGAAAGACATAACATTTTTGAATGACTGAAGATTTCAATTACTGAATATAAAAGAATGAAAAATATTTTTAAAATGTATTAATTTTGTCAACCTTCAGGCAATATTAATTTTATCATAAAAATCATTTTGATCAAGAAGTCAATTCCAAAAATACAACATCAATGTCTTTGTGAATTTATATACATTTTTCTGTGCATTCATAATTTATGAAGGTATTGCTAAGAATTTGAATATGTATACATGTGTTGACTGTGTATGAGGATGTCTGAGGAAGGTGGGGTGATATGACTGTGGGTAAGAAACTGAAATGAGTGTGATATGTAAACATGTGAATATAAATACACATATAATGTGATGGTTCAGTTGACTTACATTAATTAAGTGTCTGGCATATAAAATATTTCTGACAAATAATTTTGTGTTTAGTTTTGTTTATTTTGATAATTAATTTTATTAAAAGTTCAATACACTAGATATGACTGTATATAAATCTGAAATTCATTATTAGTATTAAAAATTAAACATTTAAAAAAAATGAGATAATCTGATTTTTTAAAAAGCTTGTATGTATGCATTTATGTATGTGTGTCTCTGTCTGTGTATGTGTGTGTATGTGTAAAATTTACAATACAAAACCTGCCAAAATATCAATTACCACAAAAAAATAAATAAGAAATAAGATAAAATAAAATAATAAATAAATACCCATCACCAAATCTTTTAGTTCACAATATAACCTTTGTTCATTTATTTTTGCTAAATTAAATATCATTATATATTTATTTTTATTATTATTATTATATATTTTCTTTAATTTTCAAATTTGTTATCTCAAATATTCAACAGCAAAGACACTAAAAATATTTTAAAAATGAAATCACAATTATATATAATATTTACTTCCAAACAAACAATGATAATTTCACTTACAAGTCAATCTGATATAATGGCAATAATTTAACATAACATATATATATACACAGAATCTGTACATAAGTGATACCATTCATAACACAAAAAACAAACATACTGGATAATGAAACAATGGTGTAATTTTGGCAGAAGATTAAAAAACCCAACATTCCACATTTTTAAAAATTATTATTTTGAACGAATGTAATAATAATTTAAATAAATAAATAAACAAAAACATACTCCAGACACTACATCAGTTATAATACTTGAAGTAAGTAGAAGAAAAAATTATCAAACATTTTTCATTTAATTATTTATGGTTGTCATCAACACTGTCATCATCATTATCAACATTGTTATTACTATTATCATCATCATCATCATCATCATCATTAATGTTGCCCTTGTTATTAATTATTATTATTATTATGTAACAAATTTAACAGTTAATAATTTCCATGATAATCCAGAAAATTAAATTTAATAACATTTTTATTTGAATTTTTCATTAATATTCAGGCTAAATCCCTTTGTTTTTACAATTTTAATGATTTTATCAAAAAAATTAAAATTAATTTTAAATTAATTTTATAATCTGATATAATTACATTACAAAACAAATGTTAAATAAAAATTTAAAAAATAAAAGACAAAAAAAAGAACAATTTAAAAAATATATGTTTATTTCAAATTTCACAAAATTGTTTTATTTCAGTTTAATTTCAAAATCTTTTTAAAATTTGCATATTATTATTTATTAATTAAATTCAAATTATCTAAAAACATTTTTTTTTAAATTTCTAATTTCAAAATATTATCATTATTTTAATAAGAATTAATTCCAAAAGTTAAAAAATTATAAAAAAAATATAAAAAATAACAATAAAATAACTGAATTTTATACAAGATTTTAAAAATATACAAGAGTTAAATTATATATATTTTTTTTTTACCTAAAATAACCAAAATCATAATTATTATTAACAGAACAAACAAATATTCTATACTATCAAATTTTAAATATTTTGAATGGGTTAATATATTTGCTAGTATTTAAAACAACTACATTTTTAATATATATATATATGTATATATATATTTTTTAACTAATACATTTCCATTCTTATAGGCACAAGGGCATTTATCGTTGTACTTTGACATTAAATATATACATTATGTGATGATAATAAAAAAAAAAATATGTACATTATATATTTTGCTTATTTACATTAAAAGGTCGTTTAAAAAAAGTAAATACATAATAAGAAAGGATTTATATCGAGTAAATGTGCTAAAGTATTTCAGTAAATTCTTGTTATGACAGTTTGAGTTTTGTTTTTTTTTTTTTTATGGAGAAGGATTATTATACCCAGAAGACATTTTAAAACAGTTTAACTAAAGGTACTAATATATATATATATATAAATATAATCAACAAACAATTAAAGAAAAAAAGAATGTTCTGCAACATTCTGAATAACTTTTCAAAAAAAAAAAATTAAAAAAAATAATAATAATAAAAAAAAATAATAATAATAATAATAAATAATAATAATAATAATAATAATAATAATAATAATAATAATAATAATAATAATAAAATTAAATAAATAAATAAATAAATAATAAAAACCATGCCCTGAGAAATAATTACAGAGTAGCAAGACAGATTATTTGTCATACTTCTAAAAGTATTTCTAAAATAGTTAAAAAAGAAAATAAATAAAATTAAAACATAATTATTGATACTGTTGTTAGCATCAATTACCAACACAAACCAAAATCAACTAAAGAATTAAAGAAACTTAACACCTGAGAAAATTACCAGTGTATCCATGACAACAGATTTTTTGTGGTCAATTAACAAGAGTGTATAGAACATGATCAAGACATTACATACCAAACAGTTTTGAAAAAAAGAGTGCAAAAGTAAAATGGGATTCATATCTTTATCAGAATGAAACTTTGAGCTGAAGATAACACAACACAACCTTGAATGTTGAAAAGCACCATGGGGAAAAAAATGTGCACATTGGTGTTATGTGACAAAATACACTATCTTCATGGAAGAAATCATCTTTTAGCCAATCAAATTGTCTGTTTTTAAAAATCTTCAATCATCAGCCAATCATATTATTTTTAAAAAAAAAAAAATTAAATTACCAATCTAATTTTCACTCATTAATGTTAATAAACAAAGATTTTCTGTTTGTTCAGTTAGACGACTGTTGACAATTAGTGTTTCTTACTTGTTTGTTTAGATTGTGAACTAAAATCTCAGTTTTCTACTGATACATTTACTAAAACTAATCATTATACAAACATGCAACACAATTCTCTCTGTTCACTTACAACTTTTCAATGAAGCAGAAATGTTTTTTTTTTTTTTTTAAACAGCAGATTTTGTTTTTTAATTACAGTTTATGAAAACATAAAGGTAAAAACCAGGTAACTCAGTTTTTTCTCTCTCGTTTGTGCAAAATACTGATAACAGTGCACTTGTCTGTGCAAAATAGAAAGGTGACTATTTCTACTTCCTGCAAATGAAAATCTTGACCTCGGTCGTTTTGCAAATGTTGTTGACCTCAAACACTTTGCAGTAACATCCAACTTTTTTCTTTTCTTTCTTGATGTTGATGCACATTTTTTCTTCCATTTTGCCAAAAAAATATTATGATGAATTTCTGGGATTTTTTGCAAAGTAAAGTTCTGTTGTTTTTTTTCCCCGTTATTGCAAAAACTTTTTGACCTCCCAATTTACTTTGTGCAAAAAATTAATACTGACATTTTGCACAAACTTGTCATAGTTTTCAAAATGAGGCTTCAGCCTCTTCTTCATGTCATGTATCTTCTTTCAGTGGTGCATCTATACAAGAAGCATCGATAGACACTTTTCTGGGAAATGAAAATAGTAAAGGTATTTTTATTAATTGTATATTTAATGTGTACATATTTGTATATGTGTATGTGTCTCATGAAATATATATATATTTATTTAAAACGGCTAAAATTGTGTATGTTATTTTCTAAAAGAAAATTTCTAGGACATGAAATTAAAAAAAAAACAATAATATAACATAATGGCTACACAAGTGTTTATTTTCTGAAATTATTATTATTATTATTATTATTACTGTTTGTTTTTGTTGTTGGTATCATCATAATTATCATCATTATCATCATTATTATTACATTTCTTGTTGTTGTTGTTATTAAACTGAAAATAATAATAATATGTCAGAAGACTGAATCTACCTTTTGTAGTGTATGAATGTTTCTGGTGCAGAGTTTGATCGACCACTTTCTTTCAGTCGAAGATGTTCCTTGATATCTCGATAAGGGTTCCGAAATGACTTCTGCTTCAAAATACTTTTCACCAATATCTGAAAAAACAACAACAAAAAAACAACCACATAAGACTTTAATGATACAGAATTTTGAAAAAAAAGGAAATCCTTAGATGTTTTAATTTTGACTAAGAATATAATTATTTATTTATTTTATTTTTCATTATTTTTTTTGGTTATCTTTCTGAGATAAGTTTAAAATTTTAAATCAAAAATACTATTGTTTAAAGTTGTTTTTTTTTTGAAAAAAAAAAAAAAAAACAAAGAGTTGTAACTGCTCATTTAATAAATAATTTATTTTATTTATATATTTTTGTTCATTTGCATTTAAAAAAAACAAAAACAAATTTGATTTTATTTATTAATGTATTTCTTTTTTAGCCCAAATATTTTTTCCTTTACAATTTAGAAATTTTATATTTCTTATTTTATATATATAGATATATATATATATATATAGATAGATAGATAGATAGATAGATAGATAGATAGATATTTGTAATTTTGCTCTTAAATTAATTTATTTCTATTCAGATTTAATTTCACAAATATTCTTATAATTTTCATTTACACTGATTTTGGGTTATTTTCAATTTTTAATTTCAATTTAAAATGCAAGAGTATATCAATACAGTATTCTTATCAATACCTTATTTGATATCTGCTTAACCACACACTTGAATTTGGTGTATTTTCATTTTTAATTTAAAATTAGTTTTTCTTTAATCTAGAAATTAAACATTTCATATAACTAAATACAAATGATTAAATTATAATAAAAATAATATTGTCATCATCATCATTATTAAAATCATCATTTAAAATTATATAATAATAATAATAATAATAATAATAAATATTTAGCAAATTTTAAAAATTAATAAAAAAATATATATATATATATATAAAAATTAATAAATATAATAATAATAATGAAAAAATATATAATTCTTACCAGTGTATCTAGCTTGAGGTCCAAGCATGACTACATGCTTTGTTTCATTGTATTTTCATTTTCAATTTAAAATTGTATTTTCTATAGTAATATACAGCTGTGTATCAGTTCAGTAAATCTTACCAGTGTGTCTAGCTTAAGGTACAAGCATGACTACATGCTTTGTTTCATTGTATTTTCATTTTCAATTTAAAATTATATTTTCTATAGTAATATACAGCAGTATATCAGTTCAGTAAATCTTACCAGTGTGTCTAGCTTTGGTACGTGTTTCACAACATTCTGTATCTCCTCTTCTGTCACTGTTATCAGAACACAGTTCTGTTCCTCGGTGGGCAAAACAAACTGTCCATCTTTTGTCACCCAACTGTGTACCTGCAATACACCAAATTACCTTCACAATCAAACACAAAATACAGCATGAAACTGTCTATCATTGTTATTTTATTATTATATTTATTATTATTATTATTATTATTTTTATTATTTTCATTATTTCAAATTTTTTTTGTTATTTATTGCTACTTTTTGTTATTATTATTATTATTATTATTATTATTATTATTATTATTATTATTATTATTATTATTAAGTTCTGTTTAAAAAAAAGTTATTACTACTATTATTATTATTATTATTTTTATATTAATCCCATTTAAATAAAACAAAATATATTTTGAATATTTTTAAAATATTCTGTATTTACTGTTTATAAAATTATGAATTATTATTATTATTATTTTAATATTATTATTATTATTATTATTATTATTATTATTATTATTATTATTATTATTACATCAATTTTAAAAACAATGGTAATCATTTTAGGGATATATATAAAATATATATGTTTTAGACAAAGATTTGATAAAACGTCTATGTACACTGGTTCTACAAGTTCTACAATGTCACTCTGATATTGGTGTTTTACTGTACCTTGATTTCTGGCAGTGTTATTCTGGTGGCTGGATTCTTGTCCAACATTCTCAGTATCTGATCTTTTACTTCTAGAGAAACTTCAGGCCTGAAATATGTTTTTACAAGTAATAACAACAACAAGCAACATTATTATTATTATTATTATTACTACTACTACTACTATTACTATAATTACTAGTATTACTACTACTACTACTACTATTATTATTATTATTACTATTATTATTATTATTATTATTATTATTATTATTACTACTACTACTACTACTACTACTACTACTACTACTACTACTACTTAAATACTACTACTACCACTAACATATCATCATCATCATTATAAGTCAATCTTTGAAAATTAAATTTTTATATTATTACATCTGGTTAAACTTTATCTGTGGCATTTGAAATAAAACAGTAATAATTTCTAAGTGATCATTTTGTTAAAGGAGGCCAACCTTTTTTTAATAATAAAGAATGAAAATAATATACAACAAACATGCATATCATTTCTCTTTTATGTAACATAAAGTTCAATTTTCTTTTTGGTTTCCCAGATCCTTTATAAACTGTCAATAAATATGATTCAAAAATTAAATTTGTAAATGTTTTAACAATTATAAGAATGACTCACTTTTCTGGAAATGTCACAGAATCTTTTAAAATCTTTTTGTGAAGACCAAGAATAAATTCATCTTCAAAAGGAACCTAAAATGAAAAAAAATAATAATAATAATAATAATAATCATTATACAAGGATTAATTTTTCACTTAAGGATAAAAATGTTTGCATGATTTGGAACTGTTAAAAAGTTTCTGTGTAAAAAGAAAATAAAAATGTTCAAGGGAGATAATAATAATACTAGCTGTTATTAGTTTAATTTTACTATGTACAATTTTTTTCCATTTTTTATTATTTATTTGTTTATCTATTTATCTTCTTTCTTTTTTTTCTTTTTTTTTTTTTTATTTATTATTAAAATTTTTATTTTTTTATTTTCATCATCATTATTATTCATTAGGAAATTAAAAAATCATCTCTATTTTAATTTTTTTGTGTTGTTTGAAGATATATGTGTGTGTTATATATATATATATTAGGCAGAATATTAAATTTGTTTTTACCATTCTGACACTTGTACTTTGTTTTATTCATGTATAATAATAACAATATGTTATGTGTTATTTTGTTAATCAGTTAAACTTACACGGCCATAAAGAAAGCAGTATAATGTTATTCCCATTGACCAGATGTCCAATGCCTGAAAAAAAGAAAGATAATAATAATAATAATCATAATAATAATAATAATAATAATAATAATAATAACAATAACAATAACAATAAAATAATTATCAGCATTATTAAAGAATTCAAAAAAAAAAAAAGCCAAATGATTAAAATGTAAAAATATTATTGTTATTATTGTTGTTGTTGTTGTTATTTGATTATTATTATCATTTAAAATAATAACTAATAATAATGTAATTTTAAAAAGTATATAATAATAACTCCAAATATTTAAATTAAAAATTAACTTTTGATTTCAAAAATGAATGAAAAAATGTAATTTAAAAAATGAATAAATATAATAATAAAAACATATATAGATTTTTACAATTATATTTATTAATTTTATAGATATTATTTACAATATAATAATTAT
>CM022671.1:28983749-28986249 GCA_012295275.1 Chrysomallon squamiferum
GTTAGTTAGTTAGTTGTTCCTTCATTTATTTATTTTTTAAATAATTTTTATTTCATTTAATTTTTTATTATTATTTATTTGTTTATTAAAATCTTCATTACCCTTTGTGTTCCATCTCAACACATCATCATCACACTGTTCATGAAGTAAATGTATTGTCTTACACATCTACTTCCACATCACATCAATCTAATTTCTTCTTCTTTCAGAATAGCCCAGAGAGTCACGCCTTGACACAGTTTAGCTTTTCACTGCATCACATAGTCTGCACAGACTGAGTAGTGTCGCGTTTTTCTGACTGTTTCAATACGTCACTGTTAGCTGTTGTTAACACACTGGCCAGCGTCACTTACTCACTTCATTATACTCACTTGATGAAATACTAACTAACTAACTAACTAACTAAATAAATAAATAAAAATAAATAAACAAAAACGAATAAATGAATAAATGAATAAATAAATAAATAAATAAAATATAAATAAACGCTGGATAACTTTCATTTTCATGTTAAAGTCTGAATAGTACAGTTTAATAATTTACTCACTTACTATGTGTGTATATATATATATATATACACACACACATCTCTCTCTCTCACTCTCTCTCTCTCTCTCTCTCTCTCTCTCTCTCTCTCTCTCTCTCTCTCTCTCTCTCTCTCTCTCTCTCTGTCCCCTATCTCTCTCTCTCTCTCTACCTATCTGTTTCTTTCTTTTTCTCGTTTCATATTATTGATTACAGGAACGAGTACAAAGATAGAAAGCAGGACTAGGTGTCTGATAATTGATTTATTACACAGCAGCTGAAAAAAGTAACCACCGAAAAATAACACAACATCAATTATTGGAAATCATAAATCAAGATATGCTTTGTGCTCTGACAAAACCAGAAAAACAAAAACTAAAACACATACTGGAATAATGCCTGGAAAATATTGTGCACTTAATGCACGCAACAATAGACAACTTGGCTTTTATAGTTAGAGGTTCAAAAGAAACTTTAAAAATATTGTAGCAATTTCTTATGTTAAGATATTTGTACTAAATTCACGTTGAAATATTATAACAGATTATATAAGTGGATTTTGGTTGAAGCAGGTATATGTAATATATATATATATATATATATATATATATATAGAGAGAGAGAGAGAGAGAGAGAGAGAGAGAGAGAGAGAGAGAGAGAGAGAGAGAGAGATTTTGATAGATGGATGGATAGATTTAGAATGTAATGCCATGTAAAACAGACTTAGTTGAAGGTTAACAGATAGAGAAATATACAATACAGTACTAAATAAGAAAGATAAACTTTCTAAAGAATTTCATATTATAAATTTATATATGCAGTGCTTTCAGATATATATGTGTATGTTTATATGAATGTCCAAGAGTTAAAACAAGTAGAGAGCACTGGAAGGAATAGAAAATGACCAAACAGGAAAGACTCATCCTGTTTTGTCATGTTTCAAAGACATTCTTATTAACGTTTAAAATGAATTAGTATGTTAATAACAATAATAATAATAACAACAACAACAACAGTAACAATAAGAAGAAGAAATAATAACTACATCAACTACAACAACAATAATAATAAATGAAAAAAATATAAATCAACTTACCCCTTTTCCACAAGTTCAAAAACTGAAAAAGAGAAATAAATAATTAATATATTTACATAAATCTCAAACAATGATTAATAAAACTGCTATAATATATGCAATATTACATACTGTCAATTACCACATATTTAGTTAACATAAACAATCAACATTTTAATAATAACAATCATTAACATCAGCTAAACAGGACGTCAGAAACATACCATGAGAGATAACTCAGAAAAACGAGGTTCTGAGGCAGGAAAGGGCAATAAAAAGATGGAAAAGGATTATTTTGATGCAAGACAGGGCAACAGTGAGGTGGGAAAAAGCCAGCAGTAAAGCTAAGGCAGGCAATATTAAGTCAGACTGGGGCAATATTGAAATGGACACAGATAATGAAGTGAGACCAGGCTGTGCTGAGGCAGGAAAAGGAAAATTCTGAGGTGGAAAATTGCAGTACTGAAGTAAGAAACGATATCTCTGAAGTGGGAAACAGAATCATTGAGGAGGGTAAGAATAACAGTAAGAGAGGAACAAATGTTTTCAGAAAAAGCACAGAATACAAAAATACAAAATAAGATGAAAAACCCACATAAATTAATTTGCAGTACTGCTGTTTTAGACAGACCATCTGCACATTATTCACTTAGTCACCTAGTGACACTGGGTGACACAATTCATCATGCTGGGAAATATCTGAATATTACTCATTAGTCTCACTGCACTGAATCTGTCTGCCCCCACATTTAGGCTGCATTACACAACTGACAGAAAACTGTTTTCTAAACAGATAATTCAAGTCAGTGTCACAGACAGTAATCAGTCATTTCACAGAAATCTGCCTCCATGTTTTGCCCTCTCTCGTTAGTTGTACATAAGAATCAAGAAACTCTATGT
>CM022671.1:28991249-29063749 GCA_012295275.1 Chrysomallon squamiferum
AAACTGAAATCTTCTCAACATGGCTATATACAACAAGTATGAGCCCCAGCATCCCCTCCATAGACATCACGAAAACGTGGACCTCATTTTTGCAGCAGCAGCAGCAGCAGCACATTAGCCAGACAGGAACACACCGTGGCTGATCAGCTCTATTGAAACTGCTCAATGAGCTTAATGTACAAAAAGCTGAATAAAAATAAAGATAATGAATAGTTATCCCTGGACAAGATGTTACTCCAAGCACTGGCAGATATTTTAAGTACTCTCAGAATCTTAACTCTATTAGCAGTGAGGGAGAGGCCAGAGACTTCGGGGGCAGGGGGAGGGAAAAGCAGGAGACAGAATATGAGAGAGAGGAAGGAGAGAAAAAAAAATAGTTGGATTTTGCTATGAAATAATCATAATGAAAATGGCATCGAAAAAGTCTTGAGCAAGTTAAGCTTGGAGTGATGGTAGAAAATTTAATTTTCTTTATCTGCCAGTGTAAATTATTCAGTGTAATGCTTTGTGTTTCAACACACGTTTCACAGGCTTTTGCTGTGTCGTAAAATATAATACTAAATAACCTTCATGTTAACTCAATTTCTACACAATTGATTTTTAGTCAACTTTACAGTTTTATGCATTCAGTTTATATTTATGGATAGATAGATGGACATATGGATAGACAGGTGGATAGATGGATGTATATATGAGTGGGTAGATAGATATATGCATGGATGGATGGATGGATGGATGGATGGATGGATGAATGAATGAATGAATGGTTAAATTGACTGAACAAATATGTAATGTAATAGAAAAGAAGGGACAGACAAATAGTCAGAAAGACATTTCTAAATTAGTAACAGAATAGCTACAAACAGTCTTAATATACTTAGCTATTATTATTTCAATAAGTAAACAGACAGAACCAATTCCCAAATTAATAATGTATCTAGACACAAAAGAAACTGATCAAATGATGCTAATATATTTAACTACTGCTATACAAATACAAAGATAAAATTTCTAAAACTCATAATCTGAAAGAAAATGAACGTTAATCTCATAAGCTTTTTCCTGTTTATGTTCTTGACATTTGTGTGTGACATTTATCTCTGTGTGTTTTTATTGTTTTATTTCGTTTGCCTGTTTACTTTATATATTTATCCTTTCATATATTTGTCCTTTCAGACTGGGCTTTATTTTGTTGTATCTGAGTCTTTTTCAACTTATTATCACTTGATGTAGACCATGCAACCAACAAATTCCCACAAACCCATCTAAAGGACATAAACATTTTAACACCATGCTCAATGGACCAGTTTTAATTCTGTTATGTGTCTGTAACACTTAGATCTATAACATTTGACATAAGTAAATAAATAAAACTGTCCTTGAGGATTTAATAAAAGTAAATTGTGCTGGGGTTTAGCTGGTTGTAATCAATACAAATTGTCTTGAACTGCTTGTCATAAATCAATACAAATTATCTTAAAAATACAAATGTTTTTGTTTTTTTTGGAAACCTATGTTATATATTGATACAAATTAAGATAGATTCATTTTGTCCTGAATGCACTGTAATATTGCTGATAAAGACAATTTCAAAATACTGATTCAGATATTTACTATTGATAAAAGCAATTTCAAAGTGTCTCTTATGTTCATATTTATTATTGATTGTTTTTATCAGTAATATGTATCTACAACAGAGAATTTTAATACTGTTTCTGTCAATTGATACTGATTATCATTAGAGATTATCTGAAACTGTGTCTCTGTTGCAGACATTTATTATATATAATACAATTTAGAAGTGTTTCTAATGTAGATATTGATTATTGATAAAGATGAAAAGTGATGAAAACAATTTGAGAGTGTTTCTAATGTCAATATTTATTAGCAGAAAGTAAATATATTTATTATTGATAAAAACAATTTCAAAGTGTTTCTAATGTAGTTATTTATTTTAAAAAAACCCAGTTTCAAAGTGTTTCTGATGTAGTTATTTATTATTGATAAAGACAGTTTCAAAGTGTTTCTAATGCAGATATTTATTATTGATAAAGACAAAGTGTTTCCAATGCAGATATTTATTATTGACAAAGACAGTTTCAAAGTGTTTCTAATGCAGATATTTATTATTGACAAAGACAGTTTCAAAGTGTTTCTAATGCAGATATTTATTATTGATAAAGACAAAGTGTTTCTAATGCAGATATTTATTATTGACAAAGACAGTTTCAAAGTGTTTCTAATGCAGATATTTATTATTGATAAAGACAGTTTCAAAGTGTTTCTAATGCAGATGTTTATTATTAATAAAAACAGTTTCAAAGTGTTTCTAATGCAGATGTTTATTATTGATAAAAACAGTTTCAAAGTGTTTCTAATGCAGATATTTATTATTGACAAAGACAGTTTCAAAGTGTTTCTAATGCAGATATTTATTATTGACAAAGACAGTTTCAAAGTGTTTCTAATGCAGATATTTATTATTGATAAAGACAAAGTGTTTCTAATGCAGATATTTATTATTGACAAAGACAGTTTCAAAGTGTTTCTAATGCAGATATTTATTATTGATAAAGACAGTTTCAAAGTGTTTCTAATGCAGATGTTTATTATTAATAAAAACAGTTTCAAAGTGTTTCTAATGCAGATGTTTATTATTGATAAAAACAGTTTCAGTGTTTCTAATGCAGATATTTATTATTGACAAAGACAGTTTCAAAGTGTTTCTAATGCAGATATTTATTATTGACAAAGACAGTTTCAAAGTGTTTCTAATGCAGATATTTATTATTGATAAAGACAAAGTGTTTCTAATGCAGATATTTATTATTGACAAAGACAGTTTCAAAGTGTTTCTAATGCAGATATTTATTATTGATAAAGACAGTTTCAAAGTGTTTCTAATGCAGATGTTTATTATTAATAAAAACAGTTTCAAAGTGTTTCTAATGCAGATATTTATTATTGATAAAGACAAAGTGTTTCTAATGCAGATATTTATTATTGATAAAAACAGTTTCAAAGTGTTTCTAATGCAGATGTTTATTATTGATAAAAACAGTTTCAAAGTGTTTCTAATGCAGATATTTATTATTGATAAAGACAAAGTGTTTCTAATGCAGATATTTATTATTGATAAAAACAGTTTCAAAGTGTTTCTAATGCAGATGTTTATTATTAATAAAAACAGTTTCAAAGTGTTTCTAATGCAGATGTTTATTATTGATAAAAACAGTTTCAAAGTGTTTCTAATGCAGATATTTATTATTGATAAAGACAGTTTCAAAGTGTTTCTAATGCAGATATTTATTATTGATAAAGACAAAGTGTTTCCAATGCAGATATTTATTATTGACAAAGACAGTTTCAAAGTGTTTCTAATGCAGATATTTATTATTGACAAGGACAGCCAGCCAGGGATCACTGTAAACTAATTTACTCAGATGAGACTGTTGGCTGGCATCACACATCTTGAGTTCATCAAGGAGGTGACTTTCAGCTGATGTCACACTTCTGCGATCACCACAGGTGTGACATTACCCAGAGTTCAATCTACCAGACTTAATTTCCACTAAGACAGTAACTTAATAACACAGATGTAGCCCACTGCTGGGATTCCACTGGTCTCACACAACACTTTAATTTGCTGGCCCAGGAGACCTGACATGAAGCACTTTGAAAGAAGACACAGATGTAGTCCTTGGCTTGCTGTAGCAGCAGATTGTGTTTATTGTGTTTGAAAAGAAGTCTGGTAAAAACTTTAATTACAGGAGCAGTGACTTTTGACATTATACTCACACCGTTTGCTGCTAGACGCAGCTGGTATCAGGTGGTGATCTCTGTACCTAGCGAACTTAATTTCATAGAAACCAGTATGTTGCATTCCTTGCAGAAAAATCATTAAAAACTTTTTTTTAAATGTTAAAGTACTATAACTGATTCATTATGAATTTGGCATTAAAAATCTTGAAGTGATAAATGGTAAAATGAAAACCCAAATGTTATCAAAACCTTGGTCACTGAAACACACAGACAACAACTATAAGGAATAAATAATATAGCAAGCTGATATTGAGGAACTGATATGGGGAGAAAATATGTGTATACCATATAAAGACAACAGTGCTATACAGAAAAAATTATCTAACAAAAAAAACTGATCTTAATAAACCTATCCATGGAAAGACATCAGACAACAATTATAAGGAACAAACTGATGTCAACAACATATACAAGTAAACCACAACTCTCTAACTGATGGAAGTAAAAGCCATGGAAAGACAACAGCTAAGTGACATGGAACACTCTGTTATGCAAAAGTCAACAGTCTCTTCTTCAGAAATGAAAAAATAATTTAAAACTTTTTTACAAAGTAAAGATGACTCACCTAAATATAAATTATCTTCCTCGGGGTCATCAAGGACCTCAACGAGTTTGACGACGTTGGGATGGTCTAGTTTCTTCAAGATGGCTATTTCTCTGTAAACCCTTTCCAGTGGGTTTGGCATCATGTTCACCTTCTTGCCTCGGGGTGGAGGGGATCGGCCTGTGGGGGAAAATACAATGATTAAAATAGTTTAATAAAATTAGAAATAATGTCTTTATGTGTGAATCTGAATGTAGGTAAAGAGCATAATAATTAAAATAATTTAAAAAAAATTAATACAATATTGGATTTACAAATGAAAATAATTAATGAATATAACAGAAATATAAATATTTCTTCATAAGGATTTGGCATGAAGGCAAATAATATAATAATATAAAAAATTAATACAATATAAATAAAAATAATTAATAAATATAATTGAAATATAAAAATTTCTTCATATGGAGTAGATTGTCCTCTAGCCACTAAATACAATAATTAAAAAAAGAATAATAATGGGAATAGAAAAAAGAAAATTCTTCATAAAATGTGGATAGGTATGTAGGTATGTACGTATGTAGGTATGTATGTATGTATGTAGGTGTGCATGTAAGTTTATATATCTGTCTTTCTATATGTATGGATGTATGTGTATATGCCTAGTCGTGTGTGTGTGTGTGTGTGTGTGTGTGTGTGTGTGTGTGTGTGTGTGTGTGTGTTAATAAAGAGGTTATTACATAAATACAACAGACTAATTAGTTTTAGTAACTTGACAGCTGCTACTTCCTCTCCTGTGGGTAATGATACACATTGCTGACTTCAGTTATTAGTTTATTACCTGTCATTCTTACACAATGGGTTATGTAAAACTTACAGTCTGTTACGTAATGTGTAAGTCTGTTTGAAAAAGACAACTGGTGTACAGGAGGGGAAAACACAGAGAAAATAAAAGTGATAGCAAATTTATAGAAGCATGAGTTAGACAGGGAGATAGGATTGAGAGAAAAAAAGAAAGACAGAAAGAGTGAGGGAGATAAATTAAGAGAAAATAAGAGTCAGAAGAGAGAGGAGAGGAAGAAAGAAAGACAAAAAATGGGAGAGAGATAGGGAAAGAAAGAGAAATAGAGAACAAGAGAAAAAGAAAAAGAAAGAGAGAAAGATAAAATAGAGGTAGACAGTGAGAGACAAAGAAAGAAAGAAAGAGATTAGCTATTTGTGTTGAAGATGAAACTCTGATGAAATATGAAAAAGAAAAAGATTTTAAAACACAGAGAAATATACTGACTGAAATAAAATTGTTAAAATATTCTTTTTAGAAACACTTTAAATTTATTTTGCAGTTAGTAAAAATAAAGAGAAAGATAAAAAAAATTAGATTGGATAAAATATAAAAGTAATAAAAACTTTGTTATTGTGAATTTTGGTTGTTTTCTGTTGTTTTTTTTGGGGTGGGGTTGGAGGGGTTTATTACCTCAAAGATTTTATTATCTTTTTATTATTAAACCAAAATTAACTGAAAAAAAATAAAAAATAAAAAAATAAAAAGAAATTTCTTTTTACTAAAACAGAAAAAAGGAAAAGAAACAGAAAATCATTTAGAAAAAAAAATTACAATACATAAAATAATACTATTAAATTTTCTTCAAACAGTTTTAATGTAAAAAATCTGGAAATAAATCTGGAAATAAATTTGTAAATGAATATTGATACCAATAATACAGATTCAGTAACTGAGATAAAACAAAACATAAAAAAAAAAAAAAAAAGAATATGAAAAAGCTTACCAAAAAATCCAGCCTTTTTCATGAGACGCTTTTTGGAAAGTATTTTCATTGCCTGAAAAATTAACACACACACTGTTTTAAAAAATATGAATAAATAAATAAACTTGAAAAACTTCAATAATTTATTTAGATCAGCCTAATTGTAGATTTTAAATATTTATGTACAGGCGTCTGTCTCAAATTTGTTGCATATTTGGTTCTTTTTCCTTTTTTCACCTCCCATTATTCATAATGTAACTCACAATAACCCTATTTTCAAAGTGTCTTCTGATTGGTTAGATTTGTATGTAAAATACAATTTCATTGGATATTAGATCCCATGAAACAGCAAAATAATTCCTAAACTCTTACTGGATTGGTTAAATCATTGTAACAGTTAATGTTATTGGTGAAAGTATTTTGTGTTGGCTGTGATTTTTAACCATTACTGAATTAAAAATATTCTTTTTATAAAATATAGAATTTATAGTTTTACATCAATAATTTTATTTTTAAAACAACAAAACACTTACATAATTTGTCTCATCTTCCTCATTAACTACCAACTTCACTATTCCATAGGAACCCTAGAGAAAAAAAATATATGTATATTTAATATATTTATATGTTTAATACATTTATATATATATGTATCCACACACTCACACATATATACACAAACATACATGCACATATAATAGTAATAATATCATTATTATTATCATCTTTATTTTCATTATTACTATTATCATTATTATTATCATCAACGTCATTATTATAACTTCATCATCATAATCATTATAATCATTTGTGATTATTGTTGTCTTTAATTATTGTTATTGCTATCAATTATATTACTATAAATAAAATCACTTTTGAATTACAGTAGTAGTAGTAGTAGTAGTAGTAGTAGTAGTAGTAGTAGTAGTAGTAGTAATAATAATAATAATAATAACAAAAATAATAATAATAATAACAATAACAATAACAACAACAATTTGACCACATTTCAGAAAGACCCAGAAACACACGTACCTTTCCTATTTCATCTTTGAGCGTGTACTGGTTCAGCTGAATGTAGCCATCGATATCAGACACAGAGACTCTGTGGGTCTCCATGGTGGGCTGGCGGCGTAACCGCGGCGACGTGGTGGGGGACCCGTACGGAGAGAAAGGCAGGGAGGGGAAAATGGGCCTCCGCCCATCTGACGAAGTCCTCAGCCTGTCCTCGGAGTAGCTGTAGACGATTTTGGGAGCACGCTTGGAGTTGCCTCCATTCAGCGAGTACTCTATCGTTTCCCCCGGCGACGACCCAAACGAGGCGCACGAGGAACTCGTCCTGAAGTCCGTGCTCACCTGCGACGCGCTGATGTAGTCGGCGAAGGGTGGGACGTTGAGGTGGCCGGTGGAGTCGATGCAGGCGATGCTATGGCGACGTGATGACTCCTCTTCGTCCCGGAACACGCTGTCCTCCTCGTTTTCGCTGGTCGAGCTCCTGCCGGAGTCGTTGGTGATGTTGGAGCTCTTCCTCTGGAGGGGGAACTTCCACCTGGAGCTCTGAATGATGGAGTATGTGGAGTTTGCGGCTGTCTGGTTCTCCTTGCTCTCCACCGACTCGATGCCCTCGTCCAGTCTGCTGCTGGTGTTCTTCTCATTTTTCACGTTCTGCGTTCGCTCGCTGACAGTTACCTGGGCGGGTTTCTTCTCTGGCATCTCCTCGGCACTGTCCTGACTCTGGTCAAAGTGACAGTTTCTGAGAACAAACAAAATAACAAATAAATAAAGAAATAAAGAAATAACTTATAATAATAATAATAATAATAATAATAATGATAATGATAATGATAATGATAATGATAATGATAATAATAATAATAATGATAATGATAATAATAATGATGATAACAATAATGATGATCATCATCATCATCATCATCATGATGAATAGATGTTTAATTTGTAAAGCTGTATTTTAGATACATTTTTTTTCTTGTTTGTTTTCCTTTTATTATATTTTTGATGTATTCTGTTTTATCTTGGAGGATTTTAAAAACTTTTTTTTTTCTTTTAGTTTTAGCTTCCAAAGTATCTATTTATTTATTTATTTATTTATTTATTTATTTATTTATTTATTTATTTATCTATTTATTTATTTATTTATTTATTTATGTAGTTATTTATTTATTTATTTATGTATTTAATGATAGTGGCTTTTTCAAATTTACAACAACTGATTTTTTTGCTTATTATTAAAAAAATAAAAATGTATGTTAAATAAAATTATTTGATTCTATTTGTTTCCAGTTATTTAAATAATAATAATAAAAAAAAAAAATAATAATAATAATTTATAACACAGTTATTATATTCTGTATTTACTACAATTTTTTGTCAACATAATATATATATATATATATTTTCATACTTCTATGAATTTTCTCAAACTCTAAGGATAATAGAACACAAATCATTCAACCTG
Source organism: Chrysomallon squamiferum (assembly GCA_012295275.1). Classification (NCBI taxonomy): domain Eukaryota; kingdom Metazoa; phylum Mollusca; class Gastropoda; order Neomphalida; family Peltospiridae; genus Chrysomallon; species Chrysomallon squamiferum. Next base: position 28,999,861 of record CM022671.1, read on the forward strand.
TAACAGATAATTTAATATCACTGGTCATAAGTCAGAAAGCAATATCCTCCATCAAACATTATTACAGTACAATGACTTTGTTAATTTCATTTGTCCTGAAGTTACTTAACCATTTACAGTAATACCACAGAGCTTATAAAGGATTAAAAGTACAGCTAATAAGCAAACAACAGATGTGTCACTGACCAAAACATCATTTCTTTCTTTATTAGAACAAAAAAACTGAGGAAATCTGAACAAAACTACAAAATCAATATGTATTTTATCAAAGTTTATCACAATACTTTAAAATTATGTTTTTGAAAAAAAAAAAAAAAAAAAAAAAAATTCAGTTCCGTTAAAATTTCGTTAACATTGAGAAATTATTTTTAAAAATTAAATAAAAGAGAAGAATGAGCAGTAATGGGTTTAATAACAGAATTGGGCAAGCAGGCATGGCTGACTTTAATGCTGAAGTTATCCAAGTGGAAAATTATTTGAATTCCCTTTGGAAGCCTGTCTCAGAGAAATGAACCAATGACTGGTGGAGCGTAAAAAAAAAAAAAAAAATTCTATAGACAACATTTTTTTTTAATCTTTAATCTTTTGTTACATTTTTTTGATACTATTTATTAATTTTATTTATTTATTTATTTATTTAAATCTAAATTCTTTTTGCATACTTTTTGTTATTATTTTTTTAATTTTATTATTATTTATTTTTTAAATCTATAATCTGTAATTGGAATTCATGCATTTTTTTATATACAACTTTTTTCTTCTTTTTTTTTTAAATTTTTCTTTTAGACCGTTTATGTCAACAGAATTTTATAAAAAAAAATATTTTTCTCATTGAATGGACCAGTGTTACCTGATTTATTTCTGAAATAAGGAAAAACAATAAAACAGAACCTGCATTTTATTTAATTTAATGGTTATAGATAGTTCATTTTTCATTGCTCTAACTTCTACATTACTTTATTATTTACTACTAAAGAAAGAAAAAGAATAAAGAAGAAATAAAGGAAAGAAATCTTTTATTACAACTAATAAAGAAAGAAATAAAAGAAAATAATTATTTCCAGAATACATATTCACCCAAACATTTAACTTCATTACTAATCTGACACAGAAACATGAAACGACAAAACATTTAACAATGGCAGAAGAAGATGATATGTAGATGTTCTGGATGATGAGACAGTGATACAATATTCTGTGCAGACTCTAACATAATTTAGACAAGAGTATAACCACTAAAATGGCATGGAAGCTCAAGCTCCATTTACAGAAGTAGTATGTGCATATCTGTTGCAAATCAAAGCACAAATATTTATATTTTTTTCTCTTTACAGTGTTCCATTATGTATGAAGCTTAATGGATCGTTTTACATGCTTCAAAACAACATCCAAGATTATACCTAAAAAAATAAATAAATAATGAAACAAATAAAAAAAGGGGAAAAAAAGTCTCAAATTCAGAATTTGTTGTTGTTCTTACAGGATTTGGGGTTTTATTTGGGGGGGGGTATTTTTTTGTTGTTGTGTTTTTTGTTTGTTTGTTTGTTTTACTAAGTATTATGTAGTAAGTTAAAATTAAATTTCAAAAATAAAGTTGAGAAGTTTTTTCTTACAATTAGTTCATTACTTGCCAAAAAAAAATATCAACAGATAAATACAGGACTAGCAAAACTGATACCAATTCTTTTTCTTTTGACAAATCAGTTCATAATGCATGAAACAGTATCACTGCATGGCATGCTAAGAAAGAAAACAAAACAAAACAAAGACTTTTTAAAAAATGTGACTTTCAGATTTGGTACAGTTCAGTTTTTCTTACAAAACAAATTCAAAATGTAGGCCACCATCCCCCACAAAATACAAAAAAAAAAAAAAAATTAGAATTAGAATGAATTCCCCTCACTTTGTAATCAAATTTATTAAGCAAGAATCAGCAATAATTCATTGCAAGAAAAAGAAAAAAGTGATGAAAACGTAAAAAAAAAAACAACAAAAAAAAACCTTTTCCTTACAAATCAGTTCATTATATCTGGTTCAACATTGCCACATTAGTGTAAATTGGTGAATTCTGCATGCACAAAAGCTATAAATCACATCAGACATGATGATGAAGATGATAATGATGATGGTGATGAATGGGTATTATGATTGACTTGGACAGAGGCTTTGGTAAATTGGCTTCATTACTGAATGACACAGACAACTGAATCTTTTGTGAATCTGTGCATGAGACGCTGGTTACAGAATCAACAGGAATGTTACATAATGTTGTGTCAATGGTTTTCTGCCCAACAGACTAAATTATAGTAATAATAATAATAATAATGATGATAATAATGATGGTGATGATGCTAATATTACTGCTGATAATGATAATATGATGATGGTGATGATGATGATGATGATGATGGTAACAATAAGCTTAAAACTGCAGGATACTTACTACATAAAAAAATATATAAAGATATATATACAAAAATGCAGACACACACACACACACACACACATATACACTTTTCCACCAGTAAAAATAAAATGACTGCAGTGGTAATAGCAATAGCAGAGTAGCAGTAATAACAAGTCTTCTTTGGTAAAATACCAGATCTACTGTGGATCAAGTAAGAGTAACTCATAAAGGTTTCTTTATGAAAGTGTAAGTTAAAGAGTTGCTGCTAATAAACTGTTAACAATAACCTATGTGTAGCTTCAGTGAATTATCTCTCTGTGACAAATCGGATAAAATAAAACAAACGTTCCTATTTCTCACCTGATTACCATATATTTTTAATACTTTGGACTTCAGTTAAATTAACAGAAAACAAATAGAAGAAGAAAAAAAAAGGATTAGATACAACAATTTTGTTGTTTCTTTGATATGTGTTTATAACTTTGAAATATAAAATGGATATTAACCTGTGTACTAAACAGACATTATGTGTACTTGTCACAAAGGATTATTGTAATTGTTTGTAAGGAGAGACAGATCCCAGCCTTCAGAGGGTGATAAAACTGACAATTAATGGGACAACAGAGCATCTCTGAGGGATTTCCAAGAGTTCAATAACACGTTTATGGGCACATAGAAAAGAAAGGAATTGAGAAAGTCCATGCACTGTTTGATTGAGAATTAAGAGAAAAGAGGCAGCATTTCAACGAGTGATTTAGTTATGTGGATAAGAAACTCTAAACCCGTCTTTGCTTTATTAAGTGTAAAAACGGTCAACAAGAGCTCTCCAATTAACACACTTCACAGACTCAGTTCTCAGGTTGTTTCTTGATGTTTAGAACACAGTAGTGTGGTCTGAAGGGTATCAAGACCAGTGCTCCTTACTGAATCCATTTGAATATTTCCAATTCCACCCAATGCTCTGCAACTGATTGCCAAAGGTTGTAGTCTTATTTCTTGCCCAAGGAAGGTGCATGTAACACAACTCTTATTGCTTATTAAAACATAATGAGTAACCAGTCACACAACTAGAGTGGAGTTTTGTTTTTTTTTTTTTTCTTATCAGTATGGTTTTTTACAGCACGCTTTCTCCTTCATCTGTGTGATTCTTAACTCTACACACATCAAGAACCTAAATTTAAAATGATTTGAATAAATCAACAAATAAAAGTTTCCTTTCTTTTCTCTTCCATTATGAACTATGAACAAAATTAATGGAAACTCAATATGGCTGTTGCAAATCTTTTCATCAAGAGCCTTTTTAAACTATGTTTGGTTAAAAAAAAAAAAAAAAAGGAATTAAGACAAATTTCTGATGAATTAAATACCATGGTAAGTGTTGTCCTGTTAAATGAAAGAAAACATACATAACCCTTGTTGCTATTTTATGAGCATAGCATAGAGAATTGCGTGGTAGACTTCATTTCTGAATACTACTAATGAAACTCAAAGATTTGTCACCCAAAAAACCTTTAAAGTGAAAAATGCAGTGGAGTGCCATTATTCTTCTACTTTAGTTTATTTATTCAGTTAGTCATGGACAAGAGAAACAGGCTTTTACTTCACAACACTGAATAAAATATTTTAATTTTCACTTTCTTAATTCCCTGATGAGCTAAAACAATTTAGTTTTTTTTTCACATTTACATAGTTTTCTCACAAAACTTTTATTATCAAAACAAAGAAAAAGTATTCTTTGCAGAAAAATGTCCAAGCAGTAAATTACCAAATCCTTTATAGGATTGTCTTCATCTTCAGAATGAAGGCATTTTAAAAGGAAAAAGGAATTAAGAGGTTTTTTTTAATGTAGGGTCGTAATAATTATTTTCTTAGTGTGCTTGGTTTTGAAATGAACTAAAACATTTCTGTCACATAAATAAACAAAAAAATCAAAAAGAAGTTTTAAAAAGGAAAATGAAAAATAACAGGAAAAAAAAAAAAGGAAATGAGGAAAACACCATAAACAAAAAGAAATTTAAAAAGGAAAAACTATAAAAAATATATAAAAAGGAAAATTGAGGAAATTAAACAAGAAAGAAGAGGGGAAAAAAACTAAAGAAAAATGAAATTTAAAAAGACATAAAACTAACATAAACAACAAGAAATTTTAAAAATGAAAAAAAAAAAAAAAAAAAAAAAAAAAAAAAAAAATGAAAAAAATTGTGATAGGAATCAAATAAACTACTGAGTACAAAAAAGAATCAAGTAAAAAAACATTCTGTTAATTAACAAATCTGAAGATAATTTGTAATAACCTGATAATATTACTTTCTACAAATATTTTAAAAGAAAAGATCAAGTCAATTTCCAGTACTTTGATTTTTAATTTTTATGTAATTTTTCAATCATTTGTCTTCTTTTAAAAAAAAAATTGAAATTAAAAGATAAATTTTCTAACAATGTCTTCTACTGCATTCACAAAATTATTATTATTAAACAGTGTCATTATTATAATTACTTATTATTATTATTATTGTTACTGTTGTAGTTGCCATTGCTGCTGCTGCTGTTACTACTGTTAAAAAATAACTGCTAAAACTAATAGCATTATGCAGAACTGACTTCTGTTGAAAATAACAAACAGAACAGTCTTTTTTTCAAACCATTTTCATTATTTAGTGTTCTTCATAATTCTCCATTCTAACCATCATAATGGCTGTACAATCACTACACCAAGGTAGACATAATAATAAAAAGTTAATAAAAAAATAAAAAAAAAAGAAGAAGTTAATCAATTCCTTTTAATGAATGGATCTTGTGAGAGGTGGCTTATTTTCAGTCACGTCCTTTGAAAAACAAAATAAATTTTGTTAATCTTTAGAAATGGGTGATGTGTATTGACAAAAACGACAGAAAGAACCAGTAGCAAACACTGGGCATGACAGGAAGTGGTGTCAGACGTCGCAGAACTGATCAATGTGTTTAATTCTGACCTCTGCCGTGCTGTGTATTTAACAGTGATCAGAAGGAAATATCATCTCGGTGACAAGTTAATGATATTAAATTCCTACCACTCAGATCAGTGCCATGGGTTATAGGCAAAAAAAAAAAAAAAAAAAAAAAAAAAAAAAAAAAAAAAAGTGGAAAAAAAAAAAGGGAGAGAGAGTGCAAACGAAAAAAGAGAAAGAGAAAAAAAAAAAAAAAACAGAGACAGAAACAGAAAAAAAAAATAAAAAAGGTTGATTATATATCACGAAAATTGCTTTTAAATTAAGTCCATCCAAGGAAATAGACTGGGTTTTTTATTAAAGGGATTGCTAGAAATTTTGTTTTTGTGAATGAAAAATTCTGTATAAATATTAATTTTTAAAATCATTTTATTATATTATGGAGTAGTGATTGGAATGGGAAATTAATCTATTAGAAACATTTAACATAAATGGTCCAAAAAGAAATCATAAATAAATAAATAAATAAGTAACAAGAAAACAAATTAATTAAGTTAATATAAAAATAAAAAAAGAGAAACAAACAAATAAATAATTTCATAAAAAATAAATTAACAGATAAATAAATTTAAAAAATAAAACAAAATAATAAATAAATAAATAAATATAAACAAACAATCAAACAAACAAATAAGTAAAAAAAAAAAAATATAAACAAACAAATAAATAAATAAAAGCAAACAAACAAACAGTAAATAAACTAACAAATAAATAAATAAAAGCAAACAAACAAACAGTAAATAAACTAACAAATAAATAAATAAAAGCAAACAAACAAACAGTAAATAAACTTTACAATTAAATAAATAATACAACTGTTAACAGAAGAAAATTCAATATTTTCATCAAAAGGAACTGCCCTATTACTTATCTGCTGTGACAGAAATTAACCAAACTTATAAATAAATCAATTGACATTCAAGTAAAATTATCAGAAGGATAACAATCTATTATTACTTCAATACGTACACAGATAAAAGCAATTTCTAAATTAATAATGGATCTACATTCAAAGAAACAGATCAGATGATGCTAATATATTTAACTACTGCCATGTGAACAGGGAGACGCAGTTTCTAATGTTGATAATCTGAAACCGAACGAATGTTAATCTCTAAAGCTGTTTCCTGTTTAATGTTCTTTTTTTTTTAAATATTTTTTAATTTGGAAGATAAATTCAAGGTTGCTGTAGTAAAGAAAGAAAAAGGAAAGAAATTAATGACTGGATGAAAGAAAGAAAGAAATGAAATAAAGAAACAGAATGAAATAGCGAAAGATAAACTACAACAAGCTCAGTCTTTTTTTTTTTCAGTTTACCTTCTTCTTCATATCATGTTTTAAATGAAAAACTGTATATCTCAGAATATGACTGAGGCTTGCTACTAATAAAAATAATAAGACAAAGAAGCAAATAAACAGATGGACAGACAGACAGGCAGACAGGCAGAAAGACATATAAAACTACAACTTAAAAAAGTAATAGAAAAATCTTTTCAGATTATGCAAAAAAGAAAACGAATTCTTTTACAGAAAAAAAGAGCAAATAGATATATATATATATACAAATAATAAGTTTTTAACTTTGCATATTTGTTTTTTCATTTCATACAACATAAACTAAAGTTTTGATATACAAAATATCTTAGTTCATTTAACATAAAACTGACATAACAGATAACAAACAAAAGAAAAAACATTTCTGATTTACATGAAGTCAAAAGTTCTTATTTCATATAAAATACCAAAACAAAATTGTATTTTACATAAAATAAATATCAAGTTCACATAAAAAAATTTAAAGTTAATTTACATAAAGTAAGAAAACTAAGTTAAAAACAAAATTGAAATTTTTATTACATAAAGTAAAAATGTATTAAGTTCATTTCAAGTAATTATAAAATTATTTTACATAAAATAAGAAAATATTATGTTCACTTAACAATATTTTAAAGTTATTTTACATAAAGAATTATGTTCATATAATAAAAATATTTTACATAAAGTAAGAAAATATCAATTTTACCTAAGAAAAATAAAAATGTTATTTTTACATGAAATAAGAAAATATTAAGTTCACAGTACAAAAACTAAAAATGCTGTTTTACATAAAGTAAGGAAATATAAATTTCACACTACAAAAACAAAAACACTTTACATAAAATAAGAAAATTTTAAGTACACAAATTTTGTTTTCATTTTACATAAAGGAAAAAAAGTAGCAACTTCACATAAATTGTTTTTCATTTTACATAAAGTACGAAAATATTAAATCTGCATAACAAAACAATCCAAAAAAAAAAACATGTTATTTCACGCAAACTTAAAAATAAAACTTTTATTACCTACAAACCTCTTCCCCCTGTGAATCAAGCAACACAAACGAAACTGGGAACTTTCTCATTGCAAGAAAACGAAAGAAACTGCAATGAGCTGCATCCAGAAACGAGGGCAGAACAAGATGGCTGCCAATGTGGGAATCATTAACGGAGATTAAACGATCATCATAAATGTCTAAACTCTAAATTGAACATCTGTGTTTGTCTGACTGAAGAATTCCACTGAGATTCGGTGGAACTGAGCAGGTCCCAGCAAAGCCTGGACCCAGTTTAATTAACGATGCACTGCAGCAGAAAATCATCAGAGACAAGGAATACTGAATAATTTAAGTTTGTTTTTGTTCCAGTGCTGCTACATACACAACATGTTTTGAAACAAAACATGCGCCAAAGTGATAATAAATAATTTAAAACCATTGTTGTAGTTAGAGTGCATTATTTTAAAACATTGAGAAGATGTTTGAGAATAAATATATAGGTGAATAAAAAAAAAAAAGAAAAAAAAAGAAAAAAGAGAGAGAGAGAGATTAAAAGAAGATGAAAAGTGGACTCATAAATATGGGCTTTGTGTATGGTTTATATGGATGTATGTGCATTATAACCTGATCAATAGTTTAAGTAAACTGAATGGATGGATTGTCGTTTCAAGTGATCTTCTTTTTTTTTTTTTTTTTTTTTTTTTTTTCTGGTTGTATCTTTTAGTACAAAAATCATAAAATACAAGTGTGTTTAAAAAAAAAAAAAATTCAATATTTATGCATGTATACTGAGTTAACTGTTTATTTATTTTTTATTTTCATTTAATTTAATTTATTTTCTTTTTTATTATTTATTATTATTATTTTTTTTTTATTTTATTTTTTTTTTTTTTTTTTTTTTTTTTTATCATCATCAGCATCATCATTATCTTCATTATCATTTATCATTTTTTCATGAATTCTTTAATTTTACCTAAAACTAATTTCCCATCCCAGCTGTGATCAAGTATTGATGGTTGATAAAACGTTTACAAATGTCTGTTTTTCTGTAAATGAACAATCATAATCCAACATGTCGACTTCCGTTTCTTTTGTGTTTCAGTATACCTCAGCTCTGGGTACAGCAGTTTACCATCTGTGTTGTAATTGTGTTTATATTCTGCCCACATCCGTTAGTCTGCAGGTGAAACCCTGGCCCACAGTTAATTCACATTGATTTTATTTATTGATGATCCTGTAAGCACTACCTGGGAGCTATCCAGCATGTTTACAATTACTGAGGGTTTTTTTCTGGCCTCTTGCTGTTTACTTGGACTGAATTTCTCTCTCAGAGACAGCTAGGTTTTCAGTAAAGATAAAACTTGGCATTAAAGTTTCCAGCACAAGAAACAGTGAAATAATTGTTATGTTTGACAGTGCCAGTTCAAAAAAAACTAATTAATTTGGTTTTGGTTTTAAAGATCACAGTTCCAGTACAAGAAAGTCAAGGAAAGGGAGAAAAGGGAATTTAAAAAACTGAGTTAAGAGAATAAATAAATTAACAGTAAGACAATTATATTACAATTTCAAAACAAATTAAATTAGTTTTAATATTACATTTTTAAATACAAGAGAAATTAATTTTAATATTACAAGGCAAGAGAAATTAGTTTTGGTATTAGAGTCTGAATACAAAAGAAATTAAGTTTTAATATTACAATTCAAATACAAGAGAAATTAGTTTTAGTATTACAATTCAAATACAAGACAAATTAGTTTTAATGTTACCGTTCAAATACAAGAGAAATTAGTTTTAATGTTACAATTCCAGTACAAGAGAAATCTTTTTAACACACCAATTCAGATAGAAGAGATATTGGTTTTAGAACTAAATTCCTATACAAAAGAAACTTTGATATCAATATAACAATCAAAGAAATTTTGGTATTAATATAACAACAGAATACAAGAGAAATGTTATTTTGTCAAAGAATTATTTGAAAAATTCCTCAATGTGAATGGACTTTAAATATTATTTGTAAATATATAAAATCCATTAGGTAAATCTTTTCTAAATATTAAAAAAAATATGTACACACACACACACACGCACACACACATACACACACACACACACACACACACACAACATACAAACTTGCACACACACACACACACACACACACACTCAAGCACACACTCACACACACACACACAACACCTGCACACACACACAGTGCACACACACATGGACACCACTTTGAATGCTGTTTGTAAAGAAACCAAATTTTTAAGCACCTTTTAAAATCTTCTATAAATATTTAAAAACAAACAAATAAATAAATATCTATATACATTTCTGTTACTTGTGAAACTGTATTTTAACACAACAATTCCAACACAAGAGAAATAAGTTTCAGCTTCCTTTCAGTCTTACAAATGTGATGCTAGAAAACTCAAAGTACAGAGAAATAAAGAAAGAAAACAGGGTACACTTCTAAAACAAGAGAAACATGTTCAACTCAACAAATGCAAGAGAAACTTGATATCATCACTTCATTTCTGAAACAACAAAAGGAAAATAGTAAGAAATAAAAGATGATGAAAAGGAAATGAAGACTGCAGATTAAGAAAAGTGAAAAGTGATACCAGTGAAAAAATACAGTTAATTTTTCACACAGACTTGGTGAAAATAAACAAACGTAAAGTGAACTACACAACTAAACTGGGTTATTTTGTTTTGTTTTTTAAATGATCATTTCAACATGTTGGTTAAATAGAAATCTCACTGTATTTTGTTTTAAACTGTAAATTAATGAAAACAAAAAAGACAACAACAAAAAATAAAGAAATGGAAAGTATTATTTTAAGTAATGCATTTTTAATGAAGAAATCTGTCTTTGAATTATGAAATAAGTCAATGTCTTTTCAATCTAATTATATATATATATATATATATACACTGTTTTTTGTGGGTTTTTTTTTATTTCATTTCATTTTATTTATTTATTTATTTATTTATTTATTTATTTACTTACTTACTTACTATGTGGATTTTAAAAATGTTTGGCTTTTATTTTTATTTTATTTTTTTTAATTATTTATTTAACAGTTTTAAAAATATATATATGATGAACTAGTACAGCTGTTTTTTGTGTTTTTCTAAAACATGAAAAAGAAAGAAACAAGAAAGGAATATATTAATACTGATTTTAGATGCAAAATATTAAAAATACAAATCCATTCCTTTACCCATGAAATATGCTAATACAGCTTTTTCATTCTAATTATGTTTTATTTTCTTATTCTTTTAATGTTTTTGCTTATAATTTTTTATATTATAAACTAGTAAAATTTTTCTAGAAGATGAACAAGAAAAGAAAGGAAATGGTATATATCAAACTGGCAACCATTTTAAATCCAGAATATTTTAAAAGTGCAATCCATTCACCTATTTAAAGCATCAATACAAACAAACAACTACAAACAATGGTTATCAGTAAGAATCAACAACACTATCAGTAATCATTAACATCAATATCAGTAATCATTAACATCAATATCAGTAAGATCCAATAAGCTACAATAAGAACAGTCAGTAAAAATATCAACAACAGATAACATCAGTTCTCTGATCAGCTCTTGTTAACAACTTGTACTGAGATGTAATTCCAAACCTACTGCTACAGAGGCCAATACCAACTGATTTCAGTAACAACCAGGAGCAGAAAGTATCCTGAACAACCATAACAAAAACAGAAAATAGGAGTAACAGCCACAAACAGGAACTATCTGTAACAACCATAAACAAAAATTATAAATAACAACCATAAACAGGAACTATCTGTAACAACCATAAACAAAAATTATAAATAACAACCATAAACAGAAACTATCTGTAACAACCATAAACAAAAATTATCAGTAACAACCATGAACAGGAACCATCAATAACAACCATAAACAGGAACTATCTGTAACAACCATAAACAGGAACCATCAGTAACAGCCATAAACAGGAACTATCTGTAACAACCATAAACAGGAACTATCAGTAACAGCTATAAGCATGATATTTCCATAAGAACCAGAATCAGAGGCTATGACACTAAAAACCATGAGCCAGATTCGGCTCATCAGGAGCATGAATCAGAAGCATGAATCAGAAGCAAACACTGGTGAAGATTCACAATTTGCTGACAGAGTAACTTTGCCAAGAAGCTCCAGAAAAACGTTTGAGTAATTGAAACCTTTGGAATTAAATGGCTACCACAGCTTCCACATCAGCAACGTGCCTTTGGTCACCTTGTAATTGAGATCCAGTGATGTGAATTAAATCTCATGTTTAGCCTCAGTGTCACTGTGATCAATATTTCATTTAAACTTCTCACTTATAAAAAAACAACAACTGAGGAATGAATGAGGGTATGATGTTTAATTCATGAACTAAGAAACAAATAAATTATAAAAAAAAAAAAAAATACAAAAATGAAAATGACTTGATTAATAAATACTGTGCTGGTATGAATTTTCAACATTTTTTTTTTTTACCGAGTCTTGAATTGCTAATAACATTATATTGATTTTTTTTTTTTTTTTTTTTTTTTTTTTTTTTTTTTTTAAATCACTAGGTATATTATAGTTATTTTCCTATTAGTCATTTTTCAAAAGTTCTTTAAAATATTTCAGAGACTTTGCTGTACTGCAATAGTATAATGCAATTAACTTTAGAGTTTTGGGAACAGCAAATTCGATTAAATTTTTGGTTGGAATGTTCAATTATTCATATAAAAAAATATCATTATAATATTCCTCAAATTTTATTATATTAAAAAAAAAAAAAAATGTCATTACATGTATCACCATTGTTTTCAGATTGCTGCAGAAAATATTTGATTAAATTCATTTCACTGTAAAAAGTATTATAAAACTGTCGCAGTAAATGAGGGATCCAGCAGAGCAAGTATAATTACATTTAATATGCCTTTGTTACACACGTGATGAAAGTGTACAGTTATAAATAATATTTCTATAGTTTCATATTGTGCAGTACACTAATACCGCATTCTATACTGTCACACTATGCAATAATCTGATACCGCATTCACACACTAAAAGTACTTTAATACACTAAAACGACATTCACACACTTAAACTGCTTTTGAACACTAAAACTACATTCATGCACTAAAAGTACTTTAATACCCTAAAACGACATTCACAGACTTAAACTGCTTTTGAACACTAAAACTGCATTCACACACTACAAGGCAGGAGAGAAGGGAATGTTTTGTTCAACGACACACTTAACACTTTCTATTTACACTTTGTAGTGCTGGACACAAGGTTAAGGAACACTCACATAAAGAGAGAGGAAATCAAGGAAATTAAGCAGGTATTCTTTCTGATTAGCAGCAAGATATCTTTCACATACACCTTCCCACAGACAGGACTGTATATACCACTGTCTTGGTTTAAACAAAGTATGAAAGCTTTACAGTAGAGATATTGTTTCTATACTTTACTATTAATCATACATACATATATACATACATACATACATACATACATACATACATACATACATACATACATACATATGTATATATATATATATATGTTTTATGTATGTATGTATGTATGTGTGCGTGTGTCTCTCTCTCTCTATATATATATATGCATGTGTGTATGTGTGTGCATGTTACAAAATATTCATATGACCATATAAATGCATAACTAATATACATAAATGCACAAAGAAAACAAACTGCAATGAAGAACACACAAGTAATACTCTGCAAATAAAGATGCATGCACCACAGTTGATTAATTGTTAAAAAATCTGATTAACTGAATAATAAATAAAGTGTATGAAAAACACTGCTAGAACTTACTTCAATCCCATTAGAACACTTGTACAATCCAATCAGTCACCAGGATCAGGTGATAATCGCAGTTGTGTTTATTTGAGACATCAGGACAAAGTTAGTGTTTGTTGTTATAACATCAAATGTTGTGTTATTCTCTTCAATTTGAGTCACAGTTTCTGTGTATCATCAGTGATTTTTTATGTTTTCATTACTGTCTATCATTTGTCTCTGTGCTACAATGGGTCCATCAACAGGTTGCAGTTTATTTAAAATTAACCTCTTTCCTGCAAGCTCTGATTTCTAGGTTATGTCAACAACGGGCAAAATTTCTGCATATAAAAGTTATTTCATCAACACTCAGTTTCTAGTATATTCAGCTTGAAAATCACTCCCTAACACTCACAGAGGCCTGAACATTTTTTTTTAGATTCTATTACTCAGAATTAAACTTTCTTCATAAATAAAACCTATATTAAAAAGCCACATCCTCAAAACCACAGCTACAAATGTTCACAATAATAACACTATTTCAATATTTTCTGCATTAAAGTAATTCTTGCAATTCCTCTGTATCAAACATATTCTGAAATAATAGCTACAGTTTCTAAGCAATAAAGTAACTTCCACAAAACCAGCTACACATCTTCTGCATTAAAATAATGTTTGTATAGACCTTACATTTCAATAGTTCAGAAGGTTTATCAATATTAGTCACAGCTTCTCATTAATTAAAGTTATTCCACAAACACCAGTAACAGACTGTGTGGATAATAAATTATATTTTCAGTACAAACCTTACAATCGGAAGCTGCTCCAGAGTTGGCCACAAGTTCAGTGTTTTAACTTACTTCCTGACTTTCTTGGTATTAAAATTATACTGTAAGCACAAAGCCACCATTCCACTATTAAAAGTTATTTCATAAACTCACACCACAATTCTGAATATTAAAATTCCTTCCTCAATATATCACTTAATCTTTTCCAGTCACAACTTGTAACAAGAACAACTTGCCTGCTGAAGTCACATACACAAACACACATATGTATGTATGTATATATATATATATATACACACACAATGTAATAAGATTATTAACAAAAACCAGACCCTGCAGTACAATCTTATAACAGCCCTTCTGGATACAGCCAAACCATTGCAGCTCCACCCACTCCTAACCACACAACTGAGAGAGGGGTAATGGCCAATCTTGTGTACTTAACTCTCTTGCTCTCTCTCTCAGCCAGTCACTCCCCACCACAGAATAGTAACTAGCCATGTGTTTGAGTACCAATCTGATCTCTGCTGTGTTTACCATTCTCTAGCAGAGTCATGTGTTTATATTGATCACCTGGGTCTGTGATGAAGGGAGGAACAAAGATAAACGCCTTTGATGTTAATTTCCTAATGGATGGACTCATGCTGCTGTGGGTAATTTTGTACTGTATGTCCAGGGAGTGTGAAATATAGTTAAAGTTAATGTTAAATTATATATATATATAAGACAGAAACTAACAATAATAACATAAATAAAATTATGAGATTAAATGAATAAAAGAATTTAAGTGAAGTCTGTGAATATATAGAAGATTTAATCATGTGTTTTTTTTTTTTTGTTTTTTTATTTATTTATTTATTTGTTGTTGTTGTTGTTTGTTTTTTTTTTTTTGTTGGTGTTTTTTTTTTTAATATGAATATTTTCTAATGTAGCTTTGGTAATTTGTATCTACTAAGTCATAGAAAGGTATGGAAAATCAACTAATAGATGACAATTATTCCCTACAATAAATTATATAAGAGATGTATTCTATTTAACAAAATAATTTTTTTGTTTCATTGAATTCTTCTTCTTCTTCTTCACTTTTGTCACTAAATGGCATCAGCAGCTGTAATTCACGATCTCCAGAATTTTTGTTCTTGGGCATAAATAAACAAACAAACAAACAAACAAACAAACAAACAAACAAACAAACAAACAAACAAACAAACAAATAAACAAACAAACAAACAAACAAACAAACAAACAAATCCTCATCCAAATAAAAAAAAAAAAAATATAAATAAAAGTTTTTAAATAAATAAATATCTAAACAACAAACAAACAAAAAATAAACACTCATAACATTCTAATTCAAAAATTTTTCTTTTCAATCACATTCCTATTTTCACTTACAAATAAAACAAAAAGTCACTATTATATAAAAAAATAAAACCACAAAAAAAATAAAAAAATGTGTAATTTCCAATTCACTGACATTCTGTAATTACTGAATGCCTAAATTTTTATTTCTTCCTGGAGGCACAAAACTACACACCAGTGATTTATTTACAGCATAAACTCACTCTTCTGATTGATTAGATGAAACTCACTGTACATATAAATATTTGATAACACATGCTGTGCTGCAGAGTGTAAAAGAACAGTTCGATGACTTTGGTATTTTAATGTTCTAGGTTCTCCGCACCAAATTTAGAATTCTGAGAATGTGTAGTAAATGGGGTGTTACTGAATGTAAGCAAAATGTTCATTGGTGTGTGTGTCTCTCTGTCTGTGTGTGTGTGTGTGTGTGTGTGTGTGTGTGAGGTTCTGTAGTACATGTGATGCTATCAAAGATTAAAAAATTAAATATTTTTCTACTGATGTGGACTAAAGGAGATGTTATCAAATGTCACAAAACAGTTATTTCTGTTCAAGGCAGCATGGTTGATGCAAATTAAATATGTTCAAGTATGCTTGCTGTGGACACAATCTCTCTCTATTAAACTAACATCTCTCTGTATATAATACACATCTGGTTTTATTAGGATGCATAGTGAATGGGGTGTTACTCACTAGAAAAATTAAGAATGGAGGAGAAATAGGGAGAGTGGGAGGAGAGAGAAGGGGAGGGAAATAGGGTGAGGGGGAGGAGACACAAAGGGAGCAAACAAAAGATAAATGATGTTTACTATGAAATACAAAACACAGATCAATGATCTATCATGTTTTTGTTTTTTACTTTTCTAAGCTTTCTTAAAATACTTCTTTGGGTTCATTAGCAATTAACAAAACTGTATTCACAACATGAATGAAGCAGAGAGAAACGTTCTGATTGTAAATTATCTCTCAGTTGATTTACTGGTTTGATAACTTTAGTCATCTCTTTGCTCTGCAGGATCTAATTTTTTTTATTATTATTTATTCTGAATATTAGTTTTCCTTTGTTTCTTTTATGATTGATTTATTTGTTTATTTATACATTAGCTTATTTTATTTACGTATTTATTTTATTAATTAATTTATTTACTTATTTATTCTTTATTTATTTATTTATTTATTTATTTATTTATTTATTTATTTATTTATTTATTTGTTCTTTATTTATAATATTTATTTATTTATTTATTTTATTTTATTTTATTTTATTCTTTCTATATTACTGTACATTATTATTGCAATTTCCATTATTTTTATCATTAATATTATTTTTATTATTTGTAATTCTTTTATTTATAATCCTGCTTTTAAACAGAAAAAATATTTTATCACTTAACTGATTATTTTATTTTTTGTATGTGGGTTTGCATGTTTTGAGGTTTGCATGTATACAAGAGTAAATGTAATTTGACTGTTTTTTCTTTCTACTTCAGCATTCTTCTTGCTTTTTTCCTTTCTAATTTTTTTTTTTTCTATCTTAATTTTTTTTTCTTTATTGCATTTATAAATATTTGATAAGATCTGCTGTAGATTAGATTAACCTTTCTAACATCTCTGAGTTTTCAACAACCATGTTGATGTTGCTCTTGATGATAATGTTTATTTCTTTTGAAACTTTAAAGGTTTCTGTTTGCAAAAAATAAATAAATAATTTTTTTCTTATTTCATGTGTATTTAGGATGTATGTTCTTTCATTATCTTTGGCGGAGACATTAATGTTTGTGTTGTTTTGTTGTTTTTTTCCATTTTTTTTTATGTTGTTGTTGTTTATTATACTTTTATTTTTAATATTATAATTTTTTGGAGGATGAGGTACTGGGAGTTTTTTTTAAAGTTTATTTTATTTATTGATTTGTCCAACTACTACTACTATTACTACTACTACAACAACTACAGCTACTATAACATCTACTATTATTATTATTATTAATATTTCTATTCTGCTATTACAACCATTTTATTCCCTAATACAATATTCATTTAAATTTTTTCTAATTTTTATGTTTACATACTTTTTTAATGGCACCTATCACTTTAATAAACATTAATCCGCACTTTATTCGACGACTAAGTTACTGCAGTGTGAATTCATTCTGAATAGATTTAGCGTGTTAATGAAAACTAATACTATAAAAGCATGATGTGAGAGATACATCCATGTCTCCATTGATTCTGAATCACTGCCTGCTTTCACTGACTAACATTTAACAACAGAAATAATGCCCACTCGATTTCCAGGAAGTTGATCTGTACTTGTTTGACTAGAGTGATGATGATCTGACTTCAGTGCAGTCCTGTACCACTCAGTGTGAGATTAGTAATAAGCTGATGGTTATGTAATTGTGATTGGTTTGTAGGGCAGTTATGTAGGCCGTTGTGTTTCTGAGAGAGGGATTTAAAGGGAGAGAGAGAGAGAGAGAGAGAGAGAGAGAGAGAGAGAGAGAGAGAGAGAGAGAGAGAGAGAGAGAGAGAGAGAGAACAAGAGAAGGAACAAATGAGAGGAGTGAAGGGTAAAAAGAATAGAGGAGAAATAGGAAGAGGAAGGAAGGAGAAGGGGAATGGAAGAAAAAAGAAAGTGGGAAGGGAAGACAAAGAATGGAAGAAAAACAGGGGGGAAGGGAAGCAGAGAGAAAGAGAGGGAAATTGAAAAAAAGGTCAGACTGATGAAGAGACTGAGGTTGCCAAAAACATACATAGAGAAAATTAAAGTGACAGACTGTGGCAGAATGAGAGAGAGAGAGAGGGATAGAGAGACAGTGAGAGAGAAACATAGAACAACAATGCAGAGAAGAAAGAAGAATAGCAAAGACAGAAAGAGGGGAGAGAGAAATAAATAGAAACAATGATTTTTTTTTTTAACTTCAACATTAAATTTTCTTATGTTTAAAAACAGACCATGTTAATTATAATTTACACTATTAATGTGTTTTTGATTTAATAACCTTTCATTCAATTTATCATTCACAATAAAACATATATTAATTTCTGATATAAAGACATCATAGCAAGAACCTAGATTTAGCCAAAATTCTTATATATATATATATATATAAACATTAAAATAAAAATCTACAACAGTTAGACAACATTAACAGCACAGAACTGGCCACATGTGGCAGTTTCTGTTTCCTTTTCTCATCTTAATTCCTTTTTTATACAAGAAATGCAGCCAGTGTTTTGCAACAACAATAACAACGACAAGGCTGTTTGTAAAGAAACAAATTGAAATAAAATCAACTGACTGCAGAAATAATTAAACTTTGAGTCCAAGGACCTGACAAAGCAGATGTCTGGTCAAACAGTCACTTGCTTCACAAAGAACAGCAAATTAATCAAATCAGAAAGGTTTATATAAAAGTGTTGTGTACAGAACTGAATTCAGGTCAAGTCATCATGTTCTGATGCGATCTAGAATCAGAAACGAGACAAAATAAAACTGAATTGGT
This sequence comes from Chrysomallon squamiferum, assembly GCA_012295275.1. Lineage (NCBI taxonomy): Eukaryota > Metazoa > Mollusca > Gastropoda > Neomphalida > Peltospiridae > Chrysomallon > Chrysomallon squamiferum. The sequence goes on from CM022671.1 coordinate 29,019,059, forward strand.
CTCTGGTATAGTCAGAGTGTGTGTGTTTTTTTGCAATAGGCATGCTTTTATAATTTTCTTATGGGAAAAAGCTAATAAAAAAAATAAATAAATAAATAAAAAAAATAATAATAAAAATGATGCACTAAACATATAATATTGCTCTACTCCACAGAACCAATTTCAAACCACATTACCTCAGCTTTTAAAAAAATATCTAAAAATTATGATTATATTAAAAGATTATATGAAATTAATAACGGAAATGTAGGTCTTACACTAATCAGCTTACACTGAGACTTGATGTATCAGAACTTACGTCAAAATGAATGAACGAATAAACAACTAAATGAATACAACTTCCATTGCATGTCAAATTCACTCAGTGTGCATTATAAGTATACATCAGGTTTAATTCTCATGATTAATCTTCTCTTCTGGATTTGTTTTTTAACTTACTCAAAACATAATAATTCTGTGAAAATCATGAATAAAACCATTGTTTTTTTTTTTTTTTTTTTTTTTTTTTTTTCGTGCACAAATGGCCAGAAAATTAAATAAATAAATAAATAAATATAACCCCAGAGACACAAAGATAATGGAATAACTGAGTAAAGGTAATACTTTCTATTAAACACAGAGCAAGCAGCTAGAAGTGTTTCCCACTTACACTTGATAGGAAACACACCCCAGATATACTCCCCTGTGACATGCAATAACTGAATTAGCTGATGACCAATCCATGCAAAACTGGTTTTGTTAACAGTCTGGCACTTATCAGTAATTCTCTACAGCATAAAGCATTTTCTAAAGTAGTCTATATTCTCAACAGTAGATTGTCATTATTCTCTTCATCAGACTCAGTATTTTATAAAGTAGATTGTATGTTCTAAAGTAGGCAGTTTATATTCTCTACTGGAATCTGTAGTTTCTACAGAAAACAGAACATTATCTGCAATACTGTCTGAATTTTATAGTAGTCTGAATACTCTGCAGTAGCAAGTATTTTCTACAGCAGTCATTTTAGACAAAAATGAAAGATTAGCAGAAAAAAACTTTTCATGTGCACCTTCCCCAAAACACATGAAAGAAAACACCCAGTGGTATCATCTAAACGACTAATTATTCTTACTTTTATTTTATTTATAATTTTATATATACACACATTAATATTTATTTATTTTATTTATTTTATTTATTTTATTTATTTTGTTTATTTTATTTATTTTATTTATTTTGTTTTGTTTGTTCTTTTTTGCTTAAAGTTAAAGACATGAAAGAGAAAACCCACTGACATCACTCCTAAGTGCCACTGTTAACAATCAGCAATAATGATAATTTTTCATGCACCATCCCACAAACAGGAAAACAAAAGTCACATCCTTCGTTAAACAGATCCCATTAAACACTGAATGAAATGGCAAACAATCCTGTGAGAGTAATGACAAGGATTGAACCTGAAGCTAATCATACCTAAATCTCGTGCTTTCTGACCATTCACCCACTTGGAATCCTCCTTTCAGGCATAACTTGCTTGCATCATCTGTGTGTGCAACAAATGGCCAAGAAGAAAAAGTCATTTAATTTGCACAGAGCAGGATAACAAATATTTACTTTTAATATGCCGCCATCAATTCGCTGTGTTAACATTCACTTGGAGCTGAATAACCAACATGTCCCACGTGAGTGTTGAACAAATGAATTAGAGAACACACACAGAGAGCTCAGTACAAAAAAACATTTTATCTCATGTTGAAGCATCACCAAACCATTTTAACTGTTTTTCCTCTTTCTTCATTAAATACAGAGATGAAAAGGAAATTTCCTTTTAATCTCGAAACATACGTTTTTGCTGAAGAAATATTGTTAAGGCTGAGTGATCTACTCTTCTAAGAAATACAACTATCCCAAGACTGTGGGATCAGTCCTCATCAATATTTTACAGTAGTAGAAGTAGTAGTAGTAATAACAGTACTAACAGTTGTACTACTAATAATAACAATAACAGTAATAAAATCATGGTAAAAACAACACAAAAACACACAAAAACAAACATAAATAAATAACAATGATAATAATAAAGATGATGACTATCATAGTAAACACAGTATATTAACAACAACTAATAATAATAATAATAATAACAATAATAATAACAATAACAATAATAAAATAATAATAATAACAATAATAATATATGTATCCCATGTTTGACATTTAACAGTATAACAGTCACAGAGTGCACTAGTGTTGGTGTTGAATAAAAACTAATTTCAACTGAAACCTTGTAAAAGCAGTGCCAGTGTTTGCTTCTTTTTCAAAATGTCCTAGTTCAGTTATTATTTCAACAGGTTTTCAATCTCCACTACACTTCTACCATTGCCATCACTTAATCAGATATCTGACAGCAAAAAGACTTCAGTTTAAAAACAACAAAAAACCAACAACTGAATAGAAGGCGTAAAACAAAATATCAACAACTAGTTTTGATGGAAACTTTTAACACATTACGCATGGTGGACATTCTGTCAAAAGATTACCTCACAAGGAAAATTTATAAAAATATTTTTTAACAATGGAGGTCTGAGCAGGAAATTCAGTATTCAGAGCACTCCTGGAGAGAGCTGGGTCACTAGATAAATCCCCAATAATGCACCGGTTGGGTTATTTTCTTATTCAATCCAGGCTTACATGATTAGCATATCAAATAACATGCGACAGCCATCACCAAGCTTTTCACGCTTGTCACCCACATGACTTCCATTCTTGATCTCCATTAAACAACATCCCCCACTTCGTTCCAGCCATTATTCCATAAATGTGTAAGGAATTTTGACTTACAATGCAGACTGAGTGAATCACAGAAGCATCAAATTAATTTTTTTTTTTATCACCACATTAGAAACTTTCCATTGCTCCCTAGGGGACAATACTGCCCACTTTTAGGAGTCACTGGTATGTGATATACAATGGAAAAAGTGTTTATTAAAAAAAAAAAAAAAAAATCTTTTACTTCCAGTTAGTTAGAGTGGTTAGTGATGTGAATGCAGATGGTTTCCTCTTTTTTACTGTTGTAGCAGGATACAGAGCTAATAACCAGGAATATACTGACAAGTTCTAACACAATATATTAATTTTTTTTACTCCATTATTTAATAATTCAGTTATTTATTTATTAATTAATTAATTTATTTATATCTTCATTCAGGTTTATTTTATATGTACATTCATTTATATATTCATTCATAAATTCATTTCTTTATTCATTTTTTATTCATTAATATATTCACTAGTCGATTTACTCATGTATTCACTTGTTTATTCATGCATTCATTTGCTCATTCATACATTCATTTCTTTATTCATTAATGTATTCACTGGTTGATGTATTCATATATTAATTTGCTCATTTATGTATTCATTTATTTATTCATTAATATATATTCATTGGTTGATTTATTCAAGTATTCATTTGTTGATTCATCATTCATTATGATTAATATAACCTACAAAGAAATGCAGAAGAAAAAGATAATCGTCTGAATTAAATCTGACTTGTAATGAATCTGATATGCAGTGCAGGTTATATAAACTTTAACAGGATCTAACACAATTAAAAAAAATAATAATAAAAATAAAAATTAATTTAAAACCCATAACTAATGATTCGCAAGATGCAGTGATTACAACCTGACTGTAAGCATTACAGCTCTTACCTAGTTTAACATTACAGTACCAGTCATCCAAAGCTAAATCATACTTTCTCTACTCCTAGTTCTAAATCATCACACTTCGACAGTACTGGTGGACTGGCTTTGGTTCAGCTCACCAGTGTTAATATTCACCAGTGTCTTCTGATCTGTGTGATCAGCAGTGTTAAATTTCAATTTGGTTCCTACATAATAAATGCTTGGAAAAAATAATGGGTTCCAGTGTGGGCTGTTCAGATGATAGTTTCCATAAGAAAGGCTGACACTACTGAAGCCCACGTGTAATGAAATATTAATAAGACCTTCTGGAAGGACAATAGTTTCCAAGCTGCCTGTAGGAAAATAAGGTCAGTTGTGAAACAAGTGCTTTTAGGTCTCTTCGTTGTTTTTTCAGATTGTTTGTTTCTGGTATTGATGAAGTTATTTTTATATATATTTTTTTTATTTATATTTTTTATATTTATTTTACTTATATTTATTTATTTAGTTAGTTAGTTAGTTTGTTAGTTACTTAGTTATTTAGTTACTTAGTTGTTTGTTTGTTCTTGTTTGTTTTGTTTTTTTGTTTTACAAAATTACATGCTATACTATACTATATAAATTGACTACAATATAATAACTTCACTATACTACAGTGTCTTAAACTTCACTAAATTTCACAATACTACCCCACATACTCTACTATCCCACTCTGTACTGTCCAACACAACATTTATATTCTTTATGTTTAAATTATTTATTTCATTTTAAAAAAATATATATATATATATATTATTATTATTATTTTTTTTTTTTTTTCACTTAATTATTATTATTATTATTTTTTTTTTTTTTTTCTTGTCTGTATGTACTTTTTGTTTGTTATTTATGAGGGTCATGTGAGTATGTTTAATAATTTTGCAATCAAAAACAAAACTGCTCTTTTTAATTTTAAGAAATTCATAAAACATGTTAGTGCATGAAGTGCAAGGGATTTTTTTGAAGTATAAATATATTAATAATGATGGATATATATATATATATATAATTTATATATTTAAATTCTTCACTTATCTATAACAATTAATTTCTTAATTTTAAAAATTTATTGCTTTTATTCATTTTTATGAACTATTTACGGTTATAATTTTTCTGTTGAATTTTTAAATTAATATTTTTTTTAAATATTTTTTTTTTTTGTTCTGCTTTTTGACATTTAACAATTGAAATAGATTAATAACTATTATGAAGATAAGTACAATGATTAAAAAAGTTTTTTTTAAAAATGAATATCCAAGTTTTTATTATTATATTCTTTATTTTTTTTATTTTTTATTTTAATTTCCCATTAATTAATATATTTTCAGCCATTAAATTTTTTTATATGAAATATAGGTAAAAACATTAATAGGTTATTTATTTTAAAAAGTTAAAACACACATATTATACAATTAAGTGCAGTACCTCATGAAGTACAGTTTCATACATATGTAAAGTAGCAAAATAAATATGGTGTCATCAGTACTGGTTTTAATGAAACATTATTGTTGTTGTTGTTGTTGTTGTTTGTTCTTGTTCTTAATATTATTATTGTTATTGTTTTTGTTTTTATTACTATTATTATTACTATTACTATTATTATTATTATCACTGTTATTGTTGTTCATTGTTATTGTTATTATTATTATTATTATTATTATTATTATTATTATTATTATTAAGTGCTGTATTAAAAGGAAATGAAAACAAAACAGCTTAGTGTTCTATAAAAATTGTTAAATACATTTATATTAGAAAATAAGAAAGAGACAGATATACAGACAGACATGAGAGAGAGAAACAGAGAGAGAATGAGAGATAGAAAGTAAGAGAAAGAAAGACAAAAATACAGAGAAACTTACAATATCAATGTTCTGAAAACACTAAGGAATTTATTAATAATTTACAACAAGAATGTCAAATGTTAAAACCATTGTGATTGTAAAACCACTGTACATTCAGTTAATGTATATGTGAACTGTAAACATCTCTAATTGTTTGTGTCTACACGTGTTTTCATATGCATGTAAAGCAGATGAATTTGGGGTGAATAACCCGTAATTAGAACACTCATCAACCTATATGTATTATCACAGTTACTTTTAACATGTAAGTTTGCCATTACAAGCCAACTTGAACCTCTAAGAATGGAGAGAAAGCTGTTAAATGTTTCCACAGAACTGATTATTACTACTTGAAAACATGTTCAGGAGAGAAAAAGACAACAGCACTGACATTAAATGCTGGTTTAGTAAATTCAACATGTCTAATACATCCAGTAATAGCAATATGCAATGAAGATTAAATAATACTGATATACAACAGAGGTGAAATAAAAATGTATATCAAATAAATGTGACACAAAAGCTAAAAAAAAAAAAATTAAAAATAAAAGGGATAGATCCCAAAGATAAAAATAAACTATTAAGAAATGTAGATAAGATAAACATGTAGGTGAAAAGGAGTCCAAAAAAAAAAAATTTTAATTAATAGAAATGCAAATGAAAGGAATTGAAATAAAACTCATACATACAGCATGTAAAATAAAACTGGCATATAAAACAGATGTAATAAACATGATATGTAATACAGGTAAAAAAATAAAATACTATTTAATAAAGTGTCTCACCTGTGTGACGATGCATGCATTGACATTTTCTCATCAGCACAACTAACAAAAACAAAAAAAACAACACAACAGTGAGCAGGTGAGACAACAGCTGCAACAACAACAGCAATACATATTACACAACCTACACAGTGAACAATAAAACAGCATTTACAGATATTTACATAATTTATATACTGATATACAATCAAAGTTGTTTATGCAATTTACTTAAAAACTAACGTACAGTCAATAATTAAAAGTCAGTTAGCATACTAAAATAATACATGTAAACTGTATATTTACTAACATGCATAATTATATATATATATATATACACACACACACTGAAATACAGATTTTTATATAAACATACTTAAACTAAGACATACACATACATGCATACATACATAAATACATAAATATATGCACACATAGTCACACACACACACACACACACACATACACTGAAACTCAAACATGTTCACCCACACTTAAACTAAGATATTCATATACATGCATATATACATATATATATATATATATTCTGTGTGTGTGTATATATATATATATATATTCTGTGTGTGTGTGTATATATATACATATATATATTCTGTGTGTATATATATATATATATTCTGTGTGTGTGTATATATATATATATATATATTCTGTGTGTGTGTGTATATATATACATATATATATTCTGTGTGTGTGTGTGTGTATATATATATATATATATTCTGTGTGTGTGTGTGTGTGTGTGTGTATATATATATATATATACCTGACAAACAAAATCTGTATATATCTTCACCTCTACACACAAGAACACCTGTACACATCCACACACGAACACACATGCACGCACACACACAAACACACACACACACACAAACACTTATAAAAAAAATACTTACATATACAAACATACACAAACTATATACTATATATTGATATATATTGATATATATATATATAAATGTTCATGCACAGCACAAGTCTGATAATAACTAAATATTAAAACGACATTCTACTACACAATAAACAGCACTTAACAATTTGCATGCCGAGCCCACCGTGAACAACACTGTGTTGACTGGTGACGAGAAAGCATTGACTGCTGAGTTTATTGCAGTGTGTTTAGTGAGTGTTCTTAACATCCATTACAAAGGTTTTAGTAAGTCTGGGTAACAGGTGCATAGAGATTTTATGTATGTGGCTTTATCTTTGTTGTATGTGTGTGTGTCTGTGTGTGTGTCTGTGAATGTGCGTGTGTGTGTAGATGGATGAATGGTTTATGTATGTATATATGTATGTATATATGTGTGCATGTATAAATAGATGGATGGATGGATGGATGGATTTTGTATATATTTATATATAAGTATGTATGTATATGTGTATCTAAAGTATGTATGTATGTATGTATGTATGTATTATTATTATTAATAAATGTGCTTTTATGTCACATTAATAAATTAACTCAGACAGTAAAATGAAGGTTGTACTTTTGTTCTACAAATCTTGAACTCAATCTAACTAGGCATTTTGTGCTTTCTACAAAATTGCCACATCTGGTTTCTTGTTCACTTATTAAAGTTTGTTTCAGATTTATATTTTAAAAAATATTCCCATAAAGCATAAAATATGTTAATTATATATTAAAAAATGCAATTAATTAAACTTAAACTTAAAAAAATAAAACATTAAATACTGTATCTGTGTCAATTTATAGGTACAAAATGTGGCAATAAAAATGGATGCACTGACCCAGTCTTTGGTGCATTTTTGATAATAGTAATAATAATAATAATAATAATAATAATAATAATAATAATACATGCTGGAATAAAAAAAAAAAAAAAAAAAAAAAAAAAAAAGAATTTGTAACAAATGAAAAAAAAAGACCATGAGATAACTGGCATGTTATGCATTGATTATGAACACTTATTGCAGTTTATTACAGAAAGAATATATAACAAAATGTATACATAAAGACAGACTGATTCAGAATTCTCAGCAATTTCTTGGAAGATTCAGGATTTCTGATTAAAGGGAAACTATCTTTGTAAAAGGGTTTAACTTTCATGATAAAATGAGTTTCATTGTAAAACAAAATGGTCACAAAATTTAAAAAAAAATTAAATTAAATTAAATTTTAATATTTTAAAATAAAATATTGAAGAGTATATTCTGGATGTATCTCAATTTTTGATGAATATTTATTTTATTCTGGTTTTTATTTTTTAATTGCAGGCACAACCATAGTCTTTGATTGGTGATTCATGAAATTATCATTTCATGTGTGTCTGTGTGTGTGTGTCTGTGTGTGTGTGTCTGTGTGTGTGTGTCTGTGTGTGTGCCTGTGTGTGTCTGTGTGTGTGCCTGTGTGTGTGTCTGTGTGTGTGTGTCTGTGTGTGTGTGTCTGTGTGTGTGCCTGTGTGTGTGTGTCTGTGTGTGTGTGTGTGTGTGTGTGTGTGTGTGTGTGTGTGTGTGTGTGTGTGTGTGTGTGTGTGTGTGTGTGTCTGTGTGTGTGTGTGTGTGTGTGTGTGTGTGTGTGTCTGTGTGTGTGTGTCTGTGTGTGTGTGTGTGTGTGTGTGTCTGTCTGTCTGTGTGTCTGTGTGTGTGTGTGTGTGTGTGTGTGTCTGTGTGTGTGTGTGTGTGTGTGTGTGTGTGTGTGTGTGTGTGTGTGTGTGTGTGTGTGTCTGTGTGTGTGTGTGTGTGTGTGTGTCTGTCTGTGTGTGTCTGTGTGTGTGTCTGTCAAAAGCTTACCTTATTTCTCCAATTTTTGGAGGTCTCCTGGCACGAGGTATGTACACCTGCAAAGGTTCAGGTGAAGAGCAGAATCCACTAGCACCTGTAAAAATAAAATAAAAAATACTAAATTCATTTATAACAAACTAATAGGACACTCTATTTGAAATATCGAAAATTACTTAATATAGATATATGTGAATCTGTGTACATGTGTATGTGTGTGTGTGTGTGTGTGTGTGTGTGTGTGTGTGTAATTTTGTATATATATATATATATATATGGAAAAATGTGTGATATATATATATATATATATATATATATATATATGTATGTATGTATGTATGTATGTATGTAAAAATGTGTGTATGTATATATCTAGGTACATCAGAAAAACAAATTAAGTTATTCTGATTTTATTGTTATTCATATCACTCATAAGAGCTTAAAAAAAGGAAGAAAATAAAATCAAGATCTTTGAAAAGGTACCAAGATGTTTATGATTGGTCAGTTACTGCAAAATTACGGTTTTTTATTTGATTTAAAAAATCATGTGTTTTTCAACACAAATGAAGAGGGAAAAGTGTGCACATTTTCTGGTGGACTTGCAATTAAAGTAACCATAACTTTCTGAGAACGAAATCAATGTGACAGAATGAAAATAATGAAATAACAGCTCAAGGTGACAGAATGAAAATAATGAAATAATAGCTCAAGGTGACATTATGTTAGAAAAGGCACAGTCTTGCAAGGCAGCTGACGTGAAATTTCATCAAGTAAAATATTTTAACTAAAGTACTATCAGTGTTTCAAGAAAAACGTTTCATAAATTGGTCATTTTTTTTTTTTTGAAAATCTTCTTTTTGTCAAATTTTTATAAAATTCTGCTCAGATGAAAACAAGACTAGTAGGACAACTTTCAGCAAAGTCTGAACTATGTCATGAAAGTGTTTCCTTTACAAGTTTCCAAAACTTTGGCCAGTTAGTGTAGTATCAAGATAGCCACTGACGTGCAAGGCAGAAAAAAAAGGTGCAAACAGTTTTCAAATGAAATTGGTCTGTCAGGACCTCTTTCTGGTATATACTGGTACATACATTTTATTCTGCTGTCTACAAACACAAAATTGTAAAGGATAAATGCACACATGAACCTTCTTTCTTTTTTCTTTTTTACTTCTCCTACTTATTCATTCACTTTCACAAATACACTGAACACACACACACACACACACACACACACACACGTATGTATACAAACAACAAAATAAAAATACACTGTAAGTCATGAATTACCAACATCCACTTTTTATCTGACATATATTAAAAACAGTTGTGACCTGAAGGAAAATTAAGAACAAAAATCAAATCAGATATAAAATTAATTAATTCCAATCTGATTAGAAATTTATGGCAAAGTCAGCAATCATATGACAGCTGATATACTAAAACATTTCTCTGAAGTAAAAACGGCCAAAAAAAATAAATAAATTCAAAATCAGCCCCACATTACATAAACATACAGTGATATCAAATTAAAATGAATGGACATTTCATAAAACATACATATAAACACGCACACACACACACAGACAGACAGACACACACACACATCTATATTATTAAAAATATTTACAAAAAAAAAGAACAAAACCTGAATGCTCCATCCTCTCTTCATCAGAAATATCCGAATTCATCTTCACCTATCTGACAGAAACTACAGCCAACATTGCTATAATATTCACCACCAACAAGATTCAGTTTAAAAAAGTCTCTCGTTATATCATCTGTCAAGCATTAACTTCAGCCCAATGTTTTTGATATTGCTGTTTACTCTGTGCATTTCTTGTAATGTGTTTCTAGGTTCTTCATTTCATTTAAAGAAGAAATTGTAATGTTTGTCACACATCTGACCTAGGCTACAGATCTCTGACAATGTTCATTTGTTGTTTCCTGTTGTGTGAGATAACTGTATATACCGTATACTTTATGTTTTACCTAAATAACTGTATACCATATATGGTATGCACAGGTATTTAGGTAAACCAAAAAGTCTCTCTCTCTCTCTCTCTCTCTCTCTCTCTCTCTCTCTCTCTCTCTCTCTCTCTCTCTCTCTCCATATCTCTCTGTCTCTGTCTTTCTCTCTATCTCTATGTTTCTCTCTCTCTCTCTCTCTCTCCATATCTCTCTATCTCTGTCTGTCTCTCGCTCTCTCTCTCTCTCTCTATGTTTCTCCATTTCTCTCTCTGTCTCTGTCTCTCTCTCTCTCTATCCCTCTCTCTCAACCCTCTGCCTCTTACTTTCTATCTCCCTCTATTTCTCTCTCTCTCACTGTTCCCACTCTCTTTACTTATCTTTCATTCTTTCAGTTCCCTGCAACTCCCTTTTCCCCATTCCTTCTTCTGTCTCTTTTTCTCTGCCCACCCAACTAACTTTAATTCTCGATCTGATAACAACAACAAAAAAAAAAAAAAAATTATCCAATTCCAACCAGTGTGTCTCAGAGTACCATTTTCTTGCTAATGAAATGAATAGCTGGCTTGACAATTAAGTGGTGCAAATGCTGTCACACTGGAGGGCGAAACTGTGTTGTCTGCAGTGCAGTTAGTTACCGAGACAACTGACGTAGACTAATTATCTTTCACTTGTGTTATTTGGAGCTGAAGATGGCTGTGTCTCTACCCACCCCAGGGTGTAAGATGAGGCCGCCTGCTTGCTGACTGGGACAAAAGCCGCACAGAGCCCCAGTGTCTGCAGTACAGACAGAAAGGACCTCATTAACAACGTACTAAAAATACATAAAGGACATTTTAGTTAAAGATTTGGCCTTTTGGCAATTGTATCCCATTCTAACTAAAGTCCCCTTCAAGCAACCTTTTTTTTTCTTATAATAAAAATGCCTTGTGGTGGCAGTTATACTTTTCTGATTTTCGTTGCAATTTGGGGTAAACTTTTCCTGTTCCAACTCCTGGTCCATTTTGGCGAGTTATTTCAGTTCTGGTTACTGTAGTCTTGAAATATTTATATAACAATGTGGGAACAAATATGTTAATCTGAAGCTTCAGTGGACCAGTACATGTTAGCACATATATACACAAAACACACACACACACACACACACACACAAACCTGTGTGTATTAATATACACTGAACAAACACAAAGTAAAATGTCATGGAGAATATAAATATAAACTGATTTAAAGAATATATTTAAAAAGTCCATTTTTATATTAGATTGAAAATAATGAGATAATCCAAGATAATAATAATGCTTAAAAATATTAAATAAAAAATGTAAAATTATTATATATTTCTGAAAATGTCATAACAGGAATACTTCCTTTGCTTTACAATTCATGTGATGTCATGCTGATCTTTATGTCTGACTTAACAGAGGAATTACATACAAAATCATTCAAGCAAATCAGTAAACTGTACAGGTAAGAAGTACACCAGGTAATTTCTGGGAACCTATGGGGAAGATTTTTATTTTTAGGTCACAGCAAGGATAAATATTCGCCTGTTTTTTTTTTTTTTTTTTTTTTTTTCAGCCAAAGCAAAGTTTTGAAGAATTGATACTCTGTGTTACAAGTTGTAACAGTTTTAGATGTTAATACAAAGTAGTAAAGTGAAAGTACATAAATAATTAAATGAGGCTTTCTCTGTTTTATTTATTTATTTATTACTATTGTTTTGTACTTTTTTGTTTTTACTGTTCTTCTTTATCACTGCCTTGATTATTATTATTATTATTATTATTATTATTATTATTATTATTATTATTATTATTATTATTATGTTCTGTTTATTATTATTTTTTCCTCTGTAACTGGGTCTTAATATATGTCTGATGATTAAAGGCTGGTACATATGTGCTGAATGAATAAGTAAATGTATGAATAATAGCCAGCCTTTGAAGCATTTTCCCAAAAAATAATATCTGAACAGATTAACAAAATATTAAAAAACCAAATATCCATTTTAATTATAGTATGGAGGATGGATGAAAAAACAGGCCTATGAATGGATGGAAGAATAAATTCAAGAATAGGCAGATAAAAAGATTCACTGAAGGATGAATAAGCAAGGGTACAAAATTTTAATAATAATATTTGTAAAAATAATACTGGATACAGACTACATTCAGACAATGAAAATTTTGAAAAATGAATATAAAAAAAAACACATTTACTTACCTTTTTTAACAATGTGTTTTTCACCTGTAGACATTGTACTCTTGTTTATCTCAGCTCGTTTGAGGTGAACAACAAGTTAATAAACAACTCTGCATCTTCACTGTAACCTGACAACCCCACACAGACACAGTGTATCTGTAAACAGTACCCACTGTAAACACTGTACCCACAATCCACACAGTAAACACTGTACCCACAATCCACACAGTATCCACTTCTTAAACAGTATCCATGTGTTATTTACACTGTATTAACAGTGCACCCACTCCTTGAACTGTATCCCTTTCTAAAACAGTACCCACTTCTTAAATTGTATCCCTTTCTAAAACAGAACCCACTTCTTAAATTGTATCCCTTTCTAAAACAGAACCCTCTTCTTAAATTGTATTCCTTTCTAAAACAGTACCCTCTTCTTAAATTGTAACCCTTTCTAAAACAGTACCCACTTCTTAAATTGTATTCCTTTCTAAAACAGTGCCCAGTTCTTAATCTGTACCCACTATGTACACTGTATCTAGTAATTAAACTGTACCCACTGTATAGCCTGAACTCACTATCTGTTCAAACTGCATCCAGTGTTTAAAACATCCCAGCTATTTGATATCAGTCTGATGCACCCACTGATTAAACTGAACCCACTGTTCCCATCTCTGCCTGCACACATTCTCAGTTTACCTGCCAGGGTACACCAACACGTGTACCTAGGCTGTGGGTTTTTGTCCACACAGAGACAGAACAATTACAGGTTGACTGTTTGATAAAATCAAAACCCGGGCAGAGGCAAAATCTGATCTGTCAGAAATGATCCCGTTTTCCACTCGGAGTGTAAATCCCGTATTATGTGTGAGTGTGTCAGATCAGCTTTACTCAACCAGCCAGCAGGTCACACACATCCAGGGTCTCTGTTTTCAACAGCAGATTCAAACTGGGCTGGGGGGAAATTCAGTCGCCAACTTTATGAGTAGACATAAACTGGACCAAGTTCAGTGACCATTTTGTGAGTTGATTAAAAACAAATAGATTCAGTCACAAGTTTTATGAGTAGATTAAAAATTGACAGGTTCCGTCACCTTTTCATGAACAGATGTAAATTAGAAATATTAAAACTTTGATGAAAATCCTTTCCAGGAAATTGTTTTACTGTTACTGAACAAAACAAATAAACAAACATTAGAAAGAGTTAATGTTTCTATTCAGGAAATAAAAAGGAAAAAAGAAAAAATGAGTAAAAATAAAAGCACAAACTATACTGAAAATTATTTCCTTTTCAGAAAAATATTCTGCTTCAGTAAAAGAACACAAAAAACTTTGTTTTCCTTCTTGAATCAAAACAGATAAAGCAAAACTGTATCCAGAAAATACTTTGTCAACACTAGGTTTTTAAAACAGTTGTCAACACTAGGTTTTTAAAACAGTTGTCAACACTAGATTTTTTAAAACAGTTGTCAACACTAGATTTTTAAAAACAGTTGTCAACACTAGGTTTTTAAAACAGTTGTCAACACTAGATGTTTAAACCAGTTGTCAACACTAGATTTTTAAACCAGTTGTCAACACTAGATTTTTAAAAACAGTTGTCAACACTAGGTTTTTAAAACAGTTGTCAACACTAGATTTTTAAAACAGTTGTCAACACTAGATTTTTAAAACAGTTGTCAACACTAGATTTTTAAAACAGTTGTCAACACTAGATTTTTAAAACAGTTGTCAACACTAGATGTTTAAACCAGTTGTCAACACTAGACTTTTAAAACACTTTTGTCAACACTAGATTTTAAAACCAGTTGTCAACACACAGTTGCCTGTAGATGTCACTGTCTGTCTCTCACCCTCTCTGTCGCCAGTGACAATTCAATTCTGCAAGTATTCCGCCACGACCAATAAAACGTTTTCCGCTAATATTTCCTGTTACCTTAAAGGCTGTATTTCAGCACAATGCCAAGTCTCATTATTGCCCGCTGCTTTTAATATTCCATTGTCACATGAACTTTAAGGAATGGCAATTTTCTCCCAAGGCATTCGGGAACAGTCGCAGAATTTCTACCCCCATGCCATGTAGTGTTTTCATGGACTTTTGTCAATTAGAAATCAATATTCAATAGCAAGGCTGAGTAATGAAGCGAAGGTGGTAACAAAACTGGCGTTTTTATTTGACGGTTGAAAATCAAATCATCTTTCTCTCATTTAATGTGCCGTTCAGTACGAGTTTGTATGCTGCATGGAGAGGTTGATATCCACTGTATTCCACATCTCTGTGTATAGTGTCAGTATTTTTGTGTGTGTGTGTGTGTGTTGTTTGGTTTGGTTTCAGGGTTTAGGTTGTTTATTTTGTTTTTTAAATATTTATTTATATATAAAGCAAAATGATTAAACATAGAGGTATTTAGTAGGGATCTTTGTTTGATTGTTTGTTTGATGTGTTTATTATTAGTTTTTGTTGGGTTTTAAAACTATATTTACTTATTTGTTTATTTATTTATTTATTTATTTATTTATTTATTTATTTATTAGTAGTAGTATTTGTGGAGGAGGGTGTGTCTATATTGCTTTTTTTTAAAATTTTAATTCAGAAAATATATACAAATTTTATTTATTATTATTTTATTTTTTTTTAATGACAGAAGAAATACAGGTTTAATTCTGGCCTATATGCAGTATCTCTATAACAACAGTAACAGGGCAAAATGACAGCATTATGATTCTCTGTAACAGTTTTATTATGAGTGATGACAGGTCATCCAAAACAGTAGAATAATAAAGTTAGAAGTATAAATAGTTTGTTAGACCTTTCACATGAGACTAACCCAGAACTACCATTTTTAAAATCAGACTAAGTTACCACTATTCATACCAGACTAGGTCAAGTCTAAAACCATTCACTTCAGACTAAGTCAAGTTTATTGATATTCATACCATACTAAGTCAAATCTACAATTATTCATATCAGACTAAGTCAAGGCTACAACCATTTATACCAGACTAAGTCAGTTCCACAACCATTTGTACCAGACTAAGACAAGTCTACAACCATTCATACCAGACTAAGTCAGTTCCACAACCATTTGTACCAGACTAAGACAAGTCTACAACCATTCATACCAGACTAAGTCAGTTCCACAACCATTTGTACCAGACTAAGACAAGTCTACAACCATTCATACCAGACTAAGTCAAGTCTACAACCATTCCTACCAGACTAAGTCAAGTCTACAACCATTTGTACCAGACTAAGTCAAGTCTACAACCATTTGTACCAGACTAAGACAAGTCTACAACCATTCATACCAGACTAAGTCAGTTCCACAACCATTTGTACCAGACTAAGACAAGTCTACAACCATTCATACCAGACTAAGTCAGTTCCACAACCATTTGTACCAGACTAAGACAAGTCTACAACCATTCATACCAGACTAAGTCAAGTCTACAACCATTCATACCAGACTAAGTCAAGTCTACAACCACCAGACTAAGTCAAGTCTACAACCATTTGTACCAGACTAAGACAAGTCTACAACCATTCATACCAGACTAAGTCAGTTCCACAACCATTTGTACCAGACTAAGACAAGTCTACAACCATTCATACCAGACTAAGTCAAGTCTACAACCATTCCTACCAGACTAAGTCGTCTACAACTATTAATACCAGACTAAGTCAAGTCCACAACTATTCATACCAGACTAAGACAAGTCCACAACTATTCATACCAGACTAAGTCAAGTTTACAACTATTCATACCAGACTAAGACAAGTTTACAACTATTCATATCAGACTAAGTCAAGTTTACAACTATTCATACCAGACTAAGACAAGTTTACAACTATTCATACCAGACTAAGACAAGTTTACAACTATTCATACCAGACTAAGACAAGTTTACAACTATTCATACCAGACTAAGACAAGTTTACAACTATTCATATCAGACTAAGTCAAGTTTACAACTATTCATACCAGACTAAGACAAGTTTACAACTATTCATACCAGACTAAGACAAGTTTACAACTATTCATACCAGACTAAGTCAAGTCCACAACTATTCATACCAGACTAAGTCAAGTTTACAACTATTCATACCAGACTAAGTCTACAACCATTCATACCAGACTAAGTCAAGTTTACAACTATTCATACCAGACTAAGTCAAGTCCACAACTATTCATACCAGACTAAGTCAAGTTTACAACTATTCATATCAGACTAAGTCAAGTTTACAACCATTCATACCAGACGAAGTCAAGACTGCTACCATTCATACCAGACTAAGTCAAGTTTACAACCATTCATACCAGATGAAGTCAAGACTGCTACCATTCATACCAGACTAAGTCAAGACTGCTACCATTCATACCAGACTAAGTCAAGACTGCTACCATTCATACCAGACTAAGTCAAGTTTACAACCATTCATACCAGACTAAGTCAAGACTGCTACCATTCATACCAGACTAAGTCAAGACTGCTACCATTCATACCAGTTTACAACCATTCATACCAGACTAAGTCAAGACTGCTACCATTCATACCAGACTAAGTCAAGTCTACAACCATTCATACCAGACTAAGTCAAGACTGCTACCATTCATACCAGACTAAGTCAAGACTGCCACCATTCATACCAGATGAAGTCAAGACTACAACTATTCATACCAGACTAAGTCAAGTTTACAACTATTCATATCAGACTAAGTCAAGTTTACAACCATTCATACCAGACTAAGTCAAGACTGCTACCATTCATACCAGACTAAGTCAAGTCTACAACCATTCATACCAGACTAAGTCAAGACTGCTACCATTCATACCAGACTAAGTCAAGACTACAACCATTCATACCAGATGAAGTCAAGACTGCTAGCATTCATACCAGACTAAGTCAAGACTGCCACCATTCATACCAGATGAAGTCAAGACCACAACTATTCATACCAGACTAAGTCAAGTTTACAACTATTCATATCAGACTAAGTCAAGTTTACAACCATTCATACCAGACTAAGTCAAGTCCACAACTATTCATACCAGACTAAGTCAAGTCCACAACTATTCATACCAGACTAAGTCAAGTTTACAACCATTCATATCAGACTAAGTCCAGTCTACCACCATTCATACCAGACTAAGTCAAGTTTACAACCATTCATACCAGACGAAGTCAAGACTGCTACCATTCATACCAGACTAAGTCAAGTCTACAACCATTCATACCAGACAAAGTCCAATCTACAACCATTCATATCAGACTAAGTCAAGTCTACCATCATTCATACCAGACTACGCCAAGTCTACCACAATTCATTCCAGACTATTAAATCTACGACCAGTCACTGCAGATCAAGTCTGCCATCATTCAAACCAGACTAAGTCCAGTCTTTCACCATTTAAACCAAGTCACAGCTCTCTAATAATTACTTCCTCCTGCAGAGAAGCTGATGAAACCACCAGTGTTGAAAACACACTAAGCCAGCTTACTGTCTGTGACAGTGAAATATTTTAATAAATCTCCTTGAAAATTATTTCTCTCTCACACACATTCCTGAATGCACTGATGAAGTAGGTTTCTTAATTTAAAGGCCTCTGCAGAACAAACACAATGACTGACTGGCAGACATGCAGAAATGTTTGTTGAAAACAATGATAAAAGACCCACAGGTAGACAATAATATATATGTATATACTGAGATAAGTGTGTACTATACAGAGGGTATATCTTTGTTTTATGTCTGTGTATATGTCTGTTTTTGTGTACATCATCTGTGTATGTGATGAGGGTAGGCATTTTTGAATGATAAATAAGTGTGAGTCTAAACATATATATGTTTTAACTATAATGTGTGTGTATATATATGTGTGTGTGTGTGTGTGTGTGTGTCTTGTGATATGTGTGTGTCTGTGCATGCATATGGGTGTGTGTCTGTGTGTTTGTCAGTTTATGTGCTTGTGCAAAACAAACAGTAATCAGTGTGTGCATATTTTCATACAAAAATTGATCCTCTGTTCTTTATCGCTAGAGTGCTTATTATGCCAATAGTTGGACTGACTGTTTTGAATACAGAACTGTGTAACTGGGTGAGTGGTTAGAAGGAAAAACAGATCAGTACAGACTGACAGACTGTCAGGAAACTCAAGCTCACTTAAACATTTACATCTTGGTTGAATGGTGTCTTATATCACAAATATAAGTATTTACAATACAGTCATACAGATTAATTAAACGGTTGGTGTGTCTGAAGGTATGTATTCTGTATGTGTGAATATGTGTAGGGTATTGATGTTCATTTCTCTGTACAGTTGTGTACACTATTAATTTCCTATAACTTAATCCAGTTTATCCAGTATACAAGCATTTTGCCAGTCCCCGCTAAAACAAACAAATAACAAGAAGATTAATTGTCTGGTTTGGTGTACATGACTGCACAAGGCACACTGTACAAGTTGTGGCTGGTTCTGTAATATGGGAAACATTTTACATTTTATTCTGTGTAAATTGTTATTATTAATATTATGGTCATATCTGAAAGGACTAACTTAATGTATTCTTAATACTGTCTTCATAATAAAATAAAATTAATAAATTATTTTTTTTAAATAATATTTTAATTAACAATATATATATATATATATATATTGAATTTTTGACTTACATTAAAAACATACACACATACACACACACATATATAGATAGATAAATAGATAGATAGACAGACAGACAGGTAGATAGATAGGTAGTACGTAGATTACAGATTTTACTATAAAATTCTGAAATGTATAAAGACCACTATTTACATTGTTGTTTTACTAACCTGCCAACCAACTAACATAAAAATACATACACAGTAAATAAATTATTCTATGTTACTCTAACACCATTAATCACTGATATGAAAAAAAAGTGAGAGACCAGAGCCTTTTTTTTATTTCACTAATATCTTAACTAACCTTTTATTTAATATGCATTGTATTGTTTAATATGAACATTTCAGATGCATGAAACAACAATAATAAACATACACACACCAAAAAAGTAACAAAAACCAAATGGAAAACCATCCAAACCCCCCAGAAAACACAAACACACAAAAAGAAAAAGCAAAAGAAAAAAGAAAAATTCAGAAACAACATGTTACAGTTAATTAAATAAAAAATCAGAGCCACTGGCCAAATATTAGACCAGTATGCAAGCAAAACAATTTCCACCAAATCAAGATATTTTTTGTCTTTTCTTTATTAAACAAATAAGACAAAAACAGGCACTGAGCTTTCAGAAATATTACCACAAGAAAGAAAAAAAAAATTAAAATTAAAATGTACTCAGATTCTCATGGGAAATAACTGGTTTAAAAAAAATAACAAGAAGAAAAAAAAAAAAAAAAAATTATATATATATTTTTTTTCATTCTTTGTAGATATAATGAACCTAATGATCATTAGCGGTTTGTCACTGCTGTGGTAGTCAACTCTGGTTTGAAAATGTGGGTTGTACAATATTAATGTGAAATATCAGAAAATATGAAACAGTAGCAAGTTCTTGTATTAGAGAATCACTGCTGTCACATAAACCAGTTACTGAGAGAAATCTCTGCACTGTGGTCAAATAACTGTTTTTGTGGGGAACTGGGTGAAGGGCAGGTTTAGCTGTTGTTTGGGTGAGCAGATTTGATGTTTTGTTGTTGTAGTTTAGGGTTTTTAGGTGGAAGGGTTTGTTTTGTTGTTGTTTAAGGGTGAAGGGTTTGTTTTGTTGTTGTTTAAGGGTGAAGGGCAGGTTTAGCTGTTGTTTGGGTGAGCAGATTTGATGTTTTGTTGTTGTAGTTTAGGGTTTTTAGGTGGAAGGGTTTGTTTTGTTGTTGTTTGAAGGGTTTGTTTTGTTGTTGTTTAAGGGTGGAAGGGCTGGTTTTGTTGTTGTTTTAGGGGTTTCATAGTTTCAGGGTTTGTTTATTTCTTTCTGTTTAAATGTTTGTATTCTTTTCAATTTTTGATTTACCTATTTTTTTTTTAATTTATATATGTTTGTGTGTGAGTATGTGTGTGTGTATGTGTGTGTGTGTTTACGTACTCAATTTTATTTTGTTTTTACTTAATTTTTAATTAATTATATTTCATTATATTATTTATTTATTTATTTATTTATTTATTTATTTATTTATTTATTTGTTTGTTTGTTTGTTTGTTTGTTTGTTTGTTTGTTTATTTTTTGTTTGTTTTGTTCACTTCCTTGTTTGTTTAATGGTTAAAAACATGCATTCACTTTATTTTAGAACTTCTACAATTATTTTTTATATAATTAAAATAAAAAAATTATTTGTGGTTTAATTATCATTGTAATCTTATGGTTTGAATGAAAAACTCAGCGTTTTCATTTTGGCCTCGAGCAAATGTCAAACCCTTGAACAGTCGAATGCATGAACGAAAATAACCTTAAATTTAGAGAAATAAAATAACCAATAAAAAAAATTAGAGTGCCCCAAGAAATAATTTGCAGTTAAAACATAATGTCACCAATGTCCTTCAGTACATGTGGCATTTAGTTGATTTTTAAAACAAAGGTTGAGATTTGTACTACAAACGTAAAGAAGAAGAAGAAGAAGAAGAAAAGTAACTGATAAAAGATTCATGCATACATGTGCATGCTTATTGAAACACATATATAAAACAAATGTTTCCTTACAAAGAAAGAACTGCATAGAAATACCCATGAACAGAGATATAGAAAGACACACACACACACACATACACAAACACACACATACATACACACATACAAACGCACACACACACACATACAAACACACACACATACATACACACACATACATATACACATACAAACGCACACACACACATACAAACACACACACATACAAACACACACATACATACACACATACAAATGCACACATACATACACACATACAAACGCACACACATACATACACACACATACAAACACACACATACAAACACACACACATACACACACATACATACACACATACAAACGCACACACACACATACAAACACACACACATACATACACACACATACATATACACACACATACACACACATACACACACATAAACACACACATAAATACACACATACAAACGCACACACACACACACACATACAAACACACACACACACACACACATACATACACACACACATATATATATATACACATATACACACACACACACACATACACACTAATGCATTTATTTCTAAAATGTCTGGATATCAAAATCAATGTAAAACAATAAAAACATAAATAAAAAAAGACAATATTATAAATAACAACAACAACAACAACAACAACAATAATAACAATAATGTATACTTTTACTGTTTCTTTTTCCCAGACAGATATAATTGTATTTTCAAAACAAATACACATAAAGTACAATCAGTGTATTGTAATACATTACATTAAATAAGCATTTGTTAAAACTTTTAAAAATATATATATATATATATGTAGCTAAATCTCAGTATGAACTAATGATCTTAATTGAAACTGAATACAACATACAGATGTGCTGTCAGACAAAACATTAAAAACTCATATACACAGAATCAGTAAAACAGTACTGTTCAAACTTGATTTATGTTTAATGGGCACTTTGTGTTTTTTTCTGTTTAGTTTTTGTTTTTGCACATCGTATTTCTTGATGTAAAGATTTAGTGATTTTCAGATTACATTTGATAGTGAATTAAACATTACTTTTTTTTCTTAATGTGTCTGCACTAGACCTGATAATGAGCTTAGGTGTGTTATACAAAATATATTAACAACTATTTAATGTGTTAAACTCTCTCTCTGTCTGTCTGTCTGTCTGTCTGTCTCTCTCTCTCTCTCTCTCTCTCTCTCTCTCTCTCTCTCTCTATATATATATATATATATATATATATATATATACACACACACACACATTACAGGTTACATACAAGTAAACAAAAAGAACAAAGGAAAAACGAAGAATGGAAGAAATAATGAGAATAAATCAATGAAAGATAATCTGAAACAAAATGAACATTAATTTCTTATTTTTATTTTCCATTTGTCTTCTCTGATCACAGTTTTAAATATCATTTATCCCAGAATACAATAACAATAAGAACAACAAAAAAAAAAAAAAAAAACCTTTAAATGTGAACAATGAAAAAATTACAAAATAATGTAGTAAAAAGAAAGCTAATTATCACAAATAACGAAACTTTTAATTCAATAAACCTAATTCTTGATATCTTAAACAGACTTATCAAAACAAGAAAGTTCAATAACCCTCCAACACATCTTTAAATAAAAGAATACTAATTGTAATTCACACAGTTCTGTAACGTAAGTATGACACAGGAAATGTTATGTCAGAAATCTGCAGGCAACATCTTCCAGTCAATGGATCCATCTTTCACACATGTTGATTTTGACGGGATAGTACATACCACAGAATTTTATTTCTTCATCACTGAAATAAGTACTCACCCTGTCCCAAACACAATTTTCTTTTTTTTTTTTTTTTTTTTTTTTATTTTTTTTTTTTCTATCATTTCCATAAAAACCCAAAAAAAAAAATTTTATTTTTTTATTTGATTGGGTGGGTTGATGAAAAATTCCACAATTTGATATTTATGTGGCTATTATACTGATAGAAAATATACAGAAATACATACACATATAAAGAAACACATACAGACATATATATTCACATGTGTAGAAACAGAAACATAGAAATGTATATGTATATATATATATATATATATATATAGAAACACACACACACACACAAACCCATATATGTATACACAAGTTAACAAACACACACATACAAACCATACACACACCTCCCACATTTTTGTACTAAAGCTCAGTATGCACCAATAATTTAAATTGAAACTGAATACTACAGACAGACCTGCTGTCAGACAAAACATTAAAAACTCATATACACAGAATCAGGAAAACAGTACTGTTCAAACTTGATTTATGTTTAATGGGCACTTTGTTCTTTTCTGTTTAGTTTTTGTTTTTTTCTTGCTGTATTTCTCAGATTACATTTCATAGTGAATTAAACATTAGTTTTGTTCTTAATGTGTCTGCACTAGACCTGATATATTAACAACTATTTAATATATGAAACTCTCTCTCTCTCTCTCTCTCTCTCTCTCTCTCTCTCTCTCTCTCTCTCTCTCTCTCTCTCTATATATATATATATATATATATCACACACACACACACACACACACACAACACACACACACACATATGCATATATGCATTAATATTTGTATATCAGTCTGGAAAGATTTTAAGACAAGATAAAAAGAAAAAGAAATAATAAAAAAATTTAACACATTTTTATCACAAAACTTAAAGACACACCCCAAACTTAAAATTTAAAAATTAATATTACTATAAATTAATAATAATTTGTAATAATTGTAATCAAAATAAATAATATACATAGAAATATTATGGACATATATAATTGTAGTTGCTTGCATGCACTCACACATACACACACATATACGTACAAATGCACACACCACATACATATACATAAATATCAGACACACACACACACACGTGTGATGCATGTGCTTGTGTGTTTTGTGTGTGTTTTGAAGAAGAGAGCCTGTGTGTGAGAAAAAGTGTGTATGTGTGTGAGTGCCTGTGTATGTCTCTGCTTGTGTGTGTTATACAAAATATATAAACAACTATTTAATGTGTTAAACTCTCTCTCTCTCTCTCTCTCTCTCTCTCTCTCTCTCTCTCTCTCTCTCTCTCTCTCTCTCTCTCTGTCTCTCACACAAATGCACACAAATGCACACACACACACTACAGGTTACATACAAGTAAACAAAAAGAACAAAGGTAAAAAAAGAATAGAAAAAATAATGAGAATAAAGCAATGAAAGATAATCTGAAACAAAATGAACATTAATTTCTTATTTTTATTTTCCATTTATCTTCTCTGATCATAGAGTTTTAAATATCATTTATCCCAGAATACAGTAACAATAAGAACAACAATAAAGAAAATAAAAAACCTTTAAATGTGAACAATGAAAAAATTACAAAATAATGTAGTAAAAAGAAAGCTAATTATCACAAATAATGAAAATTTTAATTTAATCAACCTAATTCTTGATATCTTAAACAGACTTAATAAAACAAGAAAGTTCAATAACCCTCCAACACATCTTTAAATAAAAGAATACTAATTGTAATTCACACAGTTCTGTAACGTAAGTATGACACAGGAAATGTTATGTCAGAAATCTGCAGGCAACATCTTCCAGTCAATGGATCCATCTTTCACACATGTTGATTTTGACGGGATGGTACATACCACAGAATTTTATTTCTTCATCACTGAAATAAGTACTCACCCTGTCCCAAACACAATTTTCTTTTTCTTTTCTTTCTTTTTTTTTAATTTTTTTTTTTCTATCATTTCCATAAAAACCCAAACAAAAACATTTTTATTTTTTTATTTGATTGGGTGGGTTGATGAAAAATTCCACAATTTGATATTTATGTGGCTATTATACTGATAGAAAATATACAGAAATACATACACATATAAAGAAACACATACACACATATATATTCACATGTGTAGAAACAGAAACATAGAAATGTATATGTATATATATATATATATATAGAAACACACACACACACAAACCCATGTATGTATACACAAGTGTACAAACACACACATACAAAACATACACACACCTACCTACATTTTTGTACTAAAGCTCAGTATGCACCAATGATTTAAATTGAAACTGAATACTACAGACAGACCTGCTGTCAGACAAAACATTAAAAACTCATATACACAGAATCAGAAAAATAGTACAGTTCAAATTTGATTTATGTTTAATGGGCACTTTGTTCTTTTCTGTTTAGTTTTTTTTTTTTTCTTGCTGTATTTCTCAGATTACATTTCATAGTGAATTAAACATTAGTTTTGTTCTTAATGTGTCTTAAATTATTTTTAAAAAGGAATAGTACTATAAATTAATAAAAATTATAATCAAAATAAATAATATACATATAAATGTTATGGACATATATAACATACATACAAATGCACACATACACACACACCACATATATACATACACATACATATCACACACACTCATCTGTGATGTATGTGCTTGTGTTTTGTGTGTGCTTTGAAGAAGACAGCATGTGTGTGAGAAAAAGTGTGTATGCATGTGAGTGCCTGTGTGTGTGTGTGTGTGTGTGTGTGTGTAAAACTTACCAAACTGAATAAATATAATCTTTGTTCATAAACATGTCAATGATTAAAAATAATATACTAATATTAATAATGAAAAAATAGATATATAGATAATCTGATAAACACAGCCAATTTTTTTTTAATCTGCTACCCAGCAAACTGAACAGTAACTTCACAAACCTCACAAACAAAACAAGAACAAAATACACTCTATGGCAGCAATATCATTGATTACTTAAAAGTGTTTTTTGCAAAATGTTATTGCAAATCCAATAATCATAACCTTGTCTTCGCCATACCAGACTTGCCATGATCTCCCCAACAATAACTTACTTCTCAAACAAAAAAACCACACAAAACACACACTTTCTATGCCAACAATATCATTGATTACTGAAATTATTCTGTTAAAATGTATCGATCTCTTAAAAGCATTATTTCACCTCTTTAAGCAGCACCTTGTTCTGTTGGGTTTTTTTGTTGTTGTTTTTCAATCTCTGTTCGTATGTATAATCACTGAGAGAGAAAGAAAGAAAAAAGAACGAAAGTTTGGGGTCAAAAGAAAAAGAAAAAAAATATATATATATTTATTAAAACCCATTTGCCATCAAGCATCATCAGTATTCTCCATCTGGGGTTATTTCGTGTTGGTCAGAAGGAAATGTGTAAGAATCCGTGGAATCAATCTCTTTGTCTGGCTGCCTCTCCTGTGACTTCCGGAGAATCACCAGATGAACAGGACATCATCAATCCGCCCACAAAAGGATTTTGCTCCGCAGCGCTGGCCAACACTGAACATTACAGCATCGAGAGTCCCGCAAGAGCAGAAACTGTCATAACTGAGAACACTTGATTACGATTAATTAAAACCATCTCACTCGGCAGAACGGTTTTTGTCTTGTTGTTGTTGTTGTAGCTGTTGTGGTGAGGTTTTGGTGATGCTTGTGGAAACAAGGGGGGGGATCAAGATAGAAGATATTAATTTGTATTTAAGAGATTTTGTTTTTGTATACGGTTGATAATATGTTGTTGTTGTAGCTGTTGTGGTGATGTTTTTGGTGAGGTTCATGGAAACAAGAGGGGGGGATCAAGATAGAAGATATTAATTTGTATTTAAGAGATTTTGTTTTTGTTTATTATAAAGTAGATAATATGTTACTGTTGTTATTATTATTACTTTTCTAGTGTGTGTGAAATTATAATTACTATTATTATTATTATTATTATTATTATTGTGTATTCATAATAACAACAATGATATTTTCACACACAAGCACTCATGCACACACACACACATGGATAAAATCTACAGGCACAATTACATAATACTATACTGTACCTGCAAATGTACCAGAATATGTGTGTGTGTGTGTGTGTGTGTGTGTGTGTGTGTGTGCGTGCGTGTGTGTGTGGGTGGGTGGGTGTGTTTGTTTTTGAAATTTGTATTATTAGTTTTATCTCTGTGAGTATGTCTGTATATTCAGATAATGAAAAAACACAAACAGTGTTAATATACTAAACTGTATGAAAATATTTTATCAGATTTTAAAATTCATTCAAGGAAAAAAAACAGTCCTCCTTGAGAACAATCACCTGCTATGTCTAAGCCTGCTATCAGATGTTACAGTCAAGGATAAAGACAAGAAACATTAATTTAATTACAAAATATGATCATTATTAATTATCTGCACAAACAAAAGCAAAGATTTCTGCAGTTTTATGATGTCCCTCAGCAAGACTTTTATAATTTTATTATATTATTATTATTATCATTATTATTATTAAATCCAAATAATTATAACTGGTTTTCAGGTTTTAAGCTGTGTTATAATTAAAACAAATTAACAGTTATGTTGAGAAAAAAAAAAAAAAATGTCTGTTTACTCTTTTCCAGTAATTATGTAAATCTTAATTAAAAATAATAATACTTAATATGAAGTTACCTCTGTGTGTGTGTGTGTGTTTGTGTGTACATATGTATGTATACATGTATGAATGTGTTTTTGGCTGTAAGCAAAAACCTAAAACAGATGAATCGTAAAAGAAAACAAAAAAAGAAAGAAAGAAAGAAAAGACCACAAAGTAAACAGTGTTTATCTGAACATCCATTGACAAGAATGCTGAAGAAAAAATTAGTGTTTCAATAAATAACAGCAATTTATAACACTAAAATTGCTTGCTGCTAATAACATTTTGTACCTGATTTATACTAGAAAGATGTATTTATTATGTCATCAATCTTCAAATATTATAAAACAAAAAAATCCCCCAAAAATCCCATTATCACCAGAGTTCGTAAGTCAAAATATCTAGAAAACAATTCAAACCAATTTTTCTTCTTCATTTATGAAAATTAATATTTATCGATTTTTTAGAAGGATGGGAAAAATAAATAAACAAAGCAGAATGGTGAAACTGATATCTGTAAAGGGTTTATATTAAATTACTTAGCTCATGAATCTGTAACTATGGTAACTAACAAATGCAATTAACAGAAGACAAAAAAACAGCAAACAAAAGTCCAAATAAAATGTTATGAACATATATTATATAGAAATAAAGTAGCATGAATTTTTTTTATACTCTAAATTGGTTTTCCTTTGAAAAAAGAAAGAGTGATTTTTCTTCTTATTATTATTATTATATTTATAATTATATTATTATTTATCATTATTAATAATATTATTATATTATTATATTAATATTATTATTATTATTATTATTAATTGTTATTGCTACTATTATTTTAAATGCAGCAGTTGTGGTAATAATAGTAGAATGTTGAAAAAAATGTTCAAGTAGTACTACTACTGGTACTAGTAGATACATCATAGTAGTAGGAGCGATAGTAATACTAGTAGTTATTTATTTATTTATATATCAAAACATTGACAACAGTAACTTAGCAGTATGACCTAGTTTGCTTTAAATCTTAAAACAATTTATATCTTTTTTATTATTATTCAGCTGACATAATTAAGATGTGGGAAATAACTTTTATGGTACATTTTCAGCGATACATAATAAAACAAAGAACATCTGCTCTCTCTCTCTCTCTCTCTCTCTCTCTCTCTCTCTCTCTCTCTCTCTCTCTCTCTCTCTCTCTCTCTCTCTCAATAATGAAAAAAAATACATGTGTATTTTTTTCTATTAATACATAAGTATTCAGTATTGATGCTGGCATGTCATTCGTAACATTTTAGAATTAATTTTTATTAAGTACATTTAAACTTATGTCAAATTATATTAAAATCTGAAAACTTGTTTTTAAAATTTGTGCTGCTAAAAGTATGTAAATTTTGAAAAAAGGTTTTCCAAAAAAAAAAATTAAGTTTTAAATGATTTTTAAAGTTCTGTTTGTAAATAGATGTTTGTAACAGAAAGAGCTTTTTTTATCAACAGCCAAGAATTTTGTTTTCATCAGAGAACTTTTAAATTCACCATCCCACTGAAAGGAGAGCAATCAAAGCAGGCTAGTGGCAATGGAATGAACTGGTACGACACAGTGGACACACTCTATACAGACCATTCTCAAACAATTAACAACAAGGGATCTTTTAAATACACCTTCCCCTAAACATAAATATATATGCATACATACATACATACATACATACGTACATACATATGTAAATACATACATACATACGTACGTACACATATATATATATATATATATATATACACACATATGTGTGTATGTGTGTGTGTGCACACATGTCTATATCTACCAGTCTGTGTCTGTCTATCTTTCTATCTTTCTATATATTTATCTCTCTCTCAATCTATCTATCGATCTATCAATCTATTAACTGTTTGGTTACATAGAAAGCATATATTACATATGTTTTCTAAGGAAAGACATCATTATTTACAAGAGGCTTGAGAAAGAAAAAATATTTCTGTAAAAAACATGACATTTATTGAACGCAATAAACACTATTTGTATTGGAATATAATCTCACTAAAGAACAGAAAAAAAAGAAAAAAAATGACATAAAAATATGACAAATGCTGCATGTTATTGTTATTATTATTATTATTAAAAGTGGTGAATATAAAACTGACAATTGTTTTTTTTAATACACAAACAATACAGAAAACATTAAATTATTAACGCATCAATGACATTCTAACACAGACAACAAACAACATTTCAAATAATAACAACAACAAGAAGGAAAAAAAAAAAAAAACATCAGAAAAACAAAAAAAAACTGTAAAAATGTAAATTTTTCATAATTTATCCTTGATCACAAATGAATCCCAAGTCACAATGGCTTCATTATAAGTGATTATCTTGTCTCCTAATCACTTTGGTACAGGACAAACAGACATTTCACATAAATCAGACGGAAACTGATGGTTCAAGGAAACCAAATCCTTTTGTGATTAACATTAAATTCCCAGCAGCAGTTTACAAACATGACAGTGTTGTCAGCAGTGGTTATCAGATACATCACACACTCAGAGACTGGTAAGCAGATAACAGTTTAATCAAGTAACTTGAGTCAAGTGTAACCAAAGCTTTACTACAATCACTTGAGCTGAGTGTAACCACTGGTTTATTACAACCAAAAAAAACGAGGTTTTATTAAAAGTAACTTCATCTGAGTGTAACAAAGACTTTGAATAAATCGGAATGTAACCAAAGCTTTATTACAGTAATTCAGACTGAATTTTACCAAAGCTTTATTGTGGTAATTCAGACTGAATGTTACCAAAGCTTTATTGTAGTAATTCAGACTGAATGTTACCAAAGCTTTATTGTAATAATTCAGACTGAATGTAACCAAAGCTTTATTGTAGTAATTCAGACAATGTAATGTAACCAAAGCCTTATTATGGCAATTCAGAATGAATGTAACCAAAGCTTTTTTATGGTATTTCAAACTGAATGTAACCAAAGCTTTATTGTAGTAGTTCAGACTGAATGTAATATAACCAAAGCCTTATTATGGCAATTCAGACTGAATGCAACCAAAGCTTTGTTACTGTAATTGACACTAAATGTAACCAAATCTTTATTGTGAAAATCAGAAATACACCAGCACTTTCGCAGTGATAATTTAAGACTTTATCACAACAACTTATAACAGCTGTAACCAGAGCTTTACTGTGATATCTGGAGCCACGTATGTGTGTAACCAAAGCCTTTCATTATGATAACTTGAGAAACTCCTGGGCTTTACTCAAACAACGGGAGCTGTGTGTAATCAAACCGATTTTCTTCAATAAATGGATTTTATTCTCAGCCTGCAGAGAGATCCACGGTTCTGCTACCACGCTGTTTTCCAGCTTTGTTAGAACCATCAGATCCTATCAGCGCTGAGCCCCAAACAATTAACTTGTGTGTGCCAGACATGAATCAGGGATAAATGGCTGTGTGGAGTCCAGCTTCGGTCATCAGGGATTGCGGTCAAGTATACTGATAACGGTATTGATACAAAAGATGATTTTGATATGTTGATTATGATCCCACTGATACACTAACTTGATTATTATCCTGGCCGTAGACAGACAGACAGACAGAAAGAAAGAGAGACAGATGGAGATCGTTAACAGCTAGAGAAAGAATGTAATCAGATCACCAGCACATGTGTTATATAAATGAACACGCATTTGTATGTATTTATGTATCTATACATACACATAACCAGATACATACATGCATAACCACTTACAGATATACATACAGATGTACACATTTATAAGTACAGAGACACACAAACACATATGTGCACACAGTCAAGAAATCCATTCATACAAAAAAACCTACATACTCATTCACAGGCAGTATGTGCAAAGAGATTCAGTGACAGATTTAAAGACATACAGACATACACACATATATACAAATACTCAAGCAATCCATTCACACACAAAAACTAGATACATATTCACAGGTAATATGTGCAAAGAAAGAATACAATGAGACAAATAAACAGACACACAAACACACACACATGTAAAACATTCACACACAAAATCAACATAAATATTCACAGATTCTGTACAGACAAATTTACTGAAACACACATAAACACACACAGATACACACACATACACACAAACATATAGCTGCACATAATAATTATATAAGTGAACAGACAGAAAATTCATTAAAAAAAATTCCCCAACAATTGATTACTAGCAATAATATCAGACAACTCAAGGGAGATAAATCTTACTGAAAATATATTATAATAATGTGGTCAAAATAGTTCATCCCAAAAGCTCATAAACTGCTTAATGATTTTAATTTATAAATTCATACATATACACACTCAGAGAGAAAACTTATATACAACATAACAAGTCTTTCTTTTAATGATTTCTTTTTTAATTATTATTATTGTAAAGTTTATCAAATTAAATATTGTTGTGGATGTGTTTATGTAACTATGGATGTGAAATTATCAAATTTGTAAGTTGAAAAAAAAAAAAAAAAAAAAAGTGTTCTGTTTTCAAATAGTTTTGATTGACTGATTAACTGAATAGTTTATTTTATTTTATTTTGTTTTATTCTTTTTAAACATTTTAATTGTTATTATTATTGTTATTTTATAAATATTGTTTAAAGCTAGTTGTTTATTACAAAAGCTAGTAGTGATACTGCAGTTTAAGTAACAAGACACCAGGTACAATAATCTAAAAAGGTACAGATGATACAACAGTTTATATTGTCATACTACTAGTAACAGTACATAGTTTGACTGTACACTAACATTTTATTTTGAACTGTATACTAACAGTACACAATTTATACTGTACACATTTCATACTGTACACTAACAGTACATATTTTATACTGTACACTAACAGCACATGTTTTATACTGTACACTAACAGCACATATTTTATACTGTACACTAACAGCACATATTTTATACTGTACACTAACAGCACATATTTTATACTGTACACTAACAGCACATATTTCATACTGTACACTAACAGCACATATTTTATACTGTATACTAACAGCACATATTTTATACTGTATACTAACAGCACATGTTTTATACTGTATACTAACAGCACATATTTCATACTGTACACTAACAGCACACAATTTATACTGTACACATTTCATACTGTATACTAACAGCACATATTTCATACTGTACACTAACAGTACACAATTTATACTGTACACATTTCATACTGTATACTAACAGTACATATTTTATCCTGTATACTAACAGCACATATTTTATCCTGTATACTAACAGCACATATTTTATACTGTATACTAACAGCACATAATTTATACTGTATACTAACAGCACATGTTTTATACTGTATACTAACAGCACATATTTCATACTGTACACTAACAGCACACAATTTATACTGTACACATTTCATTCTGTATACTAAAAGCACATATTTCATACTGTACACTAACAGTACACAATTTATACTGTACACATTTCATACTGTATACTAACAGTACATATTTTATACTGTACACTAACAGCACATATTTTATACTGTACACTAACAGCACATGTTTTATACTGTACACTAACAGCACATATTTTATACTGTACACTAACAGCACATGTTTCATACTGTATACTAACAGCATATATTTCATACTGTATACTAACAGCACATATTTTATCCTGTATACTAACAGCACATATTTTATACTGTATACTAACAGCACATATTTTATACTGTATACTAACAGCACATATTTCATACTGTATACTAACAGCACATATTTCATACTGTATACTAACAGCACATAGTTTCATACTGTACACTAACAGCACATATTTCATACTGTATACTAACAGCACATGTTTCATACTGTATACTAACAGCACATATTTTATACTGTATACTAACAGCACATATTTCATACTGTATACTAACAGCACATGTTTCATACTGTATACTAACAGCACATAATTTATACTGTACACTAACAGCATATAATTTATACTGTACACTAACAGTACATATGCTATACCATACACTAACAGTACATATTCTATACCATACACTAACAGTACATATGCTATACCATACACTAACAGTACATATTCTATACCATACACTAACAGTACATATTTTATACCGTACACTAACAGCATATATAACAGTACACTATACCATACACTAACAGCACATATTTTATACTGTACACTAACAGCACATAATTTATACCATACACTAACAGTACATATGCTATACCATACACTAACAGTACATATTCTATACCATACACTAACAGTACACATATTTTATCCTATAGTATCTGTTCATTACAGGCTAATGACCTTGACACTGGATGATTTCTACTTATCAGCTAATGGTGAGGTTTTCATAATGGAGGGGTTTTTTTGTTGTTGTTTTTTGTATCCGTTTGTTTTTAATGTTCATAATGCAAGACAGCAGCTGCACTGCGACAATTAACTGTAAAGAAACTGCTGAAAACAGCTCTGTGAAAGATGTGGCTCAGGCTGATCACTGGGTAAAAATGTGTGTCACATGATAACCAAAGCTGGTGGATGAGTTAACGATGATGACTTTATTCAAAGAAATGGGTCTGAAGGACAAGCTGGTAATCAAAATGAAAATGAAGGCCTGTTAAGTCAGTGGTGGATCTAATGTGAACTTAAGAGGGGAGTCCAAAGATTTATCAAGTTCCAAACATGGATGGAAGTGTCTTTGATTCACCTGTGACGTTTATGGTAAATGTTGACAGGTAGTCTCAATGCTCCTTTAAGCCTAAATGGAAGAGTCGTGAACACTTTTGTTCCAGTTTCAAATTTTCAACCAATCAGTTTCTATATATACAGATTTAGTTTCCAACAATGGGCTTGTAATGTATTTGCTGTATAAGTACTGTACAGAAATATTCTAAATATTATAAAAGTCTATGTTACTATAATATGATGTGATGAATTTTTGATAATATTACTTGTTCTCATTCTAATTTTAATTGTTATTTTTATTATGATGTATAACAGGCCTACTTAACCAGGACTATTAAACAAAAACAAACAAAAAAATCGCTGGTTACAGAAATGTGTTAAATATAATATTACATTGTACTATCAACACAATCCTGTGTTAAATGAGGCTTTTAATGAAACAGCTTGACTGACACAAATGTGTTACAAATGAAACATAATACTACGATTTACTAAACTACTCAGCCGTTTATTTAACAATATATTCACTTTCAAGAGACAATAAACGTATTTTCTGTTGTTGTTCATAGCATTAATTATATATTCACCTTTCTCATGCTTTCATTTTTCCTCTATTACTCACTTTTTCTCTCAATCTTTTTAAATTTTTATTCTATTTCTCTCTCACACACTCTTTCACTTCATCTGTCACTCTCTTACTTATTTACTCTCTCTCTCTCTCTCTCTCTCTCTCTCTCTCTCTCTCTCACACACACACACACACACACACACACACACACACACACACACACACACACACACACACACACACACACACACAAAAACTGGTTCTAATTACCTAAAAATAAATACTGATATTTTTTCTTTATTTTCTCTTTATCATTTGTCATTTGTTTCTTTTTATTATTATTATTATTATTATTATTATTGTTGTTGTTGTTGTTGGGTTTTTTTGGTTTGTTTGTTTTGTGTTTTTCTTTGTTTCTTATATTTGCTTTTTGTTTTTGTGTTTTTAAATTCTGAAAAGTTATGAAATGAAAGAATCACTGGAACACATCTGGCAGATACTGCTGATGTTAATGAATTGTTTGTCCTCAGCCAGAGAGCAACTCATCTCAGATTACACTGACACTTGTTCCAGGACAGTCATCCTTTCTCATTTTCATTTTTATTTTTATTTTTATTTTTATTTTTATTATCTTTTTTTATTTTTTTTTTTTTTTTTCAAATTTCTTTTACAACCAGTACTGGTTTATCTAAACTTTGAAATATTACAATAGGAAAAATATCTGATATATATAAATGCATGTGTGTGTGTGTGTGTTTGTGTGTGTGTGTGTGTGTGTGTGTGTGTTCTTTGCAAAAAAGTAAAAACTTTATAAAGTATATAAATGAAAGATTTAGATCAAATATAAAAATAAAGTGTATCAATCAACTAAAAAGAAAGAAAGAAAGAAAAAACATCCAAAAAATCCCAAACAAAAAAATACATAAACCCCCACCAAGATTAAAAATCCTTTGAGACATGATATCACTGCATTTGAGCACTGGTTAGCTCAGTGGATCACTGTGAGTTTATGATTCTGGTGTTTTTAATGTTTGTTATTGCTAAACGAATAAACTGTGCTTCAGCATGTATATCTGTTAACATAGTCTAACTTCACATTAATTCTATATAACAGTACATTTGTATTCTACAGCAGTATCATGTTATACACAGAGAAACAAACTGTGAGACAGACAGACAGACAGACAGACAGAGAGAGAGAGAGAGAGAGAGAGAGAGAGAGAGAATAAAATTGTATAAGAATACTACCACGGTGTACTTGTAGGTCAATTTCTTGGGGTTTTTTAAGCTCTGCACTTTCAAATATTTTCATTGTTTTAATGAGTCCTCCATTTTCAAGAGTTTTCATTCTCTCTCTCTCTCTCTCTCTCTCTCTCTCTCTCTCTCTCTCTCTCTATATATATATATATATATATATATATATATATATATATATATATATATATATATATATAAATATATGTACTCTATGATTAATTGTGTTTTTCCCTTATATACTTAATACAGTTTAACACAAGGCAAAGTCTGAACCCTGGAAAATTTCCACTTTATTAGCTCTGTTCACTGAAGCATGTCTGTCTTTGACAAGTAAACAGAAAACATTTTACATTAACCAAACCCTATTGATTATTCGGCATCAATCAGAATTGTTGATAAGTCTAGATTGGTGTATAAAAAATAAAAAAATTAATAATCCAAATTAATCAAAATGTTAGTCTTTCTGCAATCTTTCATTTCTCCCTACACCACCCCAAACCTTTTTTATACTTCATTATCTTTTGAATTAACCTGAGAATATTCTACATTAAAAAAAATAAAAATAAAAATTTCAATTAATGTTGTTTTGCTGGTGAAAATGTTGGCATCAGTCCTTTAGGAATAGAATAAAAAGAAATGGCATGCGAGCTAGCAGTGGTAATTGTTAATGCCTGCATAGCAAAAAAAAAAAAAAAAAAAAAAAAAAAAAAAAAAGGACATAAAATTGTATAGCTGAAAAGGAGTGGGAGAGAGATAATCAACTCACTTTTTCTTTCTTTTTTTTTTTTTTTTTGTTCAAAATAAGAAAACTGCCAGAGAATCAGTATTTGATTTAATTGTTAGTCTTATTGCTGTTCTTATTTCTGTTAATGTTGTATTTTTTTTTAATTGATGGTGATGAACATGCATGCAGATATATGTATAATAATTAACAAATTTTTTTTTTTAACACACACAAATACAGACACACAGACACAGAGACACAAAATCTTTTATAAGCAGGTAAGTACCACCTGTAGCTTTGCTAAATTAGTAGTGAGGCACAAGCCCAGAATGGGAAAACTGTACAAAGGTGTCACAATATAAAGGAAGACATCAAATGTAAAGCAATAAATGTAAACATAAAGGAACTGCGTGTCTTATTTTAAAAACACAAACCACGTAACTTGTATGAAAAGACATCCACCTGTTCCACTGTAACCTTTTGATTTGCATAAAATGACACACCCATCCACCCCCTGTCCCCAGTGCAACAGTGTGACTTGTCTAAAATGACACACCCATCCACCCCCTGTCCCCAGTGCAACAGTGTGATTTGTCTAAAATGACACACCCATCCACCCCCTGTCCCCAGTGCAACTGTGTGACCTGTATAAAATGACACACCCATCCACCCCCTGTCCCCACTGCAATAATGTGACTTGTATAAAATGACACACCAATCCACCCCCTGTCCCCACTGCAATAATGTGACTTGTATAAAATGACACACCCATCCACCCCCTGTCCCCACTGCAATAATGTGACTTGTATAAAATGACACTCACCTGACCCCATTTTCGTGGCTTTCTGTAACAGCGAGATCTGTTACACAGTTTCAATAATCCACTCAGATTCCATCCTGGATGCTGCCAGTATCTGCTGTTTTGTCATCACTTTGAACTGTTAAAAAAGATTAAAATAATAATTAAATAAATAAAAAATGAATATTATTCATTCATACAAGTGCTAGAATCAATAATTACAGTCACCATCTGAAATGTTAAAAAAATATATATAAAATTCATTATTATTATTAATTCACTCATTATAAATAATAGTATTATAATCTATACTAAAAATCTGAAATGTAAAAAAAAAAAAAAAAATGTTTTTATCACTAATTTGCCATTATAAATAATGTTCTAAGAAGCCAGTATAATTACTGAGAGAGAGAGAGAGAGAGAGAGAAAGAGAGTGTGTGTGTGTGTGTGTGTGTGTGTGTGTTACAAGTTTCAACGAAGCCTAAACAACAATAACTCGTTTACTCTCAAACAATGACTGGTTTATTTTAGCACAATTTCCTCCAACTTAGCGTGTCAATTTTTATATTTTATCATAACAGAAGCAATATCAATGCCTCACTGACAATAAAACATTTTCTTTGGATTTAATAAAAAACCTCATAAACCTTTCTGCAGTTTGTGTTTGTTTGCGTGTGGGTGTATATGTCTTTGTAATAAACAGTGTTAAAAGTCATGTGACAATTTAAGTGAAGTATAATCTGATAATAGACAAATAGATATGTAGTCAGATAGAGATAGATAGAGAGACAGACAATCAAACAGACAGTCAAATAGACAGAAGACAGACAGACATACATACAGATATTTCATTCACAAAAGAGTACATCATTACCATATATTAAACTGCATCGATCACATGAGGCATCCATTACACTCAGTAATGTTTTAAAATTACAAATGTAATGATTTTACTCCTGGAACATATATCCCAAGTGTTATGTCAATAACCATATACAAGCAGTGCCATTTTTACCCATATTGTTCACTATGCCATTTTTCCCAGATGCCTTTTTTCCCAGATGCCTTTTTTTTTTACCAGTGCCATTTTTTCCTACACCCAAATATGTGTGTGTGTGTGTGTGTGTGTGTGTGTTAGTCAAATGTATTGACATAAAAACTGAAATTTCTATACAAAAGATAATTCTCTAAGGGTTTTCCTTTTTCTTTTTGATTTAAAAAAAAATACTATACAGAATAGTAAATGGGTTTTTTTTGCTCATTTTTTTTTTAATTTTTTAATTTTATGGTATTTTATTTTGATTCAATATCTTGTTTTCCTGTATGTAGAAAGAATGATACATAGAGAGACAGAGAGGAAGAGAGTGGAGAGAGAGAGAGAGAGAGAGAGAGAGAGAGAGAGAGAGAGAGAGAGAGAGAGAGAGAGATGTAGACAGGTTTAGATTATATACATAAGAAGATTGATTTAGTTACAAATGCTCACTATGTTTTTATGCAAATATCTACATCTGTATCAATAGGATATGGATATACATATACATATACATATATACATATATACCTATATATATATATATATATATATATTTATTGAGTTGATTATGTGTATCAACCAATGCCTCCCCCACAACATTTAATGATTTTACAGATTATTTTAATTTCCAAACATTACCATTCATTTCCTGATCAGTATCCGTGGTTAACCACATTTTCACGTATTCAGATATTCAATATTTTATCTGTAGATGTGTCAATATTTGATTCTACAAACCAGCCATGCTCACTCAGTTAAAGTTCACTCTGAATAAATATATTAAATAATAGATAAAAATAACTAAAAGTTATATTATTATTATTATAATTTCTTTTTTATTATCATTATTTATTTATTTATTTATTTTATTTTATTTTATTTTATTTTTTTCGTTGCTTATGTGTTGGTTTAGTTACTGTTTGTAATTATTACTACTTTTTTAAATATTTATTTTATTACTTTTTATATTATTACTGATGTTGTTATTGTTGTTACTGTTATTATTATCATTAATAATAATAATATTATTATTATTATTATTATTGTAAATTATCATCATCATTTATATATTTATTTTATGTATACTTCCTTATTTAGTTATTTATTAAATTTGCTTATGTTTCTGATAGAAAAAGCAGGATATACTAAAGACACCAATACTGAAATAATATCTCTTCCATTACCATTAACCTTTGTTTCAGAAAAAGATTACCTTTCAATGCCACAGTTTCCACAGCCTCTTTCAGATAAATATAAAAAAAGACAATAGGGAAACATCTATTTAAAATAACAAGTACCTGCAAAAGAAATGCATGGTGATTTAAAAAAAACAAAAAAAAAAAACAATTGCCTTATGGGTATGGTTTCCGAATGTAGGCCTGTGACAAATATAAATCAGTATGCAATAAGCAGACATGTATTTTTATGTATAGCAACCTTTCTACCAGACAAGCTATATAAAATTATATATTTATAAAGATCAAGGGCAAATCCAGAATACATGAAAAGGTGGATTCCTTGTCTGTTGCTGGACAAACTATTCCCTTAAAAAAAGGTTTTATTTTAAAGAAGAGCAGAAATCTTGATTTTTGAAAACAAGCAGGTGATTGTAAGTGGGTGCATTTCTGCAAGATCAGATTACATTGGTCATAAAAAGGGTGTGACAGTTAGTGGGTGCACACACCCTAGATCTACCTAATGTAGACGGTGCCTCTGGGTGTGGGGCAGATGCTAGATAAAAAGGTTATGATGCTCTTGTGCTTGAGGCTGTGTGACTGATGTGTTTCCTTGAAACCTGCTGATAAAGTCAGTTACTGATTCTGGCAGAAACACACACATATCGTGATTACAAGTTTAACTTTAAAACAGTGAGGAAATGTGAGATGTGTCGTATATATTCAACAACAGTGAGAGCCTTGTTCAAAATAAATATTATAATTTGCTACATATAAAAAATAAATAAACAAAAAAAAATCATTTCTCTTCTCATTATTTATTTATTTTTTTTTTTTTTTTTTTTTTTTAGTTTTAGTTGGGTTTTTTTTATTTTTAAAAAATGTTTGGATTATTTTTTTAATCATGGAAATAATGATGACAATCTACCTTTTTTATTTTTTCATTATACTTCTTTTTTTTAAATATTCATTTTTTGCATATATATATATATTTTTTTTTTATCCTCCTTCTTTTTTTTTTTTTTTCAATTTGTATATTTGGCAGATAGATTAATTGTTAAAGTAATGGAAGAGTTATAGTATGTGACAGATGTCTGAACCTACC
This sequence comes from Chrysomallon squamiferum, assembly GCA_012295275.1. Lineage (NCBI taxonomy): Eukaryota > Metazoa > Mollusca > Gastropoda > Neomphalida > Peltospiridae > Chrysomallon > Chrysomallon squamiferum. The sequence continues at coordinate 29,060,927 of CM022671.1, forward strand.
AGAATGAGATATATTGATTTCAGGCTGACAGTAATAAAGACATAACAACATCGGAAATGTCTTGGCTAAAAGAAAATTAAAGAAAACTACACCAGCCAGATCAGTCACGATCTGAGCAAATTTATACATGACAAATACAGATGTGTATAAATGAACACCCACACACACAAACACACACACACACACACACACACACACACACACACACACACATGTTTATACAGATATGTACATACACATATTCATTACATATGTATGTATATATGTATGTATATATATGTACACAAATACATATAAACATAATGTATATGCATACAAACACATAAATATAAACACATGATTTACTACATTCATACATTCATACATATACACATATTTACATACATCCTCGTGTGTACACATACATGCATAAATACATACTCATACTTCCATACAGAGAAACACATACATGTTAATACATATAATATTATAGATAAAAACAGATACACACACACATACTACCTGTATTGGTACAGTTATACTTCAGAAAAATACAAGGTGATTTAGGACTATTGATTTGGTACAACATAGTACAGGTACATGTTTGTTTCAATGCCTGACCTGGTACAATGTTGTACCCACATGTATAATTTGCCTTAGTAACACTGAACAAAAATTAAGATATTCTGTGGGAGTGGTAAACATCTTGTGTGTTATCTGTCAAACTTTTAGATAACAGAAAAGCAGTAAACATTCAAACATATTTTGTTTCTTTTTTTCTTGTTTATCAAATCAGCATGATATATTGAATTTGTACAACTCACTTAAAGAAAAATTTGAATAACAACAACAATAATAATAATAATAATAATAATAATAATAATAATAATAATAATAATAATAATAATAAAAAAAAATAATAATTAAAAATAAATAAAAAAAATTATATAATACTAAAAAAAAAATTAATAATAATTTAACTGGAAATAAATTCTTCAGGAAACTGGCTTAGTGCACAGGTTAAATGAACATTATAAGCTTAATAAATAAAATGAATTAATTAAATATGGAAAGACTGAATAAATGAATTTATTAAATATTGAAATAAAGAAAGAAATAAATGCTGAATGAATGAATAAATGTTTAACTGATATCATAAAGTGTTAAATACTAACATAACTTTGATAAATGCCAAATAATCAAAAATCATATGCAAAATAAGTAATGAAAATGTACATATATTACATTGAAAAGTGTCTTTAACTATCTGCCTCATTTTATTTCCCTACCTAAATCTTTGTTTCTTTCCATTCATTTTCTACTTCTCTCTCTCTCTCTCTCTCTCTCTCTCTCTCTCTCTCTCTCTCTCTCTCTCTCTCTCTCTCTCTGTCTGTATGCGTAAAGAAGTATTATATAATCGATGTCATACAAATCGCATCATACACACGAAATGCTGCCAATAATCAAATATCACAGATACAAGATATTTCACAAAACACATATTAAATTATCTCAGATATCAAATATTCAACACACACATATCAAATACCACCAATATCAAATATCGCACGCACACATATTGAACATTACAAGTCTCTCACATCTCAAGCTTATTGAATATGACAAATAATTTACATGCACTGGCCTCGTTTTGTTTTTTGCCCTAATGTTCCTCATTAGCAAGCATCTCCACGTAGTTCACTGCAAATCACGGCCATTTCTCTCATTAATTTGAAAAAATAATTAGCAAAGTACCTTCTTGATAAGACTTGCTAAAAGCTACAGTGACATTTGAAAGACAATAGTTTGCGTATTTTGATGGAAATGGGAAAAAAAAAAAAAAAAAAAAAATTCAAAAATCAATGAAACCGTGTTTAGCCTCCAGGCACATATAAAATATTGTGTATGATACACGTTCTTTACGCTTCTTTATTGCTGGCCTCACTGGCACTGAAAGGGTTAATCTTTCATCGAGCCAAGGTTTGCTTAACAAACACAATGCTCAGTAATTACAGCTTTTCTGATTAAAACTGCATGTTTTTAATCTAAGAATTTACCTTAATCTGCTTATTTGTGGAGGGATACATGTGTGTGTGTGTGTGTGTGTGTGTGTGTGTGTGTGTGTGTGTGTGCAAGCATGTAAGTTGTGTTTATAGGTATGCATATAATAAAAATTATATTTATAGTGTGTTTTGTGTTGTGTATTCTGTATGTAGAGGATGCATGTTTAACTGCATAGGTGTACAGGTGTGCATTCTTTTGTGTGTTCTTATATGTGTGTGTATCTGTGTGTATGTATATATAATTTGTATGTGATCATGGTAGGCATATTGTGTGTGTGTGTGTGTGAGTGTGGGTGGTGGGTGTTTGTGGGTGCGTGTAGGTGGGTGGGTGCGTGTAGGTGGGTGGGTGCGTGTGTGTGTATTACAATAATACAAAATACTTGCCTATTTATCAACAATACATACATACTTCAAAATGTACACTATACATTAAAATATACATTAGACACTTCACTGTATACCAAACAATAATTCCAGACCAGTCCAATATTGACACTGTCACAAATGAAAGATAAGCTGAGTGAAACTATTCTATTTACAGCTGGTAAAGCAACAATCCAAGTGGATAAAACTTTGAATGCGAGGTTACACCAGCGTGGCCATGGTCCACTGAGTACTTCAACTTTTCTTTGATAAAATATTCATTTATTATGAGCTTAGCATTGTGAAAGTCAGAGTGGACTGATTCAGTTGTTGGTTCAATGATTAATGTCCAAACACTTTCTGAATGAGCAGTGGCACAGGACTCTGCATGACCAGACTGTTTTCAATAGTGAAAGTT
>CM022671.1:29066249-29148749 GCA_012295275.1 Chrysomallon squamiferum
TTTTTCTTTATTCAATAGCTGATACTTGGAGTGCAGGGAGGTTGCTCGTGATGGGAAGCTCAGAGATTTCAGCTTTCTTTCTTCGTTACAGTTTTGTGTGATTTGTTTTCATTGATCCACGACAGTGCTGTCTCGCTGGTAAATCAAATAAAACATCCAAATGTGCCGAGCAGATCAGAAGTTGGCAAAAAATGTCTGATGTTTCGGTTTATGTGTGTATATATATATATGTGTATATTTATGTGTGTATATATATATGTGTGTGTCAGTGGGGTTGTTTTTTTCTCCATTTGTGTGTATGTGTGTCTGTGTCTGTGTGTGTGTGTGTGTTCATGTGCATGATTGTTTATTGAGTATATGTATACGTGGAAGAATGAATGGATGCTTGGATGAACAGATAGATGGATGGACAGATTAAAAGATGTGTCAATGGATGAACACACACATGCACACATATAGACTGACACAGACACCAGTACAAAATGTGTGTGGATGTTTGTATGTATTTATGAATGTACGTATGTATGTATTTATGGCCGAATCATATATAACAATTATAACAAAAGTCATATCTTACCAATACATTATTGAATAGTTATACACCTTCGACACAAAATTCCTGACTTGTAAATGACACTGGAAGTTTCATTTGAATTCTTATTTGTGTATTTTATGAACGAAACATTTACATCCATAATATAATATTTGCACTGTAAGTTAGCAGCATTCAGAAATTCATGTGTTAATTATTAATACAGTGTAATTCAGTGTAATTTGATAGCACTTACTGATACAATGTAACACAATGGTAATTTGCTGATGCAATGTAACACAATGAAAACTGATGATGCAATGTAACACAATGAAAACTGATGATGCAATGTAATAGCTTCATGTTCAATGTTGTATAACATTGTAACTGTTCACTGTAACTTGCCTGGCGAACTGGATCATCACCAGCTGATACTTTATGTTGTTATAGGGAAACACATTCTGCAGGAAATATACATTACACCTCTTACAAATGTGTTTTCTGCACATGTAGAAAATATGTTTAATAAAGCATGTGATTGTTTAATGCATGTGTGCATATAGTAGTGGAAAAGTAACAGTGTCAATAACTGAATGACTATATTACAGATAAATGCAGACTTAAAAATGTACATAAAGAATTACACACATACACACACTCATACACATTCACACACATACACACATACAGACAAATGCTAATTTATATACTCATTATTAATTACATAGAAAAGTAAAATTCAATTATTTATAATATTTAATAATAATTTCAATATTTTTGTCTCTTTTTATTACTTACTTATTTACTCATTCACTCAGTCATACACACATATACATACATACACCTATATACCCATGCACACACCTTTAGAACTATAACTGATTAAACCACTATTACTAGTACCAATAAGATAAAAGATAATGCAATAATATCACTCTTTCTCCTGCTTTGTCTGTCTGTCTGTCTGTCTGTCTGTCTCTCTCTTTCTCTCTATCTCTATTTCCACACATACATCTATATTCGTCTGTCTTTCTCTCACACTCAAAATATACATACACTCTCATTCACTCATTCTGTCTTTCTACACTCACACACACACACATATACACACACAATCATTCACTCTCTCTTTCACACACACACATACACCCCCAAACAACAAACACAATAAAATTAATTAAAGTAAACAAAACAAAAAAAACAAACAAACAAACAAAACCCAGTCTCTAATATTTCATACAACTAATGACCATTACACAAAGACGTCGCTGGTTAATGACTGACATGTGATATCTGGTCTTTGAGGGGAAAAGCCTTTTAAATGTAAGACGGAGAGAGAACAATTGAGACAATGTGACTTTATTGATTATGTCCACTGATTGCCTGACAACTTAACACTTATTTTCCACTGTCAGTCAGGCTTAACACACACCAATTAGTGCTGATAAATGGATGCCATTCTGCTGTGAAGTTTCTCATTAAACTATCCTTGTGTGCTGACTGATTTGAGCTAATCTCATAACAGATTATGTTCTTTGCTGGTACTGATGACCACTTCAAAAATATACATTACATCAGTTGTTTTTTTTTTTTTTTTTTTTTTTTTTTTTTTTTTTTTTTCAGTTATTATTTTTAATTTTTAATTTTATATATATATATATTTATTTATTTATTTATTAATGGACTAGTTGATTGCAGAAGTTAAAAATTTAACTTATATACATGTGTTTGTGTTCGTGTGTGTGTGTGTGTGTGTGTGTGTGTGTGTGTGATATAACTGAAATGTAAGCATATATCAGAAGGCATTTTTAAATTAAGATTATTAAATACAATTTTGTTTTAATACTGAAGGACAAGGACAAATGAATGTGTGTGTGTGTGTTAATGCATGTACTCAATAATAATAAATAGTTATTCATCTAACAGAATAAACTACAGTGCAGCTTTAGTGTTAAAAAGTAGTGTACTGATTGTATTAAGACTACAAGAGATAGTTACACATGAAGATAAAGAAGATCTTAATATGGTTGGGGGTGGGGAAAAATATACAAGTATTAATTAATAAAGTGACAATATATGTACTTTATTGTTATTATTATTATTATCATTATTATTATTATTATTACCATAATCATCATTACATATAATACCACTGTTTAAAAGCTCAGTATTATATTATGCAACCATAAGTTTTTATTATTTAAAAAAAAAATAATAATAATAAAAAATAAAAATATTCACAAAGTATAATTTACAATCAATTTTGTAAATTTGCTTTATTAACAGGCTACATTTAAAAATCCATATTGTATGTTACAACAACATAAGTGATGTGTATGGATTTTACCAATAATTGTAGTAATATTTCAAATAAATGTATTAATAACATCAAGGAATGATCCTTTAAATTTATTATTTAAAAAAAAAAAAAATAAACAAAAATAAAAAATAAATAAATAAATAAACAAAAATAATAATAATAATAATAATAATAATAATAATAATAATAATAATAATAATAATTAATAAATAAATAAATAAATAAATAAATAAATAAATAAAAATAAACATGTTCTAAAATACTCTGAAAATTAAATATTCCCATTTGGAATAGGTATTAAAACTGTACAAAATAACAATAAATAATAAATGGGGAATATGAAAAACAGTAATCAGTGAAGTGAGTATTCACTTATATTATAAACACCTATGAAAATAACAAAATGAAATAAAATGTCTATGTAACAGAACAGAAACAGAAGACAATTATAAGATAATAAATAAAATTAAATAAAATTAAAATAAGTGAGGTATCATATACATACGTGTAAAATACTAGCATGGTTGTATATAGTGCATGATTGTGTGTGTGTGTCACTGTGTATGTGTGTGTGTCACTGTGTATGTGTGTGCGTCACTGTGTATGTGTGTGTGTCACTGTGTATGTGTGTGTGTATACAAAGTTACTACAAAATGAAAACGTTGTGCTTAAAAAGTAAAACTCGCATCTTTAACATATTCTGTGAATAAAATTAACATTTGAACAAGGTTACAAAGAGATGGACGTGCTGTTAAAATGTTTTTCGATTCTGATCATGGCACGAAACCAGCTGAGGATTTACTCACACAAGTAAGTAAATCTGCAACACCTGCACTGTATTGAAGTCTGAGTGTCTGGCGATTTGTGGAAATGTTTGTTTCTTATCTTACACCTTGAGATTAATTTATGTATGTATATAAATCATTAAATATGTGTGTATTCTTTTGTATTTATTTATTTAAATGTTTATTTCTTTTCTTCTTTTTTTTTTCACATTTTCTGATTTCTTGCTTTGTGTTTATCAGTTTTCATTTTATTATTTATTGTTTGATTATTACCTTAATTACTTTTTTCTTTTAAATTATAAAATAATTTTCATTTATCTGTTGATATTAATTCTGAAGGGTTTTTTTATTTGCTTTTTTTCTTTCTTTCTTTTGTTGTTATTTTTAAATTACTTATTAATAAATCTCAGTGACATACATACCTATCTGTGTAAGATATAAAATCAATTCACTGTCAGTTTTTGTTTACATGTTGTTTGATTTGTCATTAGGTTTTTAGCATTTTTATTTTACTGAATGATAGAAAACTTAAATTATATACAGTTATCTAAAGAATCTGTTAAAAAAAAAAAAATGTATGTGTATAAATATATATATATATATATATACAATATTATTTTAAATTATACTGTTTATTTTATATATACTTAGAACTATAATCATCATCATCTACATTTTCCAGAAAGAACTCAAAATACTAAATAGAATATCTTAATACGTATGCTGATGTCTAAAAATTTAGACTAACTTGCTCTACACATAAAAATGATACCATTACGAACAATTCTGTGATAAAAGAACAAACCTAGATCGGGCCTCGTGTATTAAACTGCCAATTCCACGTTTGTCATGTGTCAGTTCCATGAACTCTTGTTCAAAACATCGTTTTCACTGCTTACCTCACTGCACGCATATTACGTAACGCTACGACACTACAGAAAACATATACTTACATTCAACCGTTATTCATGTTGTCTCTATTTGCCTTTGTTTCCACACTAACAACAACGACAACAAACGTTATCCATTATTAGCTTTATAAATGGGGATAACTCGTGTTATGCACTATGTCAACAGTAGAACAAATTACGTGCCCTTGGGTCAGTGTGAATGAATGAACGAACGAACGAATGAATGAATGTCTGTTCTAAGATATTTCAGCACTTAAGCAGTTTGGGATGGGGGATTAACCGTGACGTCACGAGCGTGAGAGATAAATTAACTTAAAAAAAAAAAAATAATAATAATAAAATTATTCTGCCGCCATTCTGCGGGCTTTTCTTTTTTCTTTTTCTTCTTCTTCTTTTTTTTTTTTTTTTTTTTTGTAATCGATTATTAGTCAGCCTCTAGATCCGAAAGCCTCACGATAAGAAATTAGTCAGAATTTCAGTAGTTTTTATCTCGTTTAAACTGTTGCAAAAAAAAAAAAAATAATAATAATAATAATAATAATAATAATAATAATAATAATAATAATAATAATAATAATAAATAAATAAATAAATAAATGAATAAATAAAATTTAAAAATCGTATAATTATTTTTGTAACTAAGATTTGAAACAATTTGTGTACGTATTATATGTTCGTCCATAACTGTATTTAACTTTGTATTATTTTTTCTTTTATTCATAATTTCTTCCTTATCGTTTTTTCTTTTCAATATTATTGCTTAAAATTTCTTACAAAATATTAAATAAATAAACTGATCTCTCTCTCTCTCTCTCTCTCTCTCTCTCTCTCTCTCTCTCTCTCTCTCTCTCTCAGAAGAAGAAGAAGAAAGAAAGAAAATGACATACACATGGCCTTAGCTAGACTCTTTTTGAAATAGGCAAAAACACTTAACCGGGCTAAGATTGAAACGTGTGAAAAGGATGGTGTGTTCCTTAAATCCTCAGGTGTTCGATAAACCTGTTTTTATGTCTGATGCCTTTGAAGTCAGTTATGTTTTTCAACGGAACAATGTCAGCAGATTTCAAACGGTCGCCGCAGACAGAAACAAATTCATTCAGTGGATATCGTTTCCACCGGAATAGAGATTTATAATTTATATTTTTAAAATAAATTATTTAAATAAATAAATTTAAAAAAACAAAAAATTTAAAATTTAAAAATCGTAAATTTCGGTATGAGGCATTTCTTAATTTTAAGTTTGAAATTGCTGCCTGTCTCATTATTATTATTATTATTATTATTATTATTATTATTATTATTATTATTATTATTATTATTTATGTTGTCGTTGTTGTTGTTGTTGTTGTTGCTATTCCCATGTTATTGTCGTTGTTGTGTTGCTCATTTAAATTTAATTTCTTTATTCATCCCACCAGTAAATATAAAACTATTGATCGACGAAGCCGAGAGGCATAAAACCGCCTACCATGCCGATTACTTTTAGCACACTCGAATGAACTCGGACTACGTGTATCCAAAGTGTGCCAAACGAGTTGCGTCCCTTGGCCATATACGGAAATTAATGTTGTTAAACATTTTGTAAGACACTGTTGATCAATTCATTGATTGCCTTACCGTATGGCCAATTGAACGCATCCTGAGGACAGATATTGGGATGGGACTATGAAGTTGACTGAAGAAATTTAACAGTTACGGTTTTAAGTAAGTGCAGATGATTTTACGTTTTGCTGGTCGTAAACCGAGATGCAATTGAAACGCTAGCGAATTCTCTTTACAAAACAGAACCCAAGAATTGATTATTTATGGAATCGTCAAATGTAGATGCATTGCTGACCGGATGCTTGAATTTTAACGAGATCTATGCATTATAATTATGTTATTTCTGAAGCTAGCTATTAGTATTAAATTTGTAATATTTCTTTGCACGTTACTTAGTTAATCTCTCTCTCTCTCTCTCTCTCTCTCTCTCTCTCTCTCTCTCTCTCTCTCTCTCTCTCTCTCTCGTCGTTACATCTGTCGCTATAACATATTTCTATCACTTTTTAATATTTACTTATATTTAATTATTACATTAAAAATGTTTCTCATGAAGGTTTCCACATATGATAGTCACCATGACATAGGCAATAAGCTACTGAATATTTTTAATTCGTTTAAATATGCATGCAAGCACATGTGACGTTTTGGTATGTTAGGATAAGACCTGCTCAGTCAGTTTCAGTCTGAGAGTACATTTGAAAATAAAAATACAGAGACAATATATATATATATATTGTCTCTGTGTATTTCTTTTCATATATATAGGCCTATATACAGTCACATATATACACCCATACAAATAAGCATTAACATGTGTTACATTGTTAAGCAGTGTGAAAAATATTAATTTAATGTAATACACTGACTGATTTTTTTTTCCATCATACTTATTTATCATAAATGTAAATAGATGTTGTATGTAGACAAATATAGAGAAATATGTGTATGTGTGTGTGTGTGTGTGTGTGTGTGTGCAGAGGGAGTGAGATAATACAGTTTAAATAGATGGATTTATGAATGTATTGGTGTGTAAGTCTGTTTGTATCTGTTTATATGTCTGTATATATTTGTATGTATGTGTGTGTATACTTGTATGTATATGTCTATATTCTTGTATGTGTGTGTGTGTGTGTGTGTGTGTGTGTATGTGTGTGTGTGTGACTGAATGCATGACAGACACAAATTAACACGGACATGTTGATGCTGACACACACTGAGATAGACTGACACATATTGAGACTGATTGAAATACACTGACACTGTCTGACAAACACTGACACTGATCACCCACTGACACAATGTGATTGACTAGTACATGCAGACATTAACTAAAACACCGACACTAACTAAAACACACTGACATTAACTAAAACACTGACACTAACTAAAACACACCGACACTAACTAAAACACACTGACATTAACTAAAACACACTGACACTAACTAAAACACACTGACATTAACTAAAACACACCGACACTAACTAAACCACACCGACACTAACTAAAACACACCGACACTAACTAAAACACCGACACTAACTAAAACACACCGACACTAACTAAAACACACCGACATTAACTAAAACACACCGACATTAACTAAAACACACCGGTACTAACTAAAACACACCGACATTAACTAAAACACACCAACATTAACTAAAACACACCGACACTAACTAAAACACACCGGCATTAACTAAAACACACTGACACTAACTAAAACACACTGACACTAACTAAAACACACTGACATGAACTAAAACACACTGACACTAACTAAAACACACTGACATTAACTAAAACACACTGACACTAACTAAAACACACTGACATTAACTAAAACACACTGACATTAACTGACACAAAGTTACACTGACACTAACTAAAACACACTGACATTAACTAAAACACACTGACACTAACTAAAACACACTGACATTAACTAAAACACACTGACACAAAGTTACACTGACTAGACACACTTTATTATTAACTTGGGAATTTGCTGTTATCTCATGCAGTAATTTTTCATTATTATATATATTTTTTTTTTTTTCAAAATGCAAAATGCTTTTAACTGTAATAATTACTGATTCAAAAGACCACTTAGGCAGTGGATTCAAAAAGCAGTGACACCTGTTTAACAGCAAACCTGACAATGATACATGCATTACCAATCACCTGCCATTCTCTTTCTTTGTAAGATTCTGTAACATGCCTGAAAGCCATTAGTTCTGTTTCAGTGTTTTCATTAATAGGTAAGTTTCATTTATCAGTATGATGTTGAGTGCAAAACAGTGAGGTCACTGAGTGTTATTTTGTTTCTATTATTCTTCATATATATTTTTTATTTTTTTAAATGAATTTATTTTTATTTATATTTTATTTATATTTTTATTATTTTTTTATTTATATATTTTTATTTTTATTTATTTTTTTATTTTTTTTTTTGTTGTTTATTTAATTATTATGTATTTATTTATTTAATGTTTGTTTTTGTTGGTTTGTTTGTTACTTTTATTGATAATATTTTTGGAAAAATAAGGTTTCATAAACTAAATTTGTTATTATTACAACATGTTCTAAAGTATCAGTTTTTCTTAAAACAAAAGTGAGAAATGTAATCAAGAAGAAAGAAATAAATAAATCTCTAAATCTACACAAACGAAAATAAAAAAAAATAAACTAATTTTAAAAATAATAATAATAAATTAAAAAAATATGATCTAATCTACCACAAAAGGGAACTAAATAATAATAATTAAAAAAAATTAATAATAATAAAGTTCATAATATACAAATACAGCTACACTTGAATAAATTGTAAAAATAGTGAAGGCATCACTAATGTAATTACATGTTAATTTATCGCCAGAATATTTGTTATTAAAATTAGATCAGTTAATCCATATATAAAATGATGTCATAACATCTGTCATATGGAATAGCTAGAATATTGTCTGTGTGTCTGTGTGTGTGTAACTTTCTTTGAAAAAGAATTTGGTATATATAATTATTAATTTCTTCTTTTTTTTTTTTTTTTTTTTCTTGTTTAAATAATATTAGTATTATTATTATTGTTTCTTATGAAAAATACCCCACTGCAAAAAAAAAGAAAAGTTTTGTATAAAACTTTAAATAAAAATGAAAATCCAATTTTAATTATTTATATTTATAAAATGTTTATAAAGTAAAACTTCATTTGTAAGATTAATAAATGTTTATTTATTTATTTATATATTTATTTATTTATTTATTTATTTATTTTATTTACTTATTTATTTAATTACTTATCCAGTTAAATAGACTAACTAATGTTTTGGTACAATTGTACTGTAAACAATTGTGAATTATAATTTAAAAAATTGCTGTCTATTTTTAATATATTTGCAGTTTCACATTTCAGTTAACACGTTAAAGCTTATGCTCAGATATTTATGTATGATGTAGTGTTATTTGCAATTGTAAGCAGATTTTAGTAAGTGATATTGTCATTTATCTTCAAAATAATCAATATTATAATTTGCAAACAGAGAAAACAGTTTAAACAAGATTGTAAAATTGATTTTAACTTTTTTATTTTTTTTGTCGTTAATGTTTATTTCATTTTGTTGTTTTGAGAATAAATCAGTCTAAAATACATAAATCTCAAGGTATGAGAAAAATATTTGATTTTTCTCAATCTTGTTTCTGTTCTTACAAATGGTTGTGCTTCAGAAATTTTTTATTTCTTACAGTATTAATATATTTTATATAATCTGTTTGTGTATTAATACCATTACATAATAAGTTAAACAAATTAATAAAATAAATAAATGAAATAATTTCTGGTACTTATATGTTTAACTGGATGAGACTTATTTTTATGGATTTCTTTTCAGAAGCTATGTTTAAAAGACTAACACAAAATCTCATAACAAAATGATGTGGCAACTATAGAAAAAACAAAACAACAACAAACAAACAAATTAAATTAAACTTTTTTGTTATATTTCTTTGTTAAATATGACTGGATGGCAAAAATAAATAAATAAGTAAATTAATTAATAATAAAAATAATAATAATAATAATGATAAATAAATAAATAAATAAATAAATAAATAAATAAATAATAATAATAATAATAATAATAATAATAACAATAATAATAATAATAATAATAATAATAATAATAATAATAATAATAATAATAATAATAATAATAAAAATAAATAAATAAATAAATAAAAACAAAACTTTGACACACTGAAAATTCTCATTTCTTCTGTTATTCCTCTAATATACTGGATTAACATTACAGGCTCCCATTCTCTCTACCCTAGACATACCTCCTTCAACATTCACGAGCATAAAATGCACAAATAACTGACTGATTTTTGTGTTGTTTTGTCTAGGTGTGCGACTCTTGTTGAGAGAAAATGTTTACGAAGCTGATAAAGTTCAACCAGTCGAGTGGTCTGTACGAGGACATTGACGGGGACAACCACGTGGACATGGACATCACCGACATGCAGATGGAGCCTGCTAGAGAGAGAACTGCACAGGCACCAGCTGGCAGTCCTCCCACAGAGCCTAGTGAAGGTATTTCATAAGTAATAAGAACCTAGTGAAGGTATTTCATAAGTAATAAGAACCTAGTGAAGGTATTTTGTATGTGATAGGAACCTAGTGAAGGTATTTCATAAGTCACAAGAACATATTGATGGTATTACATAAGTAATAAGAACCAACTGAAGGTATTTCATAAGTAATAAGAACCAACTGAAGGCATTTTGTAAGTAATCAAAACCTGCTGAAGTTGTAACATAATTAATCAGAAAGTACTGTCGGTATGTCATGGGTAATAAGAACATATAGAAGGTATGCCATAAAACCTACTGAAGGTATTTCACAGGTCAGTAGAACCTTCTAAAGATATCTTATAGGTAATCAACAACTGCTAAAGGTATTTCATAGTAATTAGAACCTATTGAAGGTATGGTATAGTTTAATCAAAAAAGCTTCTGAAGTATTTCACAGGTAAAAAGAGCCTATGGAAGGTAATAAGAATCTACTTAAGATGATACATAAGTAAAGAGCCTGTTGAAGATATGTCTTAAGTAGATCATTAACTGAACCTTCTGAAGATACATCATAGATAATCATAACCTACTGAAGGTATTTCTCTGTCAATCATGTAGGCACGTTACCTAATAAATGATTGTCATCTCATAGTTAATAAGGAAAATGTACAGAAGATATTTCTTTGGTAATCATCATGGACCTTTTAAAGGTTTGTCATAGAGATAATAAGGAAACCTATCAAAGGTAAGTATTAGGCAGTCAGGGGAACTCACTGATGGTTTATCATGGATGATGAACTGGAACACTTACTATGCTAAAGGTATGTTATAGATAATCAAGAATATATACTTATTGCATGTCACTGATAATCTGCTAAAAAAAAAAATAATAAAATGTTTTCATTTTACAGAAACCTTCACAATTCAACAAGCCATTGATAAAATTGGGTTTGGAAAATTTCAGATCAAGCTGTCTATCCTAACTGGATTTGCATGGGTTAGTTTCTGTTAATTTTTTTAATAGTTTAGAAATTTCTGAAAACAAACAGTAAAAAATTTAGTTTCAAATTTAAAAATATACTGATATTCTGAAGTTTAAAAACAAAAAGAAAAATGTTTGGAATACTTTTATTTACTTGTTTGGTTTATACAAAATGAAAAGATTATTTATAGTTAACAAATTAAAGAAAGAAAAAAGTATATAAGAAGATTTATAGTTGCTACACCTGTATTATATTAAAGTCTGAGTGTCTGGCGATTTATGGAAATGTTTATTTCTTATCTTACACCTTGAGATGAATGTATACATACACACATAAATGTCTCTCTCTGTGTGTGTGTTGTATTATCTGAATGTGTATTGTTTTATATTTATTTATTTATTTATTTATTATTATTATTACTGCTGCTGCTGTTGTTGTTGTTGTTGTTGTTTTACTTTTCTTTATAGATTCATTTTAATTTATTGTTTTATTTTTATTTTTTTATTATTGTTATTAAAGATTTTTTTTTAAATTTATTTAAATTTATTAAAATTATTTATTTATTTATTTATTTTTTTATTTTTTTTTTTTTTTTATATATATATATATATATATATATATATATATATATATATATTATTAGGCCAAATAACAGTTGGTTATAGTTTTATGTGTATTTTAATAGTGATCTGCTTACAACAACAAGCTGTTACACCTTACATTAGTGAACTGTCATTCAAACTTTAATTTAAGGTTTTCTGAATAAAACCATATTGGTTTATATTTAGATATATTTCAGATAGACAGAGAGAGAGAGAGAGAGAGAGAGAGAGAGAGAGAGAGAGAGAGAGAGAGAGAGAGAGAGAGAGAGAGAGAGAGAGAGAGAGAGAGAGAGAGTGTGTGTGTGTGGGTAGAAGGGAAACAGAAGTAGGGCAAGGAAAAAGAGAAAGGTGGGAGGGACAGAGAGAGAAAAGAGAATATAAATAAAGATACTATACAAGGAAAGAGAAAGAATGTGACTGAATCAGTTTCGATAGTGTTAGTGAGTTAAAGATGAGTAATCATGAACAAAATACTAAATGAAGGCAAAAAGAAGTTTGCTTGAGATAAGAAATCATTTAGTAAAATAAAAATAATAAGTAAAGAATTACGTGCGTGAATTTATATTTCTGTTGTATTTAAAGGGTATTTTATCAGTTTTCCTATACTTGAAAGCCAAAGAGATATAGGCATCTAAATACAAAATTTTAATGGATGTAAATACATACATACAAAGACATGTTTTTTTGTATATGTAGAAGTGGACATAATCCCAAATATCTCAGTCTAGGTGTTTGTACCAGAATATATCAAAGCCACTAGAAGAACCACTTAATTAAGCCAGCTGTATTTTACTTGTACTTGTGTGTGCAGTGGAAGGAACTAACAACTGATGATAAACAATTAATGATGCATATTTTATTACTTTGTTTATCATTTGAATGTAGTTCTGCTGGTTCCATTTTCTGTAAAACTTGCTTTATGAGGCAGTTAATATAATGATAGATTCAGTCTCAATAATATATTTTTTATTTATTTATTTATTTTATAATATTTGTTTTTGTATAATTTAGTTATTTATTATTCTATTCTATTTTTATTTTTTTTTTTTTTTTTTTTTTTTTTTTTTTATTCAAATATAAAGAAAATATAATTAAATATAGACTAATCCAAATATAAATTCCTCTATTTACTGAATATCTTTTAGAAAATATATAACAAAAGGAAATATAGATCAAATATACTAATTTAGGGAAATGTACATCAACTTTAAAAGTTTATTTAAAAATGGAGACAACATAAAAAGATCTGCAGTAATGGAAAAAGATGGTAAAATTATTGAAATACAGATATAATAATATTATAATTATTAAATTTTGACATTTATAAATTTCCATGATTATTGAACTGTAGATGTTATTGATATATATATATATATATATTTTTTTTTTTTTTTTTTTCCTGACCTGTAGATTTTATTAAAAATATATTTTCTGAAATATGATATATATAATCTAAGTCATTTCTGTGCTTTTATGTTGTGGCATTGTCATAGCTGCTGTTTTCACTGATGTTGTTACTTTCAGATGGCTGATGCCATGGAGATGATGCTGCTGTCCATTCTTTCTCCAGCACTTCATTGTCAGTGGCAACTGGAGGGTTACCAGGAGGCTCTCATTACAACAGTATGAATTTCATTAGTTTGCTTTTTGTTTTTATTTTGTTTTCATTTTCTTATGGCAGTGACCATATGAACTGATAGCCTGTGTTTTTACAATGTATGTTTTTCCTAGACACTAAACTTGAATAATAATAAAGTTTATTAATAATATGTCATGTCAATGAAGATTCTTCCATATATAGAATAATAATAATAATATTAATAATAATAATAATAAAAATAATAAAAATAATAGTATTAATAGTAGTAGCTGTAGTAATAGTAATGAAAGTGGTTGTGATAGCAGTAGTGATAGTTGTTGAAATAATAATAATAATAATAATAGAAGTAATAGTAGTAGCTGTAGTAAAAGTAATGAAAGTGGTAGTTGTAGCAGTAGTTGTAGTAGTGGTGGTAGTATAAGTAGTAGAAATAATAATAATAATAATAAAAACATGGCAGTGACAGTAAATATAACAAGCTGTGCAATATTCAGTTTTTTTATATATTTCTGTATATAAAATACTTGTCCATGAAAAAGCTATGTTGCATGCTCCTTGAATCTCATTTATTATTATTATTCTCATTATGAATCAGAAAAAATACATCTGCTTAGTGTGTAGGAAACGTCATTTCTCCATCCATTCATTCATTCATTACTTTATTCATTCATTGCTATGATTTCTCATCTTTTTTAAATTTATTTATTTATTTATTTATTTATTTTTAATCAATTTTATTATGGAAAAAAAAAAAAAAGAAGTAAAAAGAAAAGAAAAGATAAACCACAGTATTAAATATCTGAGCACTGAGAGGTGTAAAAGTATCAAACTGTTATTTCAGGTTGTGTTTCTGGGAATGATGACAAGTTCAAGTATCTGGGGGACAATCTGTGACAAATATGGCAGAAGAGTTGTAAGTATATTTGTAAAACTCTACACTAAAAGGTTCATCAAAGTTCTTTTATTATTATGATTTATATTTTTGTTTTAAATATAAAATGGCTATTATTTATTTATTTATATAAATCTTTTAGACTATTGATATTCATATGCACACACATACACACACACATGCATACATACATAATGTATACCTTCCTGTTACATGCTCATAACATTTAGCATTCAGATTCTGCCTGAAAAAAATCATATAACTTTAATTTGTTCCAATCTGATACATAGTTAAACTCTGTATAGTTAATGACTCTACTCTGTTATAATATTTACATGTGTTTCAAATATGTTATTGTTAAACTCTGTACTAATCAGTTATTTACTGACGTTATTTTGTTATAATATTTACTTGTGTTTCAAAAAATGTCATTGTTAAACTCTGTACCATTTAGTTATTAATTGATTTTTCCTGTCTTATATTTTAATTTAACCACATATTTTATATGGATAAGCCCTAAATTAATTTCTTAATTATTACTTTATTTTCTTATACTGAAATTTTTTAAATAGTTATCTTCTTATTGTTTTAGTGTGCTGTGTTGTTAGCTTGGTTTTGATTTGAAAATTTTCCACAGTAAAACTTCATGTTATGCTCTCTGTTAAAGGCCTTAGTTTTGTGCTCGCTGTTTACATTCTACTATGGAATACTGAGTGCTGCCTCACCAAATTACATCTGGATTCTGGTTCTGCGGGGCCTGGTTGGTTTTGGAATAGGCGGAGCACCCCAGGCGTATGTGTTTATCTTTGTTGTGTTTTTGATCTGCTTAATCTGACTCTTTTTTATACATTTTGAATACAGATGTGTGAAATATAGAATTATAATATTAGTAATTGTTGTATTGTAGTTGTAAATGTTTTCTCTAATAACTCTGATAAGAAATGTAGATATGTAATAAACTGAACAATCATATTTTGTAAATTAAAATCAGAGTAAACATTTTGATATGCATGATACCAACACATCTACTTTACAACTTAGCGAGAGCTTTGGTCATGGTAGTAGTAATAGTAGTATATAATAATAATAATAATAATAATAATAATAATAATAATAATATTCAGGATATATCATTTTCTTTCTTTGAGGGATAGGTGGAAATACCAGTTTAAAAACAGTTTTATTTTACTGTGCCATGTACCATTTGAATGCATTCAGATTTTGACCATAGCTTTCTTAAACACATTATGTAAATTAATTTCATCAAGGTGTAATTTTCTTTTTCAGAATAACTTTGTATTCAGAATTCCTGCCAAGTAAAACCAGAGCTACTTGTGTTATATTGATAGAGGTAACTCTACATTTAAAAAAAAATTATTTCATAATTAAAATTATTTTTAACATGAAATTTAAAACATATCAGAAATTATCTTATATTTAAGGAAAACAATACTTTAAAAAATATTAATAATAATAAAAAAGATTTTTTATATTGTTGTAATCACTGAAGAGTTTAGTTTTTCAGTTTTTTACTAAGAAGAAGATGAAACTAAATGATAGGTAGCCATTAATAACTGTATTGAAACTAATGATGATAAAAAAAACTAATAACTAATGAATCATGTATCTACCTTTAGTACTAGTCCACATATAAATAAACATTTGTCACAGGTGTGTGCACACATATATATTCAAAACTGCAGTTGTAAAAAGTTTTAGTGTTACAAAAGGTAAAAGTTTTGAAGTAGTTCTAGTAAGTGAAACTTGTTTGTGAATGTTTCAGGTGTTCTGGGCTATAGGAGCCTGTTTTGAAGTACTTCTGGCTCTGATCGTGATGCCCACTCTGGGCTGGCAATATCTACTTGGCTTCTCAGCTCTTCCACTTCTAGTGTTTGCTATTGGCTGTGTGGTACGATATTACTTCTTAAAATCCTTTGTGTTGTAACTATTTACATGTGTGTGTGTGTGTTATAACTATTTACATATGTGTGTGTGAAATAGTATTAAATATTATAACCCTGGGTATTTATATTAGTGTTAAATATTATAACTCTGGGTATTTATATTAGTATTAAATATTATAACTCTGGTTATTTATATTAGTGTTAAATATTATAACTCTGTGTATTTATATTAGTGTTAAATATTATAACTCTGGGTATTTATATTAGTGTTAAATATTATAACTCTGGTTATTTATATTAGTGTTAAATATTATAACTCTGTATTTATATTAGTGTTAAATATTATAACTCTGGGTATTTATATTAGTATTAAATATTATAACTCTGGGTATTTATATTAGTATTAAATATTATAACTCTGGTTATTTATATTAGTGTTAAATATTATAACTGTGTATTTATATTAGTATTAAATATTATAACTCTGGGTATTTATATTAGTGTTAAATATTATAACTGTGTATTTATATTAGTATTAAATATTATAACTCTGGGTATTTATATTAGTGTTAAATATTATAACTGTGTATTTATATTAGTATTAAATATTATAACTCTGGGTATTTATATTAGTGTTAAAATATAACTGTGTGTTAAATATTATAACTCTGGGTATTTATATTAGTGTTAAATATTATAACTCTGGGTATTTATATTAGTATTAAATATTATAACTCTGGGTATTTATATTAGTGTTAAATATTATAACTCTGGTTATTTATATTAGTGTT
This sequence comes from Chrysomallon squamiferum, assembly GCA_012295275.1. Taxonomy (NCBI): domain Eukaryota; kingdom Metazoa; phylum Mollusca; class Gastropoda; order Neomphalida; family Peltospiridae; genus Chrysomallon; species Chrysomallon squamiferum. The sequence continues at coordinate 29,083,681 of CM022671.1, forward strand.
AAATATTATAACTCTGGGTATTTATATTAGTGTTAAATATTATAACTCTGGGTATTTATATTAGTGTTAAATATTATAACTCTGGGTATTTATATTAGTGTTAAATATTATAACTCTGGGTATTTATATTAGTGTTAAATATTATAACTCTGGGTATTTATATTAGTGTTAAATATTATAACTCTGGGTATTTATATTAGTGTTAAATATTATAACTGTGTATTTATACTAGTATTAAATATTATAACTCTGGGTATTTATACTAGTATTAAATATTATAACTGTGTATTTATACTAGTATTAAACATTATAACTCTGGGTATTTATACTAGTATTAAATATTATAACTGTGTATTTATACTAGTGTTAAATATTATAACTCTGGGTGTTTATATTAGTATTAAATATTATAACTCTGTGTATTTATACTAGTGTTAAATATTATAACTCTGTGTATTTATATTAGTATTAAATATTATAACTCTGGGTATTTATACTAGTGTTAAATATTATAACTCTGGGTATTTATATTAGTGTTAAATATTATAACTCTGTGTATTTATATTAGTGTTAAATATTATAACTCTGTGTATTTATATTAGTGTTAAATATTATAACTCTGGGTATTTATATTAGTATTAAATATTATAACTCTGTGTATTTATACTAGTGTTAAATATTATAACTCTGGGTGTTTTTATTAGTATTAAATATTATAACTCTGTGTATTTATACTAGTGTTAAATATTATAACTCTGGGTGTTTATATTAGTATTAAATATTATAACACTGTATATATATTAGTATTAAATATTATAACTCTGTGTATTTATACTAGTGTTAAATATTATAACTCTGGGTGTTTATATTAGTATTAAATATTATAACTCTGTGTATTTATACTAGTATTAAATATTATAACTCTGGGTGTTTATATTAGTATTAAATATTATAACTCTGTGTATTTATACTAGTATTAAATATTATAACTCTGTGTATTTATATTAGTATTAAACATTATAACTCTGTGTATTTATACTAGTATTAAACATTATAACACTGTGTTATGAATCTATGTGTAAAATTATATTTTTAGTGGTTACCAGAAAGTGCTCGTTATGACCTGACCCGAGGAAAGCCAGACAAAGCTTTAGCAACAATAGCGAAAATAGCGAAGGAAAACAACAAACCCATGTTGTTAGGAAAACTGGCCGAGCCTGTGTTGAAAAAAGGAACAGTTGAGGTAGTTAATTAACATCAGCAGGAAAACAAAATCCATTTTAAAAACTAATAATAGAAAATACATATCAAAAAATATTTGATATTGTAAAGTTTTACTGAATATTTTTGTAAATAATTTTCAAATATAATATATGAATATTGATAGGAATTCTATATTTTCTAACTTTTCATTGAATATTTTTGTAAGTAATTTTCAACGTTTCTGTCTAATTAACAATATTCTGAATATAATTTTTATTTCTGTTTACAGGCAACAACATAAACAAATAACCATATTCATGAAACAACTACATAGTGTTTGCTTTTTTAACATGCTCTAGAGATAACATTTTTTTTATATATATATATTTTATTTTGTTGTTTTTCTTTTTGAATTTTTTTTGAAACATGTTCTCATTTTTTTATTATTTTGACTTTTGTTTTTGGAATTTTTTTTACAGAAATATGTTTTAACATTTATTTTTTTTTTAATACAAAATTTAAAAATGTATTTATTTACAGAATGTAAAAAGAGGAAGAATCGTGGATTTGTTCACACCAGAACTTAGACTGACGACAAGTCTTCTGTGGATAATTTGGTTAGTATTTTGTTTTTCTTTAATATTTTCACTTTTGTCAGAAAAGCATTTCTAAATCCTGTTTTTGGATATGTGTACTAATACATTTTTGAAAAAAATCTACAAAATATTCAGTTTGAAATTGCTCCTAAATTTTTTGTTTAAAATTTTTATTCAAAACTTGAAACTTTCAACACAGAACATTTTGCAAAGGATCTTTGCTTAAAACTTTGTTGAAAGTTTTTTTTTTTTTTTTAAAGTTTCAATACAGAACTTTGTTGAAGAATCTACTCAAAGCTGTTTAAACATCTGTTAAATGTTTCTACTAAATTGCAAGTGAACGTTTCTGTTCAGTATAGTGTTGAAAAAATCTGCTCAAAAGTTTACTAAAAGATTCTACTGAAATTTTTGAGATTCCTGCCTAATAGTTTGTGATCAAGACATAATTGTTTAAAATATATATTTGAAAGAATTTAATTAAAACTTTGTTAATGGTATCTGGTAAGTGAAAGACAAACAATAAAGTTATTCATTAAAAACTGAATACCTCTTTTACAAACATCAACAACACATTCTTTCATTATTTATTATCATTCTTTACAAAGTAACTCTCTTCAGAAACTTAATACCAGATGTCATCCTGACTTCAGTGTGTTAATTTGGTATTGGTCAAAGCACATCTTTGCTAAAATGTAAAACATTAAACAAACAGCACCCATGATAGTCAGTACATATTTTCAATCAGTTCATTACAATTTTACACTTCAGGATGGTCAATGCTTTTTCATACTATGGCATTGTTTTACTGACCACAGCCCTTTTTGAAACTCCTGATGGTTGCCATGGTGAGAACATTCTTCTGTTTCTTCTTCTTCTTCTTTTTATTATCAATGTTAGTAGCATTAATGGATTTAATATTAAATTAATAATCTTTATTTTAAATTTGTTTTTTGTTTTGTTTTTTAATTTATTAATTTTCTCTTTTCCACTTTCTATTAACAAATCCAGAAAATATCAAATAAAAGATATTGCTAATGATTTCTGGGTATTTCCATTTAGTTTTATTTCTTTAAGTTTTTTTTTTGCTTGTTTTTTTAAAGTTATTCATTTATTTATTTATTACTGTTAGTATTATTATATTATTTATTTTTATTTTTTTAAATTTATTTATTCATTTATTTATTTTTATTTTTTTAAATTTATTTATTCATTTATTTATTTTTATTATTTTTTATTATTATTATTATTATTATTATTATTATTATTATTATTAATTATTAATTTTTTTTTTTTTTTTTTTTTTTTTTTTTTTTTTGCATGCATAACTGAAAAAACAATCTGTGAAATTTTGGAAGCGTTTCTGAAACTAATTTTTTTTTTTTTTTTTTTTTTTTTTTTTTTGTTGTTGTTGTTAAAATCTATATCAGAAGAAAATGAATGGTTGTTTCAGGAACTGATGTGAAGATGTCTGGAAAACCGGCCTGCATGTTGGAGTGTAAAACTCTCACCATTGACGATTACAAAGATCTCATGTGGACAACATTCGCTGAATTCCCTGGTGACTTTTTATTTTATTACTGTACTGCCATTGTGTTTGTCTATGTCACTGCTCTTATTATTATTGTTGTTGTTGTATTTTTTGTTGTTGTCATCATCATCATCATGATTATAATTATTATTACTTTTTTAAAATTATTTTTATTATTATTATTATTATTATTACTGTCATCGTCGTCATTATTGTCGTTATTGTTGTTGTTGTTGTTGTTATTATTATTATTATTATTATTATTATTAATATTATGGTTATTATTATCAGTCATCATCATTATAATCATAATTGTTGTTGTTGTTATTATTATTATTTGTTTTATTGCCTCCACTATGACTACTAAATTCAGAAAAAAGATGTATACATACATTCAGATGCTCACACAAACTTACATCCATATTCATATATTTATTAATTTCCTTGTTTTTACTGTTAATCATATATTGTTATTCATTTATTTATAATTTCAGGTCTGTTTATCACTATTTTACTGATAGAAAAACTGGGAAGAAAGAAAACTATGGCTTTGGAATTTTTGTTATTCTCATTATTTGTTCTTCTTGTCAATATCTGCACAACAAGGTAACTTGCCTTTATATTCTTATGTGCTTTAAGCAGTTCATTACAATGCATATTATATATATATATATAAAAAATATAGACACACACACACAGAATGTATGTTGGAAAAACCAGAATAATTTAATAAATGATAATTGAATTTTCTCTTTTTTTTAATTTTTAAAATGTCCCTCATAATGAGTTTTATTAGTATAATTGTTATTATTATTATTGTTATTGTTGTTGTTATTATTATTATTATTGTTGTTGTTGTTATTATTATTATTATTTGTACTAATGCTGCTGCTACTGCTATTTCTACTACTACCACTGTTACTATTATTATTAGTACTACTACTACTATTACAATTATTATTATTATTATTATATTTATTATTATTATTATTGCTATTATTATTATTGCTGTTATTGTTATGCTATTATTATTATTATTATTATTATTATTATTATTATTATTATTATTATTATCATTATTATTATTATTACTATTATTATTCACTTAATACTCTTGTTTTGTTTTATTTATCTTTGATATGTATTTTTTAATGTATTTTATTTTATTTTTTATTTTTTATTTCAGAACTGTACTAACAGTATTCATCTTTGTAGCGCGAGCTCTTATTTCTGGTGCATTTCAAACTGCTTATGTTTATACTCCTGAGGTTTGTCTCCTGTTATCTCTTTAATGATATAGGATTTAATCTACATATTGACATAGGTTATTCAGTTTGCTGTCTAATATATCTATTGATTTTTGTCTATATGTTTATTTTTATTTTTGAATATACTGTTACTATGAATGTTACAAGTAGATGTAAGATTGTCCTTTTACACACACACACACACACACACACACACACACACACACACACACATACACACACACACACAGACATACACACACACAGACACACACACACATACATATATACAATACATACACACACACATACACACACACACACATACACACACACACACATACACACACACACATACATATATACATATATACAACACATACATATATTCATACAGCCTCAACACCACAACAAGTATGTACACAAACACATTTCACATTTGTGTGTGTTTGCATACATATATATAAACATACACAAAATGTTCTTACACATACATAAACATATAGTTTATACTGACTATAAGGTAAAATAAATACATAAATGTTATATGTATTTCCAGTTCTACCCAACATCTCTAAGAGCCATTGGACTAGGATCTTGTAGTGGGTTTGCTCGTATAGGTGCTTTAACCACACCTTTTGTTGCCCAGGTAAATCTGTTCTCATTTTCATCAACCTAGTATTAATATATGTAACCTTCTTTATTATTGTTATTATTATTGTTACTATTATTATTGTTATTATTATCATTACTAATATTACTATTACCTCTGTTATTACTATTATTTTTATATATTTATTTATTTATTTATTATTATTATTATTATTATCATTATTATTATTGTTTTTGTTGTTGCTGTTATTATTTATAAATATTCTTATTATAATTTATACAGACTAACTCTTACCTATGCTTAACTAATAAATTTATAAAATTAATTTTCATAATATATTATGACACACAGAGAAATAATAAAACATTAGCACTAAATTAAATTATCATTAAATATAAATAAATTATAAACTAATAATATTCACCTCAGGTTTGATTAATAGTAATTATAATGTAACATATGTATATACAGTACTTTACTTATCTTAACACTTTCTGAATTAATCACAGATTATATAACATTTCCTTTCAGGTTTTACTTAAAACTTCTTCTTACGCTGCAATAACAGTCTATGGAACAACCTGTATCATAGCAACAGTTGCAGCCATGTTGCTTCCAGTAGAAACCAAAGGTCGTGCAATGAAGGTCAGTTTCAAAATAATATTTCCTTTCACCTTTTAAAAGCATTATTAAATAAATTTATTTTTGAAATTGTTTTTTTTTTTAAATATTTATCATTAATAATTTTAAAAAATGTTCAATGATAACTGAACAGATATTATCATTATTATTAATAGCAATCATTAGGTGTCAGTCACAAATGTTTTTTTTTTTTTTTTTTACATGATAATGTTATCAAGCAGTAAATCTGTTGCTAAAACTCAAAATGGAAGCTTTTGTCAGTTAGAATTGAAGTTATAAATGTATTAACTTTTATGAAAGTCAGAAAATACACAGTTTTAGTGTATCTGTGATAAACTGGGTGAACAGCAAATAACCCTGTCAGGAACTTTATTATTATGCAACTGTTGCTGTTATTAAATTTAATATTCCATCCCCAAAACATTTACATGTCAAACAGTATGAAATACAGGATGCAAAACAGACTGTTGCCATGAGACTATGAATTGACAAATTGAGACCAAGCTTATACATATATTTTTTTAATTTAAATAAATAAATAAATAGGTAAATATATAAAAATAAAATAAATACAAGTTACAAAAGTAATTTGAATTTGTATTTTAAATGTGCATTAGGATTTTTTTAAAATATTGCTTCTCTGTTGTTCAAAAATTAAACTTGCTGAAAATACATAAAGAATGCCAAACTATGCTCATAAAAATAATAATAATAATAAAAATTATAATAATAATTAAAATAAAATAATGAAATAAATCTGTTATATTTTTTTTGCAGGATGTGGCACATGAAGTCAGTCATCAGAACTGATAAAGAATTTTTTTTTAGATTTTCTTAATTTTGTTTTCTTTTTCCATTGCTTGTAAACATACTGAGCTGCTTATTCTTTGAAAATTTATTTTAAATGTATTTTTCTTTTTCTTCTTTTTCTTATATTCTTTTTTGATCTGTTTTTTTTTTTTTTTTTTTTTTTTTTTTTTTTTAATAATAATATAATAGGACATTATTATTTAATACTAAAACCTTAATTTATTATTCTGTTCTAATCTGTTTATCATGTGTTACACATTTAACAGACACTCTGATTACTAACAATGTTCTTCATGTTTTTACATTTGTGTATGCTCATGTTTTACAATATTAAGTAGACTTATGTGATGGTTGTACAATATTGTACACTTTTTGTACAATATTGTAAAAGTCTGTGTAAAGATAACTGTGCAATACTAGGTGCATTTTATACAATTTGAGGTTAAATTTATATATATAGATAATTACATAATATTGTGTGCATCTTGTTATTTATAAATCTATAATAATAGTAATTGTGTTTATATATTATATAATATTTTCTATCTTACTTTTGTTATTTATTAACCTGTTAACATATATACATCTTCAGCCCAATATCTTGCATTATTTTAAAGAAAAAAATATATATATATATTTTCATTTTAATACATTATCTCTATTTATGCTATTTATTATTATCTTCATTTTATGGAAGTAAAGTTCATTCCATATTTACATTGAATTTTCTGAGATTTAAAAAAAAAAAAAAAAACATTTAAGAAGTTCAAACTTATAGTTATTACATAATCTCTAAATGAATGTTATATATAAATAATAAAAATTATTAAATTTCTAAGACATTTGAGAATCTCAAACCTTTCCAAAAAGGATAATGCATTTCAAAATCTGTGTTTCTATACATAAGTAAATAATTTAAATAATATAAAAATAATCTTATATGTTAAATTATAAACTTTCTGAAATCTCACTTTTTTTTCCAAGAATCTCGGACTATCAAAAATATCAAAAAATAAGGAAAAAACAAAATTATATATATAAAATAAGATTTTTGAATGTGATACATTATATTTTTTTTAATGTTAAGCATATAATACAAATAATAATTAATTCATGGCAATGAAATACTTATTTATTAAAACAACAACGATGTATAGGCTGACATGTTAACTATATATCATTATGCAAGTGAGCTTGTCAGTGTGTCTGTGTGTATAGGTCTGTGCGTGAACATATGAATGTTGGTTTACATCTGCTGCTTAGACTTATTAGAGCACGACCATTATATATTAATTTTTTCTGCTTCAGAGAAAATAAAAGCTAAAGATCTATAAAATCAGTTACCTTGACAGTCATGTTTATTCCCAGCTTCATTGTGAGTTATAATACGAATGAATCACAAGCTTTGTGGCCATTAAGCAGGACACACACACACACACACACACACACACACACACATATACACACACACACAACACACACACACACAACACACATGCACTGGGTAATATCAGGATTTGACTCCAAACATTAGACATTAATGTACATATATTTATGATTACTGTGAAGGGCCTTACATCCTAATTACATGGATTTACAGATTTTAAACAATGAAAAACAATTGGATATCATCCATTACTTACTACTTAATTGTTAAATTTGTGAGCCAGCATTTGGTTTTTTACAAAAAAGGTGGAACCTGGAATCACTGTAATTAATTATAGATATTATTATTATAATAAGTTTGTTATTATTGTGATTATCATTATTATTATTATTATTATTATTATTATTATTATTATTATTATTATTATTATATTATTGATGTTATTTTAGTTGGTTTTCTTTACATTTTTATGTATTTTCAAAGAACATGTTTTTTACATTTCTGAGTTGTGTAAAAGATTTGTGATAAATATATATATATATATATGTTTGGTTTACATTCCAGTTAATTTAATTCCACAGTTGTTATTTTTAGTGTTGCTGGGATTTTTTTGTTTTTGTTTTTAGTTTAAGGTGTTTTTCGAAAAAAAAAATTCCATGTTTATTTCTATTAAAAGCTTATTCTAATGCTAGATAGTGAGGGTTTATATTCTTATAGAAGTCAATATTTTCAAAATGTTCTTTGAATTAATATATAAAATTTGTTTTACATTGTTTACACATTGTAATATGTTTAACAATCTAACTACTAGTGTGTTATGTTCAATCTGTAATATTTTATTAAAATATGTAATCATTATTTGTTACCTAATACTAACTCCAAAAACATAACAAAAGAAAACTTTATTTTTGCTTTAATATTATCTACTAATATTATGATTAATTTGAAAATGTAATTTTATTTTGTTCTTCATAACATAACATTTTCTTCCACATGAATTTCATTGTATCTTAATTAGATTTTCTTTTTTTTTCTGATTGATTTTTTAATTTTTTGGGTTTTTTTTGTTTACATATATGTTGCATCATCATTGTTTATGTGTGAATGTGCTTGAAGATAGGTATTCACGAAATAATAAAATAAATATATTTACATTATAAGGAAGGGTATATATTCTAGAAATTTAAAACAAAAAATTTTTTTCCCTCTGTACCATTGTATCCCCAAAACAATTTTTCTGTTTATTTAAAAACAGTGTACATTGACAGGTTTTGGTTGCATTTGGCATTGTAAAAAAATCACATAATCTATTAATTCAGATTTATCTTGTATATGTATTTTAAATAACCTTTTTTTTTTTTTTTTTTTTTTTGTACCCTTGCCCCCCTGTATAGCAGTATTTTCCCCCTCTAAAACCAGCATTCAGTAACCTGTGTGAACTGACAGGTGTAGGTTGTAAAGGGCTTTGAAGATTATCAGATAATCCTATTAATCCAGATTTACTTTTTTGTTGTTGTGTTTTTGTTTTTGGGTGTGTGTTTTTTAATGACCATGCAGGAATTATTGTATTAGTGTGTACATTTCAGTCATTGTTGTATTATTTTCAAGGCTATACTTTTCATTGAGAGAAAAAAATTTTATGTTTAAAAAAAAAAAAAAAAAAAAAAAAAAAAAAAAAAAAATATTTGGTTTAAATACAAAATATAAACACATTAACTTCTGTGTGATTAATTATGGAAATTTTAAATTCAGTTTATTAAAGTATATAACTGAAATTTTAATCAGATTAATAAATTTTATTATGATTATTATGATTATGATTATTATTATTATTATTATTATTATTCCATAACTTTTTTAAAAAGATTAAAATAATAATAAAATTCACCATTTTTTTTATGTTGTGATCATTACTTTCAAAAATAGTCCTATCACAATTGTATATAATGTATAAGTAAAGGAAAACATTTAATACATCTTCAAAACTATGCATTTAAAATGAATCTGGACAAGATATTTATATTCTTGTGAAGAATTAACTTAAATTATAATTTCTGAGATTGTTTAGATGAAACTGAGGCAATTTAATTTAATAACATTAAGTTTTAATATCAGTGAATGATCATGTTTAGATATCTCTTGAATATGTTTAAAAATTTAACTTGTAAATAAGTGCTGTATATTTCTAAACAAGTATTATATCTGTCTGTGAACATCACACTAACATTTAAATACCTCTTTTAAAATTAATATTACAATATATTATACTTTAAATATTTTTTAAAATAATTTTAAATAATTCACTGCATCTCAGTGTTTTCTTTTAAATATCTGGCTTTAAATTTCTTCAAATATTTCTAAAATATTTCAGTCTAAATATTATCGAATATTTCTAAATATTTCCATCCAAATATCTTCAAATATTAATAAATATCTTGAAATATTTCTAAAACTTTTTTTTATGAATGTCATCAAATATTTCTAAAAACAAAATACCTGAATAACTTAAAATTTTTCTAAATCTGTTAAATATCTGATCAAATAAATGTTTAAGTGCCAATGAAACTCTTTTTCTGGATTAAGAGAGAAATAGATCTTAATATACGGGTTACTGTATCTATCTATCTATCTATCTATCTATCTCTATATATATATATATGTTGAAAATGTTTTAAAAAGTGTTGTATAAATATGTATATGAGGATATCATAGAAATTAATTCGAAAATCATGATTTCATTATTCTGCTGACCTTTTGCAACTAAATTTGTTTTTACTTAATAAAGAAAATAAAAAATAAATAAAAGTTATAAACAACCGAAAAAATGGATTTTGTGAATTTAGAGCAAGGAACAAAACAAATATTTTAATGATATATTTTCATGTTATGTAAAATAATTTAGCATGATTTTATAGTACTGACATGTTTCATTTTGATCAGTTTTCTTGGTGCAGTTTTAAGATAACTTACGAAAATTTGTATGTAACGAAAATAATTGTGTTGTTGTTTATTTGCATTGAAAGTTGATGGTTTACATGTAAATATTGTTTGTGAAATTGTGATACAGTAACTAATTAAACATACATCTCCACAGGAGACAGAATAAAACTGTAACCATCATCTCAGATTTTCTTGTTGTTGTTTTAAAGGAAAATGTGTTTTATTTCATAATACCATCTGTTTTGATCTAGTTGTAATTTATATGGCATCATACATATTAGTTAAGGACTGTGCAGATAGATATGATTATTACCGATGCCATGCACTGGGCTATTTTTTTAGCTGAAAGAGATCTTTTGTACACACCTTCTCATAAACAGAACATATTTTTACAACAGTTTTGATAAATCAGTTACAGGACAGTGGCTGGAATGGGGCAAAAGCCAAAATTAATAAGAAAGCAGAGAAAGACTGTTATTACAAATTTAGCAATTTAAACAATTTTTAAATTTAAAAAAATATATATTTATCATTAAAAATCTTAAAGCATCCATTTTATGTTGTTATATATTTTACTGAAAGGAAATCAATAAATACTGCTTTAATTCAGATAGATGATAAAACCTTTATCTGAACTGAAGTTCTTATGAACAGAGCTATTTCTGATTCTTGAATATTCAGAGATAGCCTGAGAATACAAAATTACATATATATTTCTTATACAACTTATACAAATAGTCTGCTCTATTTTTTATTTTAATGTTTTAATTATTTTGTTCACAAAATAAAGTCTGTGTATGCAAATAAATAAAAAAAACTCCTCAGAAAAAAGTTTCAGATTTTGGAATTTTGCATAAGAGATCTTCAACCCTTATTCCAAAATTACCAGATGTTTGACACCCAACAGCTAGCGCCAGAAAGTAATTAATCAATTTTCTCCTTAGATTTGTTAAAAAAGATGTCCAGTGTTGGAAGATTAATAAATATTCTCTATTCATGTTATTGAACAATACTCATTTAGATTTTTTAATTCAAGGAGAATTAACAATGCCTAAGTAAACATTAAAAGAAGTAATATATAAATGATGTATAATGTGTTTATGCCAAGCTTGGCTTTGTATGAAATTTTGTATCTGGATAGATGCAGAAGTATATTAAATATGAAAAATTTGAGATATAATTTTAAAACAAATTTCAAAACACAGCTTTAGCACTTTTGGTATAAAAAAAATAAAAACAACTAAAAAACAAATAATATTAAAAAAAAATTAATAATAAAAAATAATAATGATAATAACAATAATAATAGTAAAAAACCATAATGCTATTAAAACTTTCTTGTTACTGGTTATTTCTATGAAAGTAACAATCAAAACAAACCAACTATAATTAAATGAAGAAGACAAAATAAAGATGAAATGATTTTAACATTTTATTTTGCACACAGTATCATTTCTATCATATTCTCTTGTTAATATCATGTTGGCCAAATACACATTAATTTAACTATGTACAGTAATATGTTTTGACTGTTATAACAACAGATTTGTTAACAATATGTTTCAAAATTATAATATTTTCATGATAAACTTTCCCCTGCATTTCTTTTAACTATCAGTTGATGAAATATGTTGGTCACGTATCTACAGTATTCAAAAATGTAAATATGTGTATATTTGTGTGTATTTATCAACAGCAATTCTATTTTATTATGAAGATATTTTGAGCATTATCACAAAACAAGTGCATTGGACCATAACAACATACTGAAACAATGACTTGTATAATATTAAACATAACAACATTAATAACAACAATAAATAATATTCCAACAATTTATAGTTTTTATATATTTTACAAATATTGAGGAAAAAAAAAAAAGAACATTGTATATGTATTAGAAATACATTATACATAAATCAGAATATTAAATAGAAAAATAAGTTTAACATGAAATATTAATAAAGATAAAAATAGTTAACATCAAATTCATCACAGCCCATACGACTGTGAAAATACATATCTATCACAAATAATTTAAATATAAACTGGAAGTTGTATATTTTCACATTAATTTTTATTTTATATCTATATATATATTTAAAACAAATTAATATGATTTTATATAAATATAAATAAGGAACATGAAAACATCACAGCCCATGAAAACAGATGAGTATCAACAACTTTTAAAAGATTTTTGTTTTTTTCAGTTAAAGCCGTCCTAAAATAATTATTTAAAAGTAACAAACTCCAACTATAGGCAATTAAAATATCTCTAGACTGCACCTTTTCAGAAATTGTTAAAACATGAAATGATGAAAAGTGACTTAAATTTGATGTCTAATGATATAAATAAGAAATTAAAAAAACCAAGATAAAAACAACTGATTTTGAAAAATAATTACTGCAAAATAAATAAATAAATAAATAAATAAATAAATTAATTAAAAGAATAAATAAATAAATAAATAAATAAAAGAAAAAGAAGAAAAAGTAAGAAAGAAAACAGTCCAGACACATAAAACATACATTGTTGTAAATTATAATCTCTACAAAAAACAAAAATGTGCAGAACTGATCAACTGCTTGAAAAAATATATACACATTAATGAGGATTTTCATTTCCTTGGGCAACATTGTTAACATTTAAGCAATTATAATATTGTGTTGGTGCATTAAAATGTTGATGGTTTTTTTTTTAAGTGTAGGCTTTCAGTCTGTATGAACTCCAGTATTTAAAAGTGGGGAGAATTCTTTCTTATTTCTTAGCCTCTTATCTCTTGTCAGAGTGTATATCTGTGTGTTAGTGTATAAATAACTGGAAGGAAGGAAGAAAGACTAAGAGAAAGAAAAAATGGTTGACTTGTAAGTCGAGTTTATGCAAAGAGAATATCATGAATTCACTGATGTAAAGTTGATAAACAAATAAAAAACATATCTGGGACAGTTAAGTACTTTCACTGACTACTAATCTGTACTTATGGTGACAACTTAATGGTCATTATACACAACAGAATCTCTGATATCACAATTTCACTGGTCCAGTACAATGCATGAGTACTGTCTATTTCTACTATAATTAACAATCTGGCTGTAAGATGGTTACATCCACCTGAACTGTAAAATACATGCATTTTGTCAATAAAACAAAATAAACTCTTGATTAGAGTATGAAAAATTCATAATAATGGTGATGGACATGTATCAAGTGTCATAAACAAAAAGTGAAAAAAAATAATAACTATGCTTTACCCGAGGTCACAGCAGCCATTTGGTAAAGGTGGGTAGTAATAAGTAGAATGAAAAAAACCCAACCCATCCCATACTAATCTAATATGCTCAACCAAATTATAACAAGATATCAGATTCAATATAAAATATGTATCCTTTTACCCCCTTTTCAATATATATTATTTTATTTTACATTTCTTCATTTTATTTCATTTTATGTTATTATTATTTTATTATTAACAGTAAAAAGTTGTAAGAAATTGGTAATCAATGTCAAGGGAACAAAAATAAATAAATAAATAACAAAAAAAACAAAGAAAAAAAAAGAAGAGTAAAATGATAAATAAAAACCTGTAATGTTAATATACTTATGTTTATATATTTCAGCTTATGGTCTTGCAAACAACACATGAAATATTTGATAGGAATCGTGGATAGGGTTTCTGCATTACATTTCTTAAAAATAAATAAACAAACAGCAGACCAGTTTTCAAAGTCACTGTTTTGTTATGATTGAATAATAAACAGTTGATAAGTTATTGAAGACATAACAGTCAGAAATAAAAAAATAAATATCAACTCTACCCTGATGATTTTGACAATGTGGTATTAAAAAAATAATGTAACAGGAGTATTTATTTTTGTTAACATATCATTACATTTCTCAAACATGTAAAAAAAATGACTATAGTTAACAATGTTTGGAGATAGAATATTGGCCGTTACATGTCTACTTTGTATGTATCTATCAGTGGAACAATCACACACAATGAAAATTGACAGTTCTATAAATATTGTATACTAGTACAGAGCAATGCTTCTTAAACTATTTCACTGTCCTTTGCCTTTGTCTCATTTAAAAAAAAAAAAAAAAAAAGACGTGCATTCATTAACTTGCAGAGTCTTGTCACTGCTTTCTTTGTCTTTGGAAACATAAAACTGTATTAGTTATTTCAGTCTCTGTTGTTACAATATCACTTTCCTGACATTTGCGTGATCTCAATCAATACCAAACTCGTGATGCTGTATTATTTCAGTCACTGTCCATTATTTCAGCGTCAGGCAGCACAAAATCATGTCAGTCTTAGTCAACAGAAAACTAACTTAATTAACTGATTCTTTCAGCCAGTAGAAAAATGTCTTACTGAACAGTCTCGCCCAATAGAAAACAGATTTACTTGATGGTTTCAGCCAATAGCAAAATGACATACTGTACATTTCAGCCAATAGAAAAATGACTTACTGAATGGTCTCAGCCAATAGAAAAATGACTTACTGAATGGTCTCAGCCAATAGAAAAATGACTTACTGAATGGTCTCAGCCAACTGATTTACTGGATAGCCCCAGCCTGCAGAAGCCTGTCAAAAATTTAGTTATTTGGATGACTTCATTCAACAGAAAATTTAATTACTGGATAATCCAAGACTTTACGAGATGATGATATTTTTATTTTGGTTTAAGAGCAGACATTTCACTGGACAGGACTTCAGTGATATGAATGCAGCGTTTGGCATCTTCGATATTCATTCGATTTAAGGCTAATTCTGCAGCTTCTCTCACATTCTTGATTGGATCGTTTCTCCTGAAAAATAAAAACAGTGACAAATGAAATTATTTGTTCTATCATTAATTCAGTTATTATTAATTTTTTTGTTCATTGATTTAAAAAAAAATTATTTTGTATTAGTTTATATCTGAAATCAAATAACTGACTCTAGGATAAAACTGATTTTAACAAATATATTTTAGATATTTAAACAACAATTATAATAAATATAATAATTTCCGTGACAATTATCATAATTATAATAAACCAACAAAATTGCAATTTAAATAATCATAAAATAATAGAAACACAAACAAAAAGAAAATATTCTTACCATCTGTCAACGACGTGACTGACAGCTCGAACTGCTTTGAGTGAGCCCAGTGATAACAGAGCACTTTCTCTGACCAGTCTGTCCTCATCTTCCAGTAATCCAACCAGCTTGTCCACTGTGTCCTTTCTGTCCTTGCCTGAAATACCAAAGTCACCTTTTCTTTTTATACTCATTTCTTTCACTAACTTCAGGTTTCCTCAGCTAATACCAAAAAGGTAACTCAACCTTTTTTTAATTTATATTTTATGTGGTTTGTAGAAATAGTCTTAACAATATTTCATATACTTCCTAGTGACTGTAAAGATGATTTTTCTCTTTTGGTATATTTAGCTCATGTTGTCTGAAGAAACTGGGAAATTGAGTGAACTGTATTTCCATATGTTTCTTTGTGATTGATTGTAAATGTTTACTTTTCACTGTTGTTATATTTAATTTATTCATAAATTTCCTCTTGATAGTAATGTTTCTCTTTTATTACAGTTTGTTTGAAATAGCCTAACTATATTTTGATTATATTTCCTATTTATTGTTTTTCAACACCAGCATCTGCTAATTATAATGGTTTATAAAAACAAACTGTTTATGAGAAGGCACAAAAACTGATAAATTCTTTTTGTCTGTGATGTTATTTAGTCTGAAAAATTTTGATTTTGAAATAACTTAGTCAGTTTGTTAGACTTTATTTTTTATTTCTATTTTTATTTTTTTTACAATTAAATGAATAAAATGACCACATTAAAAAAGAGTAAATGGAAGATGATATGCAGTCACTTCACTGAGTTTGTTTGATGCCTTTAACTTAATTATGTTTAACACAAAATGCTAGTAACAGTGGTATCCGATATGAATTTATTTTATAAATGACAGAGCTTTGAATTTTCAGTGGAGGTGACAGAATGTTAAATAACGACATTTTTAACAGATTAATTAAAATGTTAAATAACGACATTTTTAACAGATTAATTAACAAACCTGCTTTAGACAGAGCTATGGCTGCCACTGCTCTGATGTTTGGATCATCATCTTTCAACATCTCAGTCAATCCAGAAACAATTGCCGGAAAAGTGAATTTTCCTACAAACCAAACACATATAAACTGTTATTATTCATATTATGAAACCACACCATATAAAGTTTATTCTTATACAACAATTACAAACATTTTAAGAGCAGACATGTCAATATTTTATAGTTATTTAGAGCTGACAAACTTGTACGTACCAAGACTCTGAATGGTGGTCATTCTCAAGGTGCTGTCCATGTCGATGACTTCTCTGAGTGAGAGGTAAGCAATTGTGTATTCCTCCAGGTGATGGTAGAAGCAATGTGGATCTGCAAATGGGTTGTTGGATATCACTCTGTCATAGGCCACCTTACTGACTGTCTTGTTCAGGTTGAAGATGTCTTTGTACATGAGGTTCACAAAGAGTTTCTTCTTGTCTTCAGAATAAGCTTTTATGAGTTTTTCCCCATAGTCTTTGAGAAACGCTTCTTTGAAGTCGGTGAATGAAACTTCGGTTTTACCTTTGAAATGTCGATCCCAGAAGTCATAGCTGAGTCCTGTAAAAATGTTTAATTTAATGTTATAATTATCAAGATTTTTAATGATGATAATTATGGTTTCTACTCTTACTAATTATCTTTTATATCTAATATATGTATAAATAGGAAAGAACTTTTTTTTCTGTCTGGCACAAGAATAATGGTGCAATACCTAAACCCTTTATTTTTATAAAACATATTTTTAGTTACATCACTAAATAACATGAAAGTATATAAAATGTGATGGCCATCTAATATCTTAAATTTAAATAAAAGTTTTCAATTTTGTGAGGCATAGGCATGATTATACTTTATAAGATATATAACATTCTTGTATCAGACAATGGTATATTTACAAGTTTTACCAGAATAAGAGCACCTATTTAGAAATAAAGATTAACATATACTTGGCTACTTGGATATATTTAATATAATGAGTATCAATGAAAGTTAACAGATATATTATCTAGATGTGTTACCTTTCATTTTTGGATCTTTGGTAGCAGCAACATCAGAATTGTCTGTACAACAGTCATCTGACTGAAGGTCAAGGCCATGTGTAAAGCTCATTTGAAAGTTCATGCCATGAGTGTGAAAAGTTCCATCAACAAACTCATGCTCTGTCATTTTTCGCCTTTCCATCTCTTGTTTAATACAGGTTATTAGAGCTGGCATGTTTTCTTCATAATGTCCCTCTTTAAACACAAACGTCCAGTTGATTTTAGCCAACATCAGTTGCCTGGTGTTAGAACAAACATAAAATTTAAACTGTAATAAATCAGCATAGATAAATAATTGCTCAACTGAAACAAAATATAAAGGTGTATGAGCAAAAATTTAAAAAGCTGTATGTGTCTTACATTATACATTAATATTAAGTATGTTAGAGTGATGATAAATCATCATTTTAAATTTAAATAAAAGATGTTTAGTATTCCTTTCTCTATAATGGGAAAAGCACATATTTATAGATAAAGAATTCACAGCCTCAAGCTTTGACCAAAACGTACCATATAAAAGTTTTTTTTCTATTCTCTATTCTTTCTAACAGGAAAAGCACACATTTATCAACTGTCTTTGAGGCATTCACACACTCAAACTGTTTTCTAACTTTCTAAGAATACTCACGTTCCTCCACTGAGCTTTGAGCCAAGATCATGGAATGGACTCAGACCAATGGGGAATATGCCAGAGTTTGAGATGTAAGCCAGTGCAAGTTCATCATTTAGCTGTTTGTCATCAGCTGAACTTTCACTAAGTATTGGTATGAATATCTGCAAGCAGAGAAACTGTCACTTTAAGAGGCAGTTGATGTGTATAATCAATTGTCTTCCTCCCAGTGTAAAGAAATAGAAAACTCTATTAATTTGTGTCTGTGTCTGTTGGAGTTTTTGTATAAATAACAGTGCATAAAATGTTTTTGAATCATATTAATTTTTAAAGGTAATAAATTATCACTTATTGAACTTAAGATTAGTACATTACAAAGTGTAGTATAAAATAAAGAAAAGAACAAGAAAAAATTAGATCTAATGGTATTAACAAAGATATTGCTTAATTAAACAGAAAGTAGAGACATTGCAATCAAGGACAGAAAAAGCCAGCATTCCTGCTTCATTGCTACATAATTATCATTTATTATTAACAAAGGATGACCTCCAGTAAATTGTTTTTAAAACTACACCACAATGGAGTTTAATTAGGCTATTTTTGATACCATAAAAATCAGTTACCAAATTTTTTTAATAAATCTAGATCAGCAATTATCAACCTTTATTTATTTATTTGTTCTTTTTTTTGGGAGGGTGGGTGCACAAGTTCATCTCAAGTTCTATGATCCCACTCAGAACAAGGACAAAACAGACAGATAAAAATTTCCATTCTCATATTAGGAGTAATTAATAATTTGATTTATCATTACAAGTGATCAGAAAACTAAATGAACAAACCTTGCAGGCCAAGATAGCTTGACTTTTCTGCTGTCCCACTGATGCCGGGTCTGTAGAGGGACTTGAGTACCACACAGAGAGATTTGATGATCTGATTGTATCTGTCAAAAAAGAAAATCAATAACATATTAAACTTATATTACTATTTGTAACAAGAAGAACGATGAACAAAAATACAATCAAAACCCATAGAAACAGTTATACACATCCACATAATAAAACAAATTACTTCTGTCAAGTCCTTAGAGATTTATATCCTTGGTAAGTCTTGATAAGCAAATGCAAAAACTCCATTACTTTTATAATTATTTATATGTTTACTTCTGTCTGAAAACCAAAAGTATTTAGCTGAACCATCATTAAGCGTCCATCCATCCAAACTATTAGTTCATTACAGATTGTCTAGTCGGCACAATGACCAATAGAAACCCTTCTGCATTTCACAGATTAGAAATTTCTTGCATCATCTATTGCATTTAACTGAATAAAATCTGTCTGTACCTGTGAGACGTCTGACGAAGTGAATGTCTGCTGGAGTATAGGCTATGACAACATCATTGACAGTTGGCTGGAGGTTGTCGGAACTGGACATTATGTCAGTGGGTGATTCTGGTCAGCACTTTCAAAGGACTGTGAGTTCTTCAGACTCTTTCGTTCAGACTTGGGTCTTGGAGAAACTGGTGTGTTTGCACCACTGTACTCGCCAACACTGGTTGGCTCAATTACTGTAAAACAGTAACAAATACTACTACTAATGAATAAACACAAAAACAAATAACTGAGTTATACTAGGTTTGTTTATAAATATATAGTCAAACTGGCACAGAACTAGCAGACATGGAACCTCACATTAAATAAAAATAATAACAATGTACTTATTAAAAATACAGAAACAAATCAAGAAAACACTATAAAAGGAAAATTCACATACATCACTCATCAAAAAAATATAATAAAAATAGAAAAATAAATAAATAACAAATTAATAAAAAAAGCTATCTTAAATGACAGCCATTTTTAATGAACTATGTTTCTCCATTCTGAAGTTATATTTCAAACTAATATAACATATTTTATCCAAATTACACACACACACACACGCACACACACACATATCACACACTAACCTCTTCTCTGAAACTAAAAATCAAGGTTCTTTCCTTACCAAAAGGTTATTAAGTAAATATTAACACATTTAATTTATTTGATGTTGTTAATGATTTTCTGGTAACCAACTAAGAGATTGCCTTTCCAGCTACACTTCTTAATATAATTTGTTTAAAAATCTTCTCTGGAGATTAGAATGCATATCAGATAAATTAAATGAAATAAAAAGCAGACAAAATACTAAACCAGCTGGATCGTTTATATTAATTATATCTAGAAATAGATTTTAATATACAACCATCGATGTGCTTTGAATGAACTAGCCAAATGCTTTACTATTTTTATTTATTATTATTATTATTATTATTATTATTATTATTATTATTATTATTATATGTTTATTATTATTTTATTATTTTTATGTGTTTTTTTTTTTATCATTGATGAATGGTTCAAAATGCTGAATGATGAGATGTGTGATTTGGGATGATGTACCTGACACACCTTGACACACCTTGTCACACCCAACACATGAACACAACACTGTATAATTATATATAATATTGGATTTTAATAAAGTCTCCTTCTACCAAATAACACATAAGATAAAATAAGCACAGTAATATATCAAACCAAGAAACTACATCTACCAAAGAGCATGTTAATATAATGAGCATCTGCAGTTCACTTAATTTACCAAGAGTAATTTCCAGAAAAAAAAAAAAAAAAAAAAATCAATAATGCAGACATATAAAAGACATATTAATCTAAAAGTGCAAGTTGGTTAAATGAAAATCATCATACACTATTTGTGTTTTCCTTAAGTAAAAAGAAAAAGAAGATAGTAGCTACTGCTTATTTGATCACTTTGTGAAGTATTATCTATAATTGTATCACTTAGGACTAATATTACTGGTAATTAAGTGTCTGTGAAGATACAGCAGTATTAATATTTACATCAACAGGAATTTGAAGATAACATAAACCTAGAAAATGAGAGAGAGAGAGAGAGAGAGAGAGAGAGAGAGAGAGAGAGAGAGAGAGAGAGAGAGAGAGAGAGAGAGCAAGTAAAGTATCTGCTACTGTTTGATTTAAAAACAAATTAGCAAAACCCTTGTATGGCAGCTCTATCTCAGATTACTCATCATTTCTCAAACTCATTATTTCCCAAGTAAAGAATTACTCTTCCTGTCTGTAGTAATTAGTAATAGATATGCAATCACATACATGTATACACAAAAAGACAGACTGTTGATAAGAAATAAATATTTAAATCAGTGCCATTCTGGGCTGTAAATTAAAAACTCTGTAAATGTCAGATTTATGTGAAAATAAGACACAAAATCAGATTCATGTGAAAAGTTAATATACAGCATCTGAACATATTATAATAAATATTAATGGCATCTATAATTTAGGTTTTAATTTTTATTGCTTTTATTCATAGCTTTTATAAAGTGGTAAAAGAAACATACAGATAGATTCACACACTCAAAAACAAATGTGTGTGTGTGTGTGTGTGTACACATATGTAAGCATGAATGTAAACACAGACACACACATACATATATATATTTTTTTTTTTTTTTTTTAGAGGTACGCACTTCACTTGGCTTTTGACATTTACTTATGTTAGTGTGGATGGAATAGGAATTTGCCATATGTTCCTTTTTAGTTTATTTAAGAAAAGATTAAAGATTTAGTCTTTTTGTGAATGAACAGAACTAAATTACTATACTGAAATTTCCATACATGCACATGCAAGAACAAATCACACACACACACACACATTTCTTGAATAAATATTACTTATTATAATACCTAGTGAATTTGTGTTCATTTGTTGTTTTTAAATACAAAACAGTTCCAAGGTAGGAATATACTACAGGCAAACATACTTATTCAGTCAACTTTTCCGTATTTATAGATATGTATAATAATGTCCATACAATGGAAAATAACTATTCTCAAATACTAGAAATATTTACTAAGCAGACCAGAAAACAGGAGCATGATGAAGGGACATATCAAATAAAAATATGAGAATGATTTATGTCATGAGAATTTATGTTTTTTTTTGTTTCAAAATAAATATGTAACTGGAGATTTAAGAAAATATTTTTAGCATTAATGGCATTTATTGAATATGTAATCCTAAATTTCAATAGTTCTGTTTTTTCATATTTTATCCAGTGTTTGTAGTAAATGTATTTGCAGCAAATATATAAGAAATCATTGAAAGCATCACATTCAGTTTTTTAAGAAAATAATAACAATACTACTACCACTACTACTACTACTACTACTACTACTAATAATAATAATAATAATTATAATTATTATTATTATTCATAAATAAATCAGTAATAATAAATATTAGTATGGATAATGGACAACACATTACATTTTATTTTTTTTTTATATATATATATTTTTTTTCGACATATTGACTGAAATTTTTTTTTTTTAAATAAAATAAATTTTTAAACAAATAATTTAAAAAATAAAATTTAATAATATAATAAATAAATAAATGAAAATAAAAAATGAACATAATATTAACTCAAACTTCTCTGCCCATGTAAATATCTAATTAATAAATGATTTTTAAAACATTTCATGAACTAGATATTCAAAACTAATAGATCAAGAACATTTTTTTCAACTTAAGGAATTGAAAAAGAAAAATTAATTTCCATAAAGGTTTAAATACAAATGAAATTATGTCACATACGACTTTAAAACATTTAACACAACATTATGAACTACATGTATGTTTCTCACAACAGTTATTATCTGACAGAATATACTGTATTTATGTTCAACCACCACCAGTACCACCACAATAACAACCTTAACCACACATTTAACAATACAAACTATATATACACTTCACTAATACTTATATAATCTGACATTACCATGACCAACATCACATTAACAACAACATCTTAATCCTACATCATATAATCTGAATAGAACCTAACATCAAATATCATGTATTTATGTAAGCCTTCACCAAAATCACTGCACCATAATCATCATCAACAATGAAAACATCATCATCTATCTACATATTAAGAACATAGATTTATAATCTGAAAGATTATGTAAAATCAACAATGTCCCCTCCCCCACATCTAACACTACATAAGCTAGATATAGATTTTCACAACAATTACAATCTATCAACAGAATATCATATTTATGTAACATTATTATACCAACAACAAAAATAGAATCAATGTAACACTATATTAACAGATGTAGGTTCATCAAAACAATTATGATCTGGCAGAAAATCAAAATACTACTACTTTATATATATATTGTATCTGAATAGTAAAGCTGTATTTAGTTTTTGTCAAACCCAATAACCAAACAAATTAACAACAGAAAAGATATTTTAAAAAAAGTAATAAAAAAAACTTAAAAACTGTAGATGAAAAACCCTCCCCCACAAAAACAACAACAAATAATAAAATAAAATAAAATGAATAATAATTATAATTAAAATTAAATAATTAAACAAATAAATAAAAACAATATAAACTGATATAATAAATATCCAAGCACTAGATTTTTAATTTTTTTCATTATTTATTAAAATTTGATTTATTTATTTTCGTAACTGTTTTGAAGAAAGAAAAAAAAACAAGAAGAAAAAAAAAAATACAATTTACATTGTAGAAAAATAATGGCCAGCAAATCACCAACATAACATGAATCATGCACTGACAGTCAGTCAATCACCTAAGCAACAGTGTAACAGAAACACAACACAGATCCAGGAAACATGGATCTTACTGTTAATTCTTATTCCTGCTCTTGCAGTAGATTTTCCTCTCGACGAGCCTGCACACCCCATATTCCACAAAGTCCCGGTAGACAGAGGGCTTTGACCATTTTCACACACTAGGCATAATCAGTGTATGACAATTCTGACTAGAAATCAAGAATAGTAATTAAAAAATAAATTAAACAATGGTAAACAGGCATGGACTACTGACACAAGCAGTAAGTAATGAAAAAGTTGCTAATGAAATGACAATTCTGGAACAGCTAAATCAATGACTGTGAAACACACACACACACACACACAAAGAAAGAAAAAGACAAAATGGACCAATAATGGAAGATCTCAAATTGCTTTATTTGCTTTCTCTATTAGGACAAACGAGAAAAATCTGTTTATATGTAATTAAGTATTAAACTCTTAATATTACCTACAAAACAGAATTAACAAGAACTATTCTGAAATGAATTATTATAATTAGTACCTCTCATTCATTTCTTCTTTTTTTTTTAATTATGTTCTTAAAGACAACCTGCGGCACAAAACAACAGGTAGTTCAAGGCATTGTTATTGTCAGGGTATGTAAAGTAATTATATTTCATTTAATCTTGCCTTTATTTTATATAGAAAGATTATGTCTCAAATATAATGTCACTCTGTAAACAGCTATTAGGACAGGTTTAATCATTTGATTTGAAATTCTCAGAAAGATGATTAAAAACATTGTAGGATGATGAAGATTTATTATGAGCCAAAAGAAAACATTTTTCTGCATTTATATCAATCAGTAGTTATTTTATATGATTCAAAGAATTTTATTTTAATTTTTTTGTTTTTGTTTTGTTTTACAGTGTTTTCTGTACTGTAGCTAAGTGGGTGAAAAACCAAAACAACAAAACAAAATGAAAATAAAAAGTAAAATAATAATAATAATAATAATAATAATAATAATAATAATAATAAATTTAAAAAATAAAATAAAAATGAGTAAATAATAAAATTTAAAGGAAGCAAAATAAATAACATCTGAATACAATTTATAAAGAATAATTATGTAATATCAGCTTAATATGAACTTATTTCTAAATGTCAAGAATGGGAAAAAAAAAAAAACACCTCTGTGCATATTAAATTATTGTCATACTTTATTATTAGTGTGATAACTTATCAGTAACCCCCCCATAAAATAAAATAAATCAAGTAATATTATACAAAATCTATATTTAGGCAATTTGCTGGAGATAGGCTTTAAAAAATACAGTCAAAATCTTTGAATTTATTGTAAATTAATACCACCAACAGCATAAAAAAAATATCTAAAAACTAATTTTCTTTGACACTATTTAATAACAGATCTATAAAATTTGTAAATATTTTATCATCATCATCGTCATCTTCTTCTTCTTACAGATGGATGTATCTTAATACAGATCAGCCACAGAAACCAATTCATCTGAGATCATAAATATATCTAGAAATGGTTTCATTAAATAGTAAAAATCAAAACCCACTACTGTAAGCCCCTCTAATCAAAGGTATTGATGGAAATTAATGTATTTTGGTTAGTGAAGCTTGCCATTAAAGGTTTCAAATCAATCCCAGATTTCAGCTTGATTCACTTTTATTTTTTATTCCAAAGAAGTGGTTTAGAAGTTTTCTACAGACGCAAATAGAAAATAAATTCTAAATGACATATGTTAATCTGGTTATTGCCTTCATAAGTTATTGCCTTCTGCTAAAAAACAGATGAAAAAGTCTGGGAAATGTTTCTTTAACAGTTCAAGCAAGTTAGGATCATGAAGCCATAGGAAATATCTGGGAATTTTATTTTAAATACTGATGAACAATATTTTCATTATTTAATAAAAGCTTCAGTTCTATTCAAATCAAAGGAAATGAAAGTATCTTTTAGTATACCAACCTTAATATTAAAGGTCAGTTTACAAGCATAATTATAATATTAAGAGCTGTGTAGCTGCCGTTTTTCTTTTGTTTTTTTGAAGAGGTTGGAAATGCCATTTAAAGACATAATAATAAATAATAATATAATACAGTACAGTGAAAAAACAACATTAAACAAATATCAATAAAATGCAACTAAGAAACCAAACTCATCACTAATATCTTTTTTCCTAATATAGTCAGAGATAATATACACTAATGTGTTTTCTAATAGTTATGAAACATATTTTAATATTTATAAAATAACAACATGAGATAAAAAATAAAAATTTAAAAATGGAATAGATAATAGGAAAACAACTGAGGCACTAGGTAGCTTTGTCACATAGATTATTAAGGTTATGACAGATTTATAAGGAAAACAAAATTTACATATATATTACAACAACAGTAGATTCACTTAATTTCTAATGAATGAATTAATGAATAAATGTTTAATAACAACCCAGCACAAAAAAGACTGAGTGTTGGGTGTCAGGTACCATTAATATATAATTAAATAGTAAAATAATATTCAAATATTCAAAAGTATATAGAACACAGTATAAAGAGCTGCACAAAATATAAATATCTCATAAAATTTATTATAAAAAGATGTTTCCTATAAAAATATCAATAAAAAAATCAGGTGGAAATGAAACAATTCATATCTAATAGGACACATGTGTATAATATTCTACAGGAAACAAAATTAAAAAATCCAGATTTAATAATAATAATAAAAGATAGTTGTTAATTATTTATTTACTGAATACCTATATACATAATAAAAACATTTTAAATCATAAGCATATACATATAAAATTTTATTTCTCAATATTGTAAAACCATACTGAAATAAAATTGATAGACACCTCAGAAAATATGAGTATATTGTAGAATCGCATCATACTGAGTATTAGCTGTTAACCAAAACAAGGATAATGGCTTCTTGCAAGTACTAATTATGATAAAAATAGAATTCTGCTCAAGAATAACACCTGTTCCAATTATTTAACATCCAATTGTACATTGATTGCTTCCATGTTCTGTCTCACATAAGTGACTATTTTCATCAATATTGTCCTTGATTTATCAGGAACATTAGTGAACATATAATCAATCTTGTGGAATAATTATTTGAAAGCTCTGTGATGTTCCTTTAAGCTGCCTTTTCTTACAACTGCTTTAATTGATATAACTATGAAACATGCTGTTATTTAATTATTAATGGTTAAAAATTGAGTCTGTTGCAGTGACTTTAATTATTTATAATGCCAGTAACCTTACAGCACCCCATTTCTTGCTGTCAATATGATTAAAAACTGCCTACAGTTATATTCTGACAGAAAATCAAAATAACACTATTTTGACAGTGGAATTGATCCATCATATCATAGGATTTAGGAAAAGAAAAATAAATTTATAAAATAAAACAGTCATGAAAACATAATGTGGTGAGCTAACTTGAAGCAAAGTAAAAGAAATATTCGTTCATTTTGGCTGGTCTGTTTCTGAACATTAAAAAAGTATCATTATGATCATGTCATCGTAAAATGTGTTAATACGATAGATAGAAGATCTGTTCCGTGTTGTCCAGAACTGGCAAAACACTGAAGTCCCAGGGAACTTAAATGTAATATTTTAAGAACTAAATCACAGCTTTGGATTCCTCTTTGCGTACTTAACACAACAGGCTACTGATCAATTACTTTCATGTCTAAGACAAACTAATTAGCTTACCTGATATACAGCAACGATATAACTGTCATCTATCACATAGATAAGTTGAACGGAGAAGATAAATTGTGTATTTCAGCGATCCTGCCTAGTTACATTGATAACTGCGCACTGACAAATTCCCCGCAACTATGCTAATTAGTAGTAGTACTTTTCATGACCAGTCTATGATTCCTTCTGCTATTTCTGGTTTTGCACAACACTACAAAATGGCAAGTGGATGTCGAATTTTGTGCAAGTCTTCTTCGAGGTTTCTTTGCGCTCGTGCAAAAAGTATGATTATAATTACGTTTAACATAGACATCATAAATGTATCAGAAAATAATTTAGAAAGAAATAGCCAGATAAAGTTACTTCTGCACTTTGACTCTTTAAAGATGCGTAATCATATTGAAAGTACCCTATCAGTATCACATTTCTTAATGACATTTAATACTGTAAACACACACACACACACACACACACACACACACACACACACACATATATTCAGAGAGGTTTGAAACTTGTAATTCCATTTAAATTAATAATAATAATAATAATAATAATAATAAAAAGAGAAAGAAGAAAAAACTGAATTATATAAATATGTATTGTAAATTATTAGATTTTTTTTTTTTTGGTGTGATTAGTATCTCTTTATCTCAACCTTTTTAAATAACTGCATATAACACGAACAGTATGAATTGTAATTAAGCATTTACAAAAAAAAATGAACTGCCTTGATTTCAGATATCCGATTAAATCATAGATGTTTTAGTGGACTGAATGAACTTCCAGAAACCCATCAGCTTCTTCAGAAAACATGTCATGATTTTGCAGATAATGAACTGGTGCCCATTGCTGGACAAATTGACAAAAATCACACATTTCCAAAAGATCAGGTTAAAAATATTATCAGTGTTAATAAAGTCAAATGACCTAAATAAACTGGATACTCATTTGCATACTACCAAATTCTGCTATATTCCTCTTACTGCCTCTCTCCCTATCTAACCCTCTGTGTGTCTTTGTTTTTTATTTTTTTATTTTAAATATTTACCATATTTGATTAATATTAAGAAATAAAATTGTGTTTGCAGATAAAGAAAATGGGTGAGCTTGGTTTGATGGGTATGAATGTGTCGGAGCAAGAAGGAGGTTCAGGTCTGGACTATTTGGCGTATGCAATAGCCATGGAGGAAATAAGTCGAGGCTGTGCATCTACTGGCGTCATCATGAGTGCACACAATGTAAATATTTTCATTATAATTTCTTTTTAATCATATCTAACCACAGAACACAAAGCAGTCCCTCTACAGGAAAGTAACAGTAGCTAAGTGAGAGATTTCTGTGTAGTTCCTGTCTTGTAGTATTAAAGTCTAATAGCTGTTAACTGTTAATATGCAAAACAATCACACATCAGATTATTGGCTTATATTTCATTATGTTATATATTTAACATTTTTGGTTTAACAACTACAAAATATTTTTGTGTGCATATATGTTTATAGACATATCTTTGAGAAAATGTCTATGGTTTGCTCTTTCTCTCTCTCTCATTCTATCTCTCTTCCCTTACCTCTCTCTCTCTCCTTCTCACCCTCTTTGCTCTGTTTACAATTCAGTTTCTTATGAAAAAGGCTAAGCTCAATCCAAATTTCTGTTGACAGTCTCTCTATCTTGGTCCTATTAAAACATATGGAACAGATGAACAAAAAGAGAAATTTCTGAAGCCATATCTAACTGGTGAAAAAATTGGTTGTTTTGCTCTAAGTGAACCAGGTATGGTTACATTTTCTTTTTTTTCTGATAAAGGAAAAGTACACGAATGATAAAAATAACTGATTTAAAATTAATTGCTTAATATTTCTGCTTTAATTAAAATAGAATTGAGTTATTACCAATTATGCATTATTCACTAATGCATTAATTTAATCTTTTTTTTTTTTTTAAATAGTATGAATTATCCAGTCAGAATTACATTTTATATAGTTTCATATTTTGACAAGCCTTTAATGCGGAGTTTAATTGCTTTTAAATAAATCATACTAATAACATATTCATAGATATGATTTCATTAAATTAAAGTTATGTATTTTCAATATTCAGCTAGAAACCTTTGGATATTTACATAATAAAATATATTTTCAAATACATTGCCCATTATAAAAAGAAAATAACATTATTTTCTTTCTTTTTCTCGCTTTCTCTTTTTCTTTTTATCCTTTACATATACATGCAACTAACGCAAATGTCAAATTACATAGGCATTTAACATATATGACAGCATAACTCTGACAGCTACATTTCCAATGGTTTTGAGGAAAATAACATTGAAGGTCATAATAGGGCTGGGGTCACTGCACATTACAGATACAATAGTTCAGCATCATATTATTCTTTTTCTCAAAATTGTTAGTTATACACAATGTACTTTACCACAGCAGTATATTTTGTGCAAAAATGCTTATCTTTGTGTGTGTATGAGTTCATGCACATGTCCCCCATTTGTGTGTATGTTTAATTTTGTGTATATTATTGTTTTAAACATGAACCCAGTGTGTAAAAAGAATTAATTAAAATTTCAGGTAATGGCAGTGATGCAGGAGCTGCTTCTACAACAGCCAAACTTGATGGTCACACCTGGGTTCTGAATGGAACAAAATCATGGATAACCAATGGCTATGAAGCAGATGCTACTGTGGTTGGCATATCGTTTAATTTTTTAATATTTAAAAAATAAATTAAAATTAATTATATATATATAATTATTATTATTATAGTAAAATATTAATTAAATTTTTATTTATTTATTTATTTATTGTTTTTTTTTTATTAATAATAATTATTGTTATGTAAATTTTTGATTATTATTATTATTATTTTCAGTTATTGATAATATTTTAATTTAAAAAAATATATATTCTTTTTGTTATAAATTGACAGTCTAATTAGTATGATTCAACGATATTAAAATCCTAATTTCATCTCTTTAAATTAGCTCTTTATTTAAAATATGTAACAGAAAAGATATAAAGATAAATCACCTAAGAAATCTTTCATAAATCCAGTGTAATGTAATTTTTTTTTTTAATATTTAATTTTTATATCTCAGGTATTTGCTACTACAGATAAAAGTAAAAAGCACAAGGTAAGCCATTTAGTATGTTTTTGCATACAGCTATATCTCTGTGTAATATCTGATCTTTATTAGAAAAAGAAATTGTTTCAAAAATAAAGAAAAACCAAAATGATTTCTCTTGCCTGATTTTTTAATATTTATTTTATTTTATTTTATTTTATTTTATTTTATTTTATTTTATATATTATTATTTTTATTTATTTATTTTATTTATTTATTCATTTATTTATTTATTTGTTTGTTTGTTTATTTATTTATTTATTTATTTATTTATTTATTTATTTATTTATTTATTTATTTATTTATTTTGTGCATGAAACATTATTTTTTAAACAGTACTCTCTGCCACAGTATTGTTTTCATTCTGTCATAATTTCCATCAATTGTTCAATTAAATATAATGATTTTTTTAGGGTATTAGTGCCTTTTTAGTGCCTAAACCAACTCCTGGGTTGTCACTTGGAAAAAAGGAAGACAAACTTGGCATCAGGGGGTCTTCTACCTGTAATCTTATATTTGAAGACTGCAGAATTCCAGCAGAAAACCTTTTAGGAGAGCCAGGCTTTGGATTCAAGATTGCCATGGTAGCATGCTTTCTCCACTTAGCATCTGTTTATACATAGTAGTAATATCAAGCTAATTTTAAGCATGGTTATTAATTTATTTGTTTTTAAAATGTAGACAGAATTAGGTTTTAATATTTTTCAGTCTGGATGTAATAATTTCTTTGATTTTTTTCTGACTGATTATAAATCTAAATCAGTGCATTTTATATTTTGATTAAAAAGAAGTATTTAGTTAATAAGGATTTGTTTTCTTTTTAATTTTAAATGGTTAAACTGTATTAGAGATGTTTCTTACATATATATATATATATATGTATGTATATTATATATGCACTTAAGACCTTCTGGCTCCAACCCCTCAATATATATATCATACCTGTGCGCACACACATACACACAAATACAGACATGCAACATAGACTTGTATTTTATATAACAAAAAATAATAACACAGCTGCAGTAAAAATAGTAATAACCATATCCCTAATGGTAGTATAATTTGTATATTTTTCTTATATATGTTTGCTATTTATGGAATAATGTTGTTTTTTTTTGTTGTTTTTTATAGAAAACTTTGGATGATGGTAGAATTGGGATTGCAGGACAAGCTTTAGGAATAGCACAGGTATGTTAATTATGTTAATTAAAGCTGATAAGTTACATGTAATATTAAAATTTTATTTATGATATAAAATTAAAACTTGGTATATAAAACAAGTATTAAGAATATTTTAACGTTCAGGGATTAGCAACTTATGACCTTCATTAGTATTTAATATCTTTATTCTTAATATGTTTAATACAGAAGGTTTTAGATACATGCCAATATTCTGTGTTCTTGATTTTTTATACTGAAAATGTAAGTACAGAGAAATATTTTTGCCATAAAAAAAAATGCTGGGCTTTATTCTACAAATGAGTAATAAAATATTTATTTTTTTATTATTATTATTATTATTTTTATTTTATTATTATTTTTTTTAAATTATTATTTTTTTGTTTTTTTAGGCTGCCTTAGAGTGTGCTATTGAATATTCAAAAACAAGAATAGCATTTGGTTCTCCTATTGCCAAATTACAAGCTATTCAGGTAAGCTGATACTATTCACTGCATCTTTTCTAATTATATAATATCTAGATATACCATATGTTATCTACAATGTGTGTGTGCGTGTGTGTGTGTGTGTGTGTGTGTGTGTGTGTGTGTGTGTGTGTGACATATTATTATTCAAGTACAAACACATAAGTTCATTATATTTAAATTCCTTAATGATTTTAGATCTGTATTTCAGCTAAAAATAGCTGACATGGCTCTTAAACTTGAAAGTTCTCGACTTTTAACATGGAGGGCAGCAGTGCTGAAAGATGCAGGGAAGCCATTTACAAAGGTATTTTGTTTAAATTCTTCAAAGTGTTAATTGCAGCAGTATTAATAAAGCTATTATTGTCATCATACATTAATTTGTTTACTTTAAGTTTATAAACTTTATATTTGGTACAGATTTTGTGAACTTACCTAGGCTGTATGCAGTTCATATTTAGTTATATTGGTTTTCTGCATTTAGTCAAGATTTTAAATATTAGAATATTTAATTGTTATTGTTTTCAAAATGTTTATTGTTGTTCTTATTTCATACATATTACAGATTTAATATAAAATTAAAACCACTTTTGTTTTCAGGAAGCAGCCATGGCTAAATTAGCAGCATCTGAAACTGCTACTTTCGTTGCTCATCAGGTATATCAGATTTATTCATTTTTTAATTCCAGTTTCATTTAGATACTTATTTTCTAACAATTTTTTTGTTTATTGTTGCGGTTATAGTTTCTAACATTTGTTTTTGGCTGTTGTTGCTGCCTTATCCTTTGTTAATTATTTATGGTTATTTTTGATTATTTCAGTGTATCCAGGTTCTTGGTGGAATGGGCTACGTGACAGACATGCCTGCAGAGCGACACTACAGAGATGCCAGGATAACAGAAATTTATGAAGGCACAAGTGAAATCCAGCGACTTGTCATTGCTGGAAATATTCTCAAATAAAGTACATTACATATTTAAAAAATAATAAACTGTTTGGTTTGGACAGCTCCTCGAGCTTTTATACTTTGATATATCATTGTCTTCAAAATATTTTTCTTTAAGCTGAATTTGGTAGACCCAATTATTTCAGGATTAATTCAATGCAATCTTATGGTATTTTTTATTGAATGGATGGATATATTAATCAGAATGTTCTAGGTATACTTTATATTACAGATTTGTATTAATTGTTTATATTATAGATTTGTATTAATTGTTTCTTTTTAAATATATCAATATGGCATTTACAAATTCTACAAGTTGAAGCATTGTATATATTTTTTTAATTTTTTTTTTCAATATTTAGAATTTTATATTAAAGTATTTTTCAAAGCAGGTCTTTATAGTTAGAGTAATTGTTTCATTAGAGGAGACTACCCTTTTCTAATGATAAAGCATGACAGTAAAATCCAAAGACACCTTGTAAAAATGTAATCATCTATCTCCATGAAAGAATGCATGTACTCTAGTGACAGTAGATTGATAAAATAAAGTGTAAATTATTTTCTAATCAAATACCAAAATTATTTTTACAAACAGACTTAAATATGTTTACCTGTCTGTTTTATAACTCCATATATATAAATAGGATAAGTCACATATAAAATTTTTCTCTTTTTTTAATTTAACAATCATGTACTGTATCACGTCATTAATTTATCCATATACTTGTAATTATGAAACTGAAATTTGTACAAATTAAAATATGTTATATATGCTTTTGCTTTTTCATTTATTCTTTTTTATTTTCCTATTTTAAACAAATATTAACATGCTCAGACACAAAAAATATAATATGCAAACACAAAAAAAATTAATTCCTTTTAGGTGAAACAATGTTTTAAGAAATTAAATAATTTAATAAATATTGTTGGACTTTTCTGTTATATAAAAGGTTATTATTTTTTCAAAACAAACTATAATATTATATTTGTTAAACAATTACTGCACCATTATAAATGGATAATTTTTTTTTCTTTAAAAAAATAAGTTTTATATTAATTTATTCCTTAAGTGTTCCAAACATTTTTTTTATTTTTAAGATGCTTAATAATTCAATTTCTTATGTCTTTAGAATATATATATCCCCAGCTTTAATCAAAACAAAGAAATATTTTATTTTAATAATAATTTTATTGCAACATGTCTGGTGTATGGTGTCCACAAAATGAGAACAAAACATTTTAAAAACAATGAACTTTCATTCATAAAACAAACATACAAAAATCCACATTTACACTTTTGAGTAAACTTTCCATAAAGGATATTTTTTAAAGGGAAAACATGGTTATTAATTAACATAAGAAAACAAAAAACTTCCATATTTCTTACTGATACATAATAACATCCACTTTTTTTATCCTGATTACAATATGACAAACATAAAAATAACATTTATAATTAATTCTGTTTAGTAACATTTATTTAAAACTTACCACTATTTACAGTAATCCACATAACCTAATTAGTTTAATACAAATGTCTTTTATAATAATATCTCTTTCAGTAAAGGTTTCCATTTACTTAAAATTATAAACTAACATTACCTTAAATATTTTCTTTTGGAAAAAGACAAAAAATTTATTAATTTTTCTTTTCCCAGGTTTTTTGAAAATGAAATAAGTTTATGCCTGTACATAAAGAAAAGTAAGTTTTCATTTGAAGTATCAGACTAAATGAAAATGACTAGTGTTGCTGTATTTTATTAATCGTGATAATGTGTAAAATTCACAGTTACAAAAGCAGATTTAACTAAATTAAATGTAAATAAATGATATGTATGATGAAGAGATTCTGTATAAATTAAAAATTATCTGAATGAAATGAAGAAGAAAAATTGGCCAAAGTTCTTTATATAAAATGTAGTTTGTATTCTAAACTCGTATTTAGAAAGTATGTAAAATAATAAGTTAATCATTATTTTAAATTTATAAGTTTTCCTAAATGTAAATTATATATTTTCTAATTATTTAGTATTCTTTGGACAGACAGATTTTACTTTTACATTATAATAATCTCTGTTAAATATTTTAAAGGTTCCTTTAAAATTTATAAGTATTTAAATGATAATTACTGTTTTGTTTTTTTCTTCAACATTTATTATTTTTACAAAAAGAAAAAATCTTTGGGCAAACACATTTTATCTCACATGAATGAGAACAAAAACTGGGCAAATATATTTCATAATATTAACATGTAATTAAATGGTAAAAAAAGTAAAACGGTATTAAAAATATTTTAAGTAACTAGATAAAGTTCTGACAAATTTGATTGCAAGAAGCTAATATATTTTCTTTACTGTTCTTTCTTCCTCTCTTTCCTCACTGGTAGGGGATTCTGCTTGCATTTGTTATACACTTCATTCAACTCAAAATCTCTGATGACATTATCCTGAAATGTAGAAACATATTTAAACATTTAGGTTATAATTTTCCAATGTTTTCTGTTAGTGAGTAATCAATTACTAGACAGGTAACAGAATGAAATCATATCTAATTTGTTATTGCCAGAAATAACAATGTGTGAGATATATATATATATATATACATTAGAGAGAGTGTATGAGAGTGTGAGAGAGAGAGAGAGAGAGAGAGAGAGAGAGAGAGAGAGAGAGAGAGAGAGAGAGAGAGAGAGAGAGATTAATATAGATTTGTAAAACAATACAGTAACCTCATAATGTAGGCTTAATTATGCTTCAAACAGTGACAGATATTTTGTATAAAAATAATATCGGTACATAATTACTGCTGCTATAAATTTAGAGAAAATAATCATATTCAACAACAGTATCTGTTGGTTTGTTAAAAAAGTCAATAGTTAATATAACAGACCAACGTCACTGCACCAGAGTAAAAACCATTAATGGAAATTATTATCACAAACTATGACAAGAATGTACAAAAGTACCTTTGTAAAAGCATATTTTAATGTTGTCCTTTTGGTTATCATAGGTCTTCTTATTTTCTCCTTCCCATCTTCAAACAGTATCAAAGTAGGCAATTGTTTTGACCAAGAGCTTGTGTTTATATTATATCTGAAGCAAAAATGAAGAAATCAATGTTCCCTTAATGAAACCGCCAGAGATTGTATTTTAAAAAGAAACCCTTTCCCCATTCAATGACTTCCATGTATATGTCTGGACAAGTTGGAGCATCTCTTGCATCCAGAAGACAACAATGATCATAAAAGTGATAAAAAACACATCTTAGGATTAATATGTATCAGTTTTGTCACTGGATCAAGGAGATAAGGTATATGTAAACGAGTTGTTAAAAGAAATATCAAAATCAAAAAGTATTTGTATCTCTCCACCATTGTTGGCTGAAGCTCAATATTTGGCTATGTGACTTATGACTTGGTTCAGTGTGATGGGTCACATTTTAGTAACATACTCACTTTTCAGCTACTTTGGGATATTTTGTTATATCTATTTTTCCAAATTTTAAATTGTCAAGACGATACCTACAAAAATAAAACAATTTATTAATAATTAAATGTTTAAATATACCAATTAATATATTAAACTGTGAAAATGCTATATTAAAATAATGTTATACTGAGTCTTTTATCTAAATTTAAATTATTGCTTTTTGGGGGATTGTACTTAAATCTTTTTGTCATGTTGCATAGCTTGTATATTACTTTATATAAAATATTTTATAATCTTAGTATTTTTGGATAGATGCAATAAATAAATAAATAATGTTAATACTATTTCAGGAAAGGCCTTCAAATTCAAACATTTTAAAATTCTAAATTATTTTTATGTCATGAATGAATAAGCAGATAATATTAAAAACATATTTATAATTACCCTGCCGATAATTCTGAAAATACTGATGCAAAACTGACACAAGGTGGTGACCATGCTGCATAAAATGTGATAACCCAACGAATCCTTTTATCCCGTTCCAACTCTTCCTGCAAATTCATGAAATTCATTGCATTAGAATTTCCAATAACAAAATAATCAGTGATTTCTTTATCTGTAACTGTTTCATTAACATTATACAAATGTTGCATTTTATTTCGAAATGATATTCATGTTAAAATCTAGAAGAAACAAATAGTTATGACTGATACAAATACCAGATTTAAAATGTATGACAATAATTCTGCTGATCATTTTACACCTGTCTCAAGTATTCATCCTTTACTAATAATAAAGTATGAAAAACAAGTATAAGCCTGCAATGAAGTATGAAAACCATAATTTTCACTACCATGAAATATAATTTTACAAAAAAAAAAAAAAAAGGTAATATAACTGAAAAATTAATAAAAGATTTGCTCCCTGATTTACTCGATAATGACAAACATATCTAAATATCTATGAGGTATATTTTATTTTTTATTTTTTTTAAATAACAAAACATTGTTGTGACCTACATTTTAATTAAAACTTACATCCAGATTTGGTCCTCGGAAATATGTGACATACTCAGGACCTTGGTAACATGGCTCTGGTACAAATATGAATTGCACTGAAAAGTTAAACATGTCAAATCAAAAACACACACAATCATCACCATATAACATTATTTTGTTGCCAGGTATTTGTGCCTGAGTATTGTTTTGTTTTTTTTGTAGTGAAAATATAGAACTATGCAAAAAATTGATAGAGAGTTAAAAATAGCATTAACTTTACAGTTTAACATTTCTTTCATAATCGACTTCCATTTTCTTTTTCTTAATTTACTCCTTGAATTTATTTAGGTTTCTGATGTAAAACATATATACACTCACATATTAATATAACAATTGGTGTCTGACTGTTAGAAGTCTATATAAATATAGGTGTAGGTGAATAAATGTACAACACAAACTAACGTGGTAAATTAAAAACTACTTACTTAAACAAAGCAGTGGATAGATCAAGCCAAGTGTAAAGTTGTGTTTAAAGAATAAAAATCCATTCAGAACTTTTGCAAACATGCAAGTTGTAGTTACATAGGAGGCAAATGTTGCTAAAAAGAAAAGAAGGAAAAAAGAATTATCTGCAGGGTAATTATATATATATATATAAGAATGAAAAATAAAAGACTAAAGTATTTACTAAAGAATTTGTTTTTGTTTTGTTTTATTTTAAAGAAAGAAATGAATGGTCAACAATTTTCTACTGTTTGGATTAAAAAGAAAATGTATCTTTGTTGTGTTCTAATAAATACTAATAAATACAAATAATGGATGGAATATATTGAACATAATGGTTCCTTCAGTTATTCTATTAAATTATTTTTCAGTAAGATTTATAAACATTGATTTGTTATTATTAATTCTTTTTTATTTAATAATTACAGCTTGTCTTTAAGTAGACAAACTATTTAAAAGTTTGTATTTGAAATGTATAAAAATAAATGTTAACATTTAATGACAGAGGTAGTTATGCTGTGACAATTTCAAGGTTTAAAACAAATATTTATTACTTTGTTTTCTGTTTTTCAACACAATGACACATCCTAAAAATGTCAGGTATTCCCATTCTTTCTGAAAATAAAAATAAAAATATTAATCATTTGATAGTACATTGCAGCCATGTTAACTCAGAAAACTTTGAAAAGGCATCATATTCATAAAATATTTAATATTTAACTGTGATTTTAATACTTGTTTTACTTTTATTTGTACATATTCTAAGAATGTTTTAAATAAATAAATAAATAATAATGTAAAAAAAAAAGGTTTGCACTGTACTTCTTATTTTATTATTTGGCAACCCAGGAAAAAAAATTAAAATATTAATATTAACAGAGCTTACTAACTGTTTTTATACCAATATTTTTAAATTATGCTTCTAAATTCTAATTTCATCTAATTATCTTGTAAGTTATTGTTGTTAGTTCATATTTTGAAAGCTTAATTAAAGACGCTACTAATATATCATTTCACACTTTGTTTTCTACATGGAATAAGAAATATTACTGATTTAAATCTTGTCTGGACATCATTAGACTAGCTAACAAATTAATCAATTTAATGAAATTTGAAGTCCACCTTGAAAATCTTAGACTCGAAGATTCATACTAAGATTAAAAACTTACAAGATCCAATTCACAGTCATGGAATAAAACATCACAAGCAAATGGTAACTTTTTTAAAATAAAAAATAAGAGAGATAGAAAAATACTGCAGATGTAATATGGAATTAGAATGCTCGCCAGTGCTTTCTTAATTGTTTTCATGTCCATGTTGGCTGTAAATTCCGGAAGTAGATGCGCACACTCGGGATGAAAATAAATAAACAAACCATAGGCAAATCTAAAAGTCAAATTCGGACATCGTTATGGGATAATTACACCAAAAGACGAAACAGAAAACTCGACAACGAAAGCAAATATATATATATAAAGTAATAAAATGCATAACACCGAGCATATATATATTACTGACCATATATGTATATAATACTGACGGAACAGAAAACTCAGCAATAAAAGCAAATATATATATATATTTAAAATATATATAATACCGAACATGTATATAATACTGACCATATAGTTCTGAACATCGTCGATTAAATATTAACGGAGCGGACCGCAGCAGTGGATTACACCCATGTCAATCATGCCATAGAACTGTAGTTTAAACATATTCTTGTAGCATTAACTAAAAATACCTATGTTTACGTCTTAAAAACCAGCATCTTAGTTAGGCCAAGATATTCATTTAAATGCGATCTGTAAAATGAGCGGTCATTAATGACCATTATTCAATTTATTGCATTAATACTTTATAGGGTTAAATTTCACAGCTCTACGTTATAATAATTATCATTTTGTTCACAACTTTCGTCTCTGCATTGTAATTTAGCCTTTAAGATATGAATTATTATTAGTAGTAGTAGTAGTAGTAGTAGTTTTGTTGCTGTTTGTAGGTGGTCGAGACTACATTTGAATATATTTATTAAATATCCGTAGAAGATATCCTTGCTCTAATTCGTGTTTTAATTCGCCTCTTAAGTCGAAGGAATGAATGCATATTGATATTTGTCGTGTCTTTGTTTGGAATATTTGCGTACAAATGTTGAAATATGGAGGATCTTTACGCCGTGTTAAACTGTACAGAAAAGGCTTCATTAAATGATTTAAGAAAATCGTATTTAGAATTATCAAGGAAATACCATCCAGATAAAGCGGAACAAAATGAAGACCCTGACAAAATATCCACGAAGACTGAGTCTACTGCTATAGACGTCAGCACAAATAATTTTATTCGTTTACATCGAGCATGGAAAATATTAAGTGATACCGAACTAAGAAAAGAGTACGATGCCCGATGGAAACAGCGCTGTTTAGCCCAAGAATGGCCAGTTCATGATAATGTTCACATTGACGAATTTGACGATTCGCCTGAAGAAAACGGTTTTATTTATGAATGTAAATGTGGTGGCATTTATTTTTTGTCCCAAAGTGATACGGACTTTCATTTTGACATTGTATGTTGTGATACATGTTCATTGAGTATACGTGTGCGATATGATAAATAAACTGCTAATGTCTGTTATTCAAAGTCAAAAAGACAAGTTTCATATATCAAGTGTTCCTCTCTCTCTCTCTCTCTCTCTCTCTCTCTCTCTCTCTCTCTCTCTCTCTCTCTCTCTCTCTCTCTCTCTCTCTCTCTCTCTCTCTCTCTCCAATTACAAAATACAGTAAACTTTAACCATATGGAATATACATATGATACATATAATATTATGCATATATATAATAGATAAATAAATCAAATGTGCGGTTTTCAAGCTTGTGCATTAATTCCTGTTTGTAATTGCCATTACTATGCAAACTTTTTGATTAATGAAATGTTATACTGAAGAGAAAGCAACGGATGATGTCCCGTTTATAACTGATTAATAATTTTTAGTTGCTTTTATCTATGAAAGCAAAAAAATATTGTTATTGTTAAAAAATTATGTTTGCAGTGTCTGAGCTAAATAAGTTACAAAGATACAAAACTTTTACAAAAAGCAGTGCATCCATGAAAAAAAGACGAAGAAAAGATAGTACTAAATTTATTGTAAGAGTATTATTTTTTTTTCTCCTGAGTGGCATGATAGTAAGAAAAATAAAAAAGCAAAAAGGTATTAAACGTGTTTATATAAAACTTGTTGTTGTTTTTTGTCGCATTTTTTTCAGTATTTTTGAATTAGGATATAAAAGTTTTATAATTAGAAATGCATTGGCTCGAGCTCTAAATATATTAAAATATTAGTATGACGCGATCACATAATTTAAACAAAAAACTAATCACTATAATAATAATAATAATAATAATAATAATAATAATAAAAAATATATTTAAAAAAAAAAAAAAAAAAAATTTACAACATAAGAAGAAACATAACTCTAACGGTGCCAAGTCACTATCCTAGAGGCCAATCACAATCTCACAGCTACTATCCAGAGTTACCTCCTTTACGTAACTGACAAACAAATTTTTAAGTATTAATTTTTGTTATATACTGATTTTGAGCTTGGACCACTGAACTTTTTATAATAACATATTTTCCGGTATGTATAATAAAAACATATTCAAGAAGATTTTTGTTTTAGTCATTTGTAGTTGTCGTTTAGGGACAGATCTTGATTCAAATTAATAATTCTCCCATCCGCTATCGAAACATCGTTCTTCGACGATTAGAATAATTTGTTACTAATTAATATTTTAAACAGATTTTTTGTATAAAAACATTAAGAATATAAAGAAATGCTGAATTTTTGTTGTTT
The DNA here is from genome assembly GCA_012295275.1 of Chrysomallon squamiferum. Taxonomy (NCBI): domain Eukaryota; kingdom Metazoa; phylum Mollusca; class Gastropoda; order Neomphalida; family Peltospiridae; genus Chrysomallon; species Chrysomallon squamiferum. The sequence continues at coordinate 29,126,334 of CM022671.1, forward strand.
TTTAAAAATATTTTTGTTAAATTTTTATAAAAGTCGTATTTCAATTTTGTATTATAGACATTTTTCGCTCCATAGCATGATGAAAAGCTAAAAGAGTATAAGGGAGTGTTATAAAATGGACTTCAGTTTTATTAAGAATTTCATTATCACAACTATAAACATAACTAAACAATTATTAAGCTTTTAATTATTTATTTATTTATTTATTTATTATTATTATTATTATTATTATTATTATTATTATTATTATTATTATTATTATTATTATTATTATTATTATTATTATTATTATTATTATTATTTCATATTAAAAAAACAAACAAATACGAAAACATCAAACAGAAAAAAAAAGAGAAAAAAATCATATAGAAAAGTGCCTAGATCACTCACAAATATACATGCACACATTCCCATCAAAATTGATATGAATCCCAAATGCAGTTTTCACCCATTCAGTATATCACAGCTAATTTCTCATTTTAAACGTAGGTATTTTTCTGTTGACTGAGTAACAGCTGTCCAAATGGAGGATTCAGAGTTTCAACATCCTTCAGCTTCAAAAGCATTTGAAAATGTACAGAAGTCATATCAGAAAAAGTTATCACAAGTCCAAAAGACCAAATCAAATTACATTCCAGGTATATATTTCTGCATTGTATTATATTTTCATTATTTAGAATATTTTTTTAAAACTACTAAATTATTATTGTTATGGTTGTTATTGCTACCAATTTATCAATAATTTATTCTGACGATAGGAATGAACTTTTTAATTAAAGAAAAATTTCAATTTTTTGTTATTCAAAAATATATATTTTAATGATCAGAATTAAATTTTAAAATATTAATTTTAATATTTCATAAATAAAAAAAATAAAAAAATATAAACTGAATATCTGCGTGTGTGTGTGTGTATCTGGGACACAAAATTGAAAAATTTACAAGATACATACATACATGCATACACCTATACTTACATACATATATTTATTTACTGCAACATTACCACAGGACTAACACCCCGGCCTTATGATCCTTCACCTTCTGAACCAGAACCAGCAGCACAGATGCCAGCTGCAAATGCTGAGCCAAAAACTGTTCCACAAGAACTTGTACAGAATTTTCTGTCTGGTAAAAAACACCCAATCAGTTGTCTGATGGAATATGCTGCACTGATGAGGTACCAAGTGAAATTTCAAGAAGTTGCTGTGGACGTGTACTCTATATGTGCAAAATTTGCATCAATGTGTACAATGGATGGCGTGAATTACCCACAGGGAGTTGGCAAAACCAAAAAAGAAGCAAAGACAAATGCAGCCAAAATTGCATTTGCTATGGTTTTGGGCTTAAATCAAGATGAAATTGAAAATGAAGGTTTGTTATTTAAATTCTACTGAAACAAAAAAGAAGAAAAATCGCCTAATGATTTTTGTATGCTTCAAGTCACAGTTTTATTTTGCTAATGGCAGTCAACCTTTGATAATAATAAAATGTAATTGTAACAAAATTAAGCCCATTGGTTCATTCATGTGCTAGATGTGAACAGAAATGTAAAACAATTCTTCAGATTTAGGATATAGTGACTTTAAAACGATTTACTCAGTGTTATATGTCTAATTTTTCAATTTTTTATTATTATTATTTTTAATTTATTTAGAATTTTTAAAATTATTATTACTACTTTATATATATATATATATATATATATAATTAATTATTTTAACTATTTTTGTCGTTTTGGTGCAAAACGTTGGTTTTATTTCATTAGACTTTCAATAAATTAATTTTTACAAAAAAAAAAGAATAAATAAATAAATAAAAATAGGTATGTCCTGCCTATTTATTAAATCATTTTATTTCATGTATATGTAGATTTGTGCATGCAACACAGACACTGTATTTTCTTCTCTTGAAAATTCAATTTATTTTTGCTTCTAAGATATATTTAACATAATGATTGAAATCCTCTATTTGCCCTTGTTTTTAATACACATTAATTTTCCATTATGATTTACATTTGTTTCTGTAGAATCGGGAACATTTCAGTATGATGCTATGGGTAGAAGACTTTTTATTCCTACGGATGGAGTTTCCAAGCCAGTGGTTGCACACTCAGTCGTGATGCCTCAAGATATGCCAATGATGGCAGCTGCTCCAGAATCTCAAGAATACAATCCTGTAGTCCTGCTGCAGAATTTCTGTACCAGGTGCAGGATTCCTTTTTCTATAACAGTTGAAGATGATATTGGACCTTATGGGTGAGTAGTTGTGTTCATGAATATTTTATTCTTTCTATGTTTCACTTCTTTTTATTGTTTTTCTTTCTTGTCTTTCCATATTTCTTCTTTCTTTTTTTTTATTCTTTTGTTTCTCTCTCTGTCTCTCATTCTCTCTTTTCTTTCTCTAAACTTTTTCTTTCCTTTGCTTTTCTGTACAGTAAATATTGTAAAAGACTGATTTATTCTGCTTATTTAGTTTCTACAAAAATTTATATCACAATTCTAAGTCAAAAGGTGTTCATAGTTATGACAAATATTTTTATGTGCAGAGGTGATGGAATTTTAGATGTACTGAAAGCATATTTAAATTTTTTTAAACTTTTAATACAATTATTTGTTTTATTTTATTTTTAGAATATTTAAGTAAAGTAACTCATTGGAACAGGTGAAAAGATTGGCTTTATTGATGACTTGTCTGAAAACATTTGAAATACTTTATAATTATTCATAGCTTCAGGGGTATGTGCTGAGATCATGTTATAAGATATTCTTTATTATTACATGTAGATATTATGCCGAAGTTAAAGTTCGCAGTGAGAAACTTGTAGAAGTTTATGCTAAAACGAAAAAAGATGCAAAACGCCAGGCAGCTGAAGAAGCACTGGAAATACTCATGAAAACAGAAAAGGTGAAGTTAACAGCAACTGTAATTAAAACTACTGCTAATATTTTCAAACAGAAAATTCTTTCTGCAGAACATAGTGGATCACGATGAAACTGAATGATAAGATAAATCCTCATTTAATGACGTATAAAAACCTTTTATGTTAACAGTTATCTCACTTGCCCCCTTCTCTCTCTCTGTCTCACTCTGTTTCTTTTTGTTTCTTTCTCTTAAAGAGGAAACCTGAATTTATGTATTATTATCTTTTGTTTTTGAGAAAGTCACTGCTTTTGTAACACAGTTGCAAATAATCTTTTAAATGCAAAAATGGACATGACATGGATTTTGATACTTAATTTACATGTCTCTATAATATAGTTTTATTAAATATTTTGCCTCCATTCAGATAAAACCTAAACATGCTGAGAACATTTGTTTTTTCAGATTGAGGTAGATGAAATGGCCAGCATGTCAGATCCAGATCGTATAGCCACACTGGCCTACAATAAACTGTTTGGATCTCTCGAAGTTGTGCCAGACCTTTATGCTATCAAGAAAACATTTGCTGCTTTTATTGTAAAGCACAGTATGTAGAAATTAACACCATTTTATGCTGATTCAAAGAATATTAATTTTTAGAAAGTTAAAAAAAACAAAAAACCACAGAAGACAAATGATAACTTAATCTGCCTAGTATCTGAAAGTTTACATAAACAAATTATATGTAATAAATGGTATCTTTTATTTATTTATTTACTTTTGTTTTGTTTTGTTTGTTTGTTTGTTTGTTTGTTTGTTTGTTTGTTGTTTTTGTTATTATTTTTAATTTTTATCATCATTATTATATTATTATTATTATTATTTTTTTTTTATTTTTTATTACTTATTCCTAAAAAAAAAACACCCAAAAATAACTAATTTTATCTCATGTTATTCTGAAGTACAGCACATAATTTATTAATTAACTGTACATTAAATTCTCACAGCGGAGACAGATTATGGAGAAGTCGTAGCATTTGGAACTGGAAACTGCAGTCTTTCATCAGAAAAATTAACTAACGACGGGCGATCTCTGTTAGACTGCACTGCTGTCACAATGGCTCACAGAGCTTTGTTGAAGTGGGTTGATTTCTTTATTCACTACTTCAGTTACATGTGTAACTTATGTCCCGAACAAGATTATTCATCATCCTGTATAATAATTTCATTACTCTTTAAGATTAGAACAAAAAATATTTGTTATCCCCAGATCTTCTGTGATACAGATAGCTTTGGGTTAGTGATTAGATTGTTTTACAACTCTGTTTTATTGAAAGGTAGTTTAATTGTACATCTTTTTGTTTTTGTTTAATGTTGTTAAATTTGTTAGAGTATCCACTGCAAGACATTAGAGCATATTACTGTATACAAATTTTAATCTTAATCTTAATCTTAATCATTTTAATTTTATTTTATTTTATTTTATTTTATTTTATTTTATTTTATTTTATTTTTGTTATTTTCAGATACTTTTACAAAGAAATGAAGAGGCACTATGAAGGTGGAAAAGTTCTGTCAATATTTGCACCAGGGTCAGCACCAGACCATCTGCAGTTGAAAAAAGACACAACAATACATCTGTACCTCAGTGAGCCACCAGATGGAGATTATGGTCTGTTTGCTGACCAGTACGTTTCTAAACTGAAAACCTTCTTTCCTGATGTCTATTATAGCTTTTTTCATTAATAATACTTTTTATGATTTGGAGTAATTCATTTTGTTTTAACTATAATTCTATAAAGATAATATTGTTATTCTCCTAATATTTCGTTTCCTATTAACAAAATAATGTGTCTTGAAAGCCTCTTTTCATTTTTTTAAATTAATTAACAAACTTGTTTTAAAATCTTTTTCCCCTGAGTAGGACCCATTATATTTTGACTGGGAAAGAGAAAGAAGTGAACAAAATTGAGACTTCATACAGGGTTTCTTGAAAACAAATTTAAAAATAGATTTTTATCACAGTGACATATGTAATTCTGAAATATGAAATACTTTTCAATGTAAATTTGGCTGGCACAAACTTGCAGATTTATTGATTGCTGTAAATATCTTCTTTTACCTTTTTTTTTTTTTTTTTTTTTTTTTATATATATATATAAAGGGTGAAAATAGAAATAACGTCATACTTTTAAAGTTTTCTTTACTTTTAAAATTATCATAACTTTGGATTAATTTTAAATGTGTAAATAACCGTGATTACAAAAAATACATTTTCAGGCCATCGCCCAAGCTTAGTGCAGAAAATGAGGAACTGATAAAAAAAGGTGCACACTTTCCTTCATTTGAAAATGAGGCGAATGGATTTTTATGTGTAAAACATGATGATGGTGGGTATTAAAATTGTTAACAGTATTAAATGTAGTTTTACATATTTGTCAATTTTACTGGTTTTCTCTGTAATCTATTTAAAGCCAATTTGTTCAGGTTTTTTTCTTTCATGTCTGTGAATGTTGAAATCTTTTTACAAAGCTTACTAAACTCATCACTATAAAAACAGAGAATAAAAAAATAAAGAAAGTGCGCTTGAGTGAAATTTCAATTTTGTTAGTTAAGAATGCTTATATTAAATCATATTGCAGTAATATACTTACATCTCAGATGTCAAGGAACCACAAAAATTATTTTCATGTAAATGTTAGTTTAATTAATTACTGGTTAATATTAACTTTCATTCTGGGAGATGCCTGTGGCTGTACAGTAAAGATTTCACTAAGCCATGATAGCCCATGTTGTCATATTTTGGTCTGTATTTCTCTTTATGTGGCATGATACATATAAAAAAAAAATCTTTCACATTATCAGAACCCATAGATTTGTTTGATTACCAAAATAACCACTAACATTAAATGTTCTGAGCATCTGATTGTCAGTGATTGTGTTTCTTCAGGTCTGGCCACGGCAGTGACAGGAGATGAAAAACTGCTTCAAACTTTAGAGTCTTTACAATATGGAGAGGATGTCCTGATCATGTCAGCCAGTGATAAGATTTTAAAGTGGAACATTCTCGGACTACAGAGTGCAATATTTAGTCACTTCCTCGACCCAATTTACCTGTCTTCAATAACAGTTGGTATGTGTCTAAAGTACAGGTTGAGAATCCCTTATCCAAAATGCTTGGGAGCAGAAGTGTTTTAGATTTTGGAAAAAAGGAGATAGCCTGAGAATAGGATCTCAGTCTAAATAATGATTCCATTTATATTTCATATAGGACTTGTACAAATGGTTTGCATAATTTGTTACATAATATTTATATTAATTTTGTGCATAAAATAAAGGTTGTATAGGCAAAACAATCCAATAAATGTAAGTAATCATTATGGAGCATGCTGGAACTTTGGAAAGGGATTCTCAATCTATATAAATGTTTTCATTCATCTGTAAAATGATATTAATAATTTTTTTTTTTTTTTCTATATTCTAATAACGTTTTCATAAATTACACCATTATTCAGTATTTAATTTTGTTCTTAAATTCACATTTTTTTCAGTTAAAGTATCATCTTTGGTGTTAAAAAAACAAATGTGAAACACTGTATTAAAAAAATATATTTGTTATTTTTGTCCTCTATTGTATCTTCTTTTTTTCATAATACTTGAACTAGAAACTTTTAAACAATTTACACATGTACTATTTTGCAATAAAGATTTAAAAAAAAAAAAAAAAAAAAAAAAATTAAATTAAAAAAAAAACAATAAAGTTATTATATGTTTATTATGAACAGGCTCAAAGTTTGACCACGGCCACTTTTGTCGAGCAGTCTGTTGCCGAGTATACAATGTTTTAGAAGAATCGTTGCCCCACCCCTACAAAATCAACCACCCCAGACTGAACCCAGTGAGTCTGCCCTTTAGTAGCATGTACCCTGATGGCACACACTCCACCTCTCTCTGTATCAATTGGTCAGATGGTGATGAACAGCTGGAGGTTATTGAGGGATTCTCAGGACGTGCAGCTCCAATGTAAGTGTTCCAGATTTGAACAGTGATTTTTCACTGCTAAAATTATTCCAGTTAGTGTCATAACACTGATATTAGTTTATCACTTTCATAAATAATATAGTAGTACCTGTTTTATTGTGACAACATCATATTAGGGTGTGGCTTTAAGCAAACCGCGAATTTGTTGATACTACAAAACACTTTTGTTGTCTTTAAAAAAAACATCACTGACATATTAGCTGTCAGTTAAGAACATAATTAGGACATTTACTTTACTTTAAATGGATTTAGTAAAAAGAACAAATGAATTGTATACATTTATATATTTTATTTTTAATGTAAAATGAATCACTGATAAATCATAGTTTCAAATAGTTTGCTGGGTTATCAGGGGGTTTTTTTTAAAGTTTTTTACTGTTTCTCTTTAAATTTATTATTTATTTGTATTTTTTAAGTAAAGTATGTTAACATCAAACTTTTATTATTTTTTATTGTTTTTTTTTTTTTAATTTATGTATTTTCATTTTTGCATTTATTATAAAATTTAATATTCATATTTTATTATTTTGTTTTCATATTCAGTTCACTTTTTTTTTTGCATTTTCGCATTTATTTTTTTATCTGTCATCTATTATTCATTATTATGTTATTAACCATTGTGTACTTACATCTTCATTCTACCACAGTAAACCTCGCCTAAGTCGTCAATGTCCGTAAGTCGTCGCCTTATCGGAAGTCTCGATTTTCTGTAACGTTATATCCAATAAAATATCCCCGTCTAAGTCATCAAATCTAAGTCGTTACCTGACTGTTGGTCTCAAGTAACAAAAACCATAGTGAATTTCAAGCTCTAATTCGTCAATGGGAAATCCATCGAAACAGTCTGGCACAATTTATTCGCTGTCTTAAACTATTGGCATGGATGTAGACGGGCGCTGTGCGCAGACTATTGATACGCACATGACTCGACTCGTGCATGGGCGTGTTGAATTAACATATTATTTTAGAAAGCGGCGCTCACGATAGTAACTGTTTCAGGGTAGGAAATGGCGACTAGCGGAAAGAGAGGGCTAAATATCAGGATTTACATGGAGAAGTATGAAATAATTAAGTACTGTGAAGCCAGTCTTTGCGAGAGAAAGTGCCTGACGGCGGAGACATTCACGATTCCCCGCACAATATTAAATGAGGTAGTTTAATAAACAAACCTGAAGTCTTCGAAGCCATCGAGAATGGTAAGCATCCCGATTCAAGAAAAGGCGGTATGAAACGCATCAAGCACGTGACGTTTGAAGATGTCGACTCCGCGCTAATTGAATGGTTTCGACAAATGGATGCTGGATCAGAAATTAGTATCGATGGTGAAATACTTCTTTAAAAAGCACGAGACTTTGCTGAGCAGCTTGGTCACGAGGATTGTGAGAAACTGAAGTAGTTTGAATTGATCGTTTTAAGGAAAAGCGGGTGAATCTGGGGGTGTTAATACAGCAGTAGCTGAAGAATGGAAAAATCGAAGGACATTCTCCAGAACATGTGAACACCGATGAAAGCGGACTATTGTGGCTGCTTCTACAAGAAAAGACGCTAGGATAAGTCGTCACATTGCCTACTTACATCTACAAGTAGTCATATCTCTAAATCGTCAGAAAAATCTTGGTCTTGAAAGTGATGACTTAGCTGAGGTCATTACTGTATTATCTTTTACGTATTTTCAATTTTCAACTTGTTGTTTTTTTTTTTTCCCCAGCTCTCCCAAAAAGACAGGCCCGTCGCTGGCAAGTCGATTGTGCAAAGCAGCATTCCTGGCTCGCTTCAGAGAACTGGCACCATTGTCTGAAAAGAAACACCTTCTGAAAGCTTCAACCTACTATGCAGCTAAACAGAGTTCTAAAAAATACCAAGCAGCCAAACATGCCTTCCGTGACCACTGTGTACAAGCAGGCATTGGTTGTTGGGTTGCTAAGCCTCATGTATTTGAAACCTTCAATAAATAACATTTGAAAGATCGGTTCCAAAACGCTTTAAATCCATTTTCTTTGTTGTGAGAAAAATGACTATTTCTTATTTGGAGAAGTGATACCAACAAACATATTTTTTCCTATTTTAATCTTTACCAAATAACTATTAAATCATAACAAGCTAAACAATATAAATTCAGAACATGGTTTATTTTTTTGTTGTTTTTTTTATTATATTATTATTATTATTATTATTTCCAAAAACGATATATATATATATATATATATATATATATATATATTTTTTTTTTTTTTTTTTTTTTTTTTTTTCGAAAGTCATTAATAACTGGTGACTGAGAGATAGAAGCATGTAGCATGCCAATAATTTTCTGTTCAGTCATGCATAACATCTGTGGGATGTGATATTCTTTTAACATGGACTACCTCCCAAATCAGACGATTTTCATCAAAGAATACAATTTGAGTGCATCCAGTCTGTACATACAAGAACTGTTTTCATCCTGTTTCGGTTAAAACTGTGCTTAACCACGTGTGTAGACCATCTACGACTAGACCACTCAATAAAGAATCTGCCTATAGTACAGCGACCACCAATCAGAAAGCAAAAATAGATGACGACTTTTCTCCAAAAATACAAACGAGAGCTTGGTCCTGTTTGACTTTGTTAGGATTTTAATAAAATGTATTGAAATTCAAGGCAATATCCGCTGGCGTCAGCTGATCTGCATGACCAAACCGTGCATTGTTCGCAGATGTACACGTGCATGCCACAGACAGCAGTTTGCAACCGCCTGAATGGCGAAGTTTCTATAATTTTTCTCACGCATGGTCCTCTGGTGGTCTTTGTTTCTTCCCCACAGCAGAAACTACCACTGACTCATCGGCTCCGTTGAAATTGTTAATTATTAATGGTTAATATGGCCCAAAATGACATGAAACGGCGAGCGATTTTGTTAGATCATGGGCGCTGCCATATTGGATGACATCACGGTAATGGTGGCCAATGATTGATTGAGAGGATGTATCGCAGTTTGTGAAAAACTACGATTGGTGCTTATCGCGTTATCGGTGGCGTATAATGCGTTCTAGGGAAAATGATTCTGAGACGTTGAACAGCTGTCAAATACTTAACTTTTGATGGCGTTATTTTCATGAAAATTGAATTTGGCATTTTGGAACCAAAGTCTTCATTTATTGTTGTGTTTTGAAACAGAAATGACTGAAACAAAATTTTCAAAAATATTCATAACATTTTAGTTGTTGTATGAAATGTAATGTTATTCTTACAAACAAGTACTTTCTTGGTTTATACCTGCTTTATAACCTCGAAGTACTTAATAAATTATTATGATTTTGTAATATTATCTTGATGTAAATACATGAATTTCCATTGATTGTTAATACGGTTTGTTTTATGCACACACACATAAAGAAATTACATAATCAAAATTGTTTCTTTTTTTTTTTTTTTTAGAAACTACAAGAATTTGTGGTTGGTGCTTTGCTCCATAACATACCAGGTTTTTGTTTTCATGTGAACATACCGACACCATAAATATTTACAAAGAGTGCATGTGATTCACAATGTAGACCAGTACAAAAGTGTCCCTTCATGAATCAATCACAAATGCTATCAACAAACCAACACCATCACTATTTACATTGTTTATTTAATATTACAAAAAAATAAAAGAAAAGAAAATATTCAAATATAAGTCACAAACAAATGTTCTGCTATTAACTATAAAAAACTGAACTTTTACTTTTTCAATGGATGACAACACATATTTGCAACATTATTTCAATTTAAACTCATTCTGGGGGGAAAACAAATTTAAAAAAAAATCCCAGCAAAGAAACAGGCAACTTTTGTCTTATAATCTGGATGTCTAAAGAGAACAGTGACAAAGAAAACACATATTAAATAACAAGATCATTTATTTTTTCTTAATTTAACATGAATTGAATTTACACAGTGAATTTGTTTTAAATTAAATTTAATCATGTTTTATATACAATTTCTGAAAAATAATTTTTAAGTTAGAAACAGTATTTATCCTTCATTCAGATTAATTACAGTTTAGAGGTAATACACTGTTAACACATTTTAATTGTGTTGCAAATATATAAGTGTGATGTTTGAAAAAAATATTCATTTTTCAAATAATACAATTAAAAACAATATTTTATAAAATAAACAAATTCATCATTAATGTTGACTTGAATACACATGAAACCAAAAAGTATTTCTTTATAACCATAAAATGTAAATTAAAATAACTTTTAATCAAAAAATAATTACTGATCTATGTAGCATATAATTTACAAGTTGAATTGAAATATTTATCCCAGTTCATTCATTAAGAAAGGAGAAAAGAAACAAAACAACAACAACCCTAAGCAAGCTTTCACTCCAAATATTTGTTTGTTTTCCTGTATTTTTGTTTAGTCAATGGAGGAGAGATGGACATTTAAACCTTTAAGAAATACTTTTTTTTTTTTTTCTGTAACTAATCAATTTTTTTAAATGAAAGCTCATTTCTGATTTGTGCTTTGTTAGAAAAAGAAAATAATAATAATTAAATAAAAAAAACTGGTTAAAATTTTTATAAAATGATAATAAACTATGACCATCACAAATTACGTGAATTCCAATAAAATAAAAAAAGAATCCTGAAATGTTGATTTAATGCACAACTTAGCTGACATTAATGCAACAGTCCTCTATGGAAGGGTTCATCACAGAAGAAAATTTGAGAGAAGCTGCCACCAATTCCCTCTACATTCATTCTAATAAAATCTTCATTATCGATTACACCACTGATTATTTTTAAAAATCCAATAAATAAGCTAAAACATGTTAAATGATATTATCATTTCCAATTTCTTCAAACATTTCTCCAGAAGAATTATTATGAATTGTTATGAAATAACATTAACAATCTGTCTGTAATTTTACAAAATTCCTTTTATTAAACTGACTAGTTTTAAATAATTCACAAGGTAGCTGTAGTGCATACAACACATTTTTTATTTTATCTTTTAGTCAAATCATGCATGTGTAATGCTGGTGTTAGCTCTATGAAGCCAAAGCAAGAACAGATGGCAGTGATAGAGTTTCCCTACTTGTTTGCCATTAATAAATACCTGGCATTAATTATTTCACCCATAAATATTAATACAAAACAACAATACAATAATTCAACCTGGATTATTTTACAATAGGTATAAAATGTGTATTAATATGATTATACTGGAATATAAATTTAAAAAAAAAAAAAAAAAAAATGTGTAAACTTTATGTTTTAGTTCTTAAGGCTAGATTTCACAGGTAAATAACTTTTGAACATGTACTGAAAAACAACCTATGGAATTAATCATAAGGTAAGAGAAACTTTTGTTACACCCAAACAATACTTTTTATATCTTCAAAGACAAACCTACCAAGCAAATTATTAAATGTACTGAAATACCTTCTTAAACAACAGCAAATTCAATTTAATTGATGGCTCAAGGAATTAATTAATCTAACATATTTGTTATTTGCTTTATTAAAAAAAAAAAAGGAAAACATTTGATATTTTAATTATACGATAAGACAAGTGAAAATAAATGAAAGCTTAAAGATAATAACAGGTGAAAATACCACAAAGCCTAAAGGTAGAATTATGAAGCAGCTTGTTCCTGTGCATGTGACGAAGAAGATTCCTGCGGCTTCATGACATCAGGTAGTTCTGGCGGGCTGGAAAGTTGTGCTATTTCCAAATTTTCCCATTCACCATCTGTCAAATTGTTAAGATATTTAACAAAACTTTCATCCTTTGAACAATTCAAAACACAGACAAAAGGTAAACAGCTTCAGACTGACAGCCAAATTCAACAGAATGCTAATAATTTTATGTTATGTTTTATAATATCGCTATTAGAAAAGTTTCTTCAATTATAAATGTTTAGATTTAATTGTTTTTAATTGATAATATTTAATTAACCATCTTTTCTTCATGCAGGATACAATGTAAAGAACTTGAAAATAACAATCAAACACAACCTAATGTGTTAAAATGTCAATATTAAAAATTATTATTTATTACAAAATTTTATGTATTCTGGCAGGGTCATTGTCTACTTTTATTTTTGCTGGCTTCCTTCTTATTTTAAATTCTACCTCAATATTTCTGTGGAAAAATAATCAAACCCAGAAAATGTTTTCTTTTTCAGTTTGTATACCATTATTAATAAAAGAAAATATGTAACAATCTACTGAATAAATTCTATTTAATCCATAATTATAAGCTGTATAAGGATTGAACAACTAAGGAAAAAGAAATAAAACAGACTGTCACAGTGAAAAGTACTAACAGAAATATTTAAAAAATAAATATTATTGTTATTATTACCTTCCTGTTTAAAGGCAAGACCAATAGTTGCTGGGGCTTGTGCTCGAGCTGTAGCTCCTGTGAAACCATAATCTCCCAAACTCTTATGATCATCTGACAGTGGCTTAAAACAAACAATAAAATAAAGAAATAAAGAAAGAAAAAAAAAAATAATAAAACAAACTATCAACCTGCAGAGTGTGATCATGAAAAGTTATGTTTAAGTATGACCTGATTCTTGTTATGATAGCAATATAAATATTTAACAATTTTTGAGGGTATTCCATGACCTAATTCGATCTAGGATTTCAAACTTATCACCAGTAAAGAAATGTGATAGCCAAAAACTACCAGAAAATGAATGCTCGTATTAGCCACTTAAACTTAAATTTTCACAAATGCTCAGTTTTAAATTCTTTTCTCAAGTATTCATTATTGTCTGTATGACCTATTTTTCTCTGAAGTAATTATTGTTTGAAAAAACAATCATACCTGATCATCTTTAAAAAGCTTTTGATTTTCTGGTTCTACTTTGCAGACACCTTCAATTATCTTCTTGACTTCACCTAGAGATGTTGTTTCTTTAGCATCTGTGAAAATTGTCACCTTTTTTCGTCTGATCATAAGAAAAACATCCTGTAAAATGAGAACAAAACATAATTCATATAGAACCATGCAAAAGAGAATATACATATAGATGTATCTATATAATAATTTTTATATCAATTAAAGATGCAGTTTGTGACAGATGATATTTCAAACAAGCTTTGGTCCTGACTAGTAAAAACAAAAAGCATTAATTTATTTCCTTTTTTCTACAGATAAACACATCTTTCATCAATATTTATTTATTATTATTTTTAATAATAAAAAAATATATATATATATATTTCTATTATTTATAACAATGTAGTTTTCTTTGCCGATTTATTATTAAAAGTAGTATGTCATGATTCTTGTTCCTGAACATATTTACGCCTTATCCTTATAACATTAAAACTGTTAATTAGTTTGAAATGTGCTGGAACCAAAAACATCACCATTTGGCATTTCTATATAACACCACTTTTTAACAACTAACTTTACTAAACTATATTCCCATACTAATTTAATTTTGATATATGTTGTTTTTTGGAATACTGATAAATAGAAAGAGTAATTAACCAAAGCTTATTTCTAAAATAATAAAGTAACATAGTTACATATAGTTACTGACTCACTCTAAATTATAAATCACTTTTATAACAGTAACTGCAACAAAGGGATGAAGATTGTAAGAAAGTTCAACTTCACTGCTATTTGTACATTTATATATATTTTAAAAATATTACAGCACATACATCAAATTTGCTTTACTCACATTTATTAATAACTATTACATAATATATGAGGAATTTTATAAATAACCATTATCGGCATTTTGAATGATTTTTCATCCTGGTTAACTCAAATTATTCATGTTTGTTGGCAACGATACAGATCATACACTGATACATCATACAGGTAACATTTTAAAAGGACATGTTTAAAGTACTAACTAAGATTTATTAACCCAATTTTCTGTGTAAATTGCATATTTTTCGTTAAAATCTTCAGGCAGCGATAAAACAAAAATTAAAGAAATATATACAATTATCTACACGATCTATTTTCCTCACCATCTCTAAATGCTTGTGTAGACAACGACATCAAACGCCACTGGATATGACGCATGCGCAGATTTGTAGAAAGTAATAATTCTTTTTTTCCAGTTATCTCCCATCTAAATAATGTAGATTTTTCTCGATATCCATATTTTAACTCCAACCTAAAGGAACAGAGTTATTAGTTTAATATATATTATTTTGTTGATCATATCTAACCATCATGATGTTGCAAGGGATATAATCCTCTAACTTCAGTGCATTAAAGCGATGGACAACAGACTACATTTATTGATTAGCAACAAACTGTGAGAGTTTTCATGTAAATACAGACTTTTGACAAAGGAATGAGATCTGGTTGGAACAGAAAACAGCCCAGAGAGTACAATGAGCATGAGTGATTGATACATTAGGCTTAGCTACAGGTCGTTCAGTGATCGGAGACTGAAGGTTGATCAAAAGTAAAATTTAAAACTGGTATTTTATATCTTTATCCAAACCTAAAGTAAATATATCAAATTCAGTTTTTAAAAGTTTTTGATATAGTTATTAAGAATAACATTAAAAAAGATGTATACAGAGAGCGGGAAAGACACAACTGGAAGTGATAATTATAATAAATTGTATGCAGGAAAAAACCCCAATAACGCTTAAAAAAAAAAAACAAACAAAAAAAAAAAAAAAAAAAAAAAAAAATAAAATAAACAACAAAAAAAAAAAACGTGACTCTAATTTACACTAACTCGAACACCGGTGTCTTCCCAACTGGTAGAATTCCCAGTTCGTAGAAAAAAAATCATCTACCGCAATACCTGATTACCTCTGTATATAATGAACTTGAACTGCACAGCGCATTGTTCCTAAATCAATTAAGTAACATCAACCGAAAGCAGAATAAGCGTTCACTTTTGTTGTAGATTTTTTCCTTTTTCATTATTATCATCATCATTTTCCTCCTCCTCATTATCATCATCATAATCATTATCATCAACATTATTATTATTATTATATTATTACTATTATTATTTTTGTTGTTATTATTATTGTTATTATTATTATTCGTATTCTTATTCTTATTCTTATTCTTATTCTTATTCTTATTCTTATTATTATTATTATTATTATTATTTAAGCTGGTCATTTCTAATTCATAAACGTTTCCTTTCCGTTACAAAACAACCCACCAATAATAAACAATTTTACATCAATTTCATCTATCTATTAAAAAAGAAAAAAAAAAAAAAAAAAAAGTGGCACGATGTTTTTTTGTTAATTCTCATGTCTTGCTTCTGTAAAAGAAAACGACAAAAATATTATAAATATCTAATTTTATTCAGCAATATAATTAAAAAAAAAAAAAATATTTTACATTCGAGTAATTCATTTATATTCATAAATAGAATATGTGAAAGTTACATTTATCATTAACTGTTCGAATTAAACTATATTCAGCTTAAACATGTTCAAGACATATGTTACTCAGCATAATTACGTTATGCACACATACATATTCACATTTTGCACACATACAATATATGTGACATAGTATATTAATAGTATGTACACTAAAGATATGATCTGCAAATACTTTGTCTATGACTGAAAAAGTTTATACGAAGGACTAAATCATTGGGAATACTTTTAAATGAATAGCTTCTTTTTTAATTATTTACATTCGATACATAGATTATTTCGATATTTGTCCTATTTGCAGTACTTTATACGATAAGCGATATCCATACTACAATAATACCTCAGATTAAAGATGTAGTTGGTTCCAAATTTCCAGATAATCTGGAACAGTTCATTATAATGACTGAGGTAAAACCAAGCATGTCAATAAGACCACTGAACTACATTTAGCCTTTCGACGAAATGGGAATTCTACCAGATGGGAGTAAGCTCGAACAGCCATACCTTAAATTGGCTTATCTCCCTTGACATGGTAATAGCATAATACTGTTGAATCGGAGTATCTACCGAAAATAGCGCGTATGATAACACTGAAATTGCGCCTCTGTCCAAACGTTTGATGCCCTTCTTTCAGATCTCTTTATCATAAATTCATAATTAAAAGAAAAAGAAAAAGAGTTAAATTTAATAGAAAGTTCTCAGTATATCAAGAGCTATACCACTGAATAACTAAGGATGCTTTATTGTAATTTGTAACGCGCTGAAAATGAAAGCGTAGACTTTAGTTTTTCTAGTTACTACATGGTTTTGGTTTTAGTTAATGCTGTTCGTGTTTTATAATTATATGTATATATCCTGATATACATGTCGATCTTTTATTAGATCAATCCTTTGAAAACAAAAATGTACATATTAGCACTTCCATGAAGAAATATTAAATAAATTTAGTATTTCTGGTAATATCATTACAATAATAACTACAATGTTACTAATAAATAAATCTGTACCCATGAAATGTTATAAAACAAATAACTGCAACAACAACAACAACAGTACTAATAGTTGTAGTGAAGAAAAAAGGAACTAGCATAAATAATTATTTGTTGTTTTTTTTTGAAAATAATAATAATAATAAATATAATAATAATCAAGTTAAGAGTCTATATACAAATCTAGTCTGTTCATAAACTGTTTACATTCTGTTCGAGAATGCATTACTACCCAAAATGTGTTAACTTGAATTATTACTTTATTTAAAATTAAAAATCAAAATTACATTTTGTTTTCCTTTATACTGATTTCAGTGCAGTTGTAACTAGAACGTATCTTGCGATTACTTCAGCGTTTAGCTAACTAATCATAAAATATTGCTTTCAATTTAGAGATACGCCATTGTTATTTCACAAATGTTAAGTGGACAGGGCCTGTTTTCGTTTGTGGCTCTCGTATCTAAAACCACACGCGTTTAGTCAAAGTCTTTGTTCAGGTCACATAATTTTGACAGGTTCCTGTGTTAATGTCACTGAGGTAAGTGTATGTAAACAGAAGCTTTGAATACACTTTGATAAAGACACTCAGTGTGGTCACATGGGTTGCGTGGTAACGCTCAAGTTCATCAAACGGTGGCAGTTGGTTAGCCGTAGCACTGAACTTTTAAAAAGTAGAGCGGTGAAAACAGAGAAATGTTCAGTGTAGTGTAAACTTAATCGTTGTGTTTGTGAACAGCTTAGAAATTTCTTCTCTAAAGAAAATATCTATATTATCTTCTTCTTCTTCTTCTTCTAATAATAATAACGTTGCTAAAACAAAACAAAAATCTAAATTTGTGACAAATTTGTTTACGATCTGTAATAAATGATGTATCATCTAGAGCCAGAAACTCATCTACACACAAAACCAACAATAACAACAACAACAGCAGCAGCAGCAGAAACAAACAAAAACTATGTTAATCTAATTTCGTGATAGCATACTTTTATTGCTATACATCATTATTAGCAAAGACTAGTTGCTATCCATAAAAAAACCCATGAACACAAAGAGATTTTAAAATGTATTTAGATTATTTATTGTGGCAAAACCAATTATTTATATTGGTTGGTATGAAATTTATCTTTGTGTAATTTATCTGTCTCTTGTATTTATCTATTGACAGTTTATGAAATCCATGTTTGCTTTATACTTTGACTACGAAAATGATATAAAAAAAAGGACAGAATTACATTTACTCATATCGATGCCCATCCCCCCACCCCCATACGGACATCTATCTATATACCTACCTGCCTAATGAGTGTGTGCAAACTGTTTGCATATAAATATTGCACATTCATAAGTACACTGATACATACAAACATACATACATACACAGATATATACCTACACATCTACCCATCCATCCATACATGCGTATATACAAGCATACACACGTATATAAATACATACACACACACACACACACACACACACACACACACACAACACACAAACACACACGTTTTAATGTTTTTTATTTGCTAAAACTAGGATAGATGTAAAACGCAATTTGATTTCACAGAAAAAGAAGACTGATGTCATCAAATTCCTGCATTGTCAGTTATCTGAAGTCTTACAGTGATGTAATGAAACAGTCAACTCACTTGTTTGGAAAGGTGATTTAGTAACAGATGTAGGTCGACTATGGTACATGAATGGAGTTTAATTAAGTTAGTTTATTTCGTTTAACTGTTCTTGTATTTATTTATTTAACTATTACTTTTTTTTATCTTTTTTTTTACTTATTTTATTTATTTTATTTTATTTTATTTTATTTTACTTTATTAGTTTATTACAAGTAACTTAGAACCGAGTCATTTAGTTCGGATTTTTCAAACTGGTACGAGCAATGACTACTACTACTACTACTACTACTATTGCTATATATTTTAGAGAGAGAGAGAGAGAGAGAGAGAGAGAGAGAGAGAGAGAGAGAGAGAGAGAGAGAGAGAGAGAGAGAGAGAGAGAGAGAGAGAGAGAGAGAGAGAGAGAACTGTTCGACATGGACAAAGACAAAAGTCGCTGACAGAGAATGAGAAGCGAGAAAAAGAAAAAAAGAAAGTAGATCTGATTTAGTGTGGAGGAGAAAGCTAAATATCGCGACGGACAAACAAAAATGGAGCCAACAAAAAAGAGCGAAGAAAAGATACACACTAATAATATAATTAAATGCAGTTTTTATATATCATATTACGTAACATAGATATTCACGTACATACACATGCATGCACGCTACTTCATAAATGCAGAACGCGGCTAGGCAGGCATGTAACAGGCTATAAAAACTACTTTCGGTTTGATTATCGGAATGATTTTGATGTTTCCATCTGTACTGGAAAACTCCGTGTGTTAAGTTCACTCAACGCTAACCGACTTAACAAGAACAAAACTAGAAGCCACGGTCCGGGGATTTCAAATAATATGTAAATAAATACGGACGAGTTTATTCACTAACACCGCACGTTTAACTTAATACCGTTGGTGCGTAAACGCAATATAGAAACATATATGTAGGTTTGTAAACCGATATACATTACACGAAAGACAGACAGATAGAGAGACATGTGGTAGTTATAAATATACAGCTGTTTTTCTCACCACGTTTTATTTAATTTTTTTCTCCTGTCATATTAACGTTCAGTATATGATACTATGCTGACACAAAATTGTTTCTAGATAATCCACTCGAGCTTTCCAGCGCGTGAAGGTCGGAACCAGTGACATCGTTTTTTTGTTTTTCTGTGAGAACAATCGGGAAGTGTTTTTACCGTCCAACAGAAGTCACCGACTGCCATTGGACTGAATCCACGGCGCTATATATAAATTCATCAATAACCGTATCTCGAGCAACAAATCGGCTGGGTCCAGCAGAAGAGTGTTTTTAATAGAACGATAGCCGAAAATAAGTTCATTGTTTGACCTTCTGAATGAATGAACCCACGTGTGTTGTTTTGTGAAGTGACTGCAGTTATATATATATATTATTGTTTTGGTTTTTTTTTTTTCTCACTTGTGTAAGAACGTCGACTCCGTCGAAGAGCTTGGAACTATTAATAAGTCTTTTGGACTAAATGCGCGTGCGGGAACAGTAAACGTGAAACCTACTGTTGTACAGACTGTTACCGACCAACGCTAACATTCGCTTAAGGAACGTGATTGTCAAAAGTAAAGAAACAAACATTAAAAGAAGAACCCCCCAAAATGTCTTTGAAATTAACTCTACGGAGAATTATGGACTGCAAGACGTTGTGGTTGGCAATTCTAATTCCGTTAATCGTGCTTCCATTGCCGCTGATGCACCCAAACAGTGTAAGTACTGATTGCACGCAATGTTACGCTTATTTATTTGGCAATATAATCTAGTATAATGTTACCAGTCGTTTCTCTTGTTCATCGATGCATTTTATGGATGTAGATTATTTGCATTCGCAGTTTTATAGTTCTTAATTTGTTACTACTATTGCAGTAGTCGAGCTATACAACTCAGTATATACATATATATAAAAAAGCACTTAGCGAAACAATCGAATCTTTATTAATCTCGTTATTCTGTAGTGTTTGATTTTTCTTTTATTGGACTTCTGTTGATTTATTACATCATGACCATTACAAACACCAGTCATTACCATCAACACAACAATAACCATAAAACTAAAACAAGTACCAGCTACTTCAGAACCGATTTCTTAATACACTAACATTAATAATATTTTTGGAGAGATAATCCAGAACAGAGGTACTTTATTTTTTATTTAAATAGTCAGCTGAATGACATTTATTATTACTTCAAAACAATGAAAACTTAGAGCAGCTACTACGACTTCGAAAGCTACGTCTACTTCTGGTTCCGTTCCTAGTGCTATAGATACTGCTGCTGCTACTTCCTAACACTATCTCAGCCGCAGCGACAACTATTTCTGCTCCCACTGCTACTACTACTACAACCACAGCTATTATAACGTCTGCTACTTCTGCTGCTGTTGCTGTTTCTACCTCTGTTTCCACCTTTACTGTTATATTACTAAATATCATGACTTGCGTAACTATTAATATACCACTGTTGTGCTACTAACCTATTGACTCTGTTCATATTACTACTACAACAACTACTACTACTACTACTACTACTTTCTTACAATTAGTGCTGCTACTACTAGTACTGCTACTACTAACTACAGCTGCGGTTACTACTGTATTAACTACTATTCCGACAACAACAACAATTAATAAACTACTGGTACTACTATCGCCATTACGATTGATATTGTTATAACTTCAACTACCATTACTACTACTACTACTACTATTACTACAACTGCCATCATCACTACTACTACAGCTACAACTACTACTACTTACTGTAACTGCGGCTAGTACTACAACAGAAGCAGTTAAAACTAGTACTGGTACTGTTATCACTATTACGACTTTTACTACTATTACTACAACTGCCATTACTGCTACTATTTCTACAACTGCTACCATCACTACTACTACAGCTACAACTACTTGTACTACTACACAACAATTAATACTATTACTGGTACTATTATCGCTATTACGACAATTACTACAACTACCACTACTATTACTACTACTACTACTACTGTTACTACAACTGCCACCGTCACTACCATACAGCTATAACTACTACGACTAACTATAACTGCAGCTACTTTTATAATAACTACTACTACTACTACTACTACAACACGTTAGTACTACTATTGGTGTTGCATTCGCTATTACGACTATTACTACTACAACTATCTCTACTACTACAACTACTACTTCTACTACTAGAACAATTAATACTATTACTGGTCCTGCTATCGCTATTTCAACTGTTACTACAACTACCGCTACTACTATTATTAAAACTGCCACCATCACTACTACTATACAGCTACAACTACCACATAACTATAACTGCGGCTACTAAAATAACTACAACAACAAGTTAATACTACTATTGGTGTTACCATCGCTATTATGACTGTTACTACTATTACTACAACTATCACTACTACTACTATTACTATAACTGCCATTATCACCGCTACTGCTGCTACTACTACTATTACTTCTACTACTACGACTACTACA